>CM070789.1:34958706-35558706 GCA_036346955.1 Dipus sagitta
TGATGGTCCTGTGTAGGTAGTGTCAGGCACTGCGAGGTCATGGATATCCAGGCCATTTTGTGTCTGGAGGAGCACGTTGTAAGGAGTCCTACCCTTCTTTTGGCTCTTATATCCTTTCCGCCACCTCTTCTGTAGTGGACCCTGAGCCATGGAAGGTTTGATAGACATATCTCAGTGCTGAGCACTCCTCCGTCACTTCTTCTCAGCACCATGGTGCCTTCTGAGTCATCCCAAGGTCACTGACATCTGAAAAGAGAAGCTTCTCTAACCAAAAGTGAGAGTAGCATTAATATAAGGGTATGAACATTAAGAGAAGTGATCACTGGGCAGTTTGATGAGCATAGTATATACATTTAGCCAGATAGCAGCAGACATTCCACCCCTAGGGCTCATGAATACCCCTGTTTTAAGTTTTCAGTATCAGGGATGTATTCCCTCCCATGGAGCGGGCCTCCAGTCCAATTAGAGGGCAGTTGTTTCCCCCATAACAGACCTGCTACTATTGTACCCGTTGGCTCATTTGGCCTGGCTGGACAAATACAAGGCTTGCAGTGTCCACTGTTGGGTATCTTCACTGGTGATTTCTCTCTCTCCCATTGGACTGCATGCAGCATGGCTTCTTCCAGCTTTCTGTCAGCTGGTCTACATGGAGGAGGTTATCAGCTCAGTTCCAGCAGGATTTCTCAGTGGCCTTGCAGCCCAAGTATGTGGAATCTTCAGCAATAGGGTCTTGCTATCTATTCCTGGTGGGAAACCAAGGGCCTCGGCAATGGCCTGTAATGTTTTGGGAGCATCAGCAACCTCCCTGGCCAATAACTCACTGGAAGGTATCCCATCCCTGGTACTGAAAATTTTCTAGTAACCCTTGTGACATCTTTAAAAGGTTTACCCATAGCATACCTTAGTGATGTGGGCACAGATGCCCAGGGAAGAGATGGTTTTGCTATGAGGAGGTACCAGCAGATGCCCGTGTTCCCAGGATGAGTGATGGAGCCGTGGAAAGCTGGACGCAAGCCAGGAGACAGGCAACTGGGCCTGCCGTGATCACACTGGGGTATGTGCCTTTAGAAACTTGGGCTCAATGGCTGGAGAGGTGGCTCAGTGGTTGAGGCACTTGCCTGCAAAGTCTGGGGACCAGAGTTCGATCCCACAGCACCCACATAAAGCCAAGATGCACAGGGTGGCACACGTATCCAGAGAGACTTGGGCTCAAATCGGTATTACTGCATATCATGGGCAATTTGCTCAACTTCCCCAACGCTGTTTTCTCATGTGTAAAATGGAACAGCAATATGCCGACCGGCTCTGGAGGAGGAGGATCAAATCCCTCTGCTAGCTGTCTTTGAGAGTGAGATTTGAGGATCCCCTGCTCTGTTGTGAGAGAGCGTAATTCCTCTGTCTAGCAGTAGGATCATAACCAAGGGGAGAATGCATGTGGGGAGTTCATCTGCCACCTGGGGACGTTTGGGACAGAACATGACCTGGATGAGGAGTGTTCTCTGCTTCTTCCCCTCTATCCCTGGAGGATGCAATGCAGACACAATGAAGACCTGTTCAGGTTAAACAATCTAGCCTGGGAAAGCTGGATAGAGAAGGGAAAATATCCCTGAAGCCTCCTTCGCATCCAGCCCCACCAGGGCAGGGGGGAGGGGTGCCGTCAAGGAAAAAGGTTCCGAGTGGAGTTAGACAGGCTGGCCGCTCCTAAACTGCTTGTGTTCATAGGCAAATCATTTAACTCCTAAGTTTTCCTCAAACATCAAACACCATTCATACTCATTGCTTGGTATATGTGAGCAGAGGGGCAGGGGGTGGTGAGTGACCTGGCACACAGTAATGCCCTATAAATGTTAGCTCTCTCTTATATCCCACCTCCCAAATACTATATTCCCCCATGGACTGCCACCCAGCCCTGGGGCATAGCTCAATAAAGTCCCCATAAAATTCAACGTCACTGGGCCCAGCTTCAGAATTTACAGTGAGTGGATTCATCACATTGTTTGAATTATGGCATTATGAAAATACAGAAAACCCACAGGGAGCCAGCTTTTTCCCATATATAAAACAAGGTTATGATCTCATATAAAGCTTTAAAAGAGAATATTTTAGTTTATATCTTCATGCGTATGACTGGAAAAAGAAAAAGGAAGGGACAAGGAAAGAAAAGAAAAGGAAGAAAGAAGGAATGCATGGGCAACCAGTAGAACTCAAGCACACACACTTGCTGTGGAAGCCCTTGGCCCCCTTTCTTCTTCTGTGTTCATCCTTAACTGGTGTCCTCGCTGCAAGAGACTGGCCCTCTCACTCACTACTAATCCTGTGTGTGAATCTTCTCCTGTTACTCCTCGTGTGTGTGAGTGTGCATCCTGTCCTGTTACTCCTCCTGTGTGTGTGAGTGTGCATCCTGTGTTGTTACTCCTCCTGTGTGTGTGGATCCTGTGCTGTTACTCCTCCTGTGTGTGAGAGTGTGGATCCTGTGCTGTTACTCCTCCTGTGTGTGTGAGTGTGGATCCTGTGCTGTTACTCCTCCTGTGTGTGTGAGTGTGGATCCTGTGCTGTTACTCCTCCTGTGTGTGTGAGTGTGGATCCTGTCCTGTTACTCCTCCTGTGTGTGTGAGTGTGGATCCTGTCCTGTTACTCCTCCTGTGTGTGTGAGTGTGGATCCTGTGCTGTTACTCCTCCTGTGTGTGTGAGTGTGGATCCTGTCCTGTTACTCCTCCTGTGTATGTGAGTGTGGATCCTGTGCTGTTACTCCTCCTGTGCGTGTGAGTGTGGATCCTGTGCTGTTACTCCTCCTGTGTGTGTGAGTGTGGATCCTGTGCTGTTACTCCTCCTGTGTGTGTGAGTGTGGATCCTGTCCTGTTACTCCTCCTGTGTGTATGAGTGTGCATCCTGTGCTGTTACTCCTCCTGTGTGTGTGAGTGTGGATCCTGTCCTGTTACTCCTCCTGTGTGTGTGAGTGTGGATCCTGTGCTGTTACTCCTCCTGTGTGTGTGAGTGTGGATCCTGTCCTGTTACTCCTCCTGTGTGTGTAGAGTGTGGATCCTGTGCTGTTACTCCTCCTGTGTGTGTGAGTGTGCATCCTGTCCTGTTACTCCTCCTGTGTGTGTGAGTGTGGATCCTGTCCTGTTACTCCTCCTGTGTGTATGAGTGTGCATCCTGTGCTGTTACTCCTCCTGTGTGTGTGAGTGTGCATCCTGTGCTGTTACTCCTCCTGTGTGTGTGAGTGTGCATCCTGTGCTGTTACTCCTCCTGTGTGTGTAGAGTGTGGATCCTGTGCTGTTACTCCTCCTGTGTGTGTGAGTGTGGATCCTGTGCTGTTACTCCTCCTGTGTGTGTGAGTGTGCATCCTGTCCTGTTACTCCTCCTGTGTGTGTGAGTGTGGATCCTGTGCTGTTACTCCTCCTGTGTGTGTGAGTGTGCATCCTGTCCTGTTACTCCTCCTGTGTGTGTGAGTGTGCATCCTGTGCTGTTACTCCTCCTGTGTGTGTGAGTGTGCATCCTGTGCTGTTACTCCTCCTGTGTGTGTGAGTGTGCATCCTGTGCTGTTACTCCTCCTGTGTGTGTGAGTGTGCATCCTGTGCTGTTACTCCTCCTGTATGTGTGAGTGTGCATCCTGTGCTGTTACTCCTCCTGTGTGTGTGAGTGTGCATCCTGTGCTGTTACTCCTCCTGTGTGTGTGAGTGTGGATCCTGTGCTGTTACTCCTCCTGTGTGTATGAGTGTGGATCCTGTCCTGTTACTCCTCCTGTGTGTGTGAGTGTGGATCCTGTCCTGTTACTCCTCCTGTGTGTGTGAGTGTGCATCCTGTGCTGTTACTCCTCCTGTGTGTGTGAGTGTGCATCCTGTGCTGTTACTCCTCCTATGTGTGTGAGTGTGCATCCTGTGCTGTTACTCCTCCTGTGTGTGTGAGTGTGCATCCTGTGCTGTTACTCCTCCTGTGTGTGTGAGTGTGCATCCTGTCCTGTTACTCCTCCTGTGTGTGTGAGTGTGGATCCTGTCCTGTTACTCCTCCTGTGTGTGTGAGTGTGCATCCTGTGGTGTTACTCCTCCTGTGTGTGTGAGTGTGCATCCTGTGCTGTTACTCCTCCTGTGTGTGTGAGTGTGCATCCTGTGGTGTTACTCCTCCTGTGTGTGTGAGTGTGCATCCTGTGCTGTTACTCCTCCTGTATGTGTGAGTGTGCATCCTGTGCTGTTACTCCTCCTGTGTGTGTGAGTGTGGATCCTGTGCTGTTACTCCTCCTGTGTGTGTGAGTGTGCATCCTGTCCTGTTACTCCTCCTGTGTGTGTGAGTGTGGATCCTGTGCTGTTACTCCTCCTGTGTGTGTGAGTGTGCATCCTGTGCTGTGACTCCTCCTGTGTGTGTGAGTGTGGATCCTGTGCTGTTACTCCTCCTGTGCGTGTGAGTGTGCATCCTGTCCTGTTACTCCTCCTGTGTGTGTGAGTGTTCATCCTGTGCTGTTACTCCTCCTGTGTGTGTGAGTGTGCATCCTGTCTGTTACTCCTCCTGTGTGTGTGTGTGGATCCTCTCCTGTTACTCCTCATGTGTGTGAGTGTGGATCACTTATTGTTACTACTCCTTGACATGTGTGACTCGTCAGGCTTCCTTTCCCAGCAGCCTTAATTTTCAGACTTCTGCACTGTGTACTCTTCCTAGTTTCTGAAGACTCAGATCATGTCCTGCTGCTTCTGAAGGTCTTAACTCTTTCCACCTAACCTCTCCTACTCAACCTGAAAGCAGGTGAAATCTCCCAGTTCTGTGTTACCTCAGAAGTCTCTTTCTCCCCACACCTGTGAAAAGGGAATGAGTATAGAGCTGGTGTAATTGCTTTTATCTCATGCTGTGACTAAGAGTAAGGACTAATTCCATTTCACCCTCCTATATCTGATTTTAAGGAAATGTGTATTTCACATGGTAGGCACTTAAAATATTGCTGAGATGCAATTAGGGTCTTCAAGTTAACTCTGCTATCATCTTCATCTGTAAAAACAGAAAAAAAGATGCTTACTTTGTGGTGATTGGAGAAAAACCTGTAAAGTGTCTATCCTATAACTATCAATTTTATTTATCCCATGCCTCTTCTTATTGTGAGGACTTAGGGACAGAAGAGAAAGAATTTCTAACACTGTGGTCATCAGTCATGATGAATTATTCAATACCAGCTAATGCCCACCAGAGGTGCACAATAGCAGATTTTTGGATCTGAGTTCTGTTTACACTTGGGCGTTGAAGGAATATCAGTTGTTAGCTTTCAAATGAGACCTCCTCTTGGATGGCAGCACATGAAAGAATCGTCTGGGCCCGGATCCAAGGTTCTGTATGCAACATGTGTGGATGTTCAAATGCAATTTCATGTGCTCCTGGCCCCACCTGTCAAGAGCCACATTCAAATAAATATTATGAATGATCAGCCTTTATGGCAAAAGACTGATATGATAATAATAATTTGACAATAGTATAAGTTGAAGTGATGATAAGTGACAGTGAATGATAATTGTGTAACTCACTAATTTTTCTATATTTCTTTTCCCTTCTGCCTTCACAGGTTCAAGCTTTGTGTAGGGAACAGTAAATTTGGTTGTGGATTAAATTCTCCTGGGTGTGTGATGGAGAACTATGCCAGTCTACTTACCAAGAATCCTCCTGGAGTTTTGGATTTAGCCAGAGCATTTGAGATGATATCTTAAGAAGATCTTGGCAGAGTGGGGAGAAAGAGAAGCCAGATGTTTGGAGGCTGAAATCAAGCTACAAGTTTATTATTAGAAGAGCCTCTCTTGGGGCTGGAGAGATGGCTTAGCAATTAAGCGCTAGCCTGTGAAGCCTAAGGACCCCGGTTCGAGGCTCGATTCCCCAGGACCCACGTTAGTCAGATGCACAATTGGGCGCACGCGTCTGGAGTTCCTTTGCAATGGCTGGAGGCCCTGGCGCGCCCATTCTCTCTCTCTCTCTCTATCTGCCGCTTTTTCTCTCTGTCGCTCTCAAATAAATAAATAAAAATAAATAGAAGAGCCTCTCTCAAAGGGCATGCCCTGTTGAAGGACAAAGTATGTTCACTTGTGTTGCCTTCTGAGATTTATCCAGACTCTCAGTGGAGGAGCTGATGGCTTATACAGCCCATCTGATCCATGAGGAAAGGGCTCAGGAATTTGCCCAAGGTTGATCAGCTACTTAGTGGCACTGCCAAGACTTAACCTGAGTTTTCTTTTCTGTTTTTTTTTTATTATTATTATTTTTATTTCCCACCCTGACCCCCGGGGCAGGGCTGGGCTTTGGGTCTGTGCCCTTCTCTCTGCCTCCTCTCTTAGCTTGGCAATCTGTCTACTCACTACCCTCATGTCCCCGCAAGGGTCGGCCTGGAGGCCTGATCTGTTGTCTCCCCCAGAACCCCGCCCTTCTCCTCACTTCTTCCAAAGCACTTGCTAATCCTACATGTTTTCATGTAATGAGGAGGCACAGTTAGGGTGGGTGGAGCCACGGGGAGATATTCAATCTGCCCTGTGGGTTTTTGCTTAATAGCATGGTGTCAAGAGAGAGGGATGGGGCTGGGGAGGTGCATCTAGCCCATACCACAGTAGCTTCTAGATGCCATGTTTTCTATAGATGTGTTTGATAAATGCTCTTGTCTCTATTCTGTTTGCAATGCAGGGGGGGAGAAAAAAAAATCCCAGGTTCCTGTGTTCATGGAGAAAGGTAGTAGAGCATTTATTGAGCATCCGTGTGTTATTGGACCTCACACCCTTACAAAGTATAGAATGCACAGCACCCTACAGAGGAAAATATGACTGTAGTCACTTTACCCATGAAGAAATGGAAATTTGGGGATGTTAAGAATGGGTTCAGAAGAGATTGGGAGCGTTCAGCGTGGTTCTGGAAAGAAGTAACTAGAGTACTCAGTACTGTAATATCTCTATCACACCTTCCAAGGCTCAGGGTCCATTGCGGAAGAGGTGGCGGAAAGAATGTAAGAGCCAAAGGAAGGTTAGGACTCCTTACAATGTGCTCCTCCAGACACAAAATGGCCTGGATATCCATGACCTCACAGTGCCTGACACTACCTACACAAGACCCTCATAATAGGAGGAAAAGATCATGACATCAAAATTAAAAGATAGACTGATTGAGATGGGGAGGGGATATGATGGAGAGTGGAGTTTCAAAGGGGAAAGTCGGGGGAGGGAGGGTATTACCATGGGATATTTTTTATAATCATGGAAGTTGTTAATAAAAATTTGAAAAAAAAAAAAAACAACAAAAAAAAGAATGGGTTCAGCCGGGTGTGGTGGCGCATGCCTTTAATCCCAGCACTCAGGAGGCAGAGGTAGGAGGATCACCGCGAGTTCCAGGCCACCCTCAGACTACAGAGTTAATTCCAGGTCAGTCTGAGCCAGAGTGAGACCTCAAAAAACAAACAAACAAACAATGGGTTCATTACGCAAATAAATGGTAGAGTACAGTCTAAAACGCAGCTTAGACTTCAACTTGGGAAACTGCCCCAAAACAGAAAGTGGAAGGTTCTGTCTGTAAAAGGAAGCCCTTCCAGGCCGGGATTGACAATGGCCATGGGGTGTAACAGCCTGTGATTATTAAACAAGGAAGAAGGAAGGGAATTATGAGGTGTCAAACAAATAGGAAACAATTGGGTTGCGATTATAAGGGGAGTACAGGCAAAATTCCAGGAAGCCAAACTCTTAATGGGGCTGTTTACAACGGAAGTGGTTGGGGGGGAAAAAATAACCCTCTGACTCACAAACCATATGTTCTAGAGAAAAAATTGTTCAAAAAAAAAAAAAAACCCAAACAAACAAACAACAGAAACAAAACAATGGGGCTGGAGAGATGGCTTAGCGGTTAAGCGCTTGCCTGTGAAGCCTAAGGACCCCGGTTCGAGGCTTGATTCCCCAGGACCCACGTTAGCCAGATGCACAAGGGGCGCACGCATCTGGAGTTCGTTTGCAGTGGCTGGAGGCCCTGGCGTGCCCATTCTCTCTCTCTCTCTATCTCTACCTGCCTCTTTCTCTCTCTGTCTGTTGCTCTCAAATAAATAAATAAAAACATTTTAAAAAAAAACAAAAAACAATGTCATTCATGCAACCACTTGGCATTAAGACTTTGCCATGTGTCGGTCCCGTATTGCACACAGTGGGTCTACTGTGGACCAAACCTGCTTCCTGACCTCAGGCCACGCACTGCTGATAGACACTGGAGACAGGGGACAGTTATGGCAGACCAGAGGCTATCGCACAAGATGAGACAGCTCTGCCTGGGGACATCAGAGGGGACTTTACTTTCTCCCTCTCAAATAAATGAATAAATAAAACTATATTTTATTTTTATTTATTTGAGAGTGACAGAGAGAGAGAGCGAGAGAAAGAGGCAGAGAGCGGGAGAATAGGCTCGCCAGGGCTTCCAGCCACTGCAAATGAACTCCAGACACGTGCGCCCCCTTGTGCATGTGGCTAACGTGGGTCCTGGGGAATCGAGCCTCGAACCGGGGTCCTTAGGCTACACAGGCAAGCGCTCAACCGCTGAGCCATCTCTCCAGCCCTAAAACTGCATTTTAAAAAAGAAACTGGGACAAAAGAGGGCATGGTGGCGCATGCCTTTAATCCCAGCACTCGGGATGCAAAGGTAGGAGGATCGCTGTGAATTCGAGGCCAGCCTGAGACTATGTAGTGAATTCCAGGTCAGCGTGGGCTAGAGTGAAACCCTACCTCGAAAAACCAAAAAAAAAAAAAAAAAAAAAAAAAAAAAAAAAAAAAAAAAAAAAAAGAAAAGAAAAGAAAAGAAAGAAACCAAGGCAAAGAGGAACTGTATGACTCTCTTATTTATTTATTTATTTATTTATTTATTTATTTATTTATTTGAGAGAGGCAGGGAGAGTGCTGGAGAGATAGCTCAGCTGTTAAGGTACTTTCTTGCAAAGCTTGATAGCTGGGATTCGATTCCCTAGTACCCATATAAAGCCAGATACACAAAGTGGTGCATGTGTCTAGAGTTCATTTGCAATGGCAAGAAGCGTTAGCATACCCTTTCTCTCTATGCATCTCTTTTTTTTCTCTGTTCTTGTGAATATATATATGGTTGTTGTTTGTTTGTTTTTTGTTTTCTCAAGGCAGGGTCTCACTCTAGCCCAGGCTGACCTGGAATTCACTATGCAGTCTCAGGGTGGCCTCGAAATCACGGCGATCCTCCTACCTCTGCCTCCCCAGCGCATTATAGAGTATCCAAGACTCAAAATGGACATCGCTGTACTTATTAAGAATTATTAATGCTTAGCGTTTCCTAATCACGTCGTGTTTGGACCCTGTTTCTGGACTCTGACAGATGGCAACACAATACGATGGGAATGCACGTGAGTTCTAGGGTCAGAACGCCTCAGTTTACCCCTTTGTAAACAAGATTATCAATAACCAGAGCCCACACACACACCATTTTAAGCTTCTTGACTTTTTTTTCTTATTTTCATGAATATTTATCTTCTATTGTTTAACTACTTTTTACAAAATAGATTTCTATCTTTACATCTTTACATGGTTTCACAGTAGAGCTATTTAAACACATGTCTCCACTAGACACATCTTTTTTTAAAAATATTTTATTTATTTGAGTGAGAGAGACAAAGAGGCAGAGAGAGAGAGAACGGGCATGTGAGGGCCTCCAGCCACTGAAAACGAACTCCAGACGCATGCGCCCCCTTGTACATCTGGCTTATGTGGGTCCTGGGGAATCGAACCTGGGTCCTTTGGCTTCCTCAGGCAAATGCCTTAACCACTAAGCCATCTTTCCAGCCCCATTGTGCTCTTTTCTATCCTGAGTGGCTGGGGAACAGAAGGTAGGTTAAGGACTCCTGGAATGGGACCATATATTGGAAAAGCAAGAAGACCTAAGTGTATGTGTGTGTGTGAGGGGGTGGGTACTCAGGTACTCACATGGGGGCTTCAAGTCCCAGGAGACCCATCAGGAACCAGAGCTCTGAATATATTTTATGAAGCAGGAAAAGGAAGTGACACTTATCAATGGCTTCCTAAGGAGCAATGCGGCCTTCTTTTGACCTTTAAACTTTTGCAAACATTGTTCCCAATAGTCTACTGGTTATGTCCCAACATCTCTGTGCCTGCATCCTAACATAACAGTCATCTACCGCGCAGTGTGGATGAGGCAGTTTAGGGGTGACAGAACCCCAAAAGTCAAAGTGAGGAATGTAATGTTTTTGAGTCTGTTCTTGCAGTAAGGAGTTCTCTCCCTAGATTTACTTGTCCTTGAACTCAACCTCAGTGCCTCGACAGAAAGGAGTTCCTCCTTAGGAAAGATAGTTACGAGAAGGCTACGCCCTTCCTAAGAAGATCTCCTTGGGGCTGGCAAACTCAATCTTCATCCATGACCTTCAAAAAGACCTCAGTGTGGGTCTCTAGGTAAGGCGTCCCAGGAGCCCCATTCATGCCTCCCCTTGGGCATTAGTTCTGTCTTCCTTCCTTCTCTTAAGTTCTGTCTATAATCTAATAAAACCTGTTAACTTTACCATCTGGTCTGTGGGTTTCAATTCTTTTTTTTTTTTTTTAATTTTTATTTATTTGAGAGAGAGAGAGAGAGCTACAGAAATGGGCAGGGAGAGAGAGAGAGAATGGGTGTGCCAGGGCCTCCAGCCACTGCAAACAAACTCCAGATGCGTGCACCTCCTTGTAGATCTAGCTTACGTGGGTCTGGGGAATCGAACCTGGGTCCTTTGGCTTTGCAGGCAAGAGCCTTAACCGCTAAGCCATCCCTCCACCCCCCTGGATTTCAGTTCTTTGAATTGACAAGAATCCAGGAGGCTACTGACTCCGTGAGAGCTTTGTGTGGCCGTTGAGTTTTCTGGGACCCCAGCTCCTGAATCATTGCCCATCCAGAGCACAGAAAGTTGTCATTGCTCTCAGAAAACACCCCCCCCCCAAAACCTCTCATATCATGGAAGCGTGGTATGGGACAAGAACTCATATCACAACAATGGCTTTCATACTGTTACAATTTGCTATTGTTATTTCTCCTGATCATTATTAAGAAACATGTGGGGCTGGAGAGATGGCTTAGCGGTTAAGCGCTTGCCTGTGAAGCCTAAGGATCCCGGTTCGAGCCTCGATTCCCCAGGACCCACGTTAGCCAGATGCACAAGGGGGCGCACGCATCTGGAGTTCGTTTGCAGTGGCCGGAGGCCCTGGCACGCCCATTCTCTCTTTCTTTCTCTCTCTCTGCCTCTTTCTCTCTCTGTCTGTCACTCTCAAATAAATAAATAAAAATAAAAAATATTTAAAAAAAAGAAACATCCGCGGCACCCCCCCCCCCCGAGGCCAAGGGAACCCAAAGTGATAAGTTCACAGCATCCCCGTTCTCAGTCTGGCCCCAATCATGAGCAGGAACAATAATATTCCACAGAGCTGTGTCTGTGGCCGGCAGACCAAGGCCCTTGGGCTGACTCGTGAAGGTCATCGTTCACAGAGGCTCACAAAGGGTACGGGGTTGCTCATTTGGAGTGTGTGGGGGATGCAGCACTGGTGGGGGGGGGGTGCGCAGGGAAGACAGTAACTGGAAAGAGGCACATCCCATACTTGACATGCTCAGTGATTCCTCCCTGATGTCTGTGTGTGGAGCCCCTTGGCCAATTCATTACACTCGTCAAGACTTGACAGGTTCGCCGTATAAATGGCACCGCTCCAAGATTTAAGACCCTTCGGGATGGCTTGCGTGTCTGTTATATGGCCACCTTTGGTATTTTAACATTTATTAGCCCCCAGGGCCATAAAAATGTCTTGCTTGCTTTTTTTTTTTTTTTTTTTAATAGAGTAGTACACACAGATTCAGGGCTTCTGAGCCCACCAACCTACCAGTTTGCAGGGACCTCAGTGAGGTTTTGAGTTCTTGATTTGTAGCTGAAATGCAACTCTGATGTTAGGTTGTGTGGTCAGAGCCCTGGCAAGTTAATGAGGGACCCTCCTTCCTGCCCACAACCCCGATAATACTGAAATTTACGGAGATACAAATAAATCCTAAGAGTTGACTCCTTTTTAAATTTTTTTCTTTTTTCTTTTTTGCCTTTAAATCAAATAAATTCAGTGCTGGCTTTTTAAAAATGTATTTTATTTATTTATTTATTTGATAGAGAAAGAGGGAGAGAGAGAGAGAGAGAGAGAGAGAGAGAGAGAGAATGGGTACACCAGGGCCTTCAGCCAGTGCAAACAAACTCCAGACGCGTGCATCCCCTTGTGCATCTGGCTAACGTGGGTCCTGGGGAATCGAACCTGTGTCCTTTGGCTTTGCAGGCAAACGCCTTCACCTCCAGCCCCGAAGCTGGCTTTTATTTCATTTGAAGACTTAGAAATAATGTGATTATGGTCATGTTTGTGATTTGTAACAGAGGACTCTGAGATGGATAGTTTCTTGGGCCCAAGGTTTTGTTTAACACCAGCGAGAGAGTGGCTGGGTTTGGCGTGAGAGGGATTTGAACTCTGAAGCAGGAGCAAAGAGGAAGGTGGAGGGGGACTCTGGGCCACCTAACAGAAGGAGAAGAGAGGGTTTTTAAGCCCTTTGTGAGGGGGGGGGGGGAGTGGAAGAACAGGGATGGATCTTGTATTGCACTGCATGGGGTTGTGGGAGAGAAGGGTTTACTGGAGATTACAGTAGCCAGTCTGGCTAGACCCCATGTTGAACTCTGGGGGAGTGAGGCCCTGAGTCTGTGTTGTCCTTCCTCTCTGCTCCTGTGCGGAAAGGCTTCCTCAATCACTGTGATAGAAGTTAGGGGCGTCTGTGATTGTTACAGGAAACCGAGGCACACAGAACTCACACCAGAGACAGAGCGGAGCATCAGGACGAATGTTTGTTAACCACGCCGAGTCTCTTGCAAAGCGTGAACCCCGAGCTCGGACGGCTCAGAGTTCTTACGGGCAGGATGGCCAGCAGTTTGATGTCACTTTGAGTTAGCTATTGGTGGGTCAAAACATCTGGGCTATGTGACCGGAGGTTCCAAGCAGGAAAATTGCGGAAGTTCAGGGGAGTTTGTCTGTGGCTTCACCAAGCAGATCACACACATTACAAGCGGGGTGCAGCTGCCTAGATTGGGAGGAGACTCTGGGACAAAGGAGTTTTAGAGCGTCGTCTGGTTTCTAAGTTCTCCCATCACAAGATCCCAGAGGGGAGAGAGGAGGAACATCAACTCCTGTGGAAATCTCAAGACGGCCTCGAACTCACGGCGATCCTCCCACCTCTGCCTCCCAAGTGCTGGGATTAAAGGCGTGCGCCACCACGCCCGGCAGACGTTAATCCTTTTAAACATGGAAGCGTATCTGCCAGTCAGTTTTCTGTCACTGAGACAAAATACCCGAGAGAACGTAAAAGGAAAAGAGATTATTTTGGTTTCGGTTATTTCAGAAATTTCAGTTCGTGGCCACTGAACTGTTGTTTCTGAGCAACATATCAGGGAAGGACGCGGTACTCAGAGCAAGTCTGTTCACCTTAAGGTAGCCAGGAAACAAAGGAAGGGAGGAAGAAAAGCCAGAGTTCCAACACGCCTTTCAAGGGCACCCTCCCAGTGAACTACTTGCTTCAACTAAGCCCTGTCTTCCTAATGCTTCTCCTACCTCCCATAGCCCACTGATTTACCAATCCATGAATGGATTAGAACCCACTAATGAGGTCACCTCTCACAGTCTCATGGCCAAACACTGCCGCACTGGGGACTAAGCCTTCAATATATGAGCTTTTCGGGGACATTTAAAGATCTAAGGCATTATAGAATCCCTTGTGGTAGTTTGAATGGATGTCCCCCGATAGACGCAGGAGTCTTCTTAAAGGTGTAACTTGGATTTCAAGGCACCTGGCTGAAAGAGGGGTCACTGTGGGTCGATCCTGGGGTCCATCCCTCAGATGTTACTGGAGCCAGATCTGCTTCCAGATGAAAGGTCTGCAGAGGGCTTGAGCTCTGCCTGGGATCCCCAGAGTGTGCATGTTTTTGGTAGTATGTCTCTCTCTGGATCTGTGTAAGCAGGGCCAGCTTCTGGGCTGGAGAGATGGCTTAGCAGTTAAGGCGTTTGCCTGCAAAGCCAAAGGACCCAGGTTCAATTCCCCAGGACCCACGTTAGCCAGATGCACAAGGGGGCGCATGCATCTGGAGTTCGTTTGCAGTGGCCGGAGGCCCTGGCGCGCCCATTCTCTCTCAAATAAATAAATTAAATTTTAAAAAGTTAAAAAAAAAGAGGGCCAGCTTCCTCCACCATTATGGAACTTCCCCCTTTTCTGTAATTTCTGGAGATAAATTCCATTCCTCCTACAAACTGTGTCTGGTTTGCAGGGTCATCCCCCGCAGTGTGGAGCTGACTAAGACAGGGTATATAACTCTACAACCACAAGGGTGTTGTAGGTTTAGAAACACGAGCCGCACACAAATTCGCAGAAATTAAGCGGCTTTAATTTGTTCATGATTATTTATTGCGCGGTTCTGTGACATTGCTGCGCAAGGTCCTAGCGTGACCCCGGGGAAGATAAAGAGCCATTACTGAGCATCTGGTAGAGCATGGGTTGTGTGGAGACCAGGTAAGAAAAGACCGCGTAGGATCTGCCCAGTCTTTCGAATGCTCGAAACAGAACGGTGTGAGCTGACGTGTGGTCAGATAAGTTCTGGCTTTCTGTTCAAATGAAGATTAGGTCAGGGCTGGAGAGATGGCTTAGCGGTTAAGCGCTTGTCTGTGAAGCCTAAGGACCCCGGTTCGAGGCTCGATTCCCCAGGATCCACGTTAGCCAGATGCGCAAGGGGGCGCACGTGTCTGGAGTTCGTTTGCAGTGGCCGGAGGCCCTGGCGTGCCCATTCTCTCTTTGTCTATCTGCCTCATTCTCTCTATGTCTGTCGCTCTCAAATATAAGTAAACAAGCAAAAAAAAAAATTAAAAAAAAGATTAGGTCAATAACAATAATATAAATAACAATAGTAGCTATATGTAATGCTGGCTACTATATGCTGGCCATAGTTCTGTGTTTTTAAAATTTTTTTTTTGGGGGGGGGGTTCTGGGGTATGGTCTCATGCTAGCTCAGGCTGACCTGAAATTCACTATGTAGTCTCAGGGTGGCCTTTAACTCTCGGCGATCCTCCTACCTCTGCCTCCTGAGTGCTGGGATTAAAGGCGTGTGCCACCATGCCCAGCTAAATTTTTTTAAATCACTTTATTTATTTATTAGATACAGAGGGAGAGGGAGAGAGAGAGAGAGAGAGAGAGAGAGGGGTGGGGGGGAGACAATGGGTGCGCCAGGGCCTCTAGCCACTGCAAACGAACTCCAGACGCTTGCGCCCACGATGTGCATCTCGCTAACGCGGGACCTGAAGAATTGAACCTGGGTCCTTAGGCTTGGCAGGCAAGTGCCTTAACTGCTAAGCCATCTCTCCAGCCTAATTCTGTGTTTTATATCTACATGTACTAACTGCTTTAATCTTTATTATGTAGATAATATATATTATCCCAGTTTACAGATAAAGAGAATCAGAAGCTAAATAAGTAAATAGGAAGCTTATTTGGAGCATAAAGTCTTATCTTATATCCTATTATCTTTTGAAAAGTTTATTGGGCTGGAGAGATGGCTTAGCGGTTAAGGCGTCTGCCTGCAAAGCTACCGGACCCAGGTTCGATTCCCCAGGACCCACGTAAGCCAGATGCACAAGGTGGTGCATGCTCTGGAGTTTGTTTGCAGTGGCTGGAGCTCTGGCGTGTCCATTCTCTCTCTCTCTCTCTCTCTCTCTCTCAAATAAATAAATAAACATAAAATATATTATTAAAATTTTTTTATTATTTATTAGTGTGCATTCATTCATATATGAGGTCAGTTCTTGCCTCTCCTATCTTATTGGAGGCAGGGTTTCTTTCTCTGTTGTGCTTTGCTGGGCTCACTATGAGTTTCCAGGGAATTTCTCCTGTTTCTGTCTGTCGTCTTGCCATCAGTGGGCTGGGATTATAGGATTATAGAAGCTCACTATGGCTCTTGGCTTTTTACCTGGAGTCTGGGGAGCAAACTCCATTACTCTTGAACAGTGAATGTTTTTGTTTGTTTGTTTATTTTTATTTATTTGAAAGTGATAGACAGAGAGAGAAAGAGGCAGACAGAGAGAGAGAGAGAGAGAGAGAGAGAATGGGCACGCCAGGACCTCCAGCCACTACAAAGGAACTCCAGACGCGTGCGCCCCCTTGTGCATCTGGCTAACGTGGGTCCTGGGGAATCGAGCCTCGAACCGGGGTCCTTAGGCTTCACAGGCAAGCGCTTAACCGCTAAGCCATCTCTCCAGCCCACAGTGAATGTTTTATCCACGAAGCCATCGCCTCACCCTGAACTCTGCAGTCTTGACAGAAAGATACTGCGAGGCCCATGGAGTCTCTAGCTCTTAGATTTTTCTCTCTAGATGCAAACAGACTACCAGAGATCCCTTTAATTCGAATGCTCATGCAGTGCATTACCCAAACTGGAGCACTTTTGAACATACAAGGGGGTGGGTTTTAAAAAATAGTTATATTGGGAGCCGGGCGTGGTGGCGCACACCTTTAATCCCAGCACTCGAGAGGCAGAGGTAGGAGGATCGCCATGAGTTCGAGGACACGCTGCGACTACCTAGTGAATTCCAGCTCAGCCTGAGCTAGAGTGAGACCCTACCTCAAAACACCAATAATAATAATAATAATAATAATGATAAAAGTTACATTGGGACAATAGACATAAATGCAATGTTTATGTAGAAAAAAAAACCCCAGTTCATATGGTCACCATACAGCTAAAATGAAGTCCCCAAAAGCTTCAATCTATTCTCAGAACAACAAAACGTTAAAAGAAGGAACTTTGCATGGCATCTAGAAATAGCACTCACACATGTGTGAAAGCGTGTCTTAGAAATGGCTTTGAAGATCTGGGAAGATTCTGGGATCTTAGTCCCACTTCCCAGCTAACACGTTAGCCTGTTGTAGGCTCCTGGTTGTGGTAGAAACTGACTGACTTGGGGGTCAGAGGCTCGGGCCTTTACTTTACATGGTAGGTAGAGGGGTGTAGCCCTTCGTGTCCATTTTCTCCATCGTCCCACGTCCATGTGGTGAGGAGAAGGAGCTAGGCAGCTGTTGCATGCAGCTGTCCGAGGATCCTGGAACACAGGGATCCCAAATCTTGTTTATTTTTATTTTTTTAAAGATTTTATTTATTACAGCCAGAGACAGAGAGAGAGAGAGAATGGGTGCATCAGGGCCTCCAGCCGCTGCAAACGAACTCCAGACGCGTGTGCCACCATGTGCATCTGGCTTACGTGGGTCCTGGGGAATAGAACCGGGGTCCTTAGGCTTCTCAGGCATACGCCTTAACCGCTAAGCCATCTCTCCAGCCTGATTATGAATTCTTGTTTGTGCCAGGAGGTAAAGAATACGATCCTTATTTATGAAGTTTTGCTACCAAGTTGGAAAAAATGTTAGTGGTTATTTATTATTATTATTTATTATAATGCCCTCCCGATAGCGCTGAGTCACAACCGATTAAATCCCCAGAGAACAGATATCGGATTTGGCATAGCAATTGCCCACTGAGCATCCATAGAGGCTAGACCCTCTGCAAGCCAGGTTCTGTCTGCCCAAGGTCAAAGGGAGGCGCTAGAGGGACATAATTGGGTCGCAAAACCAGTGGCAGCTAGGGAAAAATGACTTAACTGTCTGAATTTCACTTTTCATACTCACGGGTCCATAAAATGAGAATTAAATAATAATAAAAAATACTCTGGAGAAGTCTCGATGAAAAATGCAGGGTCAATTACAGATAAGCTGCTTTTTACCATTACTACACACAGATTTGTTTGCCTATCGTTTCTCCATACTCAGCATTAAGAGGGATACTGCCAGAAGTCTCTAGCAAAGGCCTGGAGGGATGGCCTAGCGGTTAAGGCGCTTGCCTGTGAAGCCTGAGGACCCAGGTTCGACTGCCCACTGTCCCCGTGAGCCAGACACACAAGGTGGCGCGTGCGTCTGGAGTTCATCTGTAATAAATAAATGAAATTTAAAAAAGAAGTTTCTACTGGGGCTGGAGAGATGGCTTAGCGGTTAAGCGCTTGCCTGTGAAGCCTAAGGACCCCGGTTCGAGGCTCGATTCCCCAGGACCCACGTTAGCCAGATGCACAAGGGGGCGCACGTGTCTGGAGTTCGTTTTGCAGTGGCCGGAGGCCCTGGAGAGCCCATTCTCTCTCTCTCTCTCTCTTTCTCTGCCTCTTTCTCTGTCTGGCACTCTCAAATAAATAAATAAAAATAAGCAAAAAAAAATTTTTAAAAAGAAGTTTCTGGAAAGGAGTAGGTAGATCCACCCCTTCTGTGGTTGGGTATACTTAAGCAAGTCCATAGGGAGTTAGGTGAAAGTAAGCAAGGGAACTCTAACTGTATCTGGTACCTTTGCCATTTGATGCCCTCGTGGCCGGGCATCTTTGAGATGGCAGGTCGGACTTCTTCCTGCTATATTCATAAACGAAGGCACCAGGGCATTTTTCCAACGACTATACGTGCCCACCAGTGAAAACCCTGCCACGTGGGGAAAGAGAAAACCAGCCATGCAGACTCCTGGGTCCTGGATCAGGCACAGCAGAGAAAGATGAATGAATGGAAGTAGGAACTGAGCAATGACATATTGAGGGGAAGGGTACCCGAGAAAGATCTAGAATGCAGAACCACTCATCTGCTTTTCTCCTTCCCTTCTGGTAAGAGATGCTGGAGTGCACTTATATACTATTTTTTTTTTTTTTTTTTTTTTTTTTTGGCTGAATTCTTTCCTTTCAGAAAACAAGAATTGGGGAAAAATTTTCATCAAGTAACAGTATTTAGCTCAGAATATCCAAAGCTAAGACTTTGTAAAAATAACAGATGTTTAGCCTTGTGGGGTGGCACATGCCTATAATCGCACACTTGGGGGGCTGAGGTAAGAGGATCACAAGAATGGACTGAGCGAGCTTCCTTAACCCCCTTTGTGACCGTGTCACCCTCGGGAACATGGGAGAAGGGTCAGGGGGCTTCAGTTGGATCTGCGATGTTTTACACTCTCAGCTAGGTAGTGAGTGGGTTCAAAAGCACTATTTATACTAGCTATATTTTTTTAAATTTATTTATTTGAGAGTGACAGACACAGAAAGAGGCAGATAGAGAGAGAGAGAGGGAATGGACGCTCCAGGGCTTCCAGCCACTGCAAACAGAACTCCAGATGCGTGCGCCCCCTTGTGCATCTGGCTAACGTGGGTCCTGGGGAATCGAGCCTTGAACCGGGGTCCTTAGGCTTCACAGGCAAGCGCTTAACCGCTAAGCCATCTCTCTAGCCCACTAGCTATATTTTTATCTGCATGGAATATATCTTAATTAAAAATATATATATATATGAGAAGGCACCAAGGACACTGTGCTTGCTGACTGTCCCCGGGCAGGCAGCTTGCCAACCGCGTGGAGATAGAGAAACAGCGTCCTACGGGGTGGCATTACGGATCTTGAGATCAGTTCCCTGGGTCATGTGAGACATCAAGAAGGTTCTAAGGACCCCGGTTCGAGGCTCGATTCCCCAGGACCCACGTAGGCCAGATGCGCAAGGTGGCTCATGCATCTGGAGTTCGTTTGCAGTGGCTGGAGGCCCTGGTGCGCCCATTCTCTCTCTATCTGCTTCTTTCTCTCTCTGGCTGTCTGTCACTCTCAAATAGATAAAAATAAACAAAAAAAATTATATAAAAAAAAAGGTCTTATGTTTCAGAAAGACATCAAACTTCTGTTCATGAATTGAGCTCTTTGTTTGCAATATATAGTGTTTGACAAGTTGAGAGAGAGAGAGAGAGAGAGAGAGAGAACACAAAAGAGCAAAAGTGAGGGAGGGAGAAAAAAAAAAATCCCCCGAGCAGGTACAGCAAAGGAGGAATCATACTCGGGTGCCCAGCTTCTGGCTAAATACAGGGGAAATTCCTAATTATCTACCAGGCTATGGGCCCCATTCTAATTTATGGAGGGGAGAGCTGAGGAGGTAAGTCTCTATGTTGTTTTCTAAGCCACCTAAAAATAAGCCCATTAAACCACCGCCTATGAATGGAGGCGTTTTTCCCCCAGTGTTGCGCCGGCCGGGCCTTTCCCACACCCCAGTCACCCTGAGTAGCAGCTCTCTGAGATCCCAGGGCCCAGCTCACAATGGAGTATTCAGGAAGGCCTTCGCTGATGGGGTAGGAAACCTGTTTTATGCCCTGTTAATTACTGCAACAATTTATAAAATTCGTCACAAACATAAAGCCCCTACAGAGATTGTATTTCAAATGGTATTTACCTGTAACAGAATCCCCTTTGTTTGTGACGCCTGGATTTATGAGATGCTACACAACAAAATGGAGCTGCCCGCTGTCCCCCTTTTGGGGGGCTGGCATTGGCGGGGGGTTGGGGGGACTGAGAAAAGAAGCCCACTTGGGCTTGGGTGGAGGGGTAGCCATCTCAGACCTACCTCTCGTCCTTGACACTCCTCAATTTCACAGCCTTGAACTTGGGGCTGTGAAGGAGTCTTATGGGATCAGCTAGGTTTTCTCTCAGAGGATCTTTTTTGTTTGTTTGTTTGTTTTTATTTATTTATGTATTTAGCTACAGACAGAGAGAGAAAGAGGCAGAGAGAGAGAGAGAGAGAGAATGAGAATGGGCGCGCCAGGGCCTACAGCCACTGCAAATGAACTCGAGACGCATGCGCCCCCTTGTGCATCTGGCTCACGTGGATCCTGGGGAGTCAAGCCTCGAACTGGGATCCTTAGGTTTCACAGGCAAGCGCTTAACCACTAAGCCATCTCCCCAGCCCTCTCTTTTCTTTTCTTTTTTTTTTTTTTTTTTGAGGTAGGGTCTTGCTCTAGCCTAGGCTGACCTGGAATTCACTATGGAGTCTCAGGGTGGCCTCAAACTCATGGCGTTCCTCCTACCTCTGCCTCCTGAGTGCTGGGATTAAAGGCGTGCACCACCAAGCCTGGTTTCCTCTCAGAGGATCTTGTTGTTTGAAATGTGAGCCTTCGCAACCACAAGGGAATGCTTCTCTGTCTCTGTTTGCACACTCCAAAGGGTGACCGGGAGCTCCCTGCACCTAGCCAAACAGCCCAGCAGTTGCTACGGTCTCTTGATCTGGTCTTACCTTTTACTCTCCTCCCCGCTCTTGCCCTTAAACAGGGTGATTTTTAAAAAAATATTTTCTTAAATATATTTTTTATTTTTATTTATTTGACAGAGAAAAAGAGGGAGAGAGAGAGAGAATGGGCACGCCAGGAACTCCAGCCACTGCAAACGAACTCCAAACGCATGCGCCCCCTTGTGCATCTGGCTTTACGTGGGTCCTGGGGAATTGAACCTGGGTCCTTTGGCTTTGCAGGCAAATGCCTTAACCGCTAAGCCATCCCTCCAGCCCTTAATATTTTATTTGCACTGATTTATTTGAGAGAGAATGAGGCAGAGGAAGAGAGACAGAGAGAATGGACGCACCAGGGCCTCCTGTCACTGCAAACGAACTCCAGACGCATGTGCCCCCTCGTACATCTGGCTTACATGGGTCTTTGAGAGGAGAGTCAAACTGAGGTCCTTTGACCTTGCAGGCAGGCGCCTTAACCACTAAGCCATCTCTCCAGCCCCCAGAGTGATTTTTCTAAAACCTCAGACATGACTTCGCTACCTTGCAACCGTGAAATCACGCGATGGTTTATCCTTGCAGTGACGACCGGTCCAAATTCCTTCATGAGCCACGCCACACCCTGAGTTGCCCCCTACCTCTTGCCTACCTACGGCTGCAGCGGCCTCCCCGTATGTTCTCTCACTAATGCCAGGTTACCTTCTGTAACCGTAATGAAACACGCCACCTAATCACCTCGAGAACGGGGAGGATCTATTTCGGCTCACGGTTTTGGAGGCGGCACACCCCATGGCTTTTGGGCTCATGCTGAGACAGCTGGTGACGGCCAAGGGAGTGGATGACAGACCAAGCTTCCTCCCACGCAGGGAAGGAAAAGAGGAGAATGAGGAAAGGGGCAGGGTCGCGCTATCCCCTCCAACGGTATGTTCTCAGTGGCCAGAAGACTTCCGCTGGGCCCCACCTCTTAACGATTCTACTCCTTCCTCATACTGCCAGTTGGGCCTAAGATTTCAGTACACGGGCCTTTGGCAACATCTCAGATTCTTTTGTCTCTTTCCCATTACAGTTCTAGAGGAAAGGGGACTGGTGAGATGGCTGAGGAGTTAAAGGTGCTTGCTTGCAAAGCCTGACAGCCTGGGTTCGATTTCCCCAGTACCCACGTGCACAAAGTGGTGCGTGCATCTGGCGTTTATTTGTACTATGCAGGAGATCC
The DNA here is from genome assembly GCA_036346955.1 of Dipus sagitta. NCBI lineage: Eukaryota > Metazoa > Chordata > Mammalia > Rodentia > Dipodidae > Dipus > Dipus sagitta. Next base: position 34,981,050 of record CM070789.1, read on the forward strand.
TAGCACACTCATCCTGTCTCATCACTCTGTCAGATAAATAAATAAATGTATTTTTAAAAATTCCATAGCAGCCGGGTGTGGTGGTGCATGTATTTAATCCCAGCACTCGGCAGGCAGAGGTAGGGGGATCGCCGTGAGTTCGAGGCCACCCTGAGACTACATAGTGAATTCCAGGTCAGCCTGGGCTAGAGTGAGACCCTACCTCAAAAAAAAAAAAAAAACAGAGCAGCTAGGATCTGAAGTGATGGCCACTTTGGCTTTCCAGAAACTGTCTGACTAGAGCACAGAATCAAAAAGCACTCATTTCAGACTCCATCAGATTTCAGCTGCCGTCCCTCTGACGTGTGACCGCAGACAGAATGCCTCCTCTTCTGGGTCTCGGCTGTGATGTCTGAGAATGAAGTTTCGGCTTGGAAGTGCTCCTCGAGTGTTTCAGTCTGCAGGCATCAGAACTGATCGTGCTTTAAAAAAAAAATATTATTATTATTGTTTATTTATTTGAGAGAGGGAAAAGAGAGAGAGAGATAATGGGCGCCCGGGCTTCTAGCCACTGCAAACGAACTCCAGACGCATGCGCCCCCTGTGTATCTGGCTAACGTGGGTCCTGGAGAATGGAACCTGGGTCCCTTTGGCTTTGCAGGCAAGCGCCTTAACCACTAAGCCATCTCTCCAGCCCCTGATCATGCTTTTTTGCTTTTCTCATCTGTAAGGTGGACTCAGTACCAACCTCTTCCACCGTTGTTGCTTTTGCCTAAAAATTTAATAATCTGAGGATTGTGTCTCCGTATATATTTTTTCCCCACATGTGTTTGTAGTAGTATGTGTGGGGTGGTATATGTGTGTCCCCTGTGTGGCTACGAGCAGTGGCCAGAGGACGGTACTGAGCTCTTCCTCTCATTCACATATTTCTGTGAGATGGGGATCTGAACCCAGAGCTGCTGTTATTCGCTTGACCTTGTGATTCTCTGCTCTCCACTCACCACAGGATTGGGGTCACAGGCATGCGTGGCCCACCACGCCCAGCTGTTTACGTGGGTCCTAGGGAATCGAACTCGGAATGGATCAGCTCCTCTGGGGTCCTCATTGCTTGTGCATCAAGGGCTGTTACCCACTGAGCCAGGTCCCCACCCACACTTCTGTATTTCTAGGAGACTACAGGACAAGGAGAAGCTAGCGTATTGAATGAAGTTCAGCGGGAGAGGGATGGCCGGTGCGCTTATGTCTGCCTAATAGACATGACTCAAAGGAATTTATCATTGCACATATTGAGATGTTTGGAGGTCCCAGGGCTGTGAGCTTAATGCTTCAATGATATCATCAAAGAGCCCCAAAGTATCGTCGGGTTGTCCGGGAGGTATGTCACAGTTCTGGCTCTCTGTTGGAGCTGGGCTTTCCTCCGAGCATGTAGAACCCAGAAAGAAGACCAAACAAAGTGAATGAGGGCTGGAGAGATGGCTTAGTGGTTAAGGCATTTTGCCTGCGAAGCCAAAGGACCCAGGTTCGATTCTCCAGGACCCACGTTAGCCAGATGCACAAGGGGGAGCATGCGTCTGGAGGTCATCTGCAGTGGCTGGAAGCCATGGTGCACCCATTCTCTCTCTCTGTCTGTCTTTCTTCTCTTTTTTTTTTTTCCTCTCTCTCCCTGATTGCAAATAAATAAATAAATAAACATTTTTAACTATAAAAAAAAAGTGTATAAAAGCAAGGTACAAACACGAACTGCTTCAGATAGCCCACGAAGGAACCAGGTAGGCACCATCCAGACAGAAACTCAGGGGTGTGTGGTTGGCCGTGAGAGAAAACTCAGTCTTGGACTACAGACGCTTCCTGATGCTCAACGAGGCAACATGACCTCTGTGGTTTAGGTAGGAAGCGGTCTCCCAGAACCCAGGAGTTTATGGCGGACATCTGATTCAAATCACCATGCAGTAGTTTGAATGTGATAATTTGAATGTATGGCCCAGTAGACTTTATCATTTTTTCACTTGTCTAGTTGAACTTCTAGCAGACAGATCTCCACTACAAGGGGGGTATATCACTGGGGCATGGATCCTGAGGTCCAGCCCCCCAAGGTGTGTTTGGGGGTGGACCTCCAGTCCAGTCCGAAGGTGTGGGGAGAGTAGTTTGAGTTCTGGAAGTTTTGTGCTTGCTGGCTGTCAGTAGTTTCTCTCCCGTTTGAGTCTATAAAAGGGAGCCAGCTTCTTACATTGTTGATAGAAATTCCCCTAGAGGGCTGGAGAAGATGGCTTAGCAGTTAAGGTACTCACCTGCAAAGCCAAAGGACCCCAGTTTGATTCCCCAGGACCCACGTAAGCCAGATGCACAAGGGGGCGCATGCATCTGGAGTTCGTTTGCAATGGCTGGAGGCCCTGGTGCACCTATTCTTTCTCCCTCTCTCACTGACTCTAATAAATAAATAAAAATAAAATCTTAAAAAAAAATTCATGGCAGAGGAGACCAGATCAACTGTGACCACTGGTAATAGGAGCTGCAAATAGTCTGCAATTTCTGACTCAGAGGGCAGAGTTGCCCCTCATATTTATATTATATTTATACCCATAGACATCTCATATGTCCACATTTAGCATTTATTTAACTATGAACTTTGATGTTTCTGTACTTAACTGTATTGTTATGCCTGAATAAAATTATATTTTTTTAAAAAAAATTGGGCTGGAGGGATGGCTTAGTGGTTAAGGCATTTGCCTGCAAAGCCAAAGGACCCAGGTTCGATTCCCCAGGACCCACGTAAGCAAGAAGCACAAGGTGGCGCACGCGTCTGGAGTTCGTCTGCAGTGGCTGGAGGTCCTGGCGCGCCCGTTCTCTCTCCTTCTTTCTCTGTCAAATAACTAAATAAAATAAAATATTTAAAAAAACTTAAGTAATGAGCAGTGAGGTTGCACATGGGTTTTCATGCATAATGCGTATGACTCTGGGTATGTCTGTGGGTGAGATTAGGTTGTGTAAATGATCCCGGGGAGACAGGAACAAATGCCCATTCAGTCCGAGGCGAGGACAGACCACCGAAATGACCCCAGCTACGTCTAGCTTAGTGAGCCAGTGAGTGAGCGCGCGCTGGGGTCACTTTCAGGAGCAGGCGTGACGCAGAGGCAGTGACGTCACCGGAAAGCCCACCGCATCGCGGACGATGACCCCTAGAGCCGCATTCCCTGTTGGCCCCTGGCCAGCTCACAGGCAGCTCCACCCCAAAGCGTCCTCCACCAACCGTTTGTTGCTTATCTAACAGTGAGGGGTGTGTGTGTGTGTGGGGGTGTCTCAGAGTCCTGTAACTTTCTGAGCTTCTGGAGTCTTGTAAGTTTGCCTTGTAAGTTTCATTAGTTTCCTCCTCTTACAAGCCAGGTTTCAATTTGGGAAAATAAAAATAGCTATATTAACATTTTATTTGGTAAACTGAGAACGCTGGAGGGTCCTCACTAACGTGTGTGAACCACGTACGTCCAGTTGAGTCTGAGCAGAGCTGAGAAGGTGTCCCCCCCTCCTCAGTAAGAGGGTACTCCATTCTAGCAGGGGGCATAGCTAATTATAATACATGCTGTCCTTTTGTTGGTTGTTTTTGAAGTATAACTTAATGTACTTATTATGCCTGGCTAATAATGAATGTTCAATAAACATTTTTTTAAATTTTAATTTTTAAATATTTTATTTATTTATTTGTTTGAGAGACAGAGAGAAAGAGGGAGAGAGAGAGAGAATGGGCGCACCAGGGCCTCCAGCCACTGCAAACGAACTCCAGACGCGTGCGCCCCCTTGTGCATCTGGCTAACGTGGGTCTTGGAGAATCGAACCGAGGTCCTTTGGCTTTGCAGGCAAGTGCCTTAACTGCTAAGCCACCTCTCTAGCCCCTCAACAAACCTTTTTGATTTATAAATGATTATCTCTCCCATTGACTATTGCTTGGTTGGCTGAGATCTTCCACTCGGGAAACCTAGTCGTACATTGACAGAAATCAAGACAAACAGCTTACTCTAACCTGACTGTGCAAGTCAAGTAATTGTTGGATCATACTTTGAAAATGGCTCTGCAGGGTCCCTGTTGTACAGATTCTGAGCTAGGACTGTTGGAGGGTGGTGTGTGTGTGTGTGTGGGGGGGGTGTAAAACAGGCTTGTGCACTTGATACCTGTACCTCAGCTTATTAGTAAAATGAATTTGATGTCTACCTCACTGGCGAGTGAGATGCACTTACGACACTTGGAGTCCTGGCTGACAGGATGCAATAAATGTCAGCCATAGTGTTATCAGGGAAAGAACGTTCTCTGGGAAGTGTCCTTCCTCTAAGCATTTCTCGTCTCTTCCTCCCTATTCCCTTTTCTTCCATTTTCCTCTTCTCTTGCGTTTACCCGGATCCCGACGTCAACTTACCTAAAGCCTTAAGAAACGAGTTTTCCAAATTGCCACAGAGAAGATGATCCCATAATGCATCACTTTTTCCAAGAGAGGAGCAAAGAGGTGCTAATTGGCTGCCTGTGAAACGTCTGGGTTTCTCCTACCCCGGGCAGCCTGGGACGGAGGGCTGCACCTGGCCGGAGGGTAGAACGGGAGCCACCCCGGGGGAATGTTCGGCTGATGTCATAAGCTGGAAGAGGGTCCTGGGGCAGGCTTCTGCACCCCCTTGCAGGGTAGACTAGGAGAGGAGGTGAGGGATGGAGTCATGGTCCAACAAAGGCCAAACTCACCCAGGCCACGGGACAAGGCAACAGTAGCTGAAGCCCAAGGGGAGTCCTGGGACACTCGGTCACTGGTCCCTTGGCTGCTGCTCTCCAGACACTCGAACAGACAAGGACGGGACCACATGATCGCTGAAGGGCCCATTCCAGGGGGCCTTTCGGGATTCTAAGAAAGGGTACTTGATCATGTAACTCCGACGATGACATGGACTTCAAACCTAGCTCTGTCATTGTTGGCAGCTTGGTATCCCTTGGGAAAGTGATGTCACCCCCCCCCACACACACCTTGACCTTTGGCCCTTAGCTGAAAAATCATACTGACAACAGAGTTGTCTTTAAGCAGGATCTCACTCAGTAAGAGTCCTTGCGAAGCACAATCGCTCTCTGTGTATGATGGGTGATGTTAACATCTGAGTCAAACATAGCCGGGCGTGGTGGCACACGCCTTTGATCCCAGCACTTGGGAGGCAGAGGTAGGAGGATCGCCGTGAGTTCGAGGCCACCCTGAGACTCCATAGTGAATTCCAGGTCAGCCTGGGCTAGAGTGAGACCCTACATTGGAAAAAAGAGAATCTGAGTCAAACAGGTTGCCCTCCCCAGCGTGGCAGGGTTGGGGGTGTCTGTTGTGTGTGTGTGTGTGGGGGGGGACAGATGTTTATCCAATTAGAACGAAGAGGCTGATAACCAGTGTATCCTGCCCTGGTTGTCTTTCCGTGGGGACATTTGCATTTTCTTGCCCCTGGACTTGAAGTCAAACAGGGGGCTTTGTGCTAGCTCTTGAGCCCACTGGCTTTTGGACTAAAACCGTAGGCCGTGCTTCCTTCCCTACATCTTCAGGCCGACTTCAGAGCGTGTGGGGCTTGTTGGCTTCCACGGTCTTGTTAGCCCATCGCTTCTATGGAAATAACTGTTGATCGGCTTCTCTGCGTTTGCCTCTGTTACAAAGTTGTTTTTCTTTTCTTTTCTTTTTTTTTTTTTTTTTGGTTTTTCCAAGTAGGGTCTCACTCTAGCCCAGGCTAACCTGGAATTCACTATGGAGTCTCAGGGTGGCCTCGAACTCACAGCAATCCTCCTACCTCTGCCTCCTGAGTGCTGGGATTAAAGGCGTGCGCCACCATGCCTGGCCTGTTACAAAGTTTTAATACGAATGCTTGAGGCTCCTGTGCCCAGCGTTTGATCCCCAGAGGGTGGCACAGCTGGTGGAAGATGGTATAGACTAAAGGAGATGGGACCTAGGGGGAAGAGGTCACTGGGGCATGTCTTTGAAGGTTATAACTGCTCCCCAGTCCCCCCTTTATTTTTTCTCTCTCTTTCTCTGACATGGGACAAAGAAGAATGTTCCTTCTCCTGCCACTATGATAATTCTGCCAAGTGCATGAGCCCACACCACCGTAGACACAACCCTCTGAAACCATGAGCAAAATTAATCAGATTGCCTATAAGTTGTACGTGTTAGGTAGTTTGTAGTAACAATGAGAAAAGTAACTACCAAACACTTTTGCTGAATTTATATAGTCTCTCTCTCTCTCTCTCTCTCTCTCTTTCTGTCGGTCTGTTTCTGTGAAAAGCCCTGACTAATATAGTTCCTTTCCTAATCCGCCTGATCAGATTTCCAGAAAAATAGACTTTTTTTTTTTCACACATCTTTCAGCTCTTACTCTGTACTCTTAAGCAAGGCAATGGCACTTCTAGGACAAAAAAAAAAAAAAAAATAGTTACCAGAAGAGGAATATACCTCGTCTGTCGAATTTTTGTTATTTCAACGCTCTTACCAATTATTATTTAAACCGTAAGGATACAATTACTCAGAGATATGGTTTTTGCAGTTGACGTATGTTTATTCACCAAAGGTAAATACTCCAATATACTCGGTCATTCTCTCGAGATGTCACCAAATAATGGTGTTGACAAATTTAATAAAGGTTGCTACGTATGAGCTAAAATAAAGGGTGTAGGGTCTGGGGCTTGATTTTGCTATTTGTTTTGGAAATGTGAGTGTTGAAATGTTGTCTACCTAACTTTGAAAAGCTTGAGTCTCAGGAAGAATACATTACTATTGAGGCAATTTGTTTTCTGTCCGCTTTTGTTTTATTTTATTTTTGAGGCAAGCCAGACTGGCCTTTCTTAAAAAAATTTTTTTTGTTTATTTTTATTTATTTATTTGAGAGTGACAGATAGAGAAAGAGGGAGAGAGAGAGAGAGAGAGAATGGGAGGGCCTCCAGCTCTGTAAATGAACTCCAGACACGTGTGCCCCCTTGGTCATCTGGCTAACGTGGGTCCTGGGGAATCGAGCCTCGAACCGGGGTCCTTAGGCTTCACAGGCAAGCGCTTAACCGCTAAGCCATCTCTCCAGCCCAGATTGGCCTTTTTTTTTTTATGAGAGCCAGGGAGAGAGAGAGAGAATTGGCACGCCAGGTCCTCCAGCCACTGTAATTGAACTCCAGATGTGTGCGCCCCCCTGTGCACATGTGAGACCTCACACACATGTCACCTTGTCACCTGGCTTACCTGAGACCTGGGGAGTCAAACACAGGGTCCTTAGGCTTTGCAGGCAAGCGCCTTCACCGCTAAGCCATCTCTCCAGCCCCTGTTTTCTGTGCGCTTTAATTGACACTTTGCTATACCCGTCAAAGTTGTTTGCGTTTTTCGAGGTAGGGTTTCACTCTGGCTCAGGCTGATGTGGAATTCACTATGTAGTCTCAGGGTGGTCTCGAACTCACGGAGATCCTCCTACCTCTGCCTCCCGAGTGCTGGGATGAAAGGCGTGCGCCACCACGCCTGGGTCCCTTCAAAGTTTTTGATCTCTAACTTGTTCTTTGCTCTTATAATCTTCGCCACATGCAACTTGTTATCCACGTCTTCCCACACAGGCATGATTTAGAACTTCTGGCGTGGTTTATGTCTGAACACAAGCAGATACTGTCTGGCAGGTTGGGCTCGGTTGTCTTGTGATTTCATGTACAAACCAACACGGAGTGGGGAAATCTTCGAGATGTGGAGTTTGCCTGGGAAGGAGAAGTCACAATGAATAAATCTGTAGGGAGTAACTCCTAACGTAGCTCTCAAGGATTCATAATATACTTAACTACAAAATGATTCGGGTTGACATCTATTCTCTAAACCATGAGATATTTTGATCAAACTTTTCTGAAGTTGTCCTGAGTTAGAACAAAACCCAAAATATAAGGGTTATGACACCTTTTTTTTTTTTTTTTTTTTTTGAGGTAGGGTCTCACTCTAGCCCAGGCTGACCTGGAATTCACTATGTCATCTCAGGGTGGCCTCGAACTCATGGCGATCCTCCTCCCTCTGCCTTCCGAGTGCTGGGATGAAAGGCGTGTGCTACCACGCCCGGCTATGATACATTTTTAAAAATGCTCTTGGTGGGCTAAAGAGATTTCTCAGTGGTTAAAGGTGCTTGCTTACAAAGCCTGAAAGCCTGATAACCTGGGTTCGATTCCCCAGTACACACTTAAAGCCAGATGCACAAAGTGGCGCATGTGTCTGGAGTCCGTTTGCAGTGGCAGGAAGCCCTGGTGTGCCGATGCTCACTCTCTTTTTTGCCTGCCATTTTCTCTCTGTCTCTTTCTCAAGTAAATGAAATATTTTTCTAAAATGCTCTTGTTTAGGGAAAGCATCTATCTACTCACTATATGAAGTTGAAGAAATTTTTTTTTTTTTTTCAAGGTAGGGTCTCACTCTATTCCAGGCTGACCTGGAATTCACTGTAGTCTCAGGCTGTCCTCAAACTCACCACGATCCTCCTACCTCTGCCTCCAGAGTGCTGGGTTTAAAGGCGTGCGCCGCCACATCTATCTAGAAGAAATCATTTTTATTTCTGGAATGCTCAGAATATTTCTGAAGATATGGAATGTGACCATCAATTTCATGATTCCTCGAGTCTAGCTAGCCTTGAGGACTTAATATCTAAGTGCACAAGAGCTGGAGGGATGGAGAGATGGCTTAGTAGTTAAGGCACTTGCCTACAAAGCCAAAGGACCCAGGTTCGATTCCCCAGTACCCACATTATCCAGATGCTCAAGGTGGCGCATGCATCTGGAGTTTGTTTGCAGTGGCTGGAGGCCCTGGCGCGCCCACTCTCTCTCTCTCTCTCTCTCCCCCTCTTTCTCTGTCAAATAAGTAAATAAAAATAAAATATTTAAGAGCACAAAACCAAGCAGATAAATAATTTTTCTACCAGAAGATTATACTTTAATACTGAAAAATATATTGAGGTCTAAGAAAATATTGTAAGTCCTCTGTCAGCCCGAATTAGTTACTTCTTTGTTTTTGGCAAACGATTTCTACTTCTTTCATTGAAAAACATTTTATTGGCAACTTTGCCATGTGAATATACTGTGATTTGGTCATATTCCCACCAGGTTATTGCTCTTTTTAGTCTCCTCTCACCCCACCGTTGGAATCAGGTCTCAGTACCAGGCACAACTTCCCTCCCACTGAGCTGGCCTCATATCCCATCAGAGCGCCACTGACTGCTCTCCTGACCTTACATGCCACTGTCCCACGCATGGGTACATCTTGCCTTGCCTGGCTGGTTGATTTTGAAGCTTGCAGGACCCATTGCTTGTTCATGCTGTTGACGGCTTTCATCCCCTATCAGCACTATGACAAGTAGCCAGCAGGGAGAGATAGCTTTTAGCTCAGTTCCAACTTGATTTCTCGGGCTGGAGAGACGGCTTAGCGGTTAAGCGCTTGCCTGTGAAGCCTAAGGACCCCGGTTCGAGGCTCGATTCCCCAGGACCCACGTTAGCCAGATGCACAAGGGGGCGCACGCGTCTGGAGTTCATTTGCAGTGGCTGGAGGCCCTGGTGCACCCATTCTCTCTCCTCTCTCTCTCTCTCTCTCTACCTGCTTTTCTTGCTCTGTCTGTCACTCTTAAATAAATAAATAAATAATGAACCAACTTGATTTCTCTACGTCTTACGGCCGCAGCCTGTGGCAGGATCTTACCATCTACTTCTGGGTCTACTTCTGGTGGGTAACCAAGCACTTTGGCACTGGTCTGCATTGCCTTGAAGGCTTCATTCGTCGCACTGACCAACAGCTCCCTGTGTGGAGGAGGGACCCATCTCTGGCACTGGGATTTACCTGCAACAACTTATAGTTTTAGGGTGTCGGGAGCTGCAGCTGCTCTCTGACCTTGGGAGCTGCAGGTGGTCTCTAATCCTCTAATCTCTTAATACAAAGGCCTTATCGATAAGGCGCCTGATCCTAAGAATTGTTTAGTATACAGCCTAGATAGAGTAAGCACCTGAGCCTATGCATTGTTTAGTATACAGCCTAGATAGAGTAAGCACCTGAGCCTATGCATTGTTTAGTATACAGCCTAGATAGAGTGAGCACCTGATCCTAAAGCATTGTTTAGTATACAGCCTAGATAGAGTAAGCACCTGAGCCTATGCATTGTTTAGTATACAGCCTAGATAGAGTGAGCACCTGATCCTAAAGCATTGTTTAGTATACAGCCTAGATAGAGTAAGCACCTGATCCTAAGCATTGTTTAGTATACAGCCTAGATAGAGTGAGCACCTGATCCTAAGCATTGTTTAGTATACAGCCTAGATAGAGTAAGCACCTGATCCTAAAGCATTGTTTAGTATACAGCCTAGATAGAGTAAGCACCTGAGCCTATGCATTGTTTAGTATACAGCCTAGATAGAGTGAGCACCTGATCCTAAGGCATTGTTTAGTATTCAACCTAGATAGAGTGAGCACCTGATCCTAAAGCATTGTTTAGTATACAGCCTAGATAGAGTAAGCACCTGATCCTAAAGCATTGTTTAGTATACAGCCTAGATAGAGTAAGCACCTGAGCCTATGCATTGTTTAGTATACAGCCTAGATAGAGTGAGCACCTGATCCTAAAGCATTGTTTAGTATACAGCCTAGGTGGAGCGGGCACCTGATAGAGGGATTAACATATGACCCTGGTGAAACTGACCTTAGACACGTAAGCATTGTCAAGAAAGTTCTATCTTCTATATATAAGCTATGTCTGCCTGAATAAACGAGAGCCTTGATCAGAACTTGTCTTGGCTCCATTCCTTGTGCTCTTGTCTCAGGTTCATTCCCACTCCCTCCTTCGAGGTCTGTTTCGACTTGTGCTGCAGGCCAGCACATAATGGCGCCCGAACAGGGACTCCACTCCAGCAGGGTACTTTCACCCAAAACTACTAGCTTGGTCTCTTTTTTTTTCTCTCTCTCTCTTTCTCTTGTTCTCTCGCTCCTTTAAAAAAGTTGTATCCTTAGCCTGGCATGGTGGCGCATTTCTTTAATCCCAGCACTAGGGGAGCCAGAGGTAGGAGGACCGCCATGAGTTCAAGGCCGCCTTGAGACGACATAGTGAATTCCAGGGTCAGCCTGGTCTAGAGTGAAACTCTACTTTGGAAAACCAAAAAAAAAAAAAAAAAAAAAAAAAAAAGTTGTATCCTTTAGTTAGCTAATAGGTAAGTAATTTTCTATAGTACTTATTTATACCTTTGGTTTTGGGTATCCCTCCATATCCTGTCTCCATCCCCTGAGACCTTTCCATACCTTGTATTCTGTCCCTCCACTTGCCTGTCTATTACCCCCATCCCTAATTCCTCTCCGCTTCCTCTCTCTCTCCAAGCCTCATTCTAGTTTTTTGACCAAATTTAATTATCCAAGTTAGGATTCACACATGACAGAGAGCACGCAGTGTTTGTCTTTCTACTCAGACTTTAAAAAGCAGAAATTGTTACTTTTTTTTCTAAATTTTGTTTATAATTTATTTTAGAGCGAGAGCGAGAGAGAGAGAGAGAGAGAGGGAGGGAGGGAGAGAATGGGTACTCCAGGGCCTCTAGTCACTGCAAATGAACTCCAGAAGCATGTGCCACCTTGTGCATCTGGCTTACGTGGGTCCTGGGGAATCGAGCCTCGAACCAGGGTCCTTAGGCTTCACAGGCAAGCGCTTGACCGCTAAGCCATCTCTCCAGCCCTTCTTACTTTTTTTTTGTTGTTGTTGTTTTTTCCAGGTAGGGTCTCACAGTAGCTCAGGCTCACCTGGAATTTACTATGTTGTCTCAGGGTGGCCTCGAACTCACGGTGATCCTCCTACCTCTGCCTCCCAAGTGCTGGGATTAAAGGCGTGCGCCACCACGCCTGGCCCTTGTCACTTTTTTATAGTGAGCAGAACTATTGAAGTGTGGCCGCCATATAAAATAATCTATTTATTTGAAGTACATAGCTTGGTTTTATTTATTTACTATTTGAGAGAGAGAGAGAGAAACACAGAGAGAGAATGGGTGCACCAGGGCCTTTAGCCACTGCAAAGGAACTCCAGACGCAAGCACCACCTTGTGCATCTGGCTTACTTGGGTCCTGAGGAATCGAACCCAGGTCCTTTGGAGTTGCAGGCAAGCGTCTTAACGGCAAAGCCAGCTCTCTAGCCCCAGTCTGGTGTTTTAAGAGGTGTGTACGCACACAATATAAAGAATGTACCCCTACCCCCCATAAGTACACTCGTGCGCCATTGGAAAATCCATTTCCATCCCCAGCCCAAACTCATTCCCAGGTGACCACAACCGATCCCTTTCCTGTCTTATAATAACTGAGATAACCGGTGACCAGAGAGACCGTGACATGTCCTGCCCATGTCAGGGCTGACGCGCAGTCTCTCAACAGTCCAGGTTCATTCCGGGAGACCACCTTTAGTCACCTCTGGATGGAAAGGGAGAGGAGCCTGCTCGTTACACACCTGCTGGGCGTTGAAGTCAGACCAAGTGCTTTAGATATGAAACTAAGTACTTCCATCAGACAGCAGGCTCAGTGCTTTGGGAACTTTCTCCCTAGCAAATGTTCATGTTAATTCCTGACTTCCTAAGTTTGCATGTCTAATGTGTTGTTGACTTCTCCCTTAGATATTCAAGCTTCTCAAACTGAACTTGCCCAATCCATAGTTGTTGTTGTTTTTTTTAAAATTTATTTCATTCATTGGTTTTCCGAGGTAGGGTCTCACTCTAGCCCAGGCTGACCTGGTATTCACTTTGTAGTCTCAGGGTGGCCTTGAGCTCACAGCAATCCTCCTACCTCTGCTTCCCTAGTGTTGGGATGAAAAGCGTGAGCAACCATGCCCAGCTTACTTATTTGACAGAGGAAGGGGTGGGGAGAGAGAGAGAGAGAGAATGGGCTCGCCAGGGCCTCTAGCCATTGCAAACAAACTCCAGACATGTGTACCCCCTTGTGCATCTGGCTTATGTGGGTCCTGGGGAATCAAACCTGGGTCCTTTGGCTTTGCAGGCAAGCGCCTTAACCGCTAAGCCATCCCTCCAGCCCCATAGCTTTGCTTTTTTTTTTTTTTTTACAACCTGTCTTCCTAGCACCCAGTCTATTATTTCATTTTCCACCTACTCAATCGCTTAAGTCAATCATTTGAAAATCAACTCTGATCCTTCCTTTTTCCCTCAGTTATGGCCTCTGCCCAGTCCCGTGTCGTGTCTACTTCTCTTGTCTGTGGTCACCACCCTGGACCCAGATACCATCTTCTCCTACCTGGTGTCACACTTGCGCTCTTACCCTCCACTTCATCCCTCTTCTGTGTTTCTGCCACTGGCCTTGAAATCAACCACAACCTGACACTCCCTTTTCCTCAAGCTCCCCGATGGCTTCCTCACATGCTCAGATTAATCTCCTGCTACTCAGCTTCATGAATTTCTGAGAGACGTGGCACCTGGTACTGTGACCCTCCTCCCCCCCCCGTCCCCACCTCACCTGACCCAGCTATTCTAATCTTGTCATCGATTGCAGATGCCAAACTTGATGCTTTGCAACTTTGCGAGTTTTCCTGTCTTCCTGGAACTTCTCATCCTGATGTGGCAATTCCTGTTCTCTCATGAGAAGCAGGGATGGTGGTGGAGATTCCCTTTTGAGATCGTCTGATTTGACGGGCTACGTATTGTCTCTCTTTCCTCTTCACAATGAGAGTAGAGGTCCCCTCTGTTTTATTTACGGACGCAGTTCCAACATTCAGAAACGTACCCGCATGAGCTTGATACCCCAACACCCATTTGTTGAAGAAATGACTAGACATTTTCATTCATGGTACTTGCTAACCGTTCCTTACAGCCAAATGCCTCTATGGCTGTACAAGAATTCGATAACTCGGGCTGGAGAGAGATGGCTTAGCAGTTAAAAGGCTCATGCCTGTGAAGCCCAAGGATCCAGGTTCGATTCTCCAGGTCCCATGGAAGCCAGATATACATGGTGGTGCCTTGTCTGGACTGGTTTGCAGTGGCTGGAAGCCCTGGTGCACCTATTCTCTCTCCCTCTCTCTCTCTCTCTCTGTCTCAAATAAATAAAAGTAAATTAAAAAAAAAAGAATTCAATAACTCTTCCTAATTCTTCCCCTCAGTGTTGTGCTTGGCCGTGTGCTCTGCACGGCAATGAAGCCTTTAAATGTTTTAATTTCTCCATTTTTCTACTCCCTTGTGGGGCTTCCCCCCCCCCCGGCCCCCCAACAACCTACTCATGCCTCTCCTACACACACATCCTGGGTTTGCTTGAGTAAACTCGGAGCGTTCGTCCTATTACCCTGTATTTTCTTTTTAAAAATTTTTTCTGTTCATTCTTATTTATTTATTAGAGAGTGACAAAGAGAGAGAAAGAGGGAGAGAGAGAGAGAGAGAGAATGGGCGCGCCAGGGCCTCCAGCCACTGCAGACGGAACTCCAGACGCATGTGCCCCCTTGTGCATCTGGCTAACGTGGGTCCTGGGGAAACGGAGCCTTGAACCGGGGTCCTTAGGCTTCACAGGCAAGCGCTTAACCGCTAAGCCATCTCTCCAGCCCACCCTGTATTTTCTTACCATATACCTCTTCTGTTCCAGTAATCCCTGCTTAACTCATGTTACAATTCCCAGTCAGGCATCCATCACACTGCTTAGCTATGAAACCCTGAAGGATCGATGGCTTGTCATCCTTTTAGGGGCTTGTCATTCCCCCTAACTTGAGCCTTTTGTTTTAATTTCATTGCGTTTGCTTAAGAGTCTTCCTCGGGCATGCGCTTTGAATTCTTCAAGGTTTGACGTGTCTCCCAGTTATAGTAGCAACAGTGACAGTATATATTCCAGGCTCTTCCTGGGCACGGTGGGTCGGGGGGGCGGGTGGGGTACCACACGATGGTCAAGCCCCGTGTTCTCATGTTACCTACACTTCCCATCTGGCTTTTTTTTTTTTTTTTTTTTTTTGCATTTGTGAAATAGATCAACTTACATTGCGGGAATCAATATCCCTTCCCCTACACAACCACAAGTGCTTCAAAAAGGAAAGTTTCCTGTTGTGTTTGCCCAGTTTGTTGCCGTTCCTGTCGTCTATAGGAGAGCTCTGTGCCAACAAACTGCCCGGATCAACAGCAATGGGGAGAAAGTGCTGGAAAAAATCTCCTGCCAGCCCTACACATGTCTGTCCTGAAGTGACACACTCGTCTTCACTTGTTTTTTTAATATATATATATATTTATCTTTTTTGTTGTTGTTTATTTTTCATTTGTTTATTTGAGAGCGACAGACAGAGAGAAAAAGAGGCAGAGAGAGAGAGGGAGAATGGGCACGCCAGGGCCTCCAGCCACTGCAAACGAACTCCACACGTGTGCGCCCTCTTGTGCATCTGGCTAACGTGGGTCCTGGGGAATCGAGCCTCGAACCGGGGTCCTTGGGCTTCACAGGCAAGCGCTTAACCGCTAAGCCATCTCTCCAGCCCATCTTCACTTATTTTTTATATTATATTCTTATATATTATGTTTCGATGGCCATATAATGTCACATGACCGTGCCCAACTCCCCAGGGGCCAGGTAATCGCATTACCCTGGCGTGGACAAAGACAGAGAGCTGCGAACACCTGGTAGTCATCACTTGTGTTGACCAGAGCCTTTCTTTAAAGCGTATTTTCCAGAACACAGTTGGCTTTTGTTGCTGTCGCCACACTTCACTTTCCTGCGGGTCCAGATGCCGTCTTTAGTGCTGACGACTGACGGTTCCGCGTCTCGCGTCAGTGGTTCAGGGCTAGCCCTGGAAGTTGGCCGCAAGTCTGTTATCCCTGCAGCAGTGCTTCCGACAAATGTGGCAGGTGCGCACCTGGTAGCAGAAGAATTGATTTTTCTGGGCTGCAGGAATGGCTTAGAGGTTAAGGCGCTTGCCTGTGAAGCCTAAGGACCCAGGTTCGATTCCCCAGTACCCATGTAAACCAGATGCACAGGGTGGTGCATGCATCTAGAGTGCGTTTGCAGTGACTGGAGACCATTCTCTCTCTCTCAAATAAATGAATAAATAAATAAACAAAATATTAAAGAAATATTTTACTTATTTGTTGGAAAGAGAGAGAGAGAAAGAGAGAATTGGCGCACCAGGGCCTCAGCCACTGTAATTGAACACCATACACTTGTGCCACCTAGTGGGCATGTGTGACCATGCACTTGCCTCACCTTTGTGCATCTGGCTCATGCAGGATCTAGAGAGTCAAACATGGGTCTTTAGGCTTCACAGGCAAGCGCCTTAACCACTAAGCCATCTCTCCAGCCCCCAACATATTTTTTTTTGCTTATGTGTATGTGTGTGTGTGTGTTATATACATTTCTATGTGCCCTGTGGTACCCATGGGGGTCTCTTGCCTGAGTTCCAGAGCCAAATGTGGGGTGTCCCACTCATCACTCTTCCTTCTTATCTGAGCCAGAGCCTCTTCAGTGATTCTGGAGCTCATGGTTAAGCACAAGCCCGGGTGATTACCCTTTGTCTTTTGTTTCCCTTTGGGGGGGCTGGGGTTACAGGCCATCCAGCCATCTATGTGGGATCTGGAGATTTAAACTCTGATGGTTTCAGGGGTCTCCCCTCAGGCCCTCGTCCTTGCTCAAGAAGTGCACTTTGGGGCTGGGGAGATGGCTTAGTGGTTAAGGCGCTTGCCTGTGAAACCGAAGGACCCAGGTTCAATTCCCCAGGACCCACGTCAGCCAGATGCACAAGGGGGCGCATGCGTCTGGAGTTTATTTGCAGTGGCTAGAGGCCCTGGTGCACCCCTTCTCTCTCTCTCTGTCTGTCCTCTCTCTCTCTGCTTGAAAATGAATAAATAAATAAATAAATAAATAAATAAATAAAAATTTAAAAAAGAAGTACACTTAACCACTGAGCATCTCTCCAGCACATTTTTTGTTTTTTTTTTTTTTTGTCTTGAGGATTGGCATGGTGGCTTTTCCAGCTGAGAGTTCCGAGAGGCAAGCGCTGTGTGCCGACCTCTGTGCAAAGCCTGCTGTGTGTGTTAACTTCCTTTCCAATGGCCCCGGAGTCTTCTCATCTTACAGCAGGGGACTGGGGCTCAAGGAGAACGCCAGCCAGGCGACAGAACTAAAAGGAGTGTGGTCTGGTGAGCCCCATGTCCACATGTATGTCACCATGACATTGGTCAATGTACCTTCCCAACCGGGGCAGTGTGTGTGTGTGTGTGTGTGTGTGTGTGTGTGTGTACTGCAAACACGCTCATAGGCCCAGTTGAGCATGAGTGTGTGTAAAAGCATCGAGAAAGTACTTAATGAGGGCTGGAGAGATGGCTTTGCAGTTAAGGCGCATGCCTGCGAAGCCTAAGGACCCGGGTTCGATTCCCCAGGACCCACGTGAGCCAGATGCACAAGGGGGCGCACGCGTCTGGAGTTCGTTTGCAGTGGCTGGAGGCCCTGGTGCTCCCATTCTCTCTCTCTCTCTCAAATAAAAAATAAATAAATAACATATATATATATATGTATATGAAAGTACTTAGTGAAGCTAGTTTTCTCGCTCACCTTCCCAGACATTGGCGGCTGGCTGGGGTGTGGCGGTCTAAGTGGCTAGGGACAGCTATAGTAGACACGCTGTTTCAGCAGTTGCAAAGCCGTAGGTTTTGTGCAATCCCAACCGTCTTCCACCTTCTTGAAATTGGCCTTAGGACCATATGGTGTTAATTAGAGCAGCCTGGGCCTCTCTGTGTGAAGGAAATCGCCCCTCGCTTCTCTCGTTAAAGTAAAATATGACCCATTTCTAGGCCGCGTATTTTGTTGCCGAGATGACGAGCATCGTGCTCTCTGTTTATGCCGAATGAAGAAACGTTACACCCGAAGGGCGCCCGAACCGCCCCCCACCCCCCCCGCCAGCGCCCCCGAGCCTGGGGAATAGAAAGCAGATGTGGTTCCTCCTAGTCCTTCCCTTCCAGCCGTTCTCCTGTCTCTCCCTGTCTGTGCATCTTGGTCCCGACCTCGTTCCAGAGCGCCCGGCCAGGGGCTGGGGGGCAATGCGCTCTTGTTATGAAATGCTTTACCACGTGCCAAGACCCATAAATAGGTTTCTCCCAGAAGCTGCAGGTCGACTTGGTATTAATCCCTATTTTATCGCTCATATGAAAGGCGGGCGGTGTGATGTTTAGATACACATATACACAATGAAGTGGTTATTAATAGTTCAACAAATTCACCCGCCACCCGCTTCATGAAGCCCCTTTTGTGCTTGTGTGGTTTACGGGCACTGAAGACACTCTGCTTGCAAATTTTGCTTTTTTGTTTATATACATATATATATTTAATTTATTTGACAGAGAAAGAGAGAGAGAGAGAGAGAATGGGCGCACCAGGGCCTCCAGCCACTGCACAGGAACTCCAGACACGTGCGCCCCCTTGTGCATCTGGCTAATGTGGGTCCTGGGGAATTGAACCTGGGTCCTTTGGCTTTGCAGGCAAGTGCCTTAACCGCTGAGCCATCCCTCTAGCCCTCGTTTTTTTTTTTAAAATTTAGTTTGTTGTTTATTTAGAGAGAAAGAAGCAGATAGATAGAGGGAGAGAATGGGCATGCCAGGGCCTGTAGCCAGTGCAAACGAACTCCAGACGCACATGCAACCTTGAGCATCTGCTTACATGGGCACTGGGGAATCAAACCTGCGTCCTTAGGCTTTCAGGCAAGTGCCCTTACCTGCTAAGCCATCTCTCCAGCCCTGCTGGCAAATTAATTTCTTTCTTTCTTTCTTTCTTTCTTTCTTTTTTTTTTCCTGAGGTAGGTTCTCACTCTAGCCCTGGCTGACTGGGAATTCACTATGTAGCCTCAGGATGGCCTCGAACTCACGGTGTGATCCACCTACCTCCGCCTCCCGAGTGCTGGGATTAAAGGCGTGCGCCACCTCCCCTGGCCTGCTGTGAAATCTCTAAAGCAGTATAGAACCTGGCGTTATTCCCCATCTTCCCCAAGCGGCTAGGTGTCTAAGCGTAGCCATCTGATGTGGCGATGACTCTGTACCCTGTAACCTGTGATTCCTTCCCGGGTCTCAGCGCGCCCACCCCGAAACGTGTCCACCACGTTCCTGCTGCACTGGGATTGGGGGGAAAAACAAGCCGTGTTCATGACAGACCCAGCTGCAAACCTTGTGTGCCACATGCGGGGGGCGGGGAGGGGGGGACGTGGAGCTGTCACGTGGGGTGTCTCATGGGACTCACCCACGGGGGGCAACTTGGAGGGTAGAGGGCGTCGTGGTTGCTTGCGGGGTCAGTCAGTTCAACTCACAGGCGATGGGCACTTAGCTGTTAAGCAGAGCTGACAGTGCCCGTGTGTGGTTTGGAAGGACCGGTCTGGTCGTAGTCTAGGGGGTAAGTTGGAGGGAAATGACCGTGGAAGAGAGCAAGAGCAACGGGCTCCAAACGTGGCAACCAGGCAAGGAGGTGTATACATCCATGTCCTCTCATTGCAGAACAATAGTGTCGAACAGGTCCGCCCAAGGATTATTATTATTATTATTATTTTAAGTATTTTATTTTTATTTATTTATTTGAGAGAGAGGGAGAGATACAGAAATAGGCAGGCAGAGAGACAGAGAGAATCGGCGTGCCAGGGCCTCCAGGCACTGCAAACGGACTCCAGATGCGTGCGCCACCTTGTGCATCTGGCTTACGTGGGCCTTGGGGAGTCGAACCTGGGTCCTTTGGCTTGGCAGGCAAGTGCCTTAACTGCTAAGCCATCTCTCTAGTCCTATATTTTTAAAAATGTTTTGCTTATTTTTATTTATTTGTTTTAGAGCGACAGAGAGAGAAAGAGGGAGAGAGAGAGAGAGAGAGAGAGAATGGATGCGCCAGGGCCTCCAGCCACTGCAAACGAACTCCAGACGCTTGCGCCCCCTTGTGCATCTGGCTAACGTGGGACCTGGGGAATCGAGCCTTGAACCGGGGTCCTTAGGCTTCACAGGCAAGCGCTTAACCGCTAAGCCATCTCTCCAGCCCTAGCCCTATATTTTTTTAGAGAGAGAGGAACAGAGAGAGAATTGGCTCCCCAGGGTCTCAGCCACTGCAATCAAACTCCAGACACTTGCGCCACCTCCTGGGCATGTGTGACCTTGCGCTTGCCTCACCTTTTGTGCGTCTGGCTAACGTGGGATCTGGAGAACATGGGTCCCCAGGCTTCGCCAAGCCATCTCTCCAGCCCCCAAGGATTATTTTAAGTCTCCATGGCAAGGGCTTGACAAAGTTTTTCTCCAAAGGATCAGACAGTTTGTGCTTTGGTCCTGTGGTTCATATGGGCTCTGCCAACAGTCAACAATAGTATTGTATCGGCCATAGACAGCATGTGAATGAATGGAATAAATAAAACTTTATTTAAAAAGAAAAAAACAAGAACTGGTTACCAACCCTGACTTTACGAGAACATACTTTTGTCTGTTTTTTTTTTTTTTTACTTACTGATGAGTGTATAGGCTCAGCAAAACTATATATCAATTTATGGATTATTTTCTAAAGGAGATGCAAATAGTTTCTGTCTGGTAGAAAAACAATAGCTCTATAGGGTATGGCCCTGAAGGACATTAACCAGTTTTATTTATTTATTTATTTTTTTTATGAGAGATAAAGCAAGAGAGATTGCATGCGAGAGAGACAATTGACACATCAGGGCCTCAAGCCACTGAATTCGAACGCCATACGCTGCGCCACCTAGTGGGCATATGCGGCCTTGCACTTGTGTCACCTTGTGCATCTGGCTTATGTTGGGACCTGGAGAGTCGAACCTGGGTCCTCAGGCTTCGCAGGCAAGCACCTCAACTCCTAAGCCATCTCTCTAGCCCCAGTTGGTATTTTTTTTTTTTTTTAATAATCGAGTGAGAAATCTTCCCCCTACACAATGTAAATACTCGAGTCTTCAAACACTCTACAAGCCAGCCTTGCCACCTGTCTGATTCCCTCATTAATGAGTTAAATAAATCTTTAACACATGCTCACTTTATGTTTGCATGGCATTTCGTTTTAACCTTCTGGAATTATACTACGCTCTACCAGGGGAGAGTTTCCGAGTAAGACTGACAGGGCAGCCCGGGAAAGATGACGAAGTGGAAGAAAAGACCTGGACGGGAATCGAAGCATAAGAGCACCGAGGAGAGAGAACAGACGCGTCCAAAGACTAGCTGCATGTAGGGATACTGCGGTCCGCAGAGCACTGTCCCAGGATATTCCCTGCCTTCTGTGAGTGATCTGTCTTATAAACAGGGTCCTTGCTGGAGTGAACCTTGTCAGTCCACCTGGATCTGACTGTCTGGATCATATTATTATGTCATGCCTTATTTAACAACAGCTTAAAATTTTGCTCTTGCTGATTTTTTATGCTCCTTTAAGATTATTTTATTATTATTATTTTAATTTTTAAAATTTATTTGGGAGCGACAGGCAGAGAAAGAGGCAGAGATAGAGAGAGAGAGAATGGGCGCGCCAGGGCCTCTAGCCACTGAAAACGAACTCCAGACGCGTGCGCCCCTTTGTGCATCTGGCTAACGTGGGTCCTGGGGAATCAAGCCTCGAACCGGGGTCCTTAGCCTTCACAGGCAAGAGCTTAACCGCTAAGCCATCTCTCCAGCCCCTATTATTGGTTTTTTTGAGGTAGGGTCTCACTCTAGCCCAGGCTGACCTGGAATTCGCTATGGAGTCTCAGGCTGGCCTCGAACTCACGGCGATCCTCCTACCTCTGCCTCCCGAGTGCTGGGATTAAAGGCGTGCGCCACCACACCCGGCTTTGTTGTTATTATTAATTATTAGTATTTTTTAAAATAAAGTTGTCCTCTTAGGCCCCTCTCCCCCCCCAATCCCAATTTTGACTGTTGGTCTTCCTCTGTGGAGATATATTGGTTTTCACTTTTGGGGACCAAGAGGCCACAGTCAGTGTCTGTACAGTGGTGGTGGTTGGGGGGGGGGTCATGATGCCTCAGTCTATTCCCACCCACCCTGAGGCTCTTACTGTTTTTTCCTCTTCCTCTTCCACAATATTCCCTGAGCCTTGGTGGGCAAGAGGAGGGTCTAATTTAGTGTTACTTTCCCTGGAGCCTCTGGATCTTCGTTTTGACGAGGTTTGAGTGACCAGTTTGTCTGTTGATGTTTCCCTGGAAGTCATTCTCAGGCTAGCTGTGCGAGCAGTGTCCGGGTCACTACGTCCTCCGTCATGACTGCCGGGCCCAGGCTGAAGAGGTGAAGGTGACAGTAGCTCTCTATTCTGTCTCTTTAAAAAATGTTTTATTTTTATTTATTTATTTGGCAGATGGAGAGAGAGATAAAAAGAGTCAGAGAGAATTGGTGTGTCGGGGCTCCAGCCACTACAAACAAACTCGATACATGCGTTCCCTTGTGCATCCGGCTAACGTGGGTCCTGGGAATCGAACCTGGGTCCTTTGGCTTTGCAGGCAAACGCCTTAACCACTAAGCCATCCCTTCAGCTCGGCTCTCTATTCTTGATGTATGGATGAATCCTTGTTCTTTCCATATTCTCTTCCATCTGTGAAATGGAACAGAATCTCTAACCACAAGCGGAAAGAGTTTGTGCAAAAGGGGATAAGTCTAGTAATTAGAAAGACTTATTGATGTGTATGTCTGCTCTTCTTAAACAGCAGTGGAGGTTCTCTCTAGCGCTTTTGTTGACTGTTTTTATTTTGTTTGTTTGTTTTTTGAGGCAGGGTCTCGCTCTGGCCCAGGGTGACCTGGAATTCACTGTATAGTCTCAGGGTGGCCTTGAACTCACGGTGATCCTCCTACCTCTGCCTCCCGAGTGCTGGGATTAAAGGCGTGCGCCACCACGCCCGGCTGTTGGCTGTTTTAATGAAGACAGTCACATGAAGTCGAAGGACAGAACCTAGACTTTGGACTTCTTGTGTTCTGGGCCACTTAGGTTCCGATAGCAAGATTTTCCAATGGCTTTGCTGTCAATGACTAGATATAATGTCATCTCCCTGAGGTCACAGATCTCGCCTGGTTTTGATCATTATTTCTCCCTGCCACTTGGAAGATGCTCATGAAGTATTAACTGTTTCTTTGTTATTATGATAAAATATCTGGCAGGAAGCAACTTAATGGAGGAAGGGTTTACTTTGGCTTTTGGTGAGACAGGATAGGGTCCACTATGGA
Organism: Dipus sagitta; assembly: GCA_036346955.1. NCBI lineage: Eukaryota > Metazoa > Chordata > Mammalia > Rodentia > Dipodidae > Dipus > Dipus sagitta. The sequence goes on from CM070789.1 coordinate 35,004,142, forward strand.
GGGGAAGATATCGAAGCATCCAGTCACAGTCTACAGTCAGGAAACAGAGAGCAAAATGCCAATACTCAGCTGGCTTTGTCATTTTAACTTTTATTTATTTGAGAGAGAGAGAGAATGGGCATGCCAGGGCCTCCAGCCACTGCAAACAAACTCTAGACGCCCCCTTGTGCATCTGGCTTACGTGGGTCCTGGGGAATCGAACCTGGGTCCTTTGGCTTTGCAGGCAAACGCCTTAACCGCTAAGCCATCCCCCCAGCCCTGGCTTTGCCATTTTATTCAGTTTGACATCCAGGCTCACAAAAGGTTGCTGCTGACAGGGTGGGTCTTCTCACCTCAATTAACCTAATACAAAAACTTTCTTTTGGCCTGGAGAGATGGCTTAGCAGTCAAGGCGCTTGCCTTCAAAGCCAAAGGACCCAGGTTCGATTCCCCAGGACCCAGGCTAAGCCAGATGCACAAGGGGGACGCATGGAGTTAGTTTGCAGTGGCTGGAGGCCCTGGCGCGCCCGTTCTCTCAAGGTGACGCACACAGTAGCGCCTTGCAGGGACTTAGCTTGGCTATTGTATCTCGATGGTTCCCCATGTCCCGGAAGCCATCCAACGATTCCACAGAGCCGTCAGGGAAGGGCCGAGTCTGAACATCAATAGATGCCAACATCTGTGCCCCTCACTAATTTAGCCCAGATCTAGCTAGATATAAGATCCCCAAAGCCCTGTTTTTCTTTGTTCTTTTATTTTTCTTTTTATTGGTTTTGTTGAGGTTGGGTTTCACTCTAGCCCCGGCTGATCTGGAATTCACTATGGAGTCTCAAGGTGGCCTCGAACTCGCGGCGATCCTCCTACCTCTGCCTCCCGAGTGCTGGGATTAAAGGCGAGGGCCACCACGCCCGGCTAAGAGCCCCGTTCTTTCGGGGAAGTCCCCTTAGTGAAGATGAATCTGCCAAAGCAAATTCACAGTGAGTCGGCTCCCTTAACAAGTGCTCTGCCGACCAGGGTCAGTGTGGTCTGAGTTACTCCTTGCCCCTACCAGCTACAGGTAGTTGGCATTAAGTGGTAAGCATTAAGCCTTAGAACCCCAACCATGGTTTCCAGTGAGTTGACAAGTTTCCAGTCTAACATACCCCCAGGAGATTAGGATGCAGTGTGAAGGGACCTTTGGTTCAGTCCAAACCCCTGGCTCAGTGAGCTCACAGAGAAGTGGCCCAGATCCTTCTAGAAGGATGACTGGAGTCCTGAAAATCAAGCTGCTGATGGACACGTGGAGAGGGGATGAGGCTCTGAGTGAAAACCTCCTGCCCTGGCAAAGCTTTGGAGGGCACAGGGCACATCCCAATGTGGTACATTTAGAGTCATGCTCTGCTGGGCGTGGTGGTACACATGCCTTTAATCCCAGCACTCGGGCGGCAGAGGTAGGAGGATCAGCTGTGAGTTCGAGGCCACCCTGAGACTACAGAGTGAATTCCAGGTCAGCCTGAGCTAGAGTGAGACCCTACCTCGAAAAACAAACAAACAAACAACAACAAACAAAAAAAAAAAAGAAAGAAAGAAAGAAAGAAAAGGAAAAAGAAAAATAGAGACATGCTTTTGCAGAAGGAGAAAGTGGTGTGTGTGTGTGTGGGGGGGGTCGTATCAGCAAAGAGAGGAAGGCATGCAGTGGTAATTGGACCCAATTTAAAACAGTCAAAACCTCTTCTCTTTTCCAGGAACCAGACCACTGTCTCCCAAGCATCTACAAATGAGGAGAGACAAGCCCTGACAAGCGCTTTCTTGTTTCATCCAGCTTTCTCGGAAATGACCCAGGTGCCCCTAGGCTCGGGGAGGGTCCTGTGTCAGATCTCAGAGGCACCCAAGGAGGGTCTTCCGAGGCGGCTGCAAGGCATGACCTTACTGCTCCTCGCCCCTGGCCACCCCATCCCACTTGCTTGATCATTTGTTTTGGGGGCCACTCCATGTCCCCGCACTCCATCCATCGCCCTGGGCTCACAGGTCAGGAGGCCCTCAGAACTCACATTGCAGACCTGCGCACCCCCCCCCCCCGCCGTTCACATACTTTGAGATCTCGTGATAAAATGCCATTAGTGCCTTGTTTAATTACAGAACCCCTCAAGCAGCGCTTGCCCCCCCCACACACACCTCGGAGACCAGTGACCCAGGTGACACACGGGCTCCCAGAGATGCCACAGCTGCGGGCGGAGAAGGGAGGGCTCGAGACGTCCTCGGTCTCTATCTAAGTTGTTGTGTTGTCTTAGGGAGGGCCCTGTGGTTTCCCTCACGACTAAAGTCACGAACACTTGATGTCGGGTCAGTTCCAGGAAGGCAAGCCAGAAATCTTTTCATCTGAGGAGACCTGTGAAATAAGCTGCTCTTTCTCGGAGAGACGGCTTAGCAGTTAAGGCGCTTGCCTGCGAAGCCTTAGGAGCCAGGTTCGATTCCCCAGGACCCACGTAAGCCAGATGCACAAGGTGGCACACACATCTAGAGTTCATTTTCAGTGGCTAGAGGCCCTGGCATACCCATTTTTTTCTCTCTCTTTCTAATAAATATATAAGTAAATATATATATAAATTTGGTTTTTCGAGGTAGGGTCCCACTCTAGCTCAGGCTGACCTGGAATTCACTATGTAGTCTCAAGGTGGCGTCAAACTCACGGTGATCCTCCTACCTCTGCCTCCCAAGTGCTGGGATTAAAGGCGTGCGCCACCACGCCCAACACTAATATATTTTTTTAAAGTGTCTTAATTTGATCTCATTCCCAAATAGTCTCATACCACGGCTATGCCCATTTTCTGGATGGGAACACTGAGGAATCAAATTAGGCACCGTGGAGACCAGGCTTAGAAGACGCAGAGCAAGTCTGAACTCCTGCAGCTCTCTGGGTGGGTACAGATTCCGAATGGATGGAGATGCAACGTCAGAGTTTCTTCCCAATACAGTGCCAACAACCCCCCCCCCCACCTCCCCAGAGTGATATGCGATGGCCCGAGTTGAGAGATATGCCAATGGGATGGGGGCCTCCCAGGGGTCAGGGTCAAAGGGGAGATTGTGGGTGGGCAGCTGCTGGGTGGCACGAGTGCCTTGGGTGGGGGGCAGCGGGGCTCACACATTTGTCTTGCCTCTGGACGTCTGGGGTAAACTCGTGCCTGCCCCTGACTGTGAAGGGCTTGCATTATCTGCTTTCTGAGAGGAATGTCTAAATAGAATCCAGGCAGGCCGACTGAGGGTGTCTGGACCAGGCTGGGTCTGGGCTAGCGGACGTCTTCTGCTGTGGAGAGAGAGACGCTGTGAGTGAGGTAAGATCTAACAAAATACTGACTTAGGTTCTGATTTCCCAGGGGCAAAATAAAGTCTCCTGGTTAGGAGCCTTTTTAGAGCCACTGTTCAGATCCCAGCATCCTACTTTTCTTACTAACCATGTGACCACCGGACTGTTCGAGTCCTAGCCTCCCGCCTCTCCCACTGACCGTGTGGCCACCAGAATGTTCGAGTCCTGGCCTCCCACCTCTCCCACTGACCATCTGGCCACCAGCATATCTTTTCTGTACCTTTGCTTCTTCATCTGCGAAATGGGGCTTGTTGATCTCCATGCCTCACAGAGCTGGTGTGAGGTCAGAGGAAATAAACGTCAGTGCTCAGAACAGTCCCTGGTACATAGTCAGTCCTGAATGAACACTACTGCAGCTTTTAAAAAAAAATCATTTTTATTTATTTCACAGAGAGAGAGAGAGAGAGGGAGGAGAGAGAGAATGGGTGCTCCAGGGCCTCCAGCCACTGCAAACAAACTCCAGATGCTTGTGCCACCTTGTGCCTCTGGATTACGTGGGTCCTGGGGAATCGAACCTGGGTCCTTTGGCTTTGCAGGAAAGCGCCTTAACCACTAAGCCATCTCTGCAGCTCCACTACTGTAGCTCTGTACCTCTCAAGTGCTTTTCTCACATCTGTTGAATTCTCACAGCTGAGTCTCCCTCTGTGGAGTGAGAGACTGGCTTGGGCTGAGGTGTGAGTTCAAATCCTGGGCCAGGCTGGCCCCAAAATTCTGTCTCATCTGAACTCTCTTTTCTTCTTTATTGTCTCCTCTGGATAAGTGGAGGGAAATCGGAGCTTTTTTTTTCCTGCCACAACAAAAGTCATCTTGGGCTGGAGAGATGGCTTAGCAGTTAAGCACTTGCCTGTGAAGCCTAAGGTTCGAGACCCTGGTTCGAGGCTCGATTCCCCAGGACCCACGTTAGCCAGATGCACGAGGGGGCGCACGCGTCTGGAGTTAGTTTGCAGTGGCTGGAGGCCCTGGCGTGCCCATTCTCTCTCTCTCTTTCTGCCTCTTTCTGTCACTCTCAAATAAATAAATAAAAATACCAAAAAATAAAATAAAATAAAAGTGAGTCATCTTGCCTCACAAGACAATGTGTTTTGCCCTATAACATGGTCCAGGGCACACACATCTCCTGAAGATTTTGTGGCTTACTTCCTGTCTTGGCCTTGACAGTTGTACAGCTGTAGAAAGTCTTGTCAGGACTAGAGAGACGGCTTAGCGGTTAAGGCGCTTGCCTACGAAGCCTAAGGACCCATGTTCGACTCTCCAGATCCCACTTAAGCCAGACACACAAAGGTGAGGCAAGCGCAAGGTCGCACATGCCCACTAGGTGGCGCAAGCGTCTGGAGTTCAATTACAGTGGCTGAGGCCCTGGTGCGCCGATTCTTGCTCTCTCTCTCTCTCTCTCTGTCTCTAAAAAATAAAGCCACTGGACATGGTGATGCATGCCTTTAATCCCAGCACTCTGGAAGCAGAGGTAGGAGGATTGACGTGAGTTCAAGGCCACCCTGAGACTCCATAGTGAATTCCAGGTCAGCCTGAGCTAGAGTGAGACCCTACCTCGGAAAAACCAAATAAAGAAAAAGAAAATAGCCGGGTGTGGTGGTGTACCCCTTTAATCCCAGCACTAGGTGGCAGAGGATTGCTTTGAGTTCCGGGCCAATCTGAGACTACATAGTGAATTCCAGGTCAGCCTGAAACCCTGCCTCGAAAAACAAAAACAAAATTTAAAAAATCAATAAATAAACAATGAAAAATTTTAATTAGATAAAGTCTTGTCGATTTAGGGGCTTAATTTTTCTTCTCTCTTTCTATGGTTAGTACCATGGCCGAGTGGACAGATCATGAGGTAACAATGTGGAGAGCTGCTCATAGACTGAGTGAGTTCTAGAGAAATGGGAGGCCTTGGCCATTGCCTTTCACGGAGGCCATACCAACCTTACTGGTGCTATAATTAAAACAAAATAAAAAACAACAGCTGGGCGTGGTGGTGCATGTCTTTAATCCCAGCATTTGGGAGGCAGAGGTAGGAGAATTGCCATGAGTTCGAGGCCATCCTGAGACTACATAGTGAATTCCAGGTCAGACTGGGCTACCTCAAAAAACAAAACAAACAAAAAAAAACCTGGGGATGGAGAGATGGCTTAGGGATTAAGGTGTTTGCCTGCAAAGCCAAAAGATCTCGGTTCAATTCCCCAGGACCCACGTAAGCCAGATGCACAAGGGGCGCATGTGTCTGGAGTTCGTTTGCACTGGCTGGATGCCCTGGCGTGCCCATTCTCTCTCTCTCTCCCTCTTTCTCTTTCTCAAACTCATATATATCTATCTATCTATCTATATATATATATATTTTTTTTTAAAAAGACCAAGCAACATTCTAAAGCAGGGTTCTTTAAAGCTGAACAAAGATCGCCACTTCTTTCAATGCTGACAGAACATGTCTGGGCCTGTCTGTATTTGTGTTCACGACACTAATGAAGCCATGTGGGAGCGTGGGCTGTGGCCAAGGCCCTGGGCTCTAGCTCTGCCTCTGCCTCTGGCTAGAGTAGAAGGAGTGCGTAGGGCTAACTCGCCACACCAGGGAATATGGGAGAAGCTGACTTTCCTGCCCTTGGTTATTCCTGCTCGGCTTCTGAAACAGCCTCTGGTGAACGGACCTAAGGGAGGCCATCTTGGGCCACTCACTCAGCCATCTTGACCTCCTCAAGAGGCCATGAGAGAGCACACATTAACACAGAGCAGTGATAACTAGACTGAGGGCATGACTCCAGTAAGGACATCTGAGCTTAGTCTTGCTCAGAGGTCAAGGTGGCCTGGTTCCTCTGGTGTTAGGTCGCGCTCTTCTCTGGAGCTCCCTCAGCCCAAGTTCTGCTTTTGCTCTTGCAAAAGATAATTGGGGGCTGGAGAGGTGGCTTAGCGGTTAAGCGCTTGCCTGCGAAGCCTAAGGACCCCGGTTTGAGGCTTGATTCCCCAGGACCCAAGTTAGCCAGATGCACAAGGGGGCGCACGCGTCTGGAGTTCGTTTGCAGTGGCTGGAGGCCCTGGCGCGCCCATTCTCTCTCTCTCTCTCTATCTATCTGCCTCTTTCTCTCTGTCTGTTGCTCTCAAATAAATAAATACATATAAACAAAAAAATTAAAAAAAAAGATAATTGGGGCGGGGGGGATGACTGAAGAGTAAAGGGTAGGTTATTGTAAAGGAATGTGGTTTTTGCCTTTAAAAACTCACTGTAAAAGCAACACAGGGCTGGTCTCTGCTGTGAGGGGACAGATGCTAGCTGGCTTTTGACCCTCCCTTTTAATTTCTATTCCAGTTAGTCATCTTCTGTTCATCTCTCTTTTTTTTTTTTTTTTTTTTTTTCTGAGGTAGGGTCTCACTCTAGCTCAGGCTGACCTGGAACTCACTATGTAGTCCCGGGGTGGCCTCGAACTCACGGCGATCCTCCCACCTCTGCCTCCCTCCGAGTGCTGGGATTAAAGGCGTGCGCCACCACGCCCCGGCTCTCTGTTCGTCTCCAGTCTGGGATTCTCTACACTTCTCCTGGCCTCCCACCTCTCTCGTCCGTTGGCTGCCAGGTCCTCCCAGTACCGGATCCCAGAGGTCTGAGGGTCCCAAGACAGGGGGCTTCCAGGGGATGCAGAACTATACTGGTGGAACGGTGCTGTGTCGGGCATGGGCCCATGTCCCTGTGCCCTGAGACATAAGGAGCTCAAAGCCTAAGACCTTATGTGACGATGACCCAGAAAGTCAGGGCTTAGTTGAGGGCCTGGCTAACACCAGGGCTCCCAGGAAGGAATCGGTGTGGAACCCAGGCCTGGGCCTGGCTTTTGGGGTTCTCCTGAAATAGCCAGTCACCTGTTCCTCTGATCTCCCTCCTTTGATCATGAGTATCAGGACTGGCATTGTGTCTGGGTTCAGCCTCTTTGGTACTCAGCACCTAGGAGGTGTAAGGAATGAGCGACTGGAGATATTTTATGCACCCCCCCCCCTCCCAAGTCTGAATGAGATCAGAAGCGGGGAGCCTGCCCTGGCGGTTTCTGCCTCGGTCACGCACTTACTTCCCCCACTGCACGAGGCCCGTTTGCATCACCCGAGAAGCACAGAGAACATTGTGGAAAAGAGGAAACTGGGACACATATGCAGACCTTTTAGCAAGCGCTGGCTGCCCATACGGCTTGTGGCTAATGGGCCAGCTCTTCAGGAGAAGATCGGAAAACACACTGCTTTGGAACCATCGCTGTTTTCCTGATCAACTTAACTCTGTTCATCTCTTAAAAGCTCTTTTTCACTGTAGAAGGAGCAAAGGAACAGGGGCCTGTTCAAAGTTAAGTGGAGCAGGAACCCCCGGCGTGGTGGCGCACGCCTTTAATCCCAGCGCTCGGGAGGCAGAGGTAGGAGGGATCGCCGTGAGTTCGAGGCCACCCTGAGACTCCGTAGTGAATTCCAGGTCAGCCTGAGCCAGAGTGAGACACCTACCTCGAAAAACAGCACAAAGCAAACCGAAAGTTAAGTGGGGCGGAATGTTTTGGAGAGCCGCCCTCGGTTTACAGAAGAGGACAGCGCTCAGTCAGCTATTCAAGGACACGTTAACCGACACTTGTCCTGCTAGTTGTATTGCTGAGCTGAAATGTCCCCCCCCCCAGCCCCCCGCAGCTGGCTCACGATCTGAACACTTGGCCCCTAACTTGTGTCACCAGCTTGCAGGCCAGGGAGCATTCCAGAAGCAGGGTGAAAGTAGGTCACTAGGCGTGGACTTCGAAGGCTCTATCAACTGCTAGTCCCGGCGGCCCCACTTCCTGTGCCTCCTGCCCTGCTCCAGAAGCCTGCGTGACCCCCCCCCTTGTAGCCTGTCATCCTTTCTGCACCACGACGGACCGGACCTTCTGGAACCCTGAGTCCCAGTAAATCCTCCCTCCTCCTCCTCCCCCAGAGCCCTTGCTGTGGAGGTGCCAACGATACAAGTGCCTTGTGCCCCCTTGCCTTACACACATGTAAAGTGCTGGGTCTCCTTTTGCTCTCTGACAGCCCTAGAAGCCACTTGCCTGGGCCTGCAGAACGCATGCATTGAGATGACCTCTGACCCCTCCCCAAGCATACTGCTTCCCCGGGGCCTGGCCACCAACAACCATCAGAACCTTTGTCCTAAGACGGCTCGCAGAGCAATTCCAATGTGTCTCCCCAGTCAATCACGTCTACGGCCACTCTGAGCCCTGGAGATCCTTACTTGAAAAATAGTGGGTGTGGGGGGGGGGTCACTGGGTCCCAGGGCACTTTGCAAAGACCCAGATGGGCTTACGCCTGTGGAAGTCCTGCACGGTGCTGCGACGCACGCGGGTCTGATCAGTAATTGCTGACTTCCTAGTCCCAGAAACCGAGGAGTGCCTAGAGGGCGTTGGGTCCCTCGTGTGTGTATACATGACCCCACTTTGCCAAAGAACCAGAACATTGTTTTTTTGGGCTTTGGGGTTCAGTTTCATGATTGTTTGTTATTATTTTTAATAGAATTCAGGAGAAGGCTATAAGTGGGCCAGACATCTGCGATAAATCTGCTGTTTTTTTTTTTTTTTTTTTTTTTTTACAGGAAAAGACTTCCAAAGTTCATTGTACTCTGTATTTCTTGCTTTTCTTTCCCAGTTACCACATAGCCAGGAAACTAACTTGCCTGAATTGAGGAACTAAAAAAAACCAAAAAACAACAACAACAACAACAACAAAAAAAACCTCAGCAACACAGAACCAATAGTCCCCTAGCCTCTGATAGAACATAGACTCAGGAATGTTATAAAGAAATATTACTGCCGGGCGTGGTGGTGCACGCCTTTAATCCCAGCACTTGGAAGGCAGAGGTAGGAGGATCCCTGTGAGTTCAAATCCACCCTGAGAATACACAGTGAATTCCAGGTCAGCCTAGGCTAGAGTGAGACCCTACCTCAAAAAAAAAACCCAAATAATAATGATAATAATAATAATAATAAGAAGAAGAAGAAGAAACTTTACCAATGGCATATGGATATAGTACCTTGCAAATATGACCTGTGACATGCAGAATACCACGCCATCTGCTTGAATGAGAGATAACCACTAACCTTTTTTTTTTTTTTTTTTTTTTTTTTGCCTTTGTAACTGGGGCTTGTGACTATTTGTCCTTGTAAACCTTGACCAGATTAAAACTTTTTAGATTTTTAGCTACCTGGGTGGAGGAGGGCCTTAGGTAGTTTTGAATGAACTTCCTACTTCGTCTTCCGCAGGTAGAGCCCTGCTGGAGGAGGTAAATTACTGGTGGGCAGATCTTGAGTCCAGCCTCTGCTATGGATGTATGACGGGGTGAGCCCGCGTCTTCCACCACGGTGAAGCTTCCCCTGGAATCGATAAGCCTGAAGTAAGCCACTTCCCTCAAAGCTGCCGCCAGGGCCTCCAGCCTCCGCAGACGCACTCCAGACGCATGCGCCCCCTTGTGCAGCTGGCTTACACGGGTCCCGGGGAATCGATCCTGGGTCCTTTGGCTTTGTAGGCAAATGCCTTAACTGCTAAGCCATCTCTCCAGCCCCTCTTTTGGTACTTTCACAAACGTTATACGGACTGACCCGGAACAACCCAGAAAAAGGGAGAGTCAAAGGAAAAGGCAGTGCGACACTAAGGGAGTAGAGATTTGAACACAAGGAGGGAATGCTAAGGCGCAGGAGTCCACTAGAGCGGAGAGAAAAGCAAGTGGGTGCCTCCTTGGGGCCCTGCCAGGAATCTGCACCCTGACCCCTTGACTTTAGCACAGTGCAACTGAGTTTGGAGTTCTGCCCTCCAGAATTACGGGAGAATCAGTGTGTGTTTTAAGTCAATAACTGTCATAATTTGTTACAGCAGTAATAGGAAACGAATGCATTTTTGCTTCCAGAACTGTCTCTTGATTTCACCTTTAAATATTTTTGTTGTTTTATTTTTATTTACTTAAGAGCGACAGACAGAGAGAGAAAGAGGGAGAGAGAGAGAGAAGAATGGGCGCGCCAGGGCCTCCAGCCACTGCAAACGAACTCCAGACGCGTGCGCCCCCTTGTGCATCTGGCTAACGCGGGTCCTGGGGAATCGAGCCTCGAACCGGGGTCCTTAGGCTTCAAAAGCAAGCGCTTAACTGCTAAGCCATCTCTCCAGCCCCTGATTTCACCTTTAAAGCTGCAGAAGAAAGATAAATGTTCCATCAGCCTTGGGAAAGATAAACAGAGCTCAAGTTCAGCAGTTCAACGCACGCCTTTAATCCCAGCACTCCACTCGGGAGGCAGAGGTAGGAGGATTGCTGTTGAGTTCAAGACCACCCTTAGACTGCATAGTGAATTCCAGGTCAGGCTGAGCTAGGTGAGACCCTACTTCAAAAAACCAAAAGAAAAAAAAAATCCTAACCAAAACATTTACATAATATTTATATCTAATTGTAGAAATCACAGGCTTTCAAAGGCAATATACTTTTTATTTTATTTTATTTTTTACAATGTCCATTTATTGTGCAGGGAAAAGATTCCAGTATGTAAAGTCAAATCGTCAAAATCATCAGCGGTGCCGCCACAATTGCCGGGTTAGAAATTCAAGACTATTTTAAAAAGTGTGACTTTTAAAAAAGCTCTCCCTGTCCCTGTTGTAATTCTCGTTACTGGGAAAGACTTTTTTCTTTTTTTTTTTTTTTAAACATTTATGGTATTTAGTGGTTAGAATTCTGCCTAATTTATAAAGAGTTAAATATGAGAAGATTATTTTAAACATGAATTTAATCAAGTTCCTTAGGAGGGGGGGGGGAGAAAAAAAAGAAAGAAAAGCCACCATCAAAATTTTGCAACGGCAAACCAATGAAGCTAAAATAAGGATCAAAAGGGAAATTCAACTCCACTTTCCTTAGCCTGGTCTTCAGGGTGGCTTGTCACTTAGCATTCACCCACCATTCCCTCCACCTTTGCCAGAGCCCACCCCTCTGTGCGAAGAGGGGACGGTTGACAGAGCACAGATTCCAGATCACATTCTGTTCTAACATTTCCTGTCTGTGTAGGTTTGGGCAAGTCACTTAATTTGTCTCCGTCGTACCATGCCCATTTCACAATGAGGACATCTGTCCTCAAGGCTGGGTCGCCAGGGGAAAGGGCCAAGGGCACCTGGCACGAATCCTACACGTAGGTGTTAGGGACAAGCTTATTCAATGCGGTCCCCTCTTTCTTTCTAGGTAGCAGCAAGCATAGTCGGGAGTGGATTGGGCCTTGAGGCAGAAACACTGATTTTTTAAAAAGCTAATTTTAAGCCGGGCGTGATATTGCACGCCTCTAATCCCAGCAGAGGTAAGAGGATCGCCGTGAGTTCGAGGCCACCCTGAGACTACATAGTGAATTCCAGGTCAGCCTGGGCTAGAGTGAAACCCTACCTCGAAAAATAAAACCAAAAAAAAAAAAAAATAATAAAGTTAATTTTAAGATTTATAAGTAGGTATTAGAAGCTCCTTCTAGAAAGCAGTCTGTATAAAAGACAAGTCTGGACCCATTCAGGGCAGGAAGTTAAACTGAGGGCTGAGGAATACCACCTCTTTTCTTCTTTCTTTCTTCCTTCCTTTCTTTCTCTCTCTCTCTCTCTCCCTTCCTTCCTTCCTTCCTTCCTTCCTTCCTTCCTTCCTTTCTTTCTTTCTTTCTTTCTTTCTTTCTTTCTTTCTTTCTTTCTTTCTTTCATTGAAGCAAGTCCAAAAGACTAGCCTTTTCAACAAAAGAGTTATTGATTTATTTATTTGTGTATTTATTTATGAGAGAGATAGAAAGAGGCAGAGAGAGAAAGGGGGAGAGTGAGAGAGTGGGTGCGCCAGGGCCCTTAGCCACTGCAAACGAACTCCAGGACCCTTGTGCCACCTTGTGCATCTGGCTTTATGTGGGTCCTGGGGAATCAAACTTGGGTCCTTCGGCTTTGCAGGCAAGTGCCTTAACCACTAGGCAATCCCCCCAGCCCCATGCTCATGGTTGCACATGCGTGCAAGGTAGCGCATGTTTCTGGAGTTCGATTACAGTGGCTGGAGGCCCTGGTGCATCAATTCTCTCTCTCTCTCTCTTAAAAAGGCCGGTCTGGGGCTGGAGTTCATTTGCAGTGGAAAGAAGTGGGTATTAGGGAGTTGCTGTCCAAGGTCTGGCTGATGGCTTTGATAGTCTTTTAAAAAATATTTTTATTTTTATTTTATTTATTTGTGAGAGAGTAAGAGGCAGAGAGAGGGGTCAGAGAGAGAGAGAGAGAGAGAGAGAGGGAGGGAGAGAATGGGCACACCAGGACATCCAGCCACTGCAAGTGAACTCCAGACACAGGTGCCACCTTGTGCATCTGGCTTACATGGGTCCTGGGGAATCGAACCTGGGTCCTTTGGCTTCGCAGGCAAGCGCCTTAAGTGCTAAGCCATCTCTCCAGCCCTGTTCTGGGAGTGCTATGCCACTTTGTCTGTTTGTGTGCACAAGAGGCAGCAGTATGGAGCATACAATATTGGCTTCAACCTCTTTGAGCCCCAAATGGTAGTGGGTTGAATGAATTAGAAGGTGTATCCCTCTAACTGAAAATGTAGATGGCAGATGATCTAGGGTAGAGGGCAAGTCTGCTCTGCCGTCACCTGAGAACCTGATTATTCTTTTCTTGATGGTCTTCCAGCTTTAGTGAGCTCTGGCCAACCTCATCTGCCTTTCCTTGGGCCAGAGGGGAAAAGGAAAAAGAAGAAAAATTGGGGCTGATGAGATGGCCTAGCAGTTAAGGCGTTTGCCTGCAAAGCCAAAGGACCCAGGTTCAATCCCCCAGGACCCACGTAAGCCAGATGCACAAGGTGACACATGCGTCTGGAGTTCGTTTGCAGTGGCTGGAGGCCCTAGTGCGCCCATTCTCTCTCTCTGCCTCTTTCTCTCTCTCAACAAATAAAAAAAAAAAATGAAGAAAAAGAAAAATTGCTTCCATTGTAGGGCGTGACCAGATATTCATATGTTGCTTCTTTTTTTTTTTAAAAATTTTTTTGTTTGTTTATTTATTTGAGAGCGACAGAGAGAAGGAGGCAGAGAGACAGAGAGAGAGAGAGAATGGGTGCGCCAGAGCTTCCAGCCTCTGTAAACGAACTCCAGATGTGTGCACCCCCTTGTGCATCTGGCTAACGTGAGTCCTAGGGAATCGAGCCTCGAACCGGGGTCCTTAGGCTTCACAGGCAAGTGCTTAACCGCTAAGCCATCTCTCCAGCCCTCATATGTGGCTTCTTATTGACCAGCCTTGTCCGTCCTTCACCACGAGAGGGAGGTGCACTCTTCAGTTGCGTGAGATTGACACCAGGGCATAAGCATGGGACCGTATTGAACAGAAATTGGGATTGAATAATACTGGGGACAATTAGCAACCATGATACACAGAGGCTACAGAGAAGGACAAATATCTGCCCCATTGTATTAGTCAGGGCTCAAAGAAGGGAAACCAATATGACTCAGGGAATCAGAGATGTTTTATAGAAAATGTAAAAAAGTGGAATAAAGTTCATCTTAGAGACGATTCCACAAGAAAGGTGTTTAAGGGCTGGAGAGATGGCTTAGCGGTTAAGCGCTTGCATGTGAAGCCTAAGGACCCTGGTTCGAGGCTCAACTCCCCAGGACCCATGTTAGCCAGATGCACAAGGGGGCGCACGCGTCTGGTGTTCGTTTGCAGTGGCTAGAGGCCCTGGCACGCCCATTCTCTCTGTGTCTCTCTCTCTGCCTCTTTCTCGCTCTGTCTGTCACTCTCAAATAAATAAATAAAACAACAACAACAAAAAATTTTTAAAAGAAAGGTGTTTAAGTTTAGTCTGAGGTTTCTCTGTCTACCAGCAGGAGATGCAGGCCCTCTTTCTCTCTCCTTTCAGGCCTCATATTCTTCCTTGGTCTCTTGTCCCATGTGACTCCCTGCCTGGCTCATAGCGTGATTCCACAATTTGAATTTGGAAGTAGAGTTCAAGGAAAACCTTCCTTGGGGGCTGGAGAGATGGCTTAATGGTTAAAGTGCTTGCCCACGAAGCCTAAGGACCTAGGTTCCATTCCCCAGGACCCACGTAAGCCAGATGCACAGGGTGACACATGCGTGTGGAGTTTGTTTGCGGTGGCTGGAGGCCCTGGTGTGCCCATTCTCTCTCTCTCTCTCTCTCTCACTCTCTCTCCAATAAATAAAAAAATTTAAATTAAAAAAAACTGCTTGGAGGTTTGGGAGACAAACCCACTTACTAATAATGCAACCTTTGATTTTTTTTTTTTCCCTGGGTTAGACTTCCTAGATCATTCTGGATCCCTAAGTTTAATTAAATCCAATAGTATTGACTCCATCTTTTCTGATAGCCCCTCACCCCTGTTTAGGCTCCTACAGTCGGTAGTCTTTCCTCACTTTCCTCTCCGAGTGAGTAGGGGGGCCCCCAGCTAGCACCCTTCCCTTAAGCCAACCTCCTACAGCCTTCTCTTTTTCAGTTCCCGAACTTTGCTCTATCTCATGTTTTCCTCAGGCCTGGAAGAATGCTCACATCCTTTTATTCATTGAAACTGACACAAAGAACTGCACGCGTTTACGGGGTACCACGCGATTTGCCATCCACGTATGTATACACTGTGTTTTCGTTCTTGTGTCCCCCACACGATCAAACACATCCGGAAGTGCAGCACAAACCCGTCTTGGATCCACCTGCCCCCTCGGGGGGGAAAGGAAAAGTTAAGGCGACAGTGCTCACGACCTCACTGCCCCTTCATCGGGACTTGGCCAAATTGGGTTTTGGTTTCACTCATGGGGACTCTGCCAGACAGGAGGGAGAGACGAAATGCAAGGCTACCACAAGCGCGAGTGAGAACGTCGGGATTTGAACCCAGGTCTGCAGGGAGAGGTAGACACGTGGCCTGTTCCTTCCGGTGCTTTCTAACTGGGCTTCCTCACCTGTGCGACCATCAAAGCCAAAACGTGTCACTTGCTTGTCCCCTGTGGCTGTCCTTCTCCTTGCTTCCCACTGTGGCTGCATTTCTAGGGCCTGTTGAGAGAGTAATGGCTGCCAAAGGAAACCAGGAAGATTGCAAATGTTTTCCTTCTTTGCGAGAACGACCTGTCTTGAAATATGTGACGTGCTCTCTACGTGGCCATAATTGCAGAACCACTCCCTTTTGTTTTAAACTTTTTAAAAAAATTTTTTTGGTTTTTCGAGGTAGGGTCTCATTCTAGCCCAGGCTGACCTGGAATTCACTCTGTAGTCTCAGGGTGGCCTCGAACTCAGGGCGATCCACCTACCTCTGCCTCCCAAGTGCTGGGATTAAAAGTGTGCGCCACCATGCCCGGCTTATTTTATTTGCTTGTTTGAGAGAGATAAAGAAAGAAGCAGAGAGAGGGAGAGAGAGGAAGAGAGAGGAGATAATAGCCTGCAGCCACTGCAAATGAACTCCAGACACATGCAACGCCTTGTGCATCTGGCTTACGTGAATCTTGGGGAATCGAAGCAGAGTCCTTTGGTTTGCAGGCAAGTGCCTTACAGCTAAGCCATCTCTCCAGCCCAGAACCACTCCCTTTTTAAATAGTCAGTTTCAAAGAAAAAGAAAAAAAAAAAAACAACACAGCAACACCCGCACGACTTGATTCCCTGAGTAACAGTCACTTTTTCCATCGTGTGGCACCGTCTTAGGCATGGGACGTGGGCATAGCAGAGGGAACTGCTGGCTGCATCTTCGCCTCTGTCTAGAGTCCAGCCACGCTTGCCCAGCTCTGCCCCTGAAGAACCCGGCAGTTACTTTGTCTGACTCTCGGTCAGTACCAGTGCCAAGGGGATGTCGCAGTCAGGTTCACACTGCTGGTAGAAATCACCCGACCAAGAGCAGCTTGTGGGAAAAAAGGGGTTTATTTTTGGCTTACAGGCTCTAGGGGAAGCTCCACGATGGCAGGGGAAAACGATGGCATGAGCAGAGGGTGGACATCACCCCCCTGGCCAACATCAGGTGGACAAGAGCAATAGGAGAGTGTGCCAAACACTGGCAAGGGGACCCTGGCTATAACACCCATAAGCCCGCCCCCAACAATACACCCCCTCCAGGAGGCGTTAATTCCCAAATCTCCATCAGCTGGGATCCCAGCATTCAGAACACCTGCGTTTATGGGGGACACCGGAAGCAAACCACCACAGGGGACAAGGAGACATTGCCTGTCTCCCTCCTTAAGGGTATTCCCAATGGGTAGCTCAGTGGGACTGGCCGGCCTCCTTGCTCAAGCCAGATGAGAGGGGAGAACAGGGGCCGAGTGTTTGGCAGGCTGGGAGAGCTGCTGTACTCCAAAGGAGAGGAGCCAGGGGTGCATGGACACCTTGGCTGCAAAGGTAGACAGCATTCTGTTAGGGAGGGGCCTAAGTGAGAACAGGGTTGGCAGGTACCTTAGGAGATGGAGAAACACAGAACCGTCATATATATACTCAGGATGCTGGCTTCTCGTGAAGGAAACTTGAATCCCGAGATCATAATATGGCCAGGCTCTTTCTTTCTTTCTTTTTTTAATTTTTAATTTTTATTTTAGAGATAGCAAGAGAGAGAGAGAGAGAGAGAGAGAATTGGCGCACCGGGGCCTCAGCCACTGTAATCGAACTCCAGACGTGTGCGCCACCTAGTGGGCATGTGCGACCTTGCGCTTGCCTCACCTTTGTGCGTCTGGCTTACGTGGGGTCTGGAGAGTCGAACGTGGGTCCTTAGGCTTTGCAGGCAAGCGCCTTCACCGCTAAGCCATCTCTCCAGGCCCTGTTTTTCTTTTTCTCCTTTCCTCCTTCTGGTTCTTTCTCTCTTTATCTTTCCCCTCCTCTCTCCCATTTTCCTTCCTGACTTTTTCAATGTAGTTCTTTTGGCCTATTTATTCTCTAAACTAAGAGATGTGTCTGATCCTGTGCCCAGGTGATTAGGATGTAAAAGGACAGTTAACCACTAAGAAATTAGAAACTGGCACTGTACAATCCCAACTTTGCCTCCTAGGAAAAAAAAAAAAAAGAATGATAAATGGCTTTATGAACATTTTATATTCTCTGGGCACAGCACGTTGAGTATTTTTACCACATTGCCTCTAATCCTCACGGCTTTACAGCCGATTGAAATATGGGAATAACCGCATACACGTATCCCTCGCTTTTTGCTACTGTAATGAAATTCCTGGGACAGCTTACCAAGAGCAGAGGTTTAGTTTGGCTCACAGTCGCGGAGATGTTGGCCCGCGGCGCATTGCTTGTGAGACCCACAGACAGTCAGAGGGACAGGAGTATGTGACAGAGGAAGGTGTCCATCCCCTAGCATCCAGGGTGAAAAAGAAAAGCGAGAAGAAGGTGTAGGGGTCCCAATGGCTCTTTCCAGGACAAGTTTCCAAGGATCCAATTTCCTCCTATTAAAGCGTCCCACCATCTCCCCATACTATCCCCACACTGTACTGGGGAAGGAGCCTCGAACACATGAGTCTGTGGAGACTCTGGAGATGGAGACCGTAGTCCCGAGTCATCATTACACCGGAGGCACTGCGAGGAAATCTCAGGCAACCAGTCTCGTTGAAGCAGGTACTGTCCGTGTCTGGACGGATGGAAGGAACGACCAAGGACGACAGCTTAGCGCCCTCATCCAGGTAAGCGTGTGGAAGGGCGCTCATGTTCCCAAACCCATCCTGCTCACGCTTTCTGTCCTTTCTCCCAGAGTACTAGCCTCTTCTGAAAATGGACACGACATGTCTGTGTAGTGTGATTACCATCAGCAAAAGTTAGGAAAAAAATTATGAATGGATAAAGCCATTTGAGGTGGTTTTCAGGGGGGGGAGCTGTTTTGTTTTTTTTTTGTTTACTTTTATTTATTTGAGAGTGACAGAGAGAGAGAGAGAGAGAGAGAGAGAAAGAGGCAGAGAGCGAGAGAGAGAATGGGCGCGTCAGGGCCTCCAGCTACTGCAAACGAACTCCAGACGCATGCACCCCCTTGTGCATCTGGCTAACGTGGGTCCTGGGGAATCGAGCCTTGAACCAGGGTCCTTAGGCTTCACAGGCAAGTGCTTAACCGCTAAGCCATCTCTCCAGCCCTTGTTTTTTTTTTTTTTTTTTTTTTTTTTGAGGTAGGGTCTCAACTCTAGCCCAGGCTGACCTGGAATTCACTATGTAGTCTGAGGGTGGCCTCGAACTCACAGCGATCCTCCTACCTCAGCCTCCTGAGAGCTGGGATTCAAGGTGTGCGCCACCACGTTCTCAGCCAGTTGAGTTTTATAACAAAGTCTCCTTAGGTAATTTTTTCTTTTTAATTCGCCAGATGTCTAAGTCATCGATTTCTCTCTGCTTAAGGCCTTGCATAATCCCAGAACCACAAAAAAATATCCACTGAACATTTGGCTGGTGTGGTAACACATGCCTGAAGTGCAGCGCTTGGGAGGTGGAGAAAAGAGCATCCAAAGTTCAAAGCTAGTTGGAGCTACGTACTAAGTTCAAGACCAGCTAGGGGCACATGAAGCTCTGTTTCAAAGAAAGAAAGAAAGAAAGGAAGAAAGAAGGAAATAGTGAAGGAAGGAAGGGGAAAGACAGAGAGAAAGAAAGAAAGAAAAAAGGAATGAAGGGAGAAAGAAGGAAGGAAGGAAGGAAGGGAGAAAGAAAGTGAAAGAGAAAGAAAGAAAGAAGGAAAGAAGGGAGAAAGACAGAAAGAAAGGAAGGAAGAAATAAAAAAAGAAAGGGGGGGGGGCTAGAGAGATGGCTTAGCGGTTAAGCGCTTGCCTGTGAAGCCTAAGGACCCCGATTCGAGGCTCGATTCCCCAGGATCCACGTTAGCCAGATGCACAAGGGGGCGCACGCGTCTGGAGTTCGTTTGCAGTGGCTGGAGGCCCTGGTGTGCCCATTCTCTCTCTCTCTATCTGCCTCTTTCTCTCTGTCACTCTCAAATAAATAAAAGTAGCAAAAAAATAAAAATAAAAAATAAAGGGAAAAGGGTAATTTTGAAGTTAGATAACATACGTATGAATACATATATGGTGATTAAACATTTCTTCTGTGGACATTGGCTTCTAGTATAGACAAGCACTGATAGATCCAGTTGGTCCCAAGGCCCTCACTGTTAATAAGGATTTGGGGTTCAGGAAGGGATTAAATTCCGTAAAGATGCAGGAGATCCCTGGTCTTTAGACCCCAACTTTTGAGTCTTTTGTTCAAGTCAGCAAAGAATTGAAAAATGTGGACTCAGAAAGGGGTAGACGATGAATTAAGAGGCTTGTTTTAGGAAGAGTTAGGATTTCTCAGTGACCTTGCTGCTCAGGCATGTGAAGTCTTCAACAATAGGGTCTTACCATCTCTTTCTCACGGGGAACCAAGGGCCTTGGCAATCGCCTGTAATGTTTTGGAGGCAACACGGACATCCCTGGCCAACAAGTCATTGGAAGGTATCCCATCTCTGGCACTGAAAAATTTCTAGTAACAATCTATGTCTTCTGGATGTGCCATTATTCAAGAAAGTAAATTTTCATATGTCTTATTCAGAATATCTTGAATTTTGATTGACCCTCCCCACCTTTCTTTTATACAGCCTCTTCCCCTGATCTTGCTTAGGCCTTTCCCCTCCCTGTAATCTGTTCTTCTACTTAACATATATACAATACCATCCCTTAAAGTCCTTCCCTCTCCTTCCTCCCTTATAGCCTTTTTCTAGCTTACGGGCCTCTGCTACTGAGTTTTGGTTCTAGCTCACACACAAGTCTACACATTCGTAGCTAGGATCCACATGGTCTCATTCATTCTTTGTGCCTCAGTGTTCATATCAGAAAAAAGGAAAGCAGGGGCTGGAGAGATGGCTTAGCGGTTAAGCACTTGCCTGTGAAGCCTAAGGATGCTGGTTTGAGGCTCAATTCCCCAGGACCCATGTAAGCCAGATGTACAAGGTGGCACATGCATCTGGAGTTCATTTGCAGTGGCTGGAGGCCCTGGCATGCCCATTCTCTCTCTCTCTCTCTGCCACTTTTTCTCTTTCTGTCTGTCACTCTCAAATAAAATAATAATTTAACAAATGAAAAAGGAAAGCATAGAGAGGCCGTTG
Source organism: Dipus sagitta (assembly GCA_036346955.1). NCBI lineage: Eukaryota > Metazoa > Chordata > Mammalia > Rodentia > Dipodidae > Dipus > Dipus sagitta. The sequence goes on from CM070789.1 coordinate 35,024,479, forward strand.
AGATGGTTCAGAGCTAACTGTGGCTAATGGAAGCACTTTACAAAGGCAAGGAAAAGAGTTGACTGTGAACTTCCCACTCCGCTGGAGGCTAATCCTTCCGTGGTTTCCTGCCTGGACCTCTCTGAAGCTGCAAGAAGATTAGCATCTTGGTTCTGGTTCTATTACTCCAGGGCTGGAGAGACGGCTTAGGGGTTAAGGCATTTGCCTGTGAAGACAAAGGACCCGGGTTCGATTCCCCAGGACCCACGTAAGCCAGATGCACAAGGGGGCGCACACATCTGGAGTTCACTTGCAGTGGCTGGAGGTCCTGGCGCGCCCATTTTCTCACTCTTTCTCTCCCTGCCGATTTTTCTATCTCTCAAAAATAAATAAATGAAAATTAAAAAAGAAACAAAATTTCAGCCTGCTTGCCTTTTGTCCTGGGTGCCCCCCCCCCCTCTTGGTGGTGACCCCCTTTCTGGCTTTGCAGGACTCTGGAATCTTCTTGCTGTCAGATTCTTGCAGTGAAAACATGTCTCTCTTAGGTGGTTTTTTTTTTTCCCCCTGCCAGTGGGTTAGTTTTCATTGGACTCATCTGAACTTGCAAATGCATCTACCGAATCCTGAACTGTGGACACTCAGGACCCAGCGCCTTCCCTGGGCATGGCCGAGAGTCAGGAGTGGAAAGTTAGAGTTGCCTGTGTTTTGGATGGAAGCGTTTCATCCCTCCTCCACCCTCAGGGCAGAGGCCTCTCTAAGGCTTTGCTAAGATTTTTCCCTGGTTCAGGGCACAGCAGGGAGGTTCCCTGGGGTCTGGCTGGAGGCAAGAGCAATGGTGAGCCTTCTAGGATTCTCTTTGCTACAGCGAATACTCATAGACTCTTTTCACTGAACAATGGAAGCAAAAAAAAAAGGAGGGCTGCAGAGATGGCTTAGTGGTTAAGTCATTTGCCTGCGAAGCCTAAGGGCCCAGGTTCAATTCCCCAGGACCCGCCTAAGCCAGATATACAAGGGGCACATGCATCTGGAGTTTGTTTGCAGTGGCTAGAGAGGCCCTGGTGTGCCCATTCTCTCTCTCTTCTATCTCTCTCTGCTTGCAAATAAATAAATAATATATATATATATATATATATATATATATATATATATATATATATATAGAGAGAGAGAGAGAGAGAGAGAGAGAGGGCAGTCAGGGCTTGACTGAGGGACTCACAGAGGCTAAAGTTGTTGGGGATGTGAAGAGATAGTGTAGTACCTGTGTCCTTGCTATTGATTCTTGCTGTCTGCAAAGCTGGGACACAGTGGGGTAGACAGTTGATCTTTACAGAATGTCAAGGTGAGATTTGATTTGTTGGCGTAACAGATGGGGGCCTTGAGATAGCTTGCATGTGGGATGTCCCCTGACAGGCTCATGTGTTGAATGCTTGACCTTTAGGAGGTGGGCCATAGCTAGTATCTGATTTTGACAGTCATACCTGGTCCTCATCCCTTGCCCACCAAGAGGTGAAGATGTTTTTCCTCCACACACTCCTGACACCATGATGTTCTGCCCAAGAAACTGTGGAGCAAACCCTCTGAAACCGTGAGCCAAATTATGCTGTTGGCCCGGGTATTTTGTGGAGGCTATGGAAATCCTAGAGCTTTGGGTGCAGATGGTGTGTGTTAGGGGTGGAGACTTTGAGTTCATCAAGTCCTATCCTTTCCGTAATAAAGTCAAGGGAATCTGGGTTCAGAGTGGGGAAGGGGCTTGACGGAGCCACAGTGTGAGGCTCACTTCTTAGCAAAAATTCTACAGTATGGGAGAAGTAGGCACAACTTCTCCTCTTACCCCTGGGCACTATGGTGGTTTGGTGCAGGTGTCCCCCCATCAACTTAGGTATTTGGAATGCTAGGCTCCCAGATAATGGAGATTTGGGAATTAACGCCTCCTGGAGGCGCTGTATTATTGGGGGCGGGCTTATGGGTGTTAGAGCCAGCGTCCCCTTGCCAGTGTTCGGCACACTCTCCTGTTGCTGTTGACCACCTGATGTTGGCCAGGGAGTGATGTCCACCCTCTGCTCATGCCATCGTTTTCCCCTGCCATCATGGAGCTTCCCTTCGAGTCTGTAAGCCAAAATAAACCTTTTATTTTCCCCCCAATAAGCTGCTCTTGGTTGAGTGATTTCTACCAGCGATGTGAATCTGACTGTAACAGGTACCATCTCTCCAGGCCAGGCATTTAAGATTGCTTGGGAGCATTGAAAAAATGTCTATAAATATTTAGTTATTCATTTGTGAGCAAGAGAGAGAGGGACAGAAAGTGTGGGCATACCCGGGCCTCTTGCCACTGCAAAATGAAACTCTAGACACACGCACCACTTTGTGCATCTGGCTTTATGTAGGTACTGGGGAATTGAACCCGGGCCATCAGGCTTCATATATGTATATGTTGTGGCCCTGAGAGTTGGATGGCTTCTTGTCGTTACCCAGCCCGGGCTTTAAGATCACCTCAATAGCTGCACCCTTCAATTTAACCCTTCAGTTCAGTCCTGAGCCTCGGTTCCTGATGTGTTTTGCTTACTTACCGTCTCGAGCCTCCATTCAGGATGAAGGCAGGCATGACATAGACTCCCCCCTCCGCAGAGCCTTTGTTGACAGGTGGATGGAATCACTACTGAGAAACACCGTTTCCTGTTCAAATGTCTCTTTCCAGCCTGTGAGATCACACCGACCAAACTTTTGGATCTGCTGTCTCCTCTCCATAGGAATCTTCCCCAACTATTCAGCCCTCCTCTATCCTGGCTTGCCAAGTTCACAACACATGCCCAGACAAAGCCATTTAGTTCCATTGAATCTTCTGCATTAAAAGCATTCTGGGGCTGGGGAGCTGGCTCAGCGGTTAAGGCGTTTGCCTGCGGAGCTTAAGGACCCACTAAAGCTAGATGCACAAGGAGACACATGGATCTGGAGTTCGTTTGTGGTGGCTGGAGGCCCTGGTGCGCCCATTCTCTCTTTCTCTCTGCCTCTTCCTCTCTCTCTCAAATAAATAAAGAAATAAAATTAAAAAAAAACATTCTGGGGCTGGACAGATGGTTTAGTGGTTAAAGCGCTTGCCTGCCCCATGCAAGAACTCATGTTCAGATCTCCAGGTGCCACATAGCCAGACACACAGTGATGCAAGTGTGCAATGTCACACATGCGCCACAGGGGGCGCACCTGGCTGGGCATGGCGGCACAATGCCTTTAATCCCAGCACTCGGGAGGCAGAGGTAGGAGGATCACCATGAGTTCAAGGCCACCCTGAGACTCCATAGTGAATTTCCGGTCAGTTTGGGATAGAGTGAGACCCCCATCTCGAAAAACCAAATAAATTAATAAATAATAATAAATAATAATAATTATTATAAAAAAACATTTTGTAGGCCTGTGTCACAACATCTAGACATAGAAGGTTTATGGAAGTTGTTTCCTGCGTTTTATGTGGTTTATTGACATTGAAGTGAAATGGTTTTAAGCAGTGTCTGCTTGAATTCTAGAGAAAATACACCCCCCCCTTTTTTTTTTTTTTTGGTTTTCCGAGGTGGGGTCTCACTCTAATCCAGGCTGACCTGGAATTCACTATGTGGTCTCAGGGTGGCCTCGAACTCCCGGGGATCTACCTGCCTCTGCCTCCCTCCCGAGTGCTGGGATTAAAGGCGTGGCACAGCCATACCCAACTAAAATACACCCTTATTTCCCCACCCAGAGATACGGTGGCTCAGACACTCCTCAGCCTCCGTGGCCTGCAGAGCAAGTCTGGCTGTCTGCTTTCCAGCCCTTTCTCCCTCTCCTCCTGTAGAAACCCTGTAGCCGCCATATTTGTCTCCCCGTTGCCTTCCCAATGTCACTGTCCACAGCTCTCACCCTTAGGAGCCCCGCGGCTCCCACAGCCCTCGCCCGGTGGGCTCTGTCTCCAGGCCTGAGCTTCAGGTCCCATGTCAAGTAGCCTTGTTGGCACGTCTCTTCTGCCAGCTCTGCCGGCGGCTCCGTTCAACATGGCTAAAGACTGCCGTTCCTTTCTGTCCCCAGCGCGGAGCCCCACTATCCCCCCAGACTCCCCAGCTTGCAATCTCACAGGCGGATGGACACGGCCTGTTCCCACAGCGAGCGAGTCTCCGTGAGCTGTCAGCTCATCCTCCCAGCTGCCGTGCCAACTGGCCACAGATCCACTGTGAGCCCAGCGGCTCTCGATATCCAAAACGAGGCTGGGGGTCACTCAGGGCAGAGACGAAACTGAGGGTCCAAGGGCCCCAACTGGTCCCTTCTTATTTATCCCGCCTTGTGCAATGTTTCAAGGGCCAGTGGTCCAAGGCAGACACGACTTCTCTGCTCAAAGAACATTCAAGAATATATACTGACAAGCCAGTCTGTTATCTGCACATGTGACCTTGTGACAATTCTGGTTTCTCCCATTTCCCAATCTGCAGAAAGAAAGAGAGAGAGAGAGAAAGAGAGAGACAGAGAGAGAGGGAGGGAGGGGGAGAGAGAGAGAGAGAGGAAGAGCGCTGTGGTTAATACTAGCCTGTCTTTTTTTTTTAAATTTTTGTTTGTTTGTTTATTTATTTGAGAGCGACAGCGAGAAGGAGGCAGAGAGAGAGAGAGAGAGAGAGAGAGAGAGAGAGAGAATGGATATGTTAGGGCCTCCAGCCACTGCAAACAAACTCCAGACGCGTGCGCCCCCTTGTGCATCTGGCTGACGTGGGTCCTGGGGAATCGAGCCTCGAACTGGGGTCCTTAGGCTTCACAGGCCAAGTGCTTAACTGCTAAGCCATCTCTCCAGCCCCTTAAGTCAGTTTTAGGCTCAGTCACTTCAGATGAACAAACACTCTTCCATGACAGGCGGGGTCCTGGCAGGAGACGGAGGCGAGGCGTGAGCAAAACCTTTCTCGAGACTCTCTGTGTCCATGTTATTGACAGGCTGCGGCCCAGGGCCCTGTGACCTGGCCCCAGTACTTCCTCTCGGTTGCTTATCTTGAAGGCCTTGCTTCCTCTGGCCAGGGACGCTGGGCCTGTGCAGGACTGGAATGTTCTGTACCCCTCCACTGCCTGCAAAACAGCTGCTGGCATGTCTTGGCAGGGTGGGTGGTCTTTGCCTCAGCAGGTCTCCCTGATCCCTTGTCTCCTTATCTGGGTTCGTGGTTCCTTGGTGTTTCTGGGCACTGAGTGCCTTCCCACAGAACTTGGCAGATTGTGACGCATGAGATGTGTGTTAAGCTTGGGTCTGGTGCTGGAAGGCCCACTCCGCAGAGGAGGCCGCAGCCTTTCCGTCTCAGGCCTCATAGCGTCCGGCACACAGGAGGGAGGAAGAGTTCTAGTGTTTGGTGTGGTGACGGCACGAACTGTTTTTCCCTCTCTTTTATTAAATGGGGACAAACAAACCACTCTCCATGGGGGCTGGGAAGACGGCTCAGTGGCTAAAGGCACTTGCTCGCAAAGTCTACTGAGCCTGAATCAATTCTCCAGTCCCCATATCAAGACAGATGCAAAAAGTGGAACACGTGTCTAGAGTTTGCAACAGCAAGAGGCCCTGGTGCACACACAGGCAGGCTCACACACATTCTCTCTCTCTCTCTCTCTCTCTCTCTCTCTCTCCTGCAGAGATCAGGGCTACTCACAGCACTCAGTGTTATAGCTGGTTGTAAGAGTTATGACTGTGGTTAAAAAAGTATCACAGGGGCTGGGGAGATGGCTTAGCGGTTAAGCGCTTGCCTGTGAAGGCTAAGGACTCCGGTTCAAGGCTCGATTCCCCAGGACCCACGTTAGCCAGATGCACAAGGGGGTGCACAGCGTCTGGAGTTTGTTTGCAGTGGCTGGAGACCCTGGTGCGCCCATTCTCTCTCTCTCTATCTGCCTCTTTCTCTCTCTCTGTCACTCTCAAATAAACAAATAAAAAAACGAACCAAAAATATTTTAAAAAATTATCACAGTAGATGGTGGCTCCCACAGCAGATACCTGTACCCCCCCCCCGCACCCCAATTCTGGAGGCTAGAAGTCCAAAGTCAACGCGTAGACAGAGCTTGTAGATGGTTGTCTCCTATTGTGTTGCTTCTTTTCTCGTTGTTGGGACAAATCACCTGGCTGGAAGCAACTTAGGGAGGGAAAGATTTAGCTTGGCTTACAATGCCAGAGAGTAGAATCCATCATGGGCAAGGCATGTGTGGCAGGAGCAGAATGACAGTGTCAGATTGTCACATAGGCAGGGAAGAAGGAGAGAGAGAGAGAGAATGGGGCGCACAGGGCCTCCAGCCACTGCAAGCGAACTCCAGACACGTGCGCCCCCTTGTGCATCTGGCTAACGTGGGTCCTGGGGGAATTGAACCAGGATCCTTTGGCTTTGCAAGCAAATGCCTTAACCACTAAGCCATCCTTCTAGCCCAGAATCTAGATCTTAATTTCCCCTGATAATAACAACAAGTATACTGGATTAAATTCAAACCTCATGCCCCCCTTTAACCTTAATTAACTCTTTAAAGACTGCTTATAATGTGGTTTCTGTAGTGTAGTGGTTATCACATTGGCCTCATAAGACTTTTTTTCTTTCTTTTCTTATGGTTTTTCGAGGTAGGGTCTCACTCTAGCCCAGACTGACCTGGAATTCACTATGGAGTCTCAGGGTGGCCTTGAACTCACGGCGATCCCCCTACCTCTGCCTCCCGAGTGCTGGGATTAAAGACGTGAGCCACCACACCTGGCTAAGACTATTTTTAAAAATTTATTTGATTTTTATTTATTAACTACAGAGAGGGGGGGGGAGAGAGAGAGAGAATGAAAATGGGCACACCAGGGCCTCTAGCCACTGTAAACAAACTCCAGATGCATGTGCCACTACGTGTATCTGGCATACGTGGGTCCTGGAGAATTGAACCTGGGTCCTTAGGCTTCTCAGGCGAGAGCCTTAACCACTAAGCCATCTCTCCAGCCCAAGACTGTTTTTAAATGTGGTTATATTCAAGGACATTTGGGGCTAGAAGTGGAACATGAATTACGGAAGGGACACAACTCAATCAAAACATTGGCATAAAGCCGGGTGTGGTGGCACACACCTTTAATCCCATCGCTCGGGTGGCAGAGGTAGGAGGATCGCCGTGAGTTCGAGGCCACCCTGAGACTACAGAGTGAATTCCAGGTCAGCCTGGGATAGAGTGAGATCCTACCTCAAAAAACAAAACAGAAAGAAAAAAAGAGAGAACGCAAGGAAGGGCATTTGGTGTGAAGATGAGTGTCCCCGGATGGCACGGGCGCAGACTGCGGGAGTGGCATGTTCTCAGCCTCCCCCTCTGTTGGGAGGGTCAGGGAGCTTCACGCCACGTTTCTCGTTTGCTTCCAACAATGGCCATTGGGATCGGAACTTTCCCACCCAGTTAAACATTTGGGTGGTTGGGAATCTCCCAAGGAAAACAAGTGTGCGTTCAATCAAATCTTTTATTTGGAAAAAAATCACACACACACACACACACACACACACATATTTTTTTTCGGTGGAGAGACCTGGACGCCTTGCCACTGCCTGGCTTTCCAATATTGCTGTTAAAAACCAGAGCGGAAACTTAGAAAAATGGAACAACTTAGATTTCAACATGACAAACCTTCAAACTTATTAAATTCTTTACGGTTTATAGAGAAGGCTTTCGAGTCTATTATTTGATTTGACACCGCCCCCCCCCCCCCCCCCACACACACACGAGCTCTGGGAGGTGGGCAACAGAAAGGTGATCGTGCTAATGGTCACAGTTTTGTTTTGTTTTGTTTTCTAGTGTGTATGTAGTAGTGGGTATGCACACATGCTAGGGCCTCTTGCTGTTGCAAATGGCATGCCATATGCTTGCGCCCGCCCCCACCCCTTTTCTTTTTCAAGGTAGGGTCTCACTAGCTCAGGCTGACCTGGAATTCGCTAAGTAGTCTCAGGGTGGCCTCGAACTCACGACGATCCTCCTATCTCTGCCTCCCGAGAGCTGGGATTAAAGGCGTGCGCCACCATGCCCAGCCCGCTTGTGGCACTTTATTTTGCATCTGGCTGCATGTGGGAGGAGCTGACTTTGTCAGCATGCGCCTTTAATTACTGAGCCACCTCCCCAGCCCCACATCTGCGTCATGACGCCTGCCTGCTCCGTTCTCTCACTGGTGGAGAGCCCGCCTTTGTGAAGCAGAGGCATATACACCGCCTTCTTAGACTTGTTCTCACGTTCCTTGGTGTCAGGTACATTCACAAGTTTAAACCCAAATCTGCTTGCTCTCTTGATCCTCTGACCATTTTCTTTCATAGATACCAATGTGATCATTTGAGCTTATATATTAATACATTCTCAGTGAAGATTTGTTAAAGTTGATGTTTTAGGCTAATGCATTTTTCTTTTTTTTTTTTTTTTTTGAGGTAGAGTTTCACTCTAGCCCAGGCTGACCTGGAATTCACTATGGAGTCTCAGGGTGGCCTCGAACTCATGGCGATCCTCCTACCTCTGTCTCCCAAGCGATGGGATTAAAGGTGTGCGCCACCCACACCCAGTTTAATAATGCATTTAAAAAAAAAAAAAGAATACTTACTAGGCTACTTGTGAATGCTTTCAACTTTCTATCCCCATTGACAGTGAGGAACATGCTCTGGACTTCTGATCGTGGGAGAAACCCGCAGGTGTGTGGAAAGATCAGGAGACCCGCAGCTGAGCCGTTGGGCCCCCGCCTGTTCTGGGTTCTGGCTTGCTGCATCACCTCAGGTGAGGCACTTCCTCTCACTTGGCCTTGGTTTCTCACCATGCACTGGGCAGTTGAGTGCTTCTTGCCACCTCCAGGAATCTGCATGAATCTCTTCACTGATCTCTTGCCCAAGTCCAGTAAAAGTCCCCAGCGCTTACCAAGGGGGAAATTTATCAGAAGTTTTCTGATCCATGAGCGCTTAACCAAACACAGCCCTATACGCTAGGTGCTCTTTGATATTTAAGCTGCCTTAAGGAGTCCTATTTTTAAGGGACAGTTTAGAGGATTATTATTATTATTATTATTTTCCCCTTAGAAACAGGAAATCAGGTTTTGGCAAGAGGGAAAAGCACTCGAATACACCGAGCCTTGGGGGACGGTTGGTTTGCTGTCAGTCAGCAAGGTTCTAGAAGGGCCCAAGACTGGCAAAAGGTGGTCTCGCCCACCCTGACTTCGTCTCCCCGGAGTTGGCCCACTCAGAAGGTGGTGCGGTGTCATCTGGGCTGCGATGAGAGACATGATCCTGAAACATGCCCCCAGCCAGCCTTTTTAGGACTTCCTGAAGTTTCCCATTTTTACCCTCAACTCCACATCTTTCTTCTTTTGCAATATTTGGCAATCCAAGTTGCCAAACGCCTTAAGTGATCTCTAAGGAAAATATTTTTCGCCACATGATCAGTTTTCCTTCCAGGAAAATAAAAAGTACCAGAAGGAAGAAAGAAAGAAAAAGAAAATTAAAAAAAAAAAAAAAACACCACAAAACGCAGGCAAGAGAAACGAGTGCGTGTGGCAGAGAGAGCTCTCCTTGCCTCTTAAAAAAAAAAAAAAATCCCTGAAGTTTCTTTAAAGCCAGGCATAGTTTTAAGCATTTTATTTATCTATTTTATTTATTTATTTGAGACAGAGAGAGCGGGAGAGAGAGAGTGAGATAGAGAGAGAGAGAGAGAGAGAGACAGAGAGAGAGAGTGGGCGCACCAGGGCCTCCAGCCACTGCAAATGACTCCAGACGCGTGCGCCCCCTTGTGCATCTGGCGTACGTGGGTCCTGGGGAATCGAACCTGGGTCCTTAGGCTTCCTAGGCAAGCGCCTTAACCGCTAAGCTAGCTCTCCAGCTCTAAAGCCAGGTATGTTAAGTAGGGTTCTCCAGAGGAACAGAGCCTATAGAACGTACACACACACACACACACACACACACACACACACACACACACGATACCGCCTTACATGATAGACACTGGATACTCCAACAGTGGCCATGTGCGTGCTGGAGAGACAGCGAACTCAGTGGCTCAGTCCATGGGGCTGGATGCCTCAGCTTTCCCAATCTGGTGCTGAGAGCCAGGAGCCCCCTGGAGAGCGGCTGGCATTGAGTCCATGTTGGAAGGCCAGAGCCCATGTGAGCAGAGATCAACAGCAGTGAGAGAGAGAGAGATGTACCTTCACAAGACGAGAAAAGCAGAGCCGGGCGTGGTGGCGCATGCCTTTAATCCCAGCACTCGGGAGGCAGAGGTAGGAGGATCGCCATGCGTTCGAGGCCACCCTGAGACTACAGAGTAAATTCTGGGTCAGCCTGGGCTAGAGTGAGACCCTACCTCAAAAAACAAAACAAAATAAATAAAAATAAAAATTAATAAAAAGCAGAGGCAGGCAGAGGGGTACACACTGCCATTCCCCAGACCTCGTTGCATCTGGGCAGCCTCTTAACAGTGCTGTCCACTTTGAAGGGAAAAGTCTTCCCCGCTTATTTAATCCCGTCTTTGGAAGTATTCTCACAGAACTGTCCAGAAGCTTGTCTCCTGGGTGATTCTACTTTATTTATATTTATATTTATTTATTTATTTATTTTTGTTTATCAAGGTAGGGTCTCACTCTAGCCCAGGCTGACCTGGAATTCACTATGTAGTCTCAGGCTGGCCTCGAACTCACGGCGGTCCTCCTACCTCTGCCTCCCGAGTGCTGGGATTAAAGGCGTGCGCCACCACGCCCGGCTAATTCATCTTCTATTTCCTTGTCAAATTAGATCAGATAGTGTTCTGCGGCCATTTCACCTCTAATCCAAGATGCTAATCCCTCAGGTTTGTTTTTTATCTAATAATTTAATTCTTTTTTAAATTTTTATCTTAGGGAGAGAGAGAGAGAGAGAGAGAGAGAGAGAATTGGTGCGCCAGGGCCTCAGCCACTGCAATCGAACTCCAGACGCTTGCGCCACCTAGTGGCCATGTGCGAACTTGCACTTGCCTCACCTTCGTGCGTCTGGCTCACGTGGGACCTGGAGAGTTGAACATGGGTCCGTAGGCTTCACAGGCAAGCGCCTTAACCGCTAAGCCATCTCTCCAGCCCAAATCATTCAATTCTTCTCCCACCACGACCTCCCCCCCACCAAAAAAAACTTCCCATTAAGCTAAGAACGGTGAGAGACTTTTTTAATATTGTCATTTTGTTCTTGACTTCAGTGAGAATTTCCTTTTGGGTTTCAGAGCTTCTGGCTCAGGGCAATGTTTGCATATCCTAAGGTTAAGATGAATGGATTAAGAGATTTACGGGCTGCATGTCCACGGGCTCACTTGTTTGAACAGCTGGCCTCACTATTTGGGGAAGCTGTGGAACCTTCCGGAAGTGTGTCCTAGACTGAGGGTGATCCCGGCAGTGGATCTTGAGAGCTACGGACCAAGTGTCTGGGCTTTCTTGTCAGCTTGCCCAGACGTGGAGCCTTGGGGGACGCTGGAGGGGTGGCAGTGTCTATCGTCGGTAGTCAAACACGGAAGCGACCAGGCCGTCTGTTTACTACGGCGTCCAACGCTCCTCTTAGATAGCTAGCTCAGGTTTACGACGGTGGTCAAAAGCGAACTCACGATTTATTGTTTGTTCACCCCTCACTTTCACCCACTCAGGCGGGCTGCTCCTCCCCACCCCGCCCCCCCACTGAACCCAAGAGTCACCTCTGATTTTTCTCCGGTACCCCTGTGCACTGAGACAGCCGACACGCCGTGTGGTAGTTTGAGTCAGATGTCCCCCCCATAAACTCATGCGTTTTGGAATGCTTGGTTCCCCCAGCTGGTGACAATTTGGGAGGTGTAGTCTTGTTGGAAGAGCTGTGTTGTTGGGGGCGGGCTTTGGGGTCTTACGGCCAGCGCCCCCTTGCCATGATTTAGCTCACTCCCTTGCTGTTTTCTTTCTTTCTTTCTTTCTTTCTTTCTTTCTTTCTTTCTTTCTTTCTTTCTTTCTTTCTTTCTTTTTAATTTGGCTTTTCCAGGTAGGGTTTCACTCTAGGAATTCACTATGTAGTCTCAGGGTGGCCTCGAACTCACGGCGATCCTCCCACCTCTGCCTCCCCAGTGCTGGGATTAAAGGCGTGCGCCACCACGCCCGGCTTCCCTTGCTGTTTTCTGCCAGCTGCTGTGGCAAGATTGATCCATTATGCCTCTGGTCTACCGTCTTTTGCCTCAGTCATGAAGCCAGCCCTCAATAGGATGGAATGACTTGCTATACAAGCAGGCATTGTTGACAAACCTTGGGTCAGAAAAGGAGTGTGTGCTCAAAGGTCTGATATCCTCCGGGTATCCACATTAGGAATAATGTGATGACTTCCAAGTGTACAGTAGAAACATGGAAACTTTAGTGTTTCTCTCTTGGACAAATGCTGCCGAGCGTTCCAAAAGGCTGTGGTGATGCCTTTGTGTGGGGAATCGAACCTGGGTCCTTTGGCCTTGCAGGCAAACGCCTTAGCCGCTAAGCCATCCCTCCAGCCCGGGAATTTCTTATGTACTACATAAAAGTCTATGTTGGTCGAAACAACTGACCGATACAACGAGAAACCCCACCATATGGCGTGAGGTGCGAGGTTATTTTCTCAGTGCATTTAAAAAAAAATTTTTGTTACTTTTTATTTATTTATTTGAGAGCAACAGACAGTGAAAGAAAGAGGCAGAGAGAGAGAGAGAGAGAGAGAGAATGGGCGCGCCAGGGCCTCCAGCCACTGCGGACGAACTCCAGATGCGTGCACCCCCTTGTGCATCTGGCTAACATGGGTCCTGGGGAATCGAGCCTCGAACCAGGGTCCGTAGGCTTCACAGGCAAGCGCTTAACCGCTAAACCATCTCTCCAGCCCTCTCAGTGCATTTTGAAATGCTTCTGTTTGCTTTCTGGTGTGTACGGATCGACTTTTCTCCTTATCCCAGATTCCTGTCCACCTGGAACTGCAGAAGTCACCTGAGACCTTGAGCACCCGGCCCTGTGATATGCTGACATGCTGTAGAACTGTGTAGAACCCTGCTTAGCCAGTACGCCCTAGGTAAGAGAGGGCACAGACAATGGTGAGGGTTTCCGTGCTAAGCAAGGAGAAAAATACCTGGATCCCCCTTCATTCTTCCACCACTTGGCTGAAAAAAAAAAGCATTAATATTATTTTATCATATACGCATGGATGGGCAGGTCCTGGCAGGATAAAGGGCAGTTGGACACAGGTCTGAGCTCATAGAGCTGACTAGCAGGCAGAGGCACGAGCACTGGGCAGGGGAAGATGGCTGGGGAGGAAAACAAAACAACTACAGTGGGCCGGAGAGACAGCTTAGCGGTTAAGCGCTTGCCTGTGAAGCCTAAGGACCCCAGTTCGAGGCTCGATTCCCCAGGACCCACGTTAGCCAGATGCACAAGGGGGCGCACGCGTCTGGAGTTCGTTTGCAGTGGCTGGAGGCCCTGATACGCCCATTCTCTCTCTCTCTCCGCCTCTTTCTCTCTCTGTTGCTCTCAATTTAATAATAATAATAATAAACAAACAGTAATAAAACCAACCAGTGGAGAGATGCAGGCTCCATTTCCCATAGGGCTTCCTGTGATGGCCAGGTAAGGAAGCATGGATGGTGTTGGAGAAGGGCCTTGGAGCTAGATAAGTGAAGACAGAGAAGGGAATGGGCTTTCAGCATTTTCCATAAACATGAAACTTGAGGATATGGTAAGATGTTTAAAAAATGAATTTATTTTTCAGAATTATTTCTGGGTTGGGTGCTGTAGGAATTGTCTAGTGTTAGGCTTTTTGACAAAATTGATAATGAAATCCACCACTGTCACCCAAAACTTTCATAGTGTGATATGTATATTTGGTTTTTCAAGGTAGGGTCTCACTCAAGCCTAGGCTGACCTGGAATTCACTCTATAGTCTCAGGGTGGCCTCGAACCCACGGCAATCCTCCTACCTCTGCCTCCCGAGCGCTGGGATTAAAGGCGTGCGCCACCACGCCCGGCTTCGTCGACCAATATTTTTTTGATCTTAGGCACAAGTCGGGAAGCCTTCTGGGTTTACGTAAGTTACCCGTGGCCACAAACCGTCATGACCAGATGTGGATGTGAGCTGGGCAGAAGACAAGCTAGAAAGGGGTCAGGGAAGATAAAGGCAGGCTCTACATGGGAATCATGTTGTTTCCCCAGGAGTCTCTGGAACCAAATGGGGGCTCCCTGCAATGAGGTAACAATGATCTCTGTGGGGTGATTGGCATTCCTGTTGGTTCCCCCCAACTCCCACGCCACAGGCAGGAAGCAGCTAGTGTTACTGCCTGTAGAAGGTTCTTGGGCACTTTGCAGTCTTGTCAGGAAAGCTACGCAGAGACCCCACTAACGTTTCTCTCACCATTCAGGCATGACCTCGCGGAGCCCCCTGCAAGCTCCTCCTTTTCATTAGCCCTCCTTTCGACCCCTGGAGTTCATTTCCACGGGATCTAAACACATCTTTACTTGCTAATGTGGTATGTTATTTCGAAGACTTGTATTTTACAAAGTAACATCAATAAAATTCAATCCTAGGGCCCAGATGGTTTACAGAATGTTCTACTTATTCGGAATCGAGGAGGGGGGAGGGCGGGTGTTGGTCCTAAAAAGAAAGAATAATTTCTTTACATCTTGGCCAAATCCCCAAGGTACAATTGGACCATACCATAAAAGACTCTTAAATGATTATAGTCAGTGTCACTGGACTGAATCGTCTTTCTTCCCAGGTGATGAGTCTGTGGGCTTGGGACTGTTCCTAAAACCCAGAGAACATTAGATTACAAACTTGGGCTCCTGGGGAATTGGCTACAGCCACCTGCTTTCTTGGAAACCAAAGAGGAAAAAAAAAAAAATACATATATATATATATCCATTGTGTTTCCTTGAAACTAGCCCCCACGGATTCTAAGTACAACACGGATTGAAAATAAGCTCCCTGGTGATGTCAGAATTGGAAGACGTTACATCCTGAGCGTCACGTCCAGTTGTCAGATCTGGAGTCCTTCTTTTACTATGTTTCTCTGTCTCCCTCCCAGCAAATTTATTCTCTTTCACCCATGGCCTGCCAGCTACACCCCCCAGAACCTTCTCCCCCAGTGTGAGCTTACTCGAACCCTTCACTGCAAGGGGCTTCCACGTGGCTCTGCTTCTGGATGGCTTGGAAAGCCTCCGCAGGTCTCTGCCATCTGTCTTGCTTTTCCCCGTATGTAGAGGGAAGATGGGAACTCAGAGACCCCACCCCCTCCCCACATTGTGATAGGGGGTAGCTACCTCCTCGTTGCCCCCGACGTCCTAGCTGGCTAAGGATCCTGAAAGAAACGGCGGGCGGCCAAGGAGAGGTTCTCAAGGCTGGTCTCTGGTGCCTTTTCTTTCCGTCAGTGTCTGGTAGCAGCAAGTGACACCGATCAATGTCCCAGTTCTTGAACGGGTCTCAGATACAGGGTCTCATTTCTTTTATTTCTTTATTTATTTTTATTGACAACTTCCATGATTGTAAACAATATCCCATGGTAATATCCTCCCTCCCCCCACTTTCCCCTCTGAAACTCTATTCTCCATCATATCCCCTCCCCATCTCAATCAGCCTCTCTTTTATTTTGATGTCATCATCTTTCCTGTTTTTCGAGGTAGGGTCTCACTGTAGCCCAGGCTGACCTGGAATTCACCATGGAGTCTCTGGGTGGCCTCGAACTCATGGTGACCCTCCTACCTCTGCCTCCCCAGTGCTGGGATTAAAGGTGTGCGCCATCACGCCCGGCTAATTATTTAACTTTTTATTGACAACCTCCAGACACATAGGTATCATCATACTCATAGTAAGTCTCTCCCGCCCAGCCTCCTTTGTCCTCTCTCCTCTATACCTCACTGGACCCCTTGTTTGTTACAACTAGTGGGTATCCTATTTAGATGCATCAGGTTTTTTTTTAATATTTTATTTTTATTTATTTGACAGAGAAAGAGGGAGACAGAGAGAGAATGGGCACGCCAGGGCCTCCAGCCACTGCAAATGAACTCCAGATGCATGCGCCCCCTTGTGCATCTGGCTAACATGGGTCCTGGGGAATCGAACCTGGGTCCTTTGGCTTTGCAGGCAAACGCCTTAACCGCTAAGCCATCCCTCCAGCCCATGTTTTTTTTTTTTTTTTTTTGTTCCTCCTATCATACAGATCTTGTGTAGCATCAGCCACTGTGATGTCGTGAATGCCGTGGTCGCTTTGTGTCTGGGAGACAGTCTTGTGAAGCACTCCCCCACACCCTCCGGCACTTACATTCTTTCTGCCACCCCTTCCTCCATGGTCCCTAGCGTGGGAGGGTGTGAGGGAGATGTCTCACTCAGTGTGGAACACTCCACTATCAGTCAGAGATTCATTTGACGTGCTAACTGGACTGGGTGAAGGGGAGAATTTGCTCCCCCCTTCCACCTTTCTCTCTCTCTAGCTAAGATGAAATAGCCATCTTCTCCTTCCTGTGAGGCTTAACACCAGTAGCGATCCAGGTTCACAAGTCTGGGGTTTTAGCATTGATATTCCTGGTTTTCAGGGCTTTAGGGGGGGGGGCATGGGACTGTTTCTCTTGCTCTGCAATTTGCACATAGCTTCTGTAACTCCTGTAATGAACTTGCTTTTCTGTATCTGTATGCACACCATTGACTCAATTTCTCTAAAGAACTTTGATTACTTGGTGACTGAAGGGTCCCTGTGAGGCATCTGCATTGAACAAACCCAGGGTGACAGATAGAGAAAGTGGCCGAGAGAGAGAGATTGAGGGAGAGAGAATGGGCCCGCCAGAGCCTCCAGCCACTGCAAATGAACTCCAGATGCGTGCGCCCCCTTGTGCATCTGGCTAACATGGGTTCTGGGGAATCGAGCCTCGAACCGGGGTCCTTAGGCTTCACAGGCAAGCGCTTAACCGCTAAGCCATTTCTCCAGCCCCGATTATTCAAATTCTTAAGACCATGTCTCCGGTACCATATTCAGAAGTTCCAGGGTGGATTTGAAGTTTTCGCTGAGTTCCCAACAAAACAAAGTTGAACCAAAATTCCATTTCTCACTGGGGCTTTCAAACCCTCCCTCTCTGCTTGTTGAATTTTGATTGGCTTTAGGGCTTTTGGGATTTAGTGTTTGAGTATGACCGATGTCTATTACTTCTTCAGGAATATATCTATCAAGTTAAGAGGGCGCAGGAAGCTTTGGAGAAGGCGGTAAGATACTTACAGCGGGTACCTGTAGCATGCTATGACTTGTCACTGCCTTTTGAAAGGGAACTTAGCTAATGCTCCAGGCAAAGGACTTTTGGTCTTGCTCAGCTATGGAAATTACTTTAGGGAATGTACCAGTGTCGTGGCATGTCTGTGTGCTCTACGACTGAAGCTGTGCTAATCGAATAGGAACATCGTTATGGTTTGACTCTCAGACATTCCTTTTAGACTCAGGTGTTAAAAGCTTGCTTGCCAGCTGATGGGATTTTTTGGGAACTGATTGTATCCTGGGGGCTCTGGCCTAACCAATGCATGAATATGTCCGCGGATTCAGAATCGATGATATTATTAGGAAATGGTGGGAAGTAGGAGGTGGGGCTTGGGTGGGGCGTGGGGGGGGAGGAGTTGGTCCCTGGGGCATGCCCTGGAGAGCTATATCTTGACCCTAGCCCGTTCCCCACTAGCTTGGTTTCCTGGCTGACGTGAGTGAATTTTATGTGCCATGTCCTTTTTGCCATGATACCGTGTGTCACTACAGGCCAAGAACATGGAGCGCAGTGGTTCATGGACCGAGTCAACATAAATCCTTTCTCCCCTCCGTTCTTTCTTTTTTTAATTTTTTTTGTTCATTTTTATTTATTTATTTGACAGTGACAGACAGAGAGAGAAAGAGGCAGATAGATATAGATGGAGAGAGACCGGGCACCCCAGGGCCTCCAGCCACTGCAAACGAACTCCAGACGCGTGAGGCCCCTTGTGCATCTGGCTAACATGGGGTCCTGGGGAATTGAGCCTTGAACCGGAGTCCTTAGGCTTCACAGGCAAGCACTTCACTGCTAAGCCATCTCTGCAGCCCCTCTCCGTTGTTTCTCTCGGGTGTCTGTCGCAGAGACAGCAGTCTGATTAACACCCACAAAACGAACTCTATCTTTCAAAAGTTCCTGTGAGACAGACGCTACAGTCGGTGGCTGGTGGTAAAATGAATCCAGGGGGCCTTTGTTCCGTTGGAGATTCCTGATCCCGGTGAAATCAACGACCCCGCACTGCCTGAAACTTCTCCCATCCTCAGTCTCCCGGATCCACGATCCACGTACAAATGTCACCGGAGACACTGGCACTCTCTCCACCAGAGCCATAGGTGCGTCGGCAAGACAACACGCGCAGATCTACGTGGTAAATAGCAAGTAGGGGGTTCACAGATCACCGGTGATAAATCCATTTTTGGGGTGGGGTTTTTCACCCCAGCCCGGGCGACCGGGAAATTTCACTTGGAGTCTCAGGGTGGCCTCAAAACTCATGGCGATCCTCCTACCTCTGCCCCCAAGCGATGGGATTAAAGGTGTGCGCCACCCACACCCCTTTTAAATAATGCATTTAAAAAAAAAAAAAAAAATATTTACTAGGCTACTTGTGAATGCTTTAAACCCTTTCTATCCCCATTGACAGTGGGGAACAGCTTGGACTTCTGATCGGGGGAAAAACCCCGCAGGTGTGGGGAAAGATCAGGAAAACCGGCAGCTGGGGTTTTTGGGGGGGCCCCGCCTTTTCGGGGGTTTCTGGTTTGGGCTGCATAAACCTCGGGGAGGCACTTCCTTCATTTGGGCCCTTTGGGTTTCTCCCCTTTGCACGGGCAGTTGAGTGCTTCTTGCCACCGGATCCCAGGAATCTGCATGAATCTCATCACTGGATATCACTTTGCCCAAGTCCAGTAAAAGTCCCCAGCGTTTTAAAAAAGGGGGGGAAATTTATCAGAATTTTCTGATCCATGAGCGTTTAAAACCAAACACAGCCTAAACGCTGGGTTTGCTCTTTGAAATTTAAGCTGCCTTAAGGAGTCCTTTTTTTAAAGGGGGCAGTTTAGAGGATTATTTTTAAATTATTTTTTTTCCCCTTAAAAACGGGAAATCAGGTTTTGGCAAGAGGGAAAAGCACTCGAATACACCGACCCTTTGGGGGGAGGGTTGGGGTTTGCTGGTCCAGTCAGCAAGGTTCTAAAAGGGGCCCCAAGACTGGAAAAAGGGTGGCTCGCCCACCCGATTTCGTCTCCCCGGAGTTGGCCCACTCCCCCCAGAAGGGTGGTGCGGTGTCATCTGGGCTGCGATAAGACATGACCCCAAAAACATCCCCCCACCCACCCTTTTTTTGGGAAACTTCCTGAATTTTCCCCTTTTTTTACCCCAACTCCACATCTTTTTTTCTTTTGCAATATTTGGAATCCAAGTTCCCAAAAACCCCTTTAAAGGGTGATCTCTAAGGAAAATTTTTTTCCCCACATTCATTTTTCCTTCCAGGAAAAAAAAAAGTACCAAAGGAAGAAAGAAAGAAAAAGGGAAAATTAAAAAAAAAAAAAAAACCACAAAACGCAGGCAAGAGAAACGAGTGCGTGTGGCAGAGAGAGCTCTCCTTTCCCCTTAAAAAAAAAAAAAAAATCCCTGAAGTTTCTTAAAGCCAGGCGATAGTTTTTTTTAATCATTTAAATTTATCCTCTTTTATTTATTTATTTGGGGAAGAGAAAGGGGAGAGAGAGAGGAGAAAGAGAGAAAGAGAGAAAGAGAGAAAGAGAGAGAGAATGGGCGCACCAGGGCCTCCAGCCCCTGCAAATGAAACCCCCGAGCGTGCGCCCCTTGTGCATCTGGGGGTACGTGGGGCCCCGGGGAATCGAACCTGGGTCCTTAGGCTGCCTAGGCAAGCGCCTTAACCGCTAAGCTAGCTCTCCAGCTCTAAAGCCAGGGATTTTAAGTAGGGTTTTCCCCGAGGAAAAAAGAGCCTATAAACGAAAACAAACACACACACACACACACACACACACACACACACCACGATAAACCCCTTACATTAAAGACACTGGAAAACTCCAACAGTGCCCATGTTGCGTGCCTGGAGAGACAGCGAACTCAGTGGCTCATTTCCCTGGGGCTGGGTGCCTCAGCTTTCCCAATCTGGTGCTGAGAGCCAGGAGCCCCCTGGAGAGGGCTGGCATTGAGTCCATGTTGGAAGGCCAATGAGGCCCATGTGAGCAAAGATCAACAGCAAGTGAGAAGAGAGAGATGTAACATCACAGGACGAGAAAAGCAGAGCCGGGCGTGGTGGCGCAGCCTTTAAACCCAGCACTCGGGGGGGAAAGAGGTAGGAGGATCCCATGGTTCGGGGCCCCACCCGAACAACAGAGAAAATTTTTGGGTCAGCCGGGGCTAGAGTGAGACCCTACCTAAAAAAAACAAAACAAAAAAAAAATAAAAAAAAAAATTTAAAAAAAAAGCAGAGGCAGGCAAAGGTACACACTGCCATTCCCCAGACCTCGTTGCATTTTTGGGGCACCCCTTTTAAAACAGTGCTGTCCATTTTGAAGGGAAAATCTTCCCCGCTTATTTAATCCCCATCTTTGGAAGTAATCTCACAGATCTGTCCAGAAGCTTGTCTCCTGGGTGATTCTTTTTTATTTAATTTAATTTATTTTTTTATTTATTTTTTTTTTCCCAAGGTAGGGTCTCATCTAGCCCAGGCTGCCCCTGGAATTCACTATGTATCTCAGGCTGGCCTCGAACTCAGGGCGTCCCCCCACCCCCTGCCTCCCGAGTGCTGGGTTTAAAAAAGGCTTTCCCCCACCACGCCCGGCTAATTCATCTTCTTTTTTCCTTGTCAAATTAATCAGAAAAGTGTTCGCGGCCATTTCACCTCAAAATCCAAGATGCTAATCCCTCAGTTTTTTTTTTTATCTAAAAATTTTAAATTTTTTTTAAAATTTTTTAAACTTAGAGAGGGGAGAGAGAGGGGTTGGGTGCGCCAGGGCCTCAGCCATTTCCAATCAAACTCCAAAACGCTTGCGCCACCCTAGGGGCATGTGCGCCTTTGGGCGCTTTTTCTCACTTCGTGCGTCTGGCTCACTTTGGGACCTGGAGAGTTGAACATGGGTCCGTAGGCTTCACAGGCAAGCCCCTTAACCGCAAAGCCATCCCCCAGCCCAAATCATTCAATTCTTCTCCCGCCGTCAACCCCCCCCCCCCAAAAAAAACTTCCCATTAAGCTAAGAACGGGGGAAAGACTTTTTTAATATTGTCTTTTTGTTCTTGACTTCAGTGAGTTTTTCCCTTTTTGGGTTTCAGAGCTTCTGGCTCAGGGAATGTTTCCCTTCCTAAGGTTAAGATGAATGGTTTAGAGATTTTGGCTGCATGTCCAGGGGGCTCACTTTTTTTGAACAGTGGCCCACTATTTGGGGAAGCTGGGGAACCTTCCGGAAGTTGTTCCTAGATGAGGGGGATCCCGGGCCGTGGATACTTGAGATCAAACGGGACCAATTCTGGGCAATTCCTTGTCAGCTTGCCCAGACGTGGAGCCTTGGGGGGCGCTGGAGGGTGGCATGTCTTTTCGTCGGTAGTCAAACACGGAAGCGACCAGCCCTTTTTACTACGGCGCCCAACGCTCCTCTTAGATCTAGCTCAGGTTTACCCACGGTGGTCAAAAGCAAAATCACGATTTAATTTTTTGTTCACCCCTCACTTTCACCCACTCAGGCGGGCTGGGTCCTCCCCCCCCCGCCCCCCCACTGAACCCAAGAGTCACCTCTGATTTTTCTCCTGGTACCAAGCCCTGTGCACTGAAACAGCCGACACGCCGTGTGGTATTTTTAGTCAATGTCCCCCCCATAACCCCATGTGTTTTGGAATGCTTTTGTTCCGCCCAGCTGGTGACAATTTGGGAGGTGTAGTCTGTTGGAAGAGGTGATGGATGTTGGGCGGGCATTGGGACCTAGGCCAGCGCCCCCTTGCCATGATTAAGCTCACTCCCTTGCTGTTTTCTTTTTTTTTTTCTTTTTTTCCCTTTTTTTCCCTTTTTTCCTTTTTTTCCTTTTTTTCCTTTTTTTTTTTCTTTTTTTCCTTTCTTTCTTTTTTTCTTTTTTTTCTTTCTTTTTTAAAAAGGTTTTCCCGGTAGGGTTTCACTCTAGGAAATTTACTCGTATCTCAGGGGGCCTCGAAATCACCCGGGGATCCTCCCAAATCTGCCTCCCCAGTGCTGGGGTTAAAGGCGTGCGCCACCACGGGCCCGGCTTCCCTTGCTGTTTTCCCGCCAGCTACTGTGGCAAGATTTATATACACTATGAAGCCTCAGAGCTCTTACGAATCAATTTTTGCCTCCGGTCATAAGCCAGCCCTCTAGACTGTAAGCTGACATCAACCCTTTCTTCCCACCAGCAGCTTTGGGGCCGGAGTTTTGTCCCAGCTGCTTCCCGGCGTCTCTGTGTTGCCACTGAAAGTTTTCACTCTCTTCCAGGTCTTCCTGGATTGCTGGAACAATCCCCGGTGTGAGGCCCTGCTCTGCTTCTGCCTGCCTCCCCCACGGTCAGGCCTCCACAGACTAGTCTGGGAACATAAACCAGACCACGTCACTTGGACCCCTTGACACGCTCAGAGTGGGTGCTCGTGGACTTGGGGATCCGTCCCCTGCCGTCTTCCTGAGACCATTCGCAGTCACTCTGTCACTCCCCTCCGTGGGATTCATTTCTGCTCTGTTCCTGCCACAGGGCCTTTGCACGTTTTGGTGTCTGCCGTCGGAGCCTGATTATGTTTGGCATACTCTTCTTCCAGCTCAGGCTCCAATTCAAACGTCAGCTCCTCAAGAGGGGCCTCGGGTCACTCTGCGTAAGGTAGCGCTCCCTGTGATTTTCATGCTCCGCTTCTCCATGACTGTTCTCTCCTACGTTCTTTCTATTATCCATACATATAATGCTTGCTTGCTTACTTATTTTCTAGAACGTACCCCTCTGCCCCTGCCACATACCTTCAAGCTTCGTGAGCAGAGGTGCCTTTGTGTATTCTACTTCCGTCATTCCAAACAACATATGGCGTGCAGTAAAGAATGAGAGTATACTTTGAATGTTTTAGTGTTTTTTAAAAAAATTTTTATTTTAGAGAGAGAGAGGGAAAAAATTTTGGGCACCCCGGGCCTCAGCCACTGCAATCGAACCCCAGATGCTTGCGCCACCAAGGGGCCCCTGTGCAACTTGCCTTGCCTCCCCTTTTGTGCTTTGGGGCTAACGGGGGCCTGGGGGGTTTGAACAGGGGTTTCCGGGGGGTTCCAGGCAAGCCCCCCTTAACCCAAAGCCTCTCTCCACCCAAAAAGGCCGGGAAGAGGGTTTTAAAGGGGTTTTAAAGGTGTCTGTCTGCAAAATCCAAAGGATCCCCAGATTGATTCTCCAGGACCCACGTAAGCCAGATGCACCAAGGGGCTCGATGAGTCCAGGAGTTTCGTTTTGGCAGTGGCTGGAGGCCCGGGATGTGCCTTTCTCTCTCTCTACCTCTTTCCCTCAATCAAAAAAAAAAATAAAAAACATATTTTTTTAAAAAAAAGATACTTATCTTTATGCATTGGGACCTGGGTCATATATTCAGAAATTCTCTACCACCACATCCTTGCAGGAGAGAATGGTTGGTAGGTGTGGCTGAAAATGAAATTTTTGTCTACCAGCACCTAACAAAGAGTCTTCCTGTTGCCCCAAAGGACAGAATGACTTGCTATAAAAGGCAGGCTTTGGGTTGAAAAACCCTTTGGGGCCCAAAAAAAGGAGTGTGTGCTCAAAGGTCTGAAAACCCCCCGGGGTATCCACATTGGGAATAAGGTGATGACTTCCAAGTGTACAGTTAGAAACATGGAAACTTTAGTGTTTCTTCTCTCTGACAAAAGCGAGCCGGGGGTTTCCCAAAAAGGCTGTGGTGATGCCTTTGTGTGGGGAATCAAACCCGGGGCCCTTTTGGGGCCTTTCCCGGCAAACCCCTTTAAACCCGTTAAGCCACCCCTCCAGCCCGGGAATTTTTATGACTACAAAAAAGGGTCTTTTTGGGTTTGAAACAATTGCCCCGATACAACGAAAAACCCCACCAAGGGCGTAAATTGCGGGGTTATTTTCCCTCAGTGTTTTTAAAAAAAAATTTTTTTTACTTTTTATTTATTTATTTGAGAGCAACAGACAGTGAAAGAAAGAGGCAGAGAGAGAGAGAGAGAGAAGAGAGAAGAGAGAGAGAGAGAGAGAATGGGCCGCCGGGGCCCTTCCAGCCCACTGCGGACAACCTCCAGATGCGTGCCCCCCCTTGTGAAACGATTTAACGTGGGTCCGGGAAAAAACGAGCCTCGAACCGGGGCCCCTTAGGCCCCAGGCAAGCCTTAAAACCCAAAACCCCTCTCTCCACCCTCTCAGTGCATTTTGAAATGTTTTCGGGTTTTCCCTTTCTGGTGTGAAACTGATCGCCCTTTTCCCTCTGATCCCAGAATATCCATGTCGCACCTGGAACTGCAAAAACACCTGAGCCCTTGAGCCCCGCCCTGTGAAAATGCTGATTTCCCCATTTTTTAAACCGGGCGAACTTTTGTAGAACCCTGTTTAAGCCAGAACCCCCCTGGGTAAGAGAGGGCACAGAAAATGGTGGGGGTTTCCGGCTAAGCAAGGAGAAAAATACCCGGGTCCCCCCTTTATTCTTCCACCCTTGGCTGAAAAAAAAAAAAAAAGCAAATTTAAAATTTTTTATCATATACGCCTTGGATGGGCAAGTTCTGGAAGGATAAAGGGCAGTTGGACAAAAGGTCTGGGGCTCATAGAGCTGACTACAGGGAGAGGAAAGAGCACTGGGCAGGGGAAATGGCTTGGGGGGGGAAAAAAAAAACAACAGTGTGGCCACGGAGGAGAACTCGGCTTAGGCGTTAAGCGCTTGCCTGTGAAGCCTAAGGAACCCCCGGGTTTGAGGGTCGATTCCCCAGGGCCCACGTTAGCCAGATGCACAAGGGGGCGCAAAAGGTCTGGAGTTTCGTTTGCAGTGGCTGGAGGCCCCCGGTCCCCATTCTCCCCTCTCTCTCCGCCTCTTCTCACATCTGTTGCACTCAATTTAATAATAATAATAATAATAATAATAAAAAATAATAATAAACAAAAAAAGGGAATAAAAACCCAAACCCAAAGGAGAGATGCAGGCTCCATTTCCACAGGGCCCTTTTTGTGATGGCCAGGTAAGGAAGCATGAAGGTATTTGGAAGACAGGCCCTTGGAGCTAGATAAGTGAAGACAGAGAAGGGAATGGCTGTTCAGCATTTTCCATAAACATGAAAAATTGAGGATATGGTAAGATGTTTAAAAAAAGAATTTAATTTTTTAGAATTATTTCTGGTGGTGCTGTAGAATTGTCTAGTGTTTTGGGGTTTTTGACAAAATTGATAATGAAATCCACCACTGTCACCCAAAAATTTCATAGTGTGATTTTGTATATTTTTGGGTTTTTTAAGGTAAAGGGCTCACTCAAACCCCCGGGTGACCCCGGAATTCCCTCTTATTTTTCAGGGTGGCCTCGAACCCACGCAAACCTCCTACCTCGCCCCCGAGCGCTGGATTAAAGGCGTGCGCCACCCCCCCGGCTTCGTCGACCAATATTTTTTTTTATCTTAGGGACAATCGGGAAGCCTTCTGGGTTTACGAAAATTTTTCCCTGGCCAAAAAACCTTTATGACCAAAGTTTTATGTGACTGGGAGAAGACAAGCTAGAAAAAGGGGGCAGGGGAAAATAAAGGCAGGCCTACATGGGAATCATGTTGTTTCCCAGGAGTCTCTGAACCAAATAGGGGGCTCGCCCTGCAAATGAGTAACAATGATCTCTGTGGGGTGAATTTGGGGTTCCGTTGGGTTTCCCCCCAAATCCCAAGCCACAGGCAGGAAGCAGCTAGGTTACTGGCTGTAGAAGGTTCTTGGGGGGACTTTCAAAATCTTTTCAGGGAAAACTACGCCGAGACCCCACTAAAAGTTTTTTTCCCCACCATTCAGGCATGACCTCGCGGACCCCCCGCAAGCTCCTCCTTTTTCATTAGCCCTCCTTTCCCACCCCTGGAGTTCATTTCCACGGGATCTAAACACATCTTTACTTGCTAATGTGGTATGTTATTTCGAAGACTTGTATTTTTCAAAGTAACATCAAGCGGGGAGGGTCTCACTTAGCCCAGGGTGACCTGGAAATTTACAGGGGTCTCGGTGGCCCCGAAATCAGGCGATCCTCCTACCTCTGCCTCCCCAGTGCTGGGGTTAAGGGCGTGCGCCACCACGCCCGGCTCGGGTCTCTTCTCACAAAGCCCCCTAGATGCCATTCATGAAGTTCCATCCTCATGTCCTGCTGACCTCTCAAAGGCCCTGCCTCCCAACGTCATCACACTGGAAATCGGGTTTCAGTGTATACATCTGAGGACATGCCAACCTTTCTGTCTCTGACAGTTGACTGGCCTGATGCAGCTTCCAGGACGGCGCCCCTCCCCCACCCCCGAGCCCCACACAGCTGGCCAGCAGCGTCCATCTTTTCCTTTGCTGCCTCCCCCATCGGGCAGCTGCAGGCTGTCAGACACGCAGCTCCCATGGGAACGTAGCTGCACGTGTCGCCCTGAGCTGTCCCTCCCCGGCCATCTCACCGCTGTGGAGCCGGTCCGATGGCATCTGCTCGGATTCCTTGCCAAGTCCGCAGATCGGCTGCCCGTGGCTCGGTCTCTCCCTAAGCCCTTCTCTACAGAAGAAGCCAGGGCCAGTTTTAAGTACCTTTCTGTATGTATGACCTCGCAGTTTCGAAAGTTCTTCCCCATCCTCCGTCATCTTTGGGGTCATTATCCATCATCTCATGAAACTGAATCCATCTTCTGTACTTGGATAGAAAGTTCTGGTGGTCGCAAAAGAGTCTTGCAAATTCACTCACCGGGCTTAGATTGAGGTGACTATAATCGGCGGGACAGCACTCAGAAATAGTTGAGGCTTTGACGGTCCTGTTCTTAAAGGCCACCAGCTACCTTGTCAACGCAAGAAAAACCAAGCTCCCAGAGCACCAGACATACTAGCTTTCAGAGAAAAAAAAGAAAAAGAAAAAAAAAGACTTGGAATGGTTAGTTCTTCATGTGACAGATTGAGCAACTATTATGCACCAGGCGTTCTTTAAAGATAAACTAGGGAACAAATCGACACAATTCTTACTTTGTGGAACTTAACGTCCTGGTGTATACTGGGGAGGAGGGTAGAAATTAAACAAGATGACAGGTGGAATTTGTAACGCGTTAGGGAATATTAAGGGGGAAATTTAGCGAAAACAGGAAGGAGGTTATTGGAATGAGCGCTCGGGGTCTGTTGCAGTCAGGTTCGCGTTGCCGGCAGAAATCACCCCACCAAGAGTGGCTTGTGGCAACAGGGGGTTCATTTTGGCTCACAGACTGGAGAGGAAGCTCCACGATGGCAGGGGAAAACGATGGCATGAGCAGAGGGTTGGACATCACCCCCTGGCCAACACAAGGTGGACCATAGCAACAGGAGAGTGTACCAAACACTGGCAAGGGGACACTGGCTATAACACCCATAAGCCTGTCCCCAACAACACACCACCTCCAGGAGGCTTTAATTTCCAATTGCCATCAGCTGGGGAACCTAGCATCCAGAACACCTAAGTTTATGGGGGACGCCTGAGTCAAACCACTGCAGGATATATTGGAGGAGGTCTTGAGGGTGGGAAGAGGGTTGGAATTATTAGGGCTGCTTGGCTGTTGGGGATATGTAGATGAGACAGGAGGGGCCACTGTCTTCGTGGGAGTGCAGCGGGTACTGTGGGATGACCATCGCAAAGTGCTGTCAGCTTTGACGGAAGGAAGACTCTATCGCGGGGAACAGATGTGGTTTCCAAGCCAAGCTCTTCATTTCCCAGCCTCATCCTGGAGTTAGGTATGAACATGAAAGTTCTCTCCAGTTTAGAAAAAGAAAAAGTCAGGCTGGAGGGATGGCTTAGCGGTTAAGGCGTTTGCCTGCAAAGCCAAAGGACCCTAGTTCGATTCCCCAGGACCCACGTCAGCCAGATGCACAAGGGGGTGCACGCGTCTGGAGTTCATTTGCAGTGGCTGGAGGCCCTGGCGTGCCCATTCTCTCTCTGCCTCCCTCTTTCTCTGTCAAATAAATAAAAATAATTTTTTTTAAAAAAAAGTCATACCAGGGAGGTGTTAGATGATGCATGTGTCTCTGTCCTGAACCTTGAGAGATGTGGAGGAGAGCCTGGGATACCCCTGCGTGAGAGAGAAGTAAACCTCTATTCTGCTAGGGCAGTTTAACCTTCGCTAAGTGATAAACCATGCTTGTAATCCATCTCAGAAACCGAATAGCCCGACCTACGTGTCTGGTTGGTAAAATCTAGCCCCGTGGCGAGAGAGGCGTGGTAGCGATGCAGAGGCGGGTTGGGGTTGAGTTGGGAAAAGTGGGACCAGGGAGGTGATTCCCGGCAGAGTCTTGAGGACTGTGGGAGAATCTACCTTGGGAAAGGAAGGGGGAAAGAGCATTCCAGGTGGAATGAAAACTGGA
The DNA here is from genome assembly GCA_036346955.1 of Dipus sagitta. NCBI lineage: Eukaryota > Metazoa > Chordata > Mammalia > Rodentia > Dipodidae > Dipus > Dipus sagitta. The sequence continues at coordinate 35,052,970 of CM070789.1, forward strand.
GTGGAATGCAAACATGGAAGCATGCAAGTGCGTGTTATATGTCACCTGTAAGTGAGAACGACATGGAAGAAAATGGCACCATACCAAACTATCACGTCTGGTTCTTTCATTTTACAGCTTGGAATATGGGAAGCAGGACGCAGTAAGACACCGTGTGCATACTAAGAAGGAACAAATATAGCTGCCATTTTGTTCCCCAAAGATTTCAAAGATGGCATTCACAAGATTATGAAACTTTTTGTTGTTGTTGTTTTGCTTTTTAGGTAGGGTCTCACTGTAGCCCAGGCTGACCTGGAATTCACTATGGAGTCTCAGGCTGGCCTCGAACTCACGGCGATCCTCCTCCCTCTGCCTCCCGAGTGCTGGGATTAAGGGCGTGCGCCATCACGCCCGGCTTCTGAAACATTTTTTTTGTTTTGTTATGATTCCCTTCAAAATAATAAGAGTGTTTCTAGGTATGGGAGGCTTTAAGCCATAGCTCACACTATATATAGCTTCAAGTTGATCACAGTTGAGTTGGTTTCTCAAAAAAAAAAAAAAAAAAAAGATGCCCATAATTGCAAACGTCCAACCAATATGGTTAAACCTTATGCTCTATTACATAGACACAAAGAACTATGGGCACCCTTTACCATCCATTCTACGCTTCACCAGTTCCACACGTGTTGATTTCTGCCTCCCATTTCCTTCCCGTTTGAAGCTTCTACTTGCTGCCCTGCCGGCTGAACTATGCCCATGCCTTCACACACTTGGAACCCAGATGGTGCGTGTCCCTATTTCACAGATGACAAAACTGAGGCACAGGGGTTAAGGCATGTTCCGGGTTGTATGATCACTGAGTTCAAAGGCACATAGTTGCTACTTGCTTGAAGTGGGGCTGTTTGACCCTAAAGTTCATTTTATTAACACTAACATTCCCTTTTGCTTATCATTAATTCTCATTTATGATTTCTGAGGTACTTAATTTTCAACTTTGCCCAGGTTTTGGAGACCTCAGCCTATGATTTTCTTATTTTTTTGGCGGGGGGCGAAGAGATTATGTGTTGAGTCATGTTTTCGAGATATCCATCAACATAAGAATCCTTGTTCGTTCCCACCCTTGGGGCCCACTGACTTTTCCTTGAGTCACTGTGTCAACACAATGAATGGCTTATCTCAAATGTTTCACAATCTGGGCAGTTTCCTTCTGAGGATCGCCGGACATCTAGATGACACAAAGGTTTCCAGGCATCTGCACATTAGCACAAATCACCCATAACCCTGGGTAAAGTGAGGTCTGCTCAGACTTAATTCTTTTTGAAATATTTTGGGGTTGCGTAGTTAAGCTCTGATGTTTATTGTCAGGAAATTGGTGGGCATCTCGGGGGGGGGGGGGGGAAATGCTTTCATAATTTGTTTTATCTACCAGTACCCAAGAAGGGCCAAAAGAAATTCAGAGTCAGCCATGTGTTAGATAACATGCTTTTTGCTCTTTTATTTTCATCACCACAAGCCCTATGAGGCCCAGATTTTTATTTCAATTTTTACAGATGAGAAAACCAAGACTAAGACTTGCCAGGGTCACTCGGTTAGTAAGGAATTCTGGAATTTAAGTCAAAGCTGATTCAGATGCCATAATCCAATGTCTTTTCTTAAATATTTTATTTTTATTGATTTATTTGAGAGAGAGAATGGGCACACCAAGGCCTCCAGCCACTGCAAACAAACTCCAGACACATGCGCCCCCTTGTGCATCTGGCTTACGTGGGTCCTGGGGAATCGAACCGAGGTCCTTTGGCTCTGCAGGCAAGCGCCTTAACCACTAAGCCATCTCTCCAGCCCCCGGTGTCTTTTAATGACATGCTATTTGAATAATTAAAGTAAAAGCATTTTCCTGGGCAAGTGTTTTCCAGAGTCTGTTGTCCTGAAATCTAACTTGTGGATTGTGATTTAACATTAGAAATAATAAAGTAAAAACACTAGCATGCATTGCATAGAGGAGGGACAAGTATTGTTTTGGGAAACTTTATTTTAATATTTTTATTTTAGAGAGAGACACACACACAGAGACAGAGAGACAGAGGGAGGGAGAGACAATCGGCACGCCAGGCCCTCAGCCACTGCAATCGGAACTCCAGATGCTTTGTGCCACCTAGTGGGCATGTGCGACCTTGCGCTTGCCTTCGCCTTTGTGCGTCTGGCTCATGTGGGACCTGGAGAGTCGCACATGGGTCCTCAGGCTTCACAGGCAAGCGCCTTAACGGCTGAGCCATCCCTCCAGCCCAATTCCATAGGCCACACGTGTATTTGCTTGTGACCTGGCTTTCCTTGTGAACACACAGGATCACAGACAGCAGGTAATAACGAGGTTTGTGATCTCAGTTACTAGGGAGGCTGCCAGGGCTGCAAAGGGAGTTCAAATCCAGCCTGGGCAATTTAGGGAGCTACTGTTTCAAAATAAATTAGTTGAAAGGCAGGTGGTGGAACTGCAGCTCTCAGGAAGGGGCTTAATTAGCATGAACAAGTCCCAGTATCACAAACGTCTCCTTTCCTCTCTCTAGGGATCTGATTCATAACACCTTAGACTCCTCAAGAGCACAAGTTCAAGTTGTCTTCCCCATGCCTTTGGGTCCTGATTTCTCTCTCTTTCTCTCCCCGCCCCCCCTAGGTTGGGTTCAGGACTCATCATAATAATCCTCAACAACTTCTTTCTTTCTTTTTATTTTTCAAGGTAGGGTCTCACTTTAGCTCAGGCTGACCTGGAATTCTCTATGTAGTCTCAGGGTAGCCTCAAACTCACGGCGATCCTCCTACCTCTGCCTCCCGAATGTTGGGATTAAAGGCATGCGCCACCACACCCGGCAACAACTTCTTTCTTAACTATCTGATCTGCTCTTCAGTTCTATTAACTTTTTATGAAATGAATTGTGAAAGTGTCCCTTCAACTCTCCCCCTTCCTGTGGCTGGAAGCAAGAGTGTGTTTAATCTAAGCCCTTTATTCTGAGCACTCAGAAACACGTAGTTCCTCCTTTGTCCTTCCTCATTCATTCCTCGGATGTGCATGTCACTGGAGAACTCACTCTCACATTCATCTAAGAGACATTGAGCAGGTATCTGAATAGATTAATGTCCCCGCTTAAACCCCACCTATGGATCTTCTCCAAAGCAGAGCACAGTCTGTCTCTTAGGAGGTGTCTAAGGCAATGCTTTGAGACAGGACAGAAATATTCTCATCTTTAGTTGATTGCTAGAGAAATACATGTATATAATTCATGTCATTCAGACATGTCAGGAGTATTGACTCATTTCTACTTTTTTTCTTTTTATAAGCGAGAAAGAGAGAGACAGAATTGGTCCGCCAGGTCCCCCAGCCACTGCAACTCCTTGAACATGTGCCTCCATGTGTGTCTGAGTTATGTGGGATCTGGGGGGTCAAACATGGGTCCTTAGGCTTCGCAGGCAAGCTCCTTAACTGCTAAGCCATCTCTCTGGTCCCATTTCTACTTGTTTTTTCTTTTCTTTTTTTTTTTCAAGGAAGGATGTACAATGAAAAGTGTTTGGCCACTGTAACATGGACCAGATGTCTTCTTGTAGCTCAGCTTTGTCATGTAAAGCCCTTTGTAATCCGGCTTCATCTTCTGCTTTCGGATTCATGTCTGGCTGTTTCTCACTCCGTTCTCCCTTCATTGTCTGTCTGCACCAGCGATGCCCATGTATCACGGTTTCTACATGTAAAGATGCTGTTTTCCATATGCTAAATGTTTCCAGATTGTATTTTGAAATTTGTGTTAAAATAAATAGGTGAGCAGCCAGTTAGGGGAGTGAGTTGTAAGTGAGTGTGTATGTTTATATCAAACTTTCTTGGCTTTGAAAAATGCGGCTATCTATCTATCTATCTATCTATGTATCTATCTATGTATCATCTATCTATCTATCATCTATCTATCTATCTATCTATCTATGTATCTATCTATGTATCTATCTATCTATGTATCTATCTATCATCTATCTATCTATCTATGTATCTATCTATGTATCTATCTATGTATCTATCATCTATGTATCTATCTATGTATCTATCTATGTATCTATCTATGTATCTATCTATCTATCTATCTATCTATCTATCTATCTATCTATCTGTCTATCTATCTACCTATCTATGTATCTATGTATCTATCTATGTATCTATGTATCTATGTATCTATGTATCTATGTATCTATCTATCTATCTATCTATCTATCTGCTATGCAATGCATTTAAAGGTATGCTTTAAAGAAAATTTTAGTGTTCTGGTTTATGAAATGAAGTAAAAATGATGCCTGTCACAGTCAGGTTCTCATTGCTGGCAGAATTCACCTGGCCAAGAGCAGCTTTTGGGGGATAAAAGGGCTTATTTTGGCTTACACAGTCGAGGGGAAGCTCCATGATGGCAGGGAAAACGATGGCATGAGCAGAGGGTGGACATCACCCCCTGGCCAATATAAGGTAGACAAAGCAACAGGAGAGTGTGCCAAACACTGGCAAGGGGACACTGGCTATAACACCCATAAGCCCACCCCCAACAATATACTCCCTCCAGGAGGCGTTAATTCCCAAATCTCCATCGGCTGGGGACCCAGCATTCAGAACACCTAAGTTTATGGCGGATGCCTGAATCAAGCCACCACAATGCCAATAGTTATCTATGGATAGCAGGATTAAAAGTGATGGATAAGTGTCATAGCACATGCCCGTAATCCCAGTTCAAAGCCAGGTTAAGCTATGTAGGGACACTCTATCTCAAAAACAAACAAACAAATAAATAATCAATTCCCGCAAATCACACAAGTAAATAAAATGGCAATATTGCTCTCAGCTAAAAGGGGCAAACTGAAGTATGCTAACATCAAAACAAGACACGATGCACTTTCTTTGTACTTTATGTCTTCTTTATTTTGTATAGCGCTCATGTAGCACCTTTTACAATGGTGCCCTTTATTCATACAGATGAACACACTGTACATATCAAACAAAGAATAATAGAAAGAAATTACTTGCCTGCTCGCTCCCTGAATTGCCAGCAATGCCTTGGAAGCCCACTGCGTATTTCCCAACAATTTTCTTTCCTTTTCTGCTGAGGGTAACCACCATAGCTTTGTGTTTACCAATATTTTTCTTTTCACTTCAGCCTTTTATGTTTGCGTGCACTCCAAACAATATGCTGTAAACATTTATACAATTGGGATTTCGTAATAAAGACATTATGCTGTGAGTTATCCTGAAACTTGTTTTATTTTTTTTCCCACTATCTTTCTGAGACCTACCCACATGGATGTACGAGGCGTACCATTCCATAGGGTGTGGTCTTACTCTAGCCATCTTTTTCTGCTGCAAAAATATTCAGGTTATTTATAGTTATATTTAAAAATTTTTACTGTTATTTGTTTATTTGAGAGAGAGAGAGAGAGAAAGAGGCGAGAGAGAGAGAGAGAGAGAGAGAGAGAGAGAAGCTAGGATTTTCAGCCACTGCAAACAAACTCCAGACGCATGTGCCACCTTGTACATTTGGCTTACATGGGTCCTGGGGACTTGAACCTGGGTCCCTTTGGCTTTGCAGGCAAGAGCTTAAATGGCTAAGCTACATATCTCCAGCCTTATATTATTTTTTTATTACAGAAAAACCTTTACACAAAGGTTATGAATCTCTTGCTATATATCTTAAAAGGTTTATTACCTGTATCCTTCTACTTTCTGGTCTTAATATTATAACTTCATATGTATTCTAGTAAGGCAAGAATTCATACACAATTTTCATGTTTCGCACACAAAGTCACTCTTCTTGTTGGGATTTCAGTAGGAATAATTTTCCTTTATAGATTATCTTAAAGAAAATGATGTCATTAGGAAACCGAGTTATACCATCCAAGAACATGATAGAAATTTACATTTGTTGGCTCTTGAGGGGAGGGTGGATTTTTTTTTAATAGTTTCAGAATTTTCTACCTGAGAGTAGTGTGTATATGTGTGCCTATCTATACATAAACACTATCTAGTATAAATTCTATGATTGGCTAAATTCTATCTCTTGAAAGTTAATTTTTCAAAGAAAGCTTAACCTACAATTGGCTTTTGCATATTGATGGAATATCTGTCATCCTAGTCTCTTATTTATGATAATTACCTACATTTTTTAGTTAATAAATAATTATAACATCTATGAGTATTTTCTGTTCTTATCAGTTTTATTTCTTTTTCTTTTTTAATTAATTTGACAGAGAGAGAGAGAGAGAGAATGGGTGCACTAGGGCCTCCAGCCACTGCAGACGAACTCCAGACACATGTGCCCCCTTGTACATCTGGCTAACGTGGGTCCTGGGGAATCTGACCTGGGTCCTTTGGCTTTGCAAGAAAACGCCTTAACCACTAAGCTATCCCCTCTAGCCCTTACTTATTTTTCTTGAATTGTTACGTAGGCAGGACTAATATTGAGTGGAGAATCTTTGACCTATTCTATCCTCTGAAAAATGTTTTTTAGCATTCTATGTGTGCCTTAGATATTTGGTAGATTCACCTTTTCAGTTTGAAAGTTTCTATTCCAAGTTTTACCAAAATTTTTATTAAATATTTTATTTTATTCAATATTAAAAGTCTACTGAGGATAATATTTTTCTCTATCATTAAAAAGTTGCATTAAATTAGAAAATTATGCACATGAAATTAATAAATCAATAAAGTAGTTAATTCCCTAAGATCTTGGATTTTTTTTAGTAACTTTCTATCAGAAATAATACTGCATCTTTATATTTTTTAAATTGTATTGCTGCTCAAGAATGGTACCCTGTTGTCAAAAAGGCATACATTCATAATTATACATTCATTATTGTAAATAACCTTATAGAATCTTTTTTGATTGAAGCTATTCAAAATAAAATACAAAAATAAAATTTTAAATGAAAAAAAAGAGAAAATAAAAGTTAATTAGGGCTGGAGAGATGGCTTAGCGGTTAAGACACTTGCCTGCAAAGCCTAGATACCCATGTTCGACTCTCTAGATCCCACATAAACCAGACATAAACGTGAGGCAAGTGTAAGGTTGCCCATGCCCACTAGGTGGCGCAAGCGTCCAGAGTTCAATTGCAGTGGTTGAGGCCCTGGTTTGCCAATTCCCTCTCTCCCTCTCTGTCTGCCTCTCTCTCTCTCTTCTTTTACTCTCTCTAAAATAAAAAAGAAAAGAAAGGTGAATTATGCTAATGGGTTTTAATATTACAATCCAAGTTTTATTTTAAGGATAAATGAAACTTTATCAAACTGTGCTATATGTTTTTAGCATTGCCAAAACCAATTTGAAAATGTTTGCATCTCTGTTCAATAACAGTGGCCTGGAACTTTTCCATGTTATTCATATCTGGATTTGGCATTGAGAGTTTAGCCAATTCACGACACAAACTGAAGGATCTCTCTATTTTTTTTTTTTTTCTGGTTCTTTTTAAGGGTTTGCCCAGGATTGAAATTAACCAGTTCTTATGGGCTTGATATAGAACTCACTTCTGAGATCATCCTATTGAAGCTGGGATATGGTGAAAGATTTAAAACTAACGATTCTGTTTCTACAGTGATCAAGATAGTGTTTAGGCTGAGACTTCTGGTTAGGCTGGTGGGGGTAGGAACCACACCAAAGCAGCCTAGGGGAGAAAAACCAAACCAAAATAAAACAAACAAACAAACAAACCCTCCCCAAAACAGCAAAAGGATAGTATTTAGGCATCCTGTTTTTTTCTGGTTCAGAGAAAATGTGTGAATTTCTAAGAACTATAATAATACTAAGAGAAGGTTGGTTTCCAGTATCTCATAATCCAGTCAAAGGGAGAAAATCTCTGAGAATTATGAATTTGGAAATATACACGAAACCCAGGTATTTTGAGATACGTCTAAAGCTGATGTGTCAGTCGTAAAGATATGAAGGAGTCCAAGATGTTGAGCATGCCCTGTAAAGAGCACGGACGACTCTTATACCAAGTACACTTTCCATATCTGCGGATGATTAGCCAGAATCAGTGTATGTCAGACATATGGATTAAATAAGGAAACTTTCATTATTACAGAACAGAAGACAGTGATGGCCCACAGCAGTGGGGAAATGGGATATTATGGGTAGATAACTTTTTAAAAATATTTTATTTTTCTTTATTTATTTGAGAGAGAGAGAGAGAGAGGGAGGAGAGAATGGGAGTACCAGGGGCTCCAGTCACTACAAACGAACTCCAGACACGTGCGCCCCCTTGTGCATCTGGCTTAAGTGGGTCCTGGGGAATCAATCCTGGGTCCTGTGGCTTTGCAGGCAAATGGCTTAACTGCTAAGCCATCTCTCCAGCCGGGGTAGATAAGTTTTAAATGTGTTTATATAATGTAATGTATCTATCCGCTTAATTCCCCCCTTTATAAGGGGTAATCGGATTTCTTGACAATCAGTAAAATCTTAGAGTTAAGCAAATATGGTCCTTGACACTCATTAAAATGCCTCGTCTTTTCTCATGTCTTCTTCGGAGTAAGCAGTTCTTTGTTTTGCATTATCTGATGAATTCCTCCTTTTAAGACTGGGCTCGCCCAGTGTCTCCGGTGACAAGGTTTTGAACACTCTCACTGGGTGCATAAAACCTTGCCTTTATCAAGAAAATAATAATAATTTTTTTAAAAAAAAAAAACACCCGAACAGGGAAATATTTGTTCTGGGTTTCTGAGTCATTCTTCCCCCACTACGCTATGAACTGCATGAGGAAGGGGTCACGTCTGATCACTTTCCTATAGCTAGTGCAATGTTTTACACATAGCAAGCAGTGATTATTATTATTTTTTTTTCCCAGCGACGTTTAATGAAAAAAAACAAGCCACGTTTATGGCGAGCGCCCACATCCTTGATTCCTTCTTTCATATCTTATCTGTTGGTAATCAGAGCTCCACGTCAGAAAGGAAACAGAGTGTACGATCTTAGGCGATCATTCATCGCCCTCTCTCTAGAGCCCTCGTCATCCGACTATTCAACCGGGTTGCTAAGGGGTAAGGGAGGGTGGGAACTGGGTTGGGGGTGGGGTGGGGGGGTGCCGGGGGTGGGGGGTGGGAGGGAGGTCACTTTCATATCCCTGCAACTTTCATTCTGAGCAAGGTCTTGCTTGTTCCTGTCTGGTCTGGGAGCTGGTGGGTTTGATCCCTACTGGTCTTCAGAAACCAGGCCTGTGGTGTCATTTTACACCTAATTAGCCCATCGTTCAGCAAGCTTTGGCCCCTGCCCTGGGAGGCATGAATTATTTTTCTTTGCTGTGTTCAGGAAAGTAGAGACTGCAAAGTCGGCTTCAAAGGTCAACGGCTCCTTCCTTGGCCCCTACTTAAGTCCCTACCCTTCTGTCTCCCGTGGCCCCTGGGTGGGCACGTCCCTCTGCGGATCTGGCCAGTGGAGCCCTCAGCTGCAAATAGGACTACCCCTTATGTTCAGCTGAGTACCCTCTCCCTGGCCTGAGTGTCTTGCTCTTCTACTTAAAATCCTCTTGTGCTATTATGTAAGCGTGTGGATCCTATCTGATTGTGAAATTGTTGGATTTCAGATCTTATCTTTCAGAAACCAAAGTAAAAGTGGGGCTGGAGAGATAGCTTAGCAGTTAAGCGCTTGCCTGTGAAGCCTAAGGACCCCGGTTCGAGGCTCGATTCCCCAGGACCCACTTAGCCAGATAGATGCACAAGGGGGTGCACGCGACTGGAGTTCGTTTGCAGTGGCTGGAGGCCCTCTCTCTCTCTCTCTGCCTATTTCTCTGTCTGTCGCTCATAAATAAATAAAATTTTAAAAAATTAACGTGAAAGTGACCTTTAAGTGTCTAACGTGTGCACAGCACACAGTAGGTCCCATGTAAATAGGCTTATTGAAAAATCAGTCAAAGAGGAGGGGCTTCAGGGCATCCAGAGGTGGTGTAAGACACAGGAATGGGCCTGACGAGGGCATACAGGGAGGGGAGGAGTTCTGGGTTCCACTCGGATGCTGTTTCTCAGAAGACCTAATGGGACTTTGAAGAGAGACGTTGGACCGATGGATCTGGTGGCTGGTCCCTGGAGCCAGGATCCTAGGACTTGAGAAGTTTCGACCTAACAGCAACTTCATATCCTCTAGAGCCTTTTCTTACCGTGACTGATGGAGGAGGATGGATGAGCAATTCCTAACGGCTCCTTGGTGAGGACAACGTGAACTCCTGAGCTTGGGCAGCACAAGCTTGCCAACACTCCCCCGTCACTGCCCAGCCCGTCTTTGGCCTGAACTCATACCTGGTTCCCTGCTTCCCATTTCTCCGCTCTCCGATCTTGACGGGGCTCTTCTGTATGTCCCTCCTGCTTCACTAACTAGTCTGACACCGGATCCCACCAGCCCGCTTTCTGCCTCTAACCCATGGTCGCTAGCCCGAAGCTTGTTCTGCCCCGACTCCTGGGCCTCTTCATCGTATACCTCCGTGGGTACTCCTGAACCCCGTTGCTCCGTTTCGCAGGGTTCTCCCACTTCCCTGGCCCTGCAAGTGAAAACCAGAGAGAGACTAGTAGCTTTGTTAACCACAGCAGCCCGTGATGCATCACCGAGTGCTAAACTTCTGCCGAGGCCGCTGCTGAAGAAAGGGGACATCGGGCTGGAGAGATGGCTCAGCGGTTAAGCGCTTGCCTGTGAAGCCTAAGGACCCCGGTTCGAGGCTCGATTCCCCAGGACCCACATTAGCCAGATGCACAAGGGGGTGCACGCGTCTGGAGTTCGTTTGTAGTGGCTGGAAGCCCTGGCGTGCCCATTCTCTCTCTCTCTCTCCTTCTCTCTGTCTGTCACTCTCAAATAAATAAATAAAAATAAACAAATTTTTTTGTTAAAAAAAAGAAAGAAAGGGGGCATGTCCGGCCATATACCGTATGCCAGGCCTTTCTCCTCACCCCCTACTGGACACAGTGGGCACCTACCTGTCTTAGTCCATCTTGTGTTCCTAGAACAGAACACTAGAGACTGGGGAATTTATAAAGAAAAGCAGTTTACTTCTTACTGTTCTGGAGGCTGGGAAGTCATCGTGTGGGGGAAGGCAAGAGAGAAGATATGGTAGTTTGAATAGATGTGTCTCCCCCCGCCCCCCGCATAGATTCAGGAGTTCAGCATACACTCAAAAGATAGGGCGAAACACTGGGGGATGGTTAATTTTAGGTTCATTACATATGAGGACTTGGCAGAGGAAGCTGGAGGTGGACAGGGTGAACATGTTCTTTGATGGGAATTCGAGAAACACAGGTGAGTTCTGGGGAAAGAGCGGGGACAGAGACCAAGTGACAAGAAGAGATGAAGACGTCAGGGAGTGCCCTGATCGGAGACGAGAAACTGGGGTGCGTTTGCCACACTGGAATGTGGGATCCTTTCTCTTGACTGTCCCCCAGACTGGCATCTTAGTATTTAATGTACCAGGTCTTAGGGGGAAAATACTTTATTTTTTTTAAATTTTGTTTGTTTATTTATTTATTTGAGAGTGACAGAGAGAAGAGAGAGAGAGAGAGAGAGAGAGGGAATGGGCGCGCCAGAGCTTCCAGCCTCTGTAAACGAACTCCAGACGCGTGCGCCCCCTTGTGCCTCTGGTTAACGTGGGTCCTGGGGAATTGAGCCACGAACCGGGGTCCTTAGGCTTCACAGGCAAGCGCTTAACCACTAAGCCATCTCTCCAGCCCGGAAAATACTTTATATGGATTAATTTTTTAAAAATATTTTTATTTATCTATTTATTTGACAGAGAAAGAGGGAAAGAGAGAGAGAGAGAGATAGAATGGGTGCACCAGGGCCTCCAGCCACTGCAAACGAACTCCAGAGGTGAGAGCCACCTTGTGCAGCTGGCTGACATGGGTCCTGGGGAATCGAACCTGGGTCATTTGGCTTTGCAGGCAAATGCCTTAACCTCTAAGCCATCCCTCCAGCCCAATTTTTTTTGTTGTTGTTGTTTTGTGTTTTTCGAAGTAGGGTCTCGCTCTAGCCCAGGCTGACCTGGAATTCACTATGTATTCTCAGGCTGGCCTCGAACTCGCGGCGATCCTCCCACCTCTGCCTCCCGAGTGCCGGGATGAAAGGCGTGCGCCGCCACGCCCCGGCCGGATTAATTCATTTCATTTCTTGCATCTTCCAAGACACGTCTGATTGTAGCTTCCATTTCACAGGCAACGAAAGTGACATCTGGGGAGGATCATACGCCTGCTCCAAATCTTCAGGCAGTTGTGGTAGAGCCAAGGTCTGAAAGCGTACGCGCACTATGCCCCGGTTTTGTGACACGACTCTCTGCCTCCCTCGCACGGGGACCGCAAGTGTACTTTGTCTGACGACTCTTTGCTTTCAAGTGACTGCTTATAAAAACAAAACAAGACATAGTTTCCCATGCCCTGGTCCTCTCGCTACAGCCGGATCATTGCTGGATCCTGGAACTACTGCTGGTTGCCTTTCACTTGGGCTGCCAAAAGACACCACCAAGATGGTGTGATGGATTTCTTCTGGAAGGAAGGACAGGAGTCATGAGAGCGAGCTTCCAAGGGCAACAAGCATCGGCTTTTTTTTCCCCCCTCGTTTCAATAGATGTTAAACTTGAAAGAGCGAGGTCTTAAATTACTTGTTTAAGATGTGTTCGGAACTTCAGACTTTAAAAAGGGGAGAATGGCATTTTAAACGGGAGGTTGCACGCAGTCTCTATCGCATTGAGAAGATGGAATGATCGTTGGGGTGTGTGGGGGGGGTCAGGATGCAGTGTTTTTGGTTTCGGTAATACTGTCCTTCCCAGCCACCAGCTTTGAGTTTCTCAGATGAAGCGGCATGTTTTGCTACAAATTTAATTTTAGTTCACTGTAATTTCCAAAGCTGCGGTCATGCATCGAGGTAGCCTGGATCCAGTAGGCATAGTTGTTGGCAACCAAAGCTTGGCCAAGTGCCTTCATGTCTCTGGCCTGGAGTTGTTCCTTCTTGCCAAATAAAGGCAATTAGGCCTCTGTCACAGGGCCACTTGGGAGGGGGAAATAAGAGATGTAAAGTTTTCTTAGACTTTCAATGTAGGGTTTTGCTACACATTCTTCTAGGCCATATTTTCTTTTAAGGATGTGGCATTGTCGTTTGGAGATGGCAGTCCAAACTTTCCATCCATCTGTCTGTCCATCCATCCATCTGTCCATCCATCCATCCATCCATCCACCCAAGAAATACCCACTATCGACTACTAGATATTACCAGCCTATCTCCAAAGACCCTAAGCTGGTGTCTAGGACCTCTGTAATGCCTTTCCTTTCTGGGCTGAAGTCTGGTTGGCGAATTCACTTCACTGTCCTGGAGGAACCCTGACATCATTAGAAATATACAGGAGTGGGCTGCAGGGAATGGCTTAGTGGTTAAGGTGCTTGCCTGCAAAGCCAAAGGACCCAGGTTCGATTCCCCAGGACCCACGTTAGCCAGATGCACAAGGGGGCACAGGCGTCTGGAATTCGTTTGCAGTGGCTGGAAGTCCTGGTGTGCCCATTCTCACACACACTCTCTCTCTCTGTCTCTAATAAATAAATAAATAAAATAAAATAATTATGAAAAAGAAATACACAGATCCTCTCTTCGTGATGTAGGCATTAGGAGTCATTTTGTCCTCCAGCCGTATAAACGGACTTCACGGTGTCCTCTCCAAATGGGCCCATTGAAACCCTGAGCTGCAGCATGTCAGATGGAGGCTATGTTTCGATGAAAGTTCCTTATAGAGGCAATTAAGGTGATATGAGGTCATAGGGTGGGCCCCAATCCATTTTGATTGGTTTCCTAGCCCGAGACAGAAGGAGGCAGGCACACATGGAGGGAAGAGCAGGTGACGTTGGAGGAGAGGCCGCCCATCTACTAGCAGTAGAGCGAGGCCTGAGAAGAAATGACTCAGTGTGACACCTCCTTCTCAGGCTACCTGATCCATTCCCATGTGAAAGTAAATTTTGGTTATGTTAGCCACGCAATTTTCAGTAGTTTTGTTTGTTTGTTTTTTGAGGTAGGGTCTCATTCTGGCTCAGGCTGACCTGGAATTCACTCTGTAGTCTCAGGCTGGCCTCGAACTCACGGTGATCCTTCCTACCTCTGTCTCCTGAGTGCTGGGATTAAAGGTGTGTGCCATTATGCCTGGCTAAGAATGTTTTTTTGTTTACCTTGAATGAATGAATAAGGTTATTAGCCCAGCCCCTGGTCCATGAAAGTAGTTAACTAGGCTAAGGGTATGTGTGAGAATAGAATGACAAAAATATTAAATGCAAAACTGACATGACATGGGAGGCAGACTTGTGAGAACAATCTCTGTTCAAAAACAATCACGGGGCTGGAGAGATGGCACAGAGGTTAATGCGCTTGCCTGCAAAGCCTAACGACCCGGGCTTGACTCCCCGGGACCCACTTAAAGCCAGATAGAAGCACAGAGTGGTACATGCATCTGGAGTTTATTTGCGGTGGCTAGAGGCCCTGGTGGGCCCAATTTCTCTGTCTGTCTCTCTATCTTTTTCTACTTGCAAATAAATAAATAAAAATATTAAAAAAACCCATAGCACTGAGAAGATGGTGGGGGCAGCAAGAGATGGATAAAAAAGGGTTAGCTTGGGCTAGAGAGATGGCTTACCGGTTAAGCGCTTGCCTGTGAAGCCTAAGGACCCCGGTTCGAGGCTTGATTCCCCAGGACCCACGTTAGCCAGATGCACAAGGGGGCGCATGCGTCTAGAGTTTGTTTACAGTGGCTGGAAGCCCTGGCTCTCCCATTCTCTCTCTCTCTCTCTCTCCTTCTCTCTGTCTGTCACTCTCAAATAAATAAATAAAAATAAACCAAAAAAAAAAAAAAAAAGGGTTAGCTAGAGAGCAGGTCCAGCTGGGCCTTTTGAGAGCCCAGAGGAAGAAAGACCAGCTATCCAACATATGCAAATGTGCTTCGTAGCATGCAAATGAATTCACTGAGGACCCTTACCATGGGTCGGCCCAGGGATTTTCATTCAAATAGGGTTTCTACTACCATCCCCTTCTCACATATGAAGGAATGAAACTGAAAGACGTGGAACAATTTCCCTAAGGCCAAATGGCCAGGCAGTGACATGGGCAGGATTGTTAGGCCTTTCCAAGAGGTGGCCAGCCACGGCCAGGGCACTTTGTCCTGGGAACCTGGGTGCTCAGAGACTGGTCTAAGAAGGCATTCTATTCTCTCTCTGGAGGCATAGCTGGTGTATATGAGGACAGCGATCTGTTGTCAGCAGGTCTGGACATATGGACTTTTCCTGAGAGGCTGCAGTCGTAGCTGAGAGAAGGCCAGAGGATATAGCCTGGGCTACAGCCTGGGCAGAGCCAGCAGCCACACTTTACAAAAAACATATTTATATTTATATTTATTTATTTATTTGACAGAGAGAGAGAATGGGCTCGCCAGGGCCTCCAGCCACTGCAAAAGAACTCCAGACGCATGCGTCACCTTGTGCATGTGGCTAACGTGGGTCCTGGGGAATTGAACCTGGGTCCTTTGGCTTTGCAGGCAAACGGCTTGGCCTCTAAGCCACCTCTCCAGCACATAGCCACACTTCTCAAAGTGTGTGCCTTTCACTGCCCATGTGGAAGGCTTGATCTTGTCTCTCCGCTCGCTCCTCTTGTCCCTTCTTGAGATGACATGTTCTTCTGGTCTTCTGGTGTGGGCTGTGGGAGGGGGAATGTGCCTTTATGGGATTAATATCCTGGTCTCTCTAGCAGTCTGCTCTGCTGGACCTAGTATTTTTAAATGTAGGTGTGTGTGTGTGGGGGGGGGAACGGTTCTTTTAGTTCTTGTTGTTATTTGTTTTTGGATAGAGTCTCACGAGGTAGACTAGGTTGATTCTGAACTTATAAACTTTCTGCCTCAGCCTCCCAAGTGCTGGAATAAGGGGCCTATACCATGTTGCCTGGCCCTAATCTTTTATCTTTTATCAGCATAAAATCTGGTGATCTTTCTTTTCTTCTTCTTCTTTTTCTTCTTTTTTTTTTTTTCCGAGGTAGTGTCTCACACTACTCCAGGCTGACCCAGAACTCACTCTGTGGTCCCTGGATGGCCTCGAACTCACAACGATCCTCCCACCTCTGCCTCCAGAGTGCTGGGATTAAAGGCGTGCGCCACCACGCCCTGGCAGAAACCTGTGTAACCTTTAATGTGTGTCTGCCTGGCTCCCAAACGGATGTTAGTTGGCTCCGGATTGACAAGAAGAAAGGCCCATTATCTGTGGGTTGTTTGAAGCCCCTAAGGTATTGGATCAATCATAAAGTGGTACCTAGTGGGGGTGCTGGAAGCTTTTGCAATGCAAGGCAGAGAATGTCCCAGGAATCCTTCTCTCTGCACGTCCCACACCTGTCTGTATACTGAAGAAATTCCCCAGAGACTTTTGACTCCATTCAGTGGTCATTGAGAGTCATTGAGAGTCATTGAGAGGCTGTAAACCACTTGAAAATTCATTTTCATGTATTTCCTCTGTAAATCCTTTTTTTTCCCCCAGGTAGGGTCTCACTCTAGCACAGGCTGACCTGGAATTCACTATGCCATCTCAGGGTGGCCTCGAACTCATGGCGATCTTCCTACCTCTGCCTCCTGAGTGCTGGGATTAAAGGTGTGCACCACCACGCCAGGCTTCCTTCCCTTCTTCTTCCTTCCTTCCTTCCTTCTCTTTCTTTCTTTCTTTCTTTCTTTCTTTCTTTCTTTCTTTCTTTCTTTCTTTCTTTCCTTCTTTCTTTCTTTTAAACTTTGCATTAAGAATGCTGAAGAGAGTGATTAAGGCATTTGGTTGCAAAGCCTGACTGCCTGGGTTTGATTCCCCAGTACCCATGTGTAGCAGACAGCTTCAAGTCACTGGGATGAACTTCCAGACCAGGCACAGTTATGGAGGAAGGGATATTTATGGAAGCCTACAGATCCAGGGGAAGTTCCATAATGGCAGAAGAAGCTGGCCTGCCTTCACAGGACCAAGGAGAGAGAGAGAGAGAGAGAGACCATGAGCTAAAAACAAACAAAAACCCACCACCTCACCATAAACACACACACTTCAGGAACCAAGAACTCCAGCTCTGTGTGTTATCTCTAGACTGGAATTGCAAATCCACCACCACACCTTAGGGCTGGACCCTAAGGTGGGCCCAGTCTCCTCCAGCCAGGTGGCTGGGAATCCAAGAAGTTTTAATGAACTCCTGAATGTATTGGGGAACCTCTATTCAAACTACCACACCATGGTAAAAAGCCAGGTGCACAAAGTAGCATGTGGTGACATTCATTTGTAGCAGCAAGAGGGCCTGGTGGTCCCATTCTCTCTCTCTCTCTCCCCTTGCAAATATATATATATGTTTTTAAAGAATGCCTGGGCTGAATGGGTGCAATAGTGCCCTCTAATTGGACTGGAGGCCCGCTCCATGGGAGGGAATACATCCCTGATACTGAAAACTTAAAACAGGGGTAGTCATGAGCCCTAGGGTTGTAACGTCTGCTGCTGTCTGGTTAAATGTATATACTCTGCTTATCAAACTGCCCAGTAAGCACTTCTCTTAATGTTCATACCCTTATATTAATGCTACTCTCATTTTGGGTAGAGAATCTTCTCTTTTCAGATGGCAGTGACCTTGGGACGACTCAGAGGGTATCATGGTGCTGGAAAGAAGTGACTGGAGTACTGAGTAATATCTCTATCACACCTTCCAAGGCTCAGGGTCTAATGCGGAAGAGGTGGCAGAAAGAATGTAAGAGCCAAAGGAAGGGTAGGACTCCTTACAACGTGCTCCTCCAGACACAAAATGGCCTGGATATCCATGACCTCACAGTGCCTGACACTACCTACACAAGATCATCATAAGAGGAGGAAAAGGTGATGACATCAAAATAAAAGAGAGACTGATTGAGAGAGGGGGAGGGGATATGATGGAGAGTGGAGTTTCAAAGAGGAAAGTGGGGGGACGGAGGGTATTACCATGAGGTATTTTTTATAATCATGGAAGTTGTTAATAAAAATTTGGAAAAAAAAAAAAAAGAATGCCTGGGCTGGAGAGATGGCTTAGCGGTTAAGTGCTTGCCTGTGAAGCCTAAGGACCCCGGTTCGAGGCTCGATTCCCCAGGACCCACGTTAGCCAGATGCACAAGGGGGCGCACGCATCTGGAGTTCGTTTGCAGTGGCTGGAGGCCCTGGTGTGCCCATTCTCTCTCTCTCTCTCTCTCTCAATCTGCCTCTTTCTCTCTGTCTGCCGCTCTCAAATAATAAATAAATAAAAATAAAACAAAAAAAAATATTTCAAAAGAATGCCCAAGGGAGTCTACTGGAATTGGATACCACAATGCCTGCTTCGCTCTGCCAGCTGTGTCCAGGGGGAGTGTGGGCTCACTTGGTCTCCCTTTTTGCATCTCTCTCCCCATATCCTGCACGATGTAGCCGGAGCATTCCTTTCTTCCTGGAAGAGGGCCTTGGTTCATCCAGATCTGGGGGAATTGAAGGTACTTGGCTCGCCATCATCAGCCCTTGCCGCGTTCAGGCGCATCAGTAACTGTCTCGAACTTGTGCCTCTTGCTCCAGGCCGGAGCCTCTCCAGGGCAGGGGCTGTTTTCTCAGGAGGGCTGCCGGGGCCACCCCGCGCCCCGAGAGACGCTCTCTAAATGTTTTGCTTTTAAATGAAAAAAAAACAAGTGTTTTCAAAAGTCACTCAATCTGCAGTAAAGCGCACAATCTATTCTTGCCTTCTCCTCCCCTCCTCCCCCAGCCCACTTCTCTCTCCTGCCTCCCCAATGTATGTCAATGCAAACGGTTTATGTTGGGGCTCAGTAAAGTAGTTAAGACTTCTGCTTTGATGTTTTTTTTTTTTTTCTAATTTTAATTTCAGGAAGCTGCTTGAACAGAGAGTAATTATTGCTGTTAATATCCACAATTTCCCCCTAATCTGGTTACGTGTCTTATTTCATTTTAACATCAGAGCAGCTGCCTTTAAACAAGTCTGGACAGGACCCTGGGGGCAGGGCTCCCCGAGACCTCCTCTCTTTGGTCTAATTACTCCACTGTTGGGCCTGTTTGAGAAGGATGGTCAGGATGGGGCCAGTTTCCTTCCTCCAAGTTGTTAGAACACAGAACTTTCTGGTGCTACAGCCCCTCCAATGTGCTTTTTTTTTTTTTTTTTTTTTTACACTCTCTTTTAAAAAACATTTTATTTTTTAGCTGGGCGTGGTGGTGCACGCCTTTAATCCCAGCACTCAGGAGGCAGAGGTAGGAGGATCGCTATGAGTTCAAGGCCACATAGTGAATTCCAGGTCAACCTGGAATAATATATATTATAATATAATATATATATTATAATATGTATATTATAATATATATAATATATTATTATTATTTGAGAGAGGGAAAGGGGGGAGCAAAGAGAGAGAGAGAGAGAGAGAAAATGGGTGCACCAGGGCTTCCAGCCACTGCAAACGAACTCCAGATACCTGTGTCACCTTGTGCATCTGGCTTACGTGGGTCCTGGGGAATCGAACCTGGGTCCTTAGGCTTCGCAGGCAAGCGCCTTAACCGCTAAGCCATCTCTCCAGCCCCTCTGATGTGCTTTTAAGAGGGGCAGCCGAGGGAGTTTCCGCTTCTACCATCTTTGCCGCTATCCCAAGCAGACCTCCCCAGACGCAAGGCCACAACTCCTGGGAGCGGGTTTGTTTTCTTCTTCTTTATTTCCATCAGTTGACGACGTGGGGGACACACAACCGTATCAACGGGCACTAGCATTCTTTTCTCCTAAAACTTGCTTTACTTGAGGGAACAAGGCCTCTTCAGGTGGTCTTTCTTTCTTTTTTTTTTTTTTTGTTATTTTATTTATTTATTTATTTGAGAGCGACAGAGAGAGAGAGAAAGAGGCAGATTGAGAGAGAATGGGCCGTCTTCCCTCTATTCTCTCAGCGATCTTTCTTTCTTTCTTTCTTTTTATTTATTTGATGACAGACAGAGACAGAAAGAGATACAGAGAGAGAGAGAGAGAGAGAATGGGCGCGCCAGGGCCTCCAGCCACTGCAAACGAACTCCAGATGCGTGCGCCCCCTTGTGCATCTGGCTAACGTGGGTCCTGGGGAAATCGAGCCTTGAACCGGGGTCCTTAGGCTTCACAGGCAAGCGCTTAACCGCTAAGCCATCTCTCCAGCCCCAGGTGGTCTTTCTTTAAAGCAAAACACAAGATTCTATGCCCTCCCTGGGCATTTGCTAAACATTTACTGAGTCTGTAGCTGCCAGCACTCTCTCCGCTTCCCTCTGCGCATGCACCGTGTGCCTTCGGGGCTCTGGAGTTTTCTCTCAAAAGTGTGTGTTGCTAAAGTTAATAGCATCCTCTCTGGAGCCAGCCAAACCTAGACTTCTGGGCCACCCACTAGGCTCTGTGGTATCTGAAAAGAAGATTCTAGGTCTTTTTTTTTTTTTTTTTCTTTTCCTTCTCTGAGTTTTTTTTTTTTTTTTTTTTTTTTTTTTTTTTGTTCCTTACTTGTGAAATGTGGAGGAAAAATATCTCCCTTGCACGGCTGACCTGAGGACTTGCCAAGGCCCCTGGAGGCACATAGGTAGTAACTGGCTGCTTGTCATCCTTAGTTCACTCGGTCTTAATGGGCGAATCGTAGTGTTCTCGTTAAATGCACCTGAGTTGAAAATTCCAATTTCAGAAATCCAGTGGGGCAGGGAAAATGACTATGTACAAATCATGTATTTCAATCAAAGTGTATCTTTGTTAAACCCCTAAAGCTCCAAGGTGACCTGCTGGGCAATGGAGAGGCTCACATGGGAGAGAAAAGGAATACCTTTGACACTTTCCCTCTAGTTACTCACACCTAGCTAACAGCTGTTTTCAATATGTTGGTGATTTAGGAAAACAGTCAAAAATAATACCTTGGAAATTTTAGTCCCACAGCTATGAAAAAGACATGCAGGAAGAGAGAGAGAGAGAGGTTGTCTTTAATCGGGTCATTTCATTTGATCCATGGTGGGATTTGATTTGATTTGATTTTTAAATGAAATAAACCTTAAGAAAAATTATTGTTCAAGACACATTTTTTTATACACACTTCCTGGCTTAGAAAAAAGCCGGCTCCATAATCCAAGCAAATATAAAATATATAAAACAGCAAATGGAAACATATGCTTGCTACTCTGCACAAGTTCTTCTGTAACCTAAAAGTGTTTCTAGGAAATATCATAGCATTTCCCATCCATATGGGGTAGTTAGAGCAGGACATGAGGAGTGTGTTCCTTCTTTCAAACAATACTGCTAAATTATGGATTACTCACTATCTAGCTATCTTAATTAGATATGTTGATGAGGGCTACCTTGAACTTCTAATTTTCCTGCCTCAACCTCCTAAGTGTTGAGATTGCAGACAAGCACCACCACACCCAGTTTTATTTGGTGCTGGGGGATTGAATTTTGGGCTTCGTACCTTCTACACAAGTACTCTACCACTGAGCTCTATGCCCAGCTCTAAATTCTGAGCTACAAGAAAAAGAAAAACAGCAATCTACTTGTATATTCATAATTTTAATCCCCGAGTATTGTGCCTCATTGTGAGATTATGTGAATTAAAAAGCTTTGGAATCATAGCAGAAAATAATGCCTATAGATCCTTAGGGTCCTTAAGATGATAAGTAAGTAGGTAGTCCCACCTTCCCTTTAAGTTCTGCACCAATTGAGAAATAGACATACAAGATGCAGGAGGACAGAGGCAAGAGTTCTGGCTTCATTGCTGACAACAATGAATTGGGTGTCAGGGCTTGGACCTACGGCCAAGTACACGTCCTGTTAATTTTCCAAGACTTTGAATGACGCATTTAGGGGATGGTATAAGTCTACAGAATGGGCAGACTTCACCTGGGATACCAGATAGGGCCACTTATTCTCAGACTTCAGCCTCCAAAACTGGGAACTAAAAACAAAAACAAAAACAAAAACCAAAAAACATTCTTTTTGAGCCAGAGATAGTGGGACAGAGAGAGACAGACAGACAGAGAGAGAGAGAGAGAGAAAGAGAGAGAGAGAGAGAGACAGTATAGGCGTGCCAGAGCCTCCAGCCACTGCAAATGAATTCCAGACTCATGTATCCCCTTCCCTTGTGTATCTGGCTTACGTGGGTCCTGGGGAATCAAACTGGGGTCCTTTGGCTTTGCAGGCAGATGCCTTAACAGCTAAGCCATCTCTCCAGCCCAAACCCATTTTTTTTTTTTAATGTTATACAGCCTCAAGTGATTTGTTATATTAGTGCCATTTGAAGCTAGGCAGATTCTATTTTTAAAAATATATCTTATTTATTTATTTATTTGAGAGAGAAAGAGGTAGAGAGAGAGAATGGGTGTGCCAGGGCCTCCAGCCACTGCAAACGGACTCCAGATACATGTGCCCCCTTGTGCATCTGGCTTACATGGGTCCTGGGTAATGGAACTGGGGTCCTTAGACTTCACAGGCAGATGCCTTAACGGCTAAGCCATCTCTCCAAGCCCCCAGATTCCATTTTTGAATACTAACTGGGTTAGAATACATGCTAAGCATTCCTGACTTTCTTCTAAGTGACTCGTCAAATTTGGATGGTGTACCTTTCTAGGATCTAACTTTATATCAGTAAGGACTTCATTTAGTAAAAAAATCTAAGCATATAATTTATGTTTTGGAACATTTTGCTTCTCAACAGAATGCGTTGAAAATGGGGGAACCCTACCATTTATGCAGCTTAATAAATGTAAAGACAGAGCAGATCATCTGTGTTCATCAACATGACCCTTGTACACTAATAGACTTTCAACTAAAGTGGAAGAAACTTCTCTCTGTGGTTTCCTATCTAGGAAACGAATGTCTCTGAGCTAATGCATCAAACAGAATTGCCCAGAGCAGAGCAACGGGACATGACATGTTAACATTAGAAGTCTCTCTGCATGAAATGAAGAACAGTCTATGAAACAAAAGGAATTTATAAATAAAGATGAAAAAAAGTAATTTCATGCCATTTGAGAAACTTCAAATCCCCCCCCCCCCAAATAACTTGGAAGTAATGCAAAACCAAATGGATTAAAACAGTGAATGTGATGATAGAAATCGTAGGATCTGAGAGCCGGGCATGGTGGCGCACACCTTTAATCCCAGCCCTCGGGAGGTAGAGGTAGGAGGATTGCCATGAGTTCGAGGCCACCCTGAGACTACATAGTGAACTCCAGGTCAGCCTGGGCCAGAGTGAGACCCTACCTTGAAAACCAAAAAAAAAAAAAAAAAAAAAAAAAAAAAAAGAGAAAGAAAGAAAGAAAGGAATCATAGGATCTGGTTAAGAACAGATGTAGCCCAGAAACGTGGAGATCAGGAGTTCAAGATCCACATTTTTTAAAATAATTATTATTATTTTTTTAATGAGAGAGGAGAGCAATAGTGAGAGAGAGAGAATTGGTACACCAGCCACTGCAATCAAACTCCAGACGCTTGCGCCACCTAGTGGGCATGTGCGACCTTACACTTGTGTCACTTTGTGTGTCTGGCTTACGTGGGACCTGGAGAGTCAAACATTGGTCCTTAGGCTTTGCAGGCAAGTGCCTTAACTGGTAAGCCATCTCTCCATCCCCAAAATAATATTTTATTTATTTATTTATTATTATTTATTTGCAAGCAGAGAGAACGACAGAATGGGTGCACCAGGCCTCCAGCCACTGCAAATGAATTCCAGATGCATGTACGACTTTGTGCAAATGGCCTTATGTGGGTACTGGGGAATTGAAGCCTAGGTAGCTAGACTTTGCAGGCAAGCACCTTAGCTGTTGAGCCATCTCTCCAACCCAACATCCACACTTTTTTAAAAAATATTTTTTTTATTTATTTGACAGAGAAAGAGGGAGAGAGAGAGAGAATGGGCATGCCAGGGACTCCAGCCACTGCAAATGAACTCCAGATGTATGCACAGCCTTGTGCATCTGGCTGAGGTGGGTCCTGGGGAATCGAACCTGGGTCCTTTGGCTTTGCAGGCAAACGCCTTAACCGCTAAGCCATCCCTCCAACTCCCCCCCCTTTTTTTTTCCCAAAAGATACCCACAAACAAACTCCACAGAGAGGGACTCTGAGTGTTCGTGAATGGTGGCCTTGGAGTCTGGAGTAATCATTACCCTTGGCTGCACTTAACTTACAAAATACTAGTGAATGTTCTTTTTTTTCCTTTCGTGTAGACGTGTGTTTGGTTTGAGCCGTAAGACAACATGAGAGATGGTTGAAGAGTTGGGGCGGGGGAGGCGGGAGGGGAGGTGGGTGGGCATATTTTCATTCTGCCACTCTTTGAACTGCCTGCCACGGGCTTCATGCATTCTTAGCCTCAGGGCGGTGGAAATAAAATTACCTGCCTAAAGAACTTCACAGTGAAAAAATCAACTCGCAGCCCGGATACACAGATTGGCTCTGACGCAAGCGCTCAGCGGGGAGCAGAGACGGGACTCTGGAGAAAAGGAGGTGATGATGCAGTGGGTGTCAAGAAACCCACACGTGAGGGTTGAGAGACCTGGGCCTCTGTGTTCAAGCGGAGCATTCCCGGCGTCAAGGCCTCGATCCGTCCGTGGAGAAAACAAGAGTAGGAGAGATTCAAACTCATTTTTGATGTCTCCGGTGGAGGGGGCTGGAATGGAGGGACACACTTGGCATAGGAACAAGCACAGCACCTGTTTCATTTCAGCCTGGGTGGAGGGCTGAGCTGGGTGGGGACCACAGAGCCGCGGACATGATGTCACGGGCAGGTGCGGGCCCTCCTGGGCACCGGGAGAAGTTTGGGGTCCTGCCTTTGATTATTTAGCGCTTTGCAGAAGGTTGCTGAGACACCAAGCTGTTTTCTTTCTTTTTTTTTTTTCTTTCTTAAAATGAGAAAAATGTAATTGCCTTGATCTGTCTTTTCCAGTCTCTCCTTCACAACATCATAAAAATAACAAGAAGAGAGTCAGGAGTATAATCTTGATTTTATTTCCTCTCCACTCCCTTCCTCTTTCCTACAGCACCAGCCCTGCTCCAAGCCACGCAAACTACTGATTTTATTTTATTTTTTTTTAATGAGAGAGAGAGAGAATAGGCGTGCCATTGCAATAGAACTACAGATGCGTGTGCCATCTTGTGTGCTTGCATGACCTTGGGCACCTGTGTTACCTTGTGCTTCTGGCTTATGTGGGTTCTGGGGAGTCGAACCTGGGTCCTTAGGCTTTGCAGGCAAGCACCTTAACTGCTAAGCCATCTTTCCAGCCCCCGATTTGATTTTTCTTTCTTTTTATTTTTCAAGGTAGCCCAGGCTGACCTGGAACTTACTATGTGGTGGTCTAAGGGTAGCCTTGAACTATTTTCTTTTTTTTTTTTTTTGGTTTTACAAGGTAGGATCTCACTCTAGCCCAGGCCGACCTGGAATTCACTATGTAGTCTCATGATGGCCTCGAACTCACGGTGATCCTCCTACCTCTGCCTCCTGAGTGCTGGGATTAAAGGTGTGCGCCACCACGCCCAGCCCATGATTTGATTTTTAATCTTAGCCCTTCACTGATGATCAAATATAGATACATATATATAAATATACATATATACATAGATATATATAATAAAAAAATTTCAAAGCATTGATAAAGGTGAATTAATGTGAATTTTCATTTATCTTAAAGGAACATTTTGGGCTATTCAGGAATATGAACCTAGAGAAAGAACACTGGACTGGGACCCCAAGACTGAGTTCTAGGCCAGTTTTTCTTTTTCTTCTTTTTATTTTTTGGGGAGAGTTGAGAGGGACAGAGAGGCAGAGAGAGAGAGGAGAGAGAGAAAATTGGCGGGCCAGCGCCTCAGCCACTGAAGTCGAACACCAGACGCTGGCGCCACCTAGTGGGCATGTGCGACCTTGCTCTTGCCTCACCTTTGTGAGCCTGGCTTACGTGGGACCTTAGAGAATCGAACATGGGTCCTTAGGCTTTGCAGACAAGACCCTTAACCGCTAAGTCATGTCTCCGGCCCTAGGCCAGTTTTTCTATTGAGCCACATGACCTCAGTCAGATAGCCTGCTTCCAGTTCACGCCCAGATTGCCTGCTGGGTTTAGACTCTAATCTTCTGTTTGGTTGGCATGGTATGACCTCTCTATCTTCACGCCCTACCCCCACTTTGGAAGGGCAGCATCAGTGATGTCACCTCCTTCTTCAAAAGTCACGCTTGGGTCGTCGTTTTTCCATGGCTTCACCTCTGTGATACGGTCTCCCCTGGGAAGGGGTCTATCTAACAAGTGTAACTGGGTTCCTTGAGAAACAGACGGGGTGTGCAGATATGCTGTCCTCATACGAGGGGGTGCTTCCACCACGACCGAAGCAGACTGCACCCCAAGGACCCCACTCTCTTGAAACTGGAGCCAGAAATCCCACTCGTTGGGAAACTTGAACGCTGGAAGCACTTAAAAGTCATCTTTTCCCTCCATCCAAGTGTCCTCCGTAGTGGCGTGGCACAATACAAGCGCTTCACAGTGGGCAGCTGGAGCTTCAGGTTGTGCCAGGGGGCTGCTTGCCCAAGGTTGCTTGGCAATACTTAGTCATCCGAATAACTATGCCTCCCTCATGTACCCTTCCAACGTTCAGTCTTTCAAAGAACGCTCACAAACGTAGCCATACTTCTCCTTTGAACAAGCGTTTGGAAATCAGCAGGACATGTACCAAGTCCTCTGTGATGGAGTAGAGATCTGAACTGAGGCCCAGAGAGGAAAAACTAAACCACTGTTCAAGTCTCACAGGTAATATTGCAGCTCAAGTGGGAGTAAAACACCTTCCAACTCCTGATGCAGAACCCCCTTTGCACGATCTAAATATGCTCAAATGCTGTTTTGTCTTAGAAGTCACTGTACCTGGCTTTAACCGTGGCTAAAACATTCATGTATAAAGTCATCATTGTGGGGCTTGGAGGGAAGTTCGTGGGGAAGGAAGCTCATGTTTATGGACTTTGATGTGATATAGGAAACTCTGAACCAAGGGGTACGGGGGTGAGATTGCACAGACTGAATCTCTGCCGAGGAAAAGAAACTAATGTTTTACTTATTTTTTTTTTTTAAAGGAAATTGGGTTGCTACCAGGGTAACATATTAACTTCAAGGGACATGAAGACTGCTGACCCAGGAATTTCTACATACTAACACATACTATGGAGAAGTTCTACGAGTTTAGACCATTTGTTTTCTTACTCAAGGTCCTGGTTAGTTTTCCCATTTTAAAAAGAAAAACAAAAATGACCGGGTGGGTGTAACACTGAGTTTGGACTATTTGCATTCAGTAACAATGAAGCCTCAAGTTCAATGACTTTGCTTTTATGGTGGGCGGGCTGTGGATGTTTCCTGGACCACAATGAAGACAGCGGCCCCTCCCTAGGATGTGCTAACCCCTAGCAGAAGAGGAAAGCGTTGCAAACTGTTGTTTTGTGTAGTATGGCTTTGCAAGAAAATGAACAATCATTTATTCTTTCGTGGTTTGCTTTGTGTGGACAAGTCTGATGTTAACAGGGTAGAAATGAGGATGTTTTCACAGGTTCAGGTCCAATAGGAGAGGGTGTGATTGAAGGAACCACCGCTCTTAGTAAATCTATTTGGCAAATAGGTCCAGCTTTTCATGAACATTTGCAACTGGGTGCCTTGCTTGAATCTTTTAAAAAATATTTTATTTTTTATCTATTTATCTGAGAGAGACAAACAGGCAGAGAGAGAGAGAGAGAGAGAGAGAGAATGAGAGAATGGGTGCACCAGGGCTTCCAGCTGCTGCAAACGAACTCCAGACGTGTGCGCCACCTTGTGCATCTGGTTTACGTGGGTCCTGGGGAATCGAACCTGCGTCCTTTGGCTTTGCGGACAAGCACCTTAACCACTAAGCCATCTCTCTAGACCTCCCCTTTGCTTGAAATTTAATGTGCCTGTTAGGGTTCGTGTCTTCTGAAGTTAATCCCCAGTGTAGCACTGTTGGAAGGTGGCTAGCTCACGTGTTCTCCAGGCTCTGGATTAACGCCATTGTCGCGGGACTTGGCTACACAGCTGGACACTTGCTGTCAAAGTGAGTCTGATCCGGCGATTGTTTGCCCTCCTGCTCTTCTGCTTCTGCCCTGGCATGACTGCGTGGCTGCCCTTAGCAGACTGCAGCGCCTTGATGTCGCAGACCTCTCGGCCGCCGGAACTGTGAGCCAAATGACCTCTCTGTTGTTTATCCATTGCCCGGTCTGAGACATTCTGTGTCCGTTGCACAAAATGGACCAAGATCACGTCCAAAAGACCTCTGCTCCTCGCGTGGGTCCCTCTGCCCATCTCTTTGCCATGGGAACGGCGCCGCCACCACGTCTAACCCACGGCTAAAACCAGACCTGAGGCAGGACACTTATCCCCCATGCTCTCACTTCCTAGTCTAGTTGCTCTGGATCACCAATCCCACTCAGTCCTTCCTTCTGTTCTTTGACGGTGTCATCTTCCAGGGCCAGGGCTGGCGGGCGTGGGCTCCAGCACCGTAGTTTCTCGTGCTCTGTGCCACCCGTCTCTGGCATCTAGTATGGGGTATGGATTTGGGAGGCAGAAAGACACGGTGGAGCCCTGATGTTATTATGTATAGCCAGTAAATTATTATTATTCCTAAAGAGTACTCTCTCTCTCTCTCTTTCTTTGTGATGAGAAATGAGGGAAGAATAAAAAAAAAATGAAAGGAAGAGTTGACATCTTCATGCCATGTCAATGAGTTCTTCTTCCATGCTGCATATTAAAATTATAAACAGGGGAACAACTGGGCGTGGTGGCGCACGCCTTTAATCCCGGCATTCGGGAGGCAGAGGTAGGAGGATCGCCGTGAGTTCGAGGCCAGCCTGAGACTACAGAGTGAATTCTAGGTCAGCCTGGGCTAGAGTGAGCCCCTACCTTGAAAAACAAGAAAGAACGAAAGAAAGAAAGAAAGAAAGAGAGAGAGAGAGAGAGAGAGAGAGAAAGGAAGAAGGAAGGAAGGGAGGAAGAAAGAAGGAAGGAAGAAAGAAAGACAGCCCAGCATGGTGGTGCATGCCTTTGATCCCAGCACTTGGGAGGCAAAGGTAGGAGGATCACTGTGAGTTCGAGGCCAGCCTGAGAGTACAGAGTGAATTCTAGGTCAGCCTGGGCTAGAGTGAGCCTCTACCTTGAAAAACAATAAAGAAAGAAAGAAGGAAGGAAGGAAGGAAGGAAGGAAGGAAGGAAGGAAGGAAGGAAGGAAGAAAGACAGCCCAACATGGTGGCACATTCCTTTAATCCCAGCATTTGGGAGGCAAAGGTAGGAGGATTACCGTGAGTTCGAGGCCACCCTGAGACTGCAGAGTGGATTCCAGGTCTCTGGCCTCCTGGGTTCTACCATCTCTAAGGGAAAAGGTAGGGTAGAGAGGGCTCCATCTTTATCACCAGATGGCTTGTGAGATTGAAGAGACATATAGCACAAAACCGCCTTCGGTTACGAGTGAGTCTGGACTCCACAATTAGACGTGAAGAACCGGGGGGTCCAGATAGGGAAGTGCCTTGTCTAAAGTCACCTAGCAAGTCGTAAGCAAGGTGCGTCAGAGCCCAGCTCACGTGCACAATGACGTTGTCTTCTTCGTAGGGTGAGTCTGTGACTTGGTACCAGGGCATGCCTCAGAGACCTACCATGTAGCTGAACCTCTTATGCCTTTTCTTTCCAATCCCTTTAATTCTTTTTCTTTTTCTTTTTTTTTTCTTTCTTTTTTTTTTTTTTTTTACCATCATTGGTCTTACTACCATCTGATCTATTTGGGAAAAAAACTATTACAAGCTGGGTGTGGTGGACGCCTTTAATCCCAGCACTCGGGAGGCGGAGGTAGGAGGATCACCGTGAGTTCAAGGCCACTCTGAGACTATGTAGTGAATTCCAGGTCAGCCTGGGCTAGAGTGAGACCCTACCTCGATAAACCACTATATATATATATATATATATATATATATTACAATTACTTCTAGAACTCTCCACTGGTATATTCAAACGTGAATTGAAAGCCAGACTACGTAGTTGGGAGTGGGATGGTCACTATGTCAGATAGGGTCAAGCCCTCCTCCATAACTCACCGTGTGTGACATTTGGCTATGGCTTCTCCACAGGGAACCTTGGCTTTCTTGTTTAGAAAATGGTTGTGATGGGCTGGAGAGATGGCTTAGCTGTTAAAGGAACTTGCCTGAAAAGCCAAAGGACCCAGGTTCGATTGCCCAGTACCCACGTAAGCCAGATGCACAAGGTGGCACATGTGTCTGGAGTTCATTTGCGGTGGCTAGAGGCCCTGGAGCACCTCTTCTCTCTCTCTCTCTCTCTAATAAATAAATAAAAATAAAATGTAAAAGAAGGAAAAGAAAATGGCTGTGATAATGATGTGTAAACTCGTCAGGCTGCTTGCTTCTTAGAAAACTTAAATGAAGTTCCCTAGCTCTGAGGGGGAGCATTCAGTTCTCTGTAGCTCCGTGGAAGTGTCTGCTCAGGGTGAGGAGGCAGAGGGGCAAAGGTTGTGCCCTGGCCCACGGGACGTTCACTCTTTGCCCCCTGGTCTTCTCTACTCACGAATCAGTGGGTGCCCAGTGACCGAATGCCAGCTGCGGAAGGCTGCACTAGGCAAAGCTGTGAGACAGGGTGCAAGTGAGTGGCGCCTCTTAGGTAGTCATAGGAGGCTGTGGTGGTTTGATCCAGGCGTCCCCCATAAACATAGGCGTTCTGAATGCTAGGTTCCCAGCTGATGGAGATTTGGGAATTAGCGCCCCCTGGAGGCGGTGTATTGTTGGGGGCGGGCTTATGGGTGTCATAGCCAGTGTCCCCTTGCCAGTGTTTGGCACACTCTCCTGTTCCTGTTGTCCACCTGATGTTGGCCAGGGGGTGATGTCCACCCTCTGCTCATACCATCGTTTTCCCCTGACATCGTGGAACTTCCCCTCGAGCCTGTCAACCAAAATAAACCTCTTTTTCCCACAAGCTGCTCTTGGTTGGGTGATTTCTACCAGCAATGTGAACCGGACTGCCACAGAGGCCTTCCAGAGGGGGTCCAGTGCTAGAGAAAAAGAATTGCAAAATAACACAGAACTCTCTAGGTGAGAAGCGAGGGTGATTTTTTTTTTTTTAGAGAAATATAATACCGTGGGCATAAGCATGAAGGTGCGGACATGTATGGTTTTGGGAAAACTAAAGTAAGTAATTTAATATAGCGCTCAGAGTGGAAGCAGGGGTGGGGGATGGTACGAGTGAGCAATGAGAATATGGGGCTTCGACCAGGCTGCGGGAACCCGAGTTCACCCTGAACCAGAGTCCACAATATGGCAGCTTAGAGTGGCCACCACTAAGGTGCGTTGGCCTGACTGAACATGGGACCTTAACTTAGGTGCGACCTGCATTCTCCATGTCTCTTCTCTGTTTTTTTTGTTGTTGTTGTTGTTTGTTTGTTTTCCCCAGCCTTGCCCCAGGGACCATTTTTGAGCTGGAGAGGTCTGAAGAAGAACATGGGTGGGGCTAGAGAGATGGCTTAGTGGTTAAGGCGTTCGCCTGTGGAGCCAATGGACCCAGGTTCGATTCCCCAGGACCCACGTAAGCCAGATGCACAAGGGGGCGCATGCACCTGGAGTTTGTTTGCAGTGCCTGGAGGCCCTGATGTGCCCATATTCTCTCTCCCTCCTTCCCTCTCTCTCTCAAATAAATAAAAATAAAAATACATACTTAAAAAAAAGAACATGGGTGAAGTTGGATTTCAGTATTAGACTGGTGAAATGGCTGTAACCCAGGTGAATTTAGGGGGTGACACTGAAGGTCAATAATGCCATGAAGAGATAGTTTGTGGTGATTAAGTTGGGAGACAAGGAGAGCCTGAACTGAGGCATGAAGACAGAGGGGCATGGAGACAGGGATGAATCTGAGAATTACTCGTGAGGACTTGGTAATCAATTTGGATAAGGAGGAATAAGAGCGAGGAAAAGTAGACTAGAGGGTTTGGAAAGACAGACTGCCTTATGACTGGTGTCCCCTGAGTCCTGCTCAGTGCCTAACACAACATGGAACGTCAATAAATAATTCCTGAATAAGTAAGCTCATGGAAAATGCATTTCAGATGGTTCCCAGGTTTCGAATTTTGAAGAAGGCACATAGGTATTCCACTGGTCCTATGTGCAAGTGAGAAAAGCACACCTCTGGGCTGGAGGGATGGCTTAGCGATTAAGGCGCTTGCCTGCAAAGCCAAATGACCTCGGTTCGATTCCCCAGGATCCATGTAAGCCAGATGAACATGGTGGTGCACGCATCTGGAATTCGTTTGCAGTGGCTGCAGACCCTGGCGTGCCCACTCTCTCTCTTTCAATCTCTCTCTGCCTGTTTCTCTCTCTCTCCCTCAAATAAATAAAAAATAAAATATTTTTTAAAAAGCGCATCTCCAACAACGACGCAGGTTTGGCTCCTATTTTAAGCTCACCCAATCCCCATGATCCAAAAAGCCCATGGCAGCCCACTGCAGAAACCTGGCTGGCTCCTCAGCAGCATAAATCAGAGGCGCTTGTTATGGGGGACACTGTCTGCCACTTCCCTAAGAGACCGGGGACAAAGCAATGCCAACCCTGAGTTCCTTAGCTCCGGGAGACAAACGTTAGAGAACATCCAAATCTCTAGCGGTAGGAGGCTGGGCGCCTCCACACTAAGCCTTCTCCTCGTTCGAGCAATAACAAAGATATTACCAACAAAATAAATAAATGCTCTGCGGATTGAAGAGATAATGGTTTCACTGGCAAAATATTAAAATATCAAAGGTCCAGGAAAGGCTACAGCCATGAGCCTTTGATGTGCCATAAAGGCCCGTTTTATGCTCCAGTCGGGAGTATTTCAGGGCAAAGATGGAATGATATATATATATATATATATATATACATATATATATATATTTTTTTTTTTTCTATGTTACCTCCAACACATAAAGGGCACTTCATGAATCAAAGGAAGCCAACTTCTCAGACGGCCGCAGACTGGCAGGTTCCTAGTTTGAAATCTAAACACCAACTCATATTCCAAAACAAAAATCCTTCCCAGTCCTCATGCCTGGGAGAGGTTTGCTCAAACGGTCTGAGGCAACAGAACAGGAGGTTTGTCCCAGGGCCACGCGCACATGGTGGGCCTGGGTTTACCAAGCTGTGAGGCCATGGGAGGACCTTCAATCTGAAGACTGGGGAGCAATGGAAGGACTGGGTGCTCCGTGTTTGCTGGGCGAACAGCAACTGAAGTGTTTTGCCTCCTACAGATCTCTGCTCAGAAGTTTCTTCCTCGGGAGAAAATCGTTACCCTGGTCCCCTTTCCTCTGTGATTTTTTTTTATTATTATTATTGATAGTATATCAAGAAAGGATGCTGGCTGTTTCCCCTTTAATTGCCTCATTTTTCTTTTCTTTTTAAAATTTTATTTGTTCATTTATTTATTTGACAGAGAGAAAGAGAGAATGGGCACACCAGGGCCTCCAGCCACTGCAAATGAACTCCAGACACATGCGCCCCCTTGTGCATCTGGCTAACGTGGGTCCTGGGGAATTGAACCTGGGTCCTTTGGCTTTACAGGTGAATGCCTTAACCGCTAAGCCATCCCTCCAGCCCCATCGCCTCATTTTTCGATGAGAAGCGCCATGTGGATTTGGCTGTAGGTTTTCTTCTTTGCAGTTGGGCATTGCTTGGTGTGGTGGTTTGATTCACGTGTCCCCCATAAACTCAGGTGTTTTGATTGCTAGGTTCCCAGCTGATGGAGATTTGGGAATTAGCGCCCCCTGGAGGCGGTGTATTGTTGGGAGCAGGCTTATGGGTGTTATAGC
The DNA here is from genome assembly GCA_036346955.1 of Dipus sagitta. Lineage (NCBI taxonomy): Eukaryota > Metazoa > Chordata > Mammalia > Rodentia > Dipodidae > Dipus > Dipus sagitta. The sequence goes on from CM070789.1 coordinate 35,086,780, forward strand.
CAGTGTCCCCTTGCCAGTGTTTGGCACACTCTCATGTCGCTGTTGACCACCTGAATTTGGCCGTGGGGTGACGTCCACCCTCTGCTCATGCCATTGTTTTCCCCTGCCATCATGGAGCTTCCCCTCGAGCCTCTAAGCCAAAATACCACCCCCCCTTTTTTTTTATCCAAAAGCTGCTCTTGGTTGGGTGATTTTTGCCAGCAATGAAAACCTGACTGCATCACCCCGGCCAACAGAAGACACTTGGGAACAAGTGTTGAACGAATCAGTGGGGCCTCTCTCGCTTTTGGCACTACTGAGTATTGAATTCACAGCTTTATGCATGGTAGGCAAATTCTTACCCCATAGCCACGTCTCTAGCCCCATGAAGGCATCTTAATTGTTCCAGTCCTGTGCCCGATGGTTCTGAGTTGGCACCTGCCTTCCAGGGCTCACAGGGTAGGCGGGGGGGGGGAGGGGAGAGGCAGAGCCATGCTGTACTGAGACAACTGGCATCAATGATGCCTGCCAGTAAATATGCAGGATGCTAGAGGGCACCAAGAGACACAGCAGCTAACAAGGTCCTCAGAGAGGAGGGCAGAAGATATCGTGGGCCAAAGGATCTAGTTGAGATATGACAGATAGGTGGGAGGTGGCCGAGAAAGGAGGGATACAGGGAGAGTGCGTCCAGCAGAGGAGAAATAACTCATTCCCAGTCATAGCACAGCCCACGACATGGCTGAGTAAGGATGTGTCAAATGAATTGCTGCCTTACAATTCATAATAATTTATTTTCCCGATCATTCATTCAAAAATGCCAGCCAAAAAAAAAAGAAGAAAAGAAAAAGTGCTTTCCCATGAATATGTCATTCACTGAATTGTAGGACTGGGCGTGAGCCTAGTTTGTTTTTCTTGTAAGAAAATGTCAATATTCTCAGGAATGTGAGCAGGTTGACATAGGAACTGGGCAAACGAAACAAAAACAGGATAAAACGTAGAAATACAGAATTTCTTCCTCCCATACACACTCGCATGGCTTTTAAGAAGAGGACTTTAGGGGTCTCTTTGTGACGTGTGATGGAGAGCACCCAGAATTGAATCAGGAAGGGTGGGATTCAAGGATCACATCAGTCTTTACAGGGCGAGTTGATTCGGGTCTCTCAGTTGCAATTTCTGAACCGTGAGAACCAAAGGACCGTGTTTCATATGTCAGAAAGTGGGGGACGAATGAGAGCAATTGGTTATTACCACCCTCGGTTTATTATTTCCACATATTCATCATATCATGACAAAGCAAGTCTCTCTCTTTGAAAAAATGGTCTTAACATCTTAGATGTATAGACTTAGGTAAGTGACATCTCAGTCAGGACATGCAATTTTCCCCATATTTGCAAAAACAACAACAACAACAAAACTCCCTCAATGCTGCCACTTTGTAGGGATCCCTTTGGTTCCACTCTCATGTCTGACACCCTCTGGTCTGTCCTCTGTCACTAGACTGTCATCTTTTAAAAAATATTATGTATTTATTTGACAGAGAAAGAGGGAGAGAGAACGAGAGAATGGGCACGCCAGGGCCTCCAGCACACCCCCTTGTGCGTCTGGCTAACATGGGACCTGGGGAATCGAACCTGGGATCCTTTAAACATGGGGGTGGGGAGATAGGTTTCCGAAGGGAAGGCCTGCCCAGGCTCACAGACTGCCACCGGGAATTTAGTCCTCCGCCCACTGTGCGCATTTCCTCTGGATTGCCGACAGCTAGAGCCAAGTTTCATTTCAGTGCACGATCAACATTTCAAGCCTCACGTTATGGTGCATTACAGGGGAAATTTCCATGCTTCCACAGTGTGGACTATATGTTTATTAACAACAACTCCTCAATTGCTTCAATTTTCCCTTTATTCAAAGCTAAAGCTTAGCAGGGCGTGGTGGCGCACGCCTTTAATCCCAGCACTCAGGGAGGCAGAGGTAGGAGGATCGCCGTGAGTTCGAGGCCAGCCTGAGACTACAGAGTGAATTCCAGGTCAGCCTGGGCTAGAGTGAGACCCTACCTCGAAAAACAAACAAACAAACAAAAGAAGAAAAGCGACAGCTTGGCTGGTTGTCATGATCTGCTCTCCCCTTGGAATTAGATATGTAAAGTTAGAGCCGAGAATGAAGAGTGAGAAGGCGGCTTTGGGTCTGCTGCTCACGGCTCTCACCAGGTACTACCTTCCACGCCCTAGGCTCTTTCCTACGGGCCTGTGGGGAAGGAGATGTGTAAAGCCTCACTGGGACACGGAGACCATTAGAGGGCAGATGCATGTGCCCCCATGTGCATCTGGCTTATATGGGACCTGGAGAATTGAACCTGGATCTTAGGCTTCGCAGGCAAGTGTCTTAACCACTAAGCCATCTCTCCAGTCAAGATTTTTATTTTTATTTATTTATTTGAGAGAGGGAAAGGGGCAAAGAGAAAGAGAGAATGGGCGCACCAGGGCTTCCAGCCACTGCAAACGAACTCCATATACACATACCACCTTATGCATCTGGCTTATGCGCGTTCTGGGAAGTCGAACCTAGGTCCCTAGGCTTTGCAGGCAAGCACCTCAACCACGAGGCTATCTCTCCAGCCCTGCTGTTAAAGTCAGGGAACACCACTGCTCACCAAAGATTTGCTTTCCTTAAGCTTCATCTCAGCCCCCTTTTGCTTAGGGTGGTGTGTCAGGTATCAGTAGCTTTTTTTTTTTTTTAATTAATTAATTAATTTATTTAAGAGAGTTGGGGAAGATAGAGAGAGAGAGAGAATGGGTGTGACAGGGCCTCCAGCCACTGCCAACCAACTCCAGATGCATGCACCACCTTGTGCGTCTGGCTTTACGGGGACCCTGGGGAATTGAACTCTGGTCCTTAGGCTTTGCAGACAAGGGCCTTAACCCCGAGTCATCTCTCCATCCCCAATCACTTCCGTGTTGCAGTAAAGGAACACCTGCAGAGAAGCAACTTAAGGAAGAGGAGGACTTACCGTGGCTTGCGGGTCAAAGGCAAAGCAGGGTGGGAAGATGGCCTGTCACATTGTGAGACAGGAAGTGAGGCTGAGCTACAAATCCTTAAGGCCCAGCCCTGCTTCGTCTACCAAGGCTCTTCTTCCTGAAGGTTCCACAACCCTCCCAACGAACACCAGCAGCCGGGGTTTTTTGAACACACGAGCCAATGGGGGGGGGGCACTTTACATTCAAACCACACGGGTGGATAGAAGTGCTGCGTTCCCTTGTACCTAGTACCCCACTCGATCTTTCTTCTCTACAAGTGGCTGAGAGGTCACGTGTCGGAGATGGCAGGCATCTAGGCCCCGGATCACCTTGAACAAGGAGGCTCACTGATGATCATTTGATTCGACTATGGAGTGATCAAGAAGTTAGTGTCCAGGGCTGGAGAGATGGCTTAGCGGTTAAGCGCTTGCCTGTGGAGCCTAAGGACCCCGGTTCGAGGCTCGATTCCCCAGAACCCACGTTAGCCAGATGCACAAGGGGGCGCACACATTTAGAGTTCATTTTCAGTGGCTGGAGGCCCTGGCGCGCCCATTCTCTCTCCTCTCTCTCTCTCTGTCTGCCTCTTTCTCTCTCTGTCACTCTCAAATAAATAAATAAAAGTTTAAAAAGTTATTAAAATAAAAAAAAGAAGTTAGCATCCCATCTCAGTGGCTTAGCAACAAGGCTGTGTCTGTCATAGACTCCGACATTTGCCAGCCCTCGCTTACGTAGTTGTTGACATGAGCCGGCAGGCTACGACAGCAGGCAAATAATGAAGACCCCTTTCCTTTCTCCACAGTACCATAGCTGTTTGAGAGGCAAATTAAGCAGTGCCTGGATGCTATTTCTGGGCCCTTAGGCAGGTTGTCATCGTACAGGTGAGGAAACTGAGGCTGAGAGAAGGAAGGTAGGCCTGGTAGACTACATTGTTGGACGGATGTGATTAGATTAGATTAGGTCATGGAGTGGAAGTAGCTGTGTACTTGGTGTTAGTTCCAGAACTCCCCTTTCTCCCCGAAGAGCTGAACACTCGCTTTTCCTTCCAAAGAGCCACAGAACTGAGGAATGAAGGCTCAGCAGTCAGGGGAGTGTGGTGTGTAGGCACTAACTCATCTTGACACCTTGATTGGAGCCGATATGAAAGTCATCTTTTCTTTTTCTTTAATATATTTAATTTTTATTTATTTATTTATTTGAGAAGAAAGAGGTAGAGAGAGGGAAAGAGAGAGAAAAAGAGAGGATGGGCGCGCCAGGGCTTCCAGTCACTGCAAAGGAACTCCAGATGCATGCGCCCCCCCCCCTTGTGCATCTGGGCTTACGTGGGTCCTGGAGAATCGAACCAGAATCCTTTGGCTTTGCAGGCAAATGCCTTAACCACTAAGCCATCTCTCCAGCCACTTCTCTTTTTTTAAAAAAAAAAGTTTAAAATTTATTTTTATTAATTTATTTGAGAGAGAGAGAGAAAGATTGGGTGCGCTAGGGCCTCCAACCAAATGAAAAACAAATGAACTCCATTGATCATCTTGTGCATCTGCCTTACATGGGTCCCGGGGAATTGAACCTGGTTTGTTTGGCTTTGCAGGCAAGCACCTTAATCACTAAGCCATCTCTCCAGCTCCCCTTTAAAAATTTATATTAGTATTTATATTAGTTTTGTACTCAGTGCATACAGTTAAGTTGGTACCATTGTTAGCCTCCTCCCTATCCTGCCCCCACCTCAGGGACCCTCATTTATTTATTTGAGAGAGAGAGAGAAAGAGGCAGAGAGAGGGGGAGAGGGAGAATGGGTGCTCTAGGGCCTCCAGCCACTGCAAATGAACTCCAAATGTATGCATCCCCTTGTGTGTCTGGCTTATGTGGGTCTTGGGGATTTGAACCTGGGTTCTTTGGCTGAGCGGGCCAGTGCCTTAACCACTAAGCCATCCCTCCAGCCTGAAAGTCATCTTTCTTGATGCTTCCCATGCTGGAGGACGCCACATTTTCCAGTCTCAGTTCCTTGGATGGAACACTGCTCTTGCTCTTGGTTTAACGAGTGGCAGAGCTGGGCTCAATGACACCCCCCCCCCGCCCCCCAGCAGCCTCTAGCTCTGCCAATGTGGAATTCCAGGTTAATGTGAGAAGACTGGATGTCTGTGGAAAGACAGACAAGCAGGAATGGAGAATGGGCTAGGATGGATGGAGGCTTAGCTGTATCATGTAACATGTCCCAAAGGACGTAAACCATACCTCAAGGTCATGTGGAAAAGATTTACTGCCCTGGAGTCCATAAATAATCCCTGGATGGTGGAATCCTTCAAATACCAGTGACACTGGGCCCCACAAAAGGGGAGAAGGCCCCCCCTTTTTATCCTGAGAAACTCTGATGTCATTAGGGAAGGATTGGATCAGATTTGCTTTTCCTCTCTCTTCTCTCCTCCTCCTCTTCCTTCACCCCCTCCTTCTTTCTCTGCCTCCCTGTCCCCTCGTCCCTCCCTCCTTTCTGTTCTCTGTCAGCCCTGTTTTGCTACTGACAGCTCACCACTGTTCCATTTTTCAATCACTGCGCCTTTTTCACTTATTTTTACGGTGTATAGGTTTTATTATCTAAGATCCAAACAGACTTACTGTCTACCATCTATCTACCACCTATCTATCATCTATATCTATCTATCTATCTATCATCTATCTATGTATCACCTATCTATATCTATCTATCTATCTATCTATCTATCTATCTATCTATCTATCTATCTATCTATCTATCTCTATCAGTCTATCTATCTATCTATCTATCTATCTATCTATCTATCTTTATCATCTATTATCTATCTGTCATCTATCTATCTTTATCTATCTATTATCTATTATCTATCTATCTATCATCTATTTATATCTATCTATCTATCTATCTGTCTGTCTTTATTATCTATTATCTATCTATCTATCATCTATCTATCTATCTATCTATCATCTATCTATCTATCTCTAATCTATCTATCTATCTATCTATCTATCTATCTATCTACCTATCTATCTATCTGTCTATCTGTCTGTCTTTATCATCTATATCTATCTATCATCTATCTATATCTATCTACCTATCTATCTATCTATCATCTATCTATCTTTATCTATCTATTATCTATCTATCTATCATCTATTTATTTATATCTATCTATCTATCTGTCTGTCTGTCTTTATTATCTATTATCTATCTATCTATCATCTATCTATCTATCTATCTATCTATCTATCTATCTATCTATCTCTAATCTATCTATCTATATCTATCTATCTATCTCTATCATCTATCTATCTCTCTCTATCAATTTATCTATCATCTATCTATCAATCATCTATCTATATTCCATTTTTTTTATTTAGCACTAGCCCAAACTTGGGGGCACAACTGCGCCACTCTTTGGTTAAACAATCTTTGTGACCTAATAGTGACACTGATAACAGACTAACTGGTTTATAAATCCAAAAAGCGGGCGGTGGGGGCAGGCACCATAATTTAAACCATCGTCACATTCACTAGAAGTTATTGTGAAAGAGGTTATCGCAGGGAGCAACTGGAGGAAATTTGGGGGTCAAAACCAAACCAAACCCAAAAGTGAAGACAAGCAGGCTATTATAGTCTCTGTGATAATTACAAACTCCAGGTTTTTGGGGACAAAATCATTAGCGGTGACATTCCAATCAACCTTGAAATTAACTCTGATCTGAAGCCTGTCACCTGACAGCCAGGTTTTGATATGCAATCACGTGCTCCTTTTTCTTGGAGTGGAAGATTAAGGGCACAACCTGGAATCGTACGGAAAGAGTTGCCATAGTTTTTCATTCCCAAGGTGCCTTAATTCCAATTACAGGGCCGTGATTACAGGGATCGGTAGAGGTTTCACTTATATCAGGCCTGTTTCCGCCCCTTCTCTGTGTGATGGGTTTTGGAAAACACTGCATCCCATGTTCTTAGCGAAGTCCCCAGAAAAGACTTGGTACTCAACAATGCCAACTGAGTTCATATTCTCAGCCACCCTGTACCATTGCTATCAGCACCTCGTTGGAAGATGGCACAGAACAGGGAGCTTTGGACTTTCCAAGTGGCCTGAGATTTGATTCTTGTCCCCAATTTTAAAATCTTCTCTGGCCGGGAGCGGTGGCGCACGCCTTTCATCCCAGCACTCAGGGAGGCAGAGGTAGGAGGATCGTTGAGAGTTCGAGGCCACCCTGAGACTACATCGTGAATTCCATGTCAGCCTGGGCTAGAGCAAGACCCTACCTTGGAAAGAAAAAACAACAACAACAACAAAAAAAAAACTTCTCTGTCCACTCCCATGCTAAGAAATTCTTTCTGCTCACTAATGTTTTGGTTATCTAAAACAGAGCCCAGGGTTTATTTTCTGGTGGAATGCAAGAGTTTAAAAGGGGATAGCTCAGGCATTTGATTGATGGCTTTAGTTATCCAGTGTCTGCATTAGCACAACTCCGGGTTTGATTTTTTTTTTCTTTTATTCTGTTCGGACCCGTGCTGAGCCCAGAGCGATGGAGGGTTAGTTGCTCCAAGGGTGCTCTAATCCCTGATCTTTGCATCTGAGGCACCTCTTCTGTGCAGACTGGTAGGTGGGTCAGGTTCTCACTGCCTGAGACACCCAGCTTGCGCACCTGGAAGCAGCTGATGTAACGTAGCGAGGGGACATCTCCTGGGGATGTGGGAGAGGCCGCTGGGGCTCTGCGATCTTTTCCTGGAGGACAATTTCAGTGGTTTCCAGCCCTTCTCGGTACTGAGCAGCCTGAAGGAGCATGCACTTGACCATGTTGGAAACACATGTTTGTCCACTGAACTCTACAGGTCTCTGCCAAGGTAATCTCGCTCCTTGCCAAAGAATGCGGGGGCGCTGACCACTGAGCCCTTCGCCCCAAGTCCCCTGCTGCCTGAGCTTCAGAATGCGTTTGCAACCAGCCCTTCCCAGGGGCAGTGGCAGGCTGACTCCAAGCTCTGTAATTTTTTTTATTAAATTTTTTTTTATTGACAGTTTCCATACTTACAGACAATAAACCATGATGTTTCCCTCCCCTCCCCACTTTCTCCTTCACGAATCCACACTCCATCATATCCCCTCCCTCTCTCCATTAGTCATTCTTTTATTTTGATGTCATCAGCTTTTCCTCCTAGTATGAGGGTCTTGTGTAGCTAGTGCCAGGCACTGCGAGGTCGTGGATATCAAGGCCAATTTCTGTCTGGACGATTGCATTGTAAGCAGTCCTGCCCTTCCTTTGACACCTCCATTATTATTATTATTATTATTTGGTTTTTTGAGGTAGGGTGTCACTCTAGCCCAGGCTGACCTGGAATGCACTATGGAGTCTCAGGGTGGCCTCGAACTCACGGCGATCCTCCTACCTCTGCCTCCCTGAGTGCTGGGATTAAAGGAGTGCGCCACCACGTCCGGCTAGCTCCACAATTTTTCATTGCTCCTTGTTATCTAGCCCCCAGGGTAGCTCCATCCTCACTAATACCATCCACCTCAAGATGACTCCCAGCCATAGCTCCCCTTTCCCTAAGACATGGGACATGACAAAATACTCCACTGGTGATGATTTCACCAGAACCCCCAAATGGATTGGAGGCTTGAAAGAACTGTGGGTTCGTCCTGTGGGTCACACTGTCTGTCTTTCGCCAGAGCCTCCTGTCTTTGCAGAGAACTTCTGCCACCCCCCCCCAAAATCCCCGCCACCAGGGAGCCCTGTGCTGCTTGTTTCCTTTGTTTGGTCACTTTTCTGTCTCTCTGCACTTTATAGCTGTCCCCACAGGCCCTTTGAAATTTCTCATTTAATTAATTTTTTAAAAGCTTTAAAAATTTTTTTTATCTACTCATTTGAGAGGACGGGAAGGGAGACAGAGACAGAGAGAATGGGAGCGCCAGGGCCTCCAGCCACTGCAAACGAACTCCAGACGCGTGCGCCCCCCTGTGCATCTGGCTTACGTGGGTCCTGGGGAATCGAACCTGGGGCCTCTGGCCTTTGCAGGCAAGCGCCTTAACCGCTGAGCCAGCCCTCCAGCCCTCCCCTTCCCACAAGTCTGTTCCTTTGTGACCCCGACTGTTAGCAGTCAACCTCACCCCGTGAAGTTTTCTTCGATCACACATGTTGAAGGTTGTGCCTGTTCTCGGGACACTGACGGGGGCCGGAGAATGCTGAAGTGCACAGCGGCAGTGTGCCGTTAACGCGTGGCTGGTCACTGGAGCCCACGCCCGAGACCAGGGACGCGTCTACCTGAGCGACGGCAAGTGTGTGGGCAGATGCTGAGTTCTCGCCTCTCTTCTTCCACTCGCCACACATTCCTTCACTTGCTCACTCGCTCACTCCTCTCACGTTCTCTTGACTGGCCAATGCAGATCCTCTGCGTGGTCACCAGTGGGTCGAGTTATCTTTCAAACTGAAGTCAGGCCAGCCATAAAACTGTCAAAAGAGCTGGTTGCCTGGAGTTCATTCCTGAGTGAGAAGACAGTTCTTTTACTCATCTATGATCTCAGGCAGGGATCAGACCTCTGAAGGACAAGAACAAGGGGCCCATAGTATACCCTGTCCATAGTATAGCCTTGTGGGTGCTTAGATGAACTCCCGTGACAAATGCTTCTTATGACTATTTGAGATAGCAAATCCTGACTCCACACAAGGTAAGCTTTTTTAAAAAATTTTTCGAGGTAGGGTTTCACTCTAGCTCAGGCTGACCTGGAATTTTACTATGTACTCTCAGGGTGGCCTCGAACTCGTGGTGATCCACCTACCTCTGCCTCCCAAGTGCTGGGATTAAAGGCGTGCGCCACCACACCCAGCTTCTTTTTAAGATTTATTTTTATTTATTTATTTTTTTAGAGACTGGGGGGGCTGGGGGGAGAGAGATAGGCGTGCCAGGGCCGCTGGCCACTTGCAAGCAAACTCTAGACGCATGTGCCACCATGTGCATCTGGCTTATGTGGGACCTGGAGAATCGAACCTAGATCCTCAGGCTTTGCAGGCATGCGCCTTAACTGCTAAGCCATCTTTCCAGCCCAAGGTAAGCTTTCTTGCTACAGGAAAGTGCACTGGATTTTATCTGAGATTGCCAACAGGAATTCCAACACATTTAATCTAAGCCAAATCTCATTTTATATGATTATTTAAAAAAATTTTTTTTAATTACTTTTTTTCAAGGTAGGGTCTCACTCTAGTCCAAGCTGACCTAAAATTCATCATGTAATCTCAGGGTGTCCTCGAACTCACAGTGATCCTCCTCTGTTTCTCTAAGTGCTGGGATTAAAGGCATGTGCCACCATGCCCGGCATTATTTGATTCTGTCCACAAACAAAATCAGGTTTTTGGCTGGAGAGACAGCTCAGTGGATAAGGCACTGACCTATGAAGCGTAAGGACCCAGGTTCAGTTCCCCAGTAGCCACGTAAAGCCAGATGCACAAGATGGTGCATGTGTCTGGAGTTTGTTTGCAGTGGCTAGAGGCCCTGGTACGCTCAACCCCTCTCTTTCTCTCAATTAAATACATAAAAATAAATAAAAATATTTTTTAAATATTTTATTTTTATTTATTTATTTGACAGAGAAAGAGGGGAAGAGAGAGAGAGAGAGAGAGAGAATGGATGTGCCAGGGCCTCCAGCCACTGCAAATGAACTCCAGACATGTGCCACCCCTCGTGCATCTGGCTTACATGGGTCCTGGGGAACTGAACCTGGGTCCTTTGGCTTTGCAGGCAAGCACCTTATCTGCTAAGCCATCCCTTCAGCCTGGGGCTTAATTTTTAAGCATAATTTTATGTGTTTATTTGCAAGCAGGGAGATACAGAGAGAGAGAGAGAGAGAGAGAGAGAGGGAGGGAGAGAATGGGCGTGCCAGGGCCTCTAGCCAGTGCAAACGAACTCCAGATGCATGTGTCACTTTGTGCATCTGGGTACTGGGGAGTTGAACCTGGGTTGTTAGGCTCTAAAGACAAGCACCTTAAGTGCTGAGCCATCTTTCCAGCCTTTAAAACTCAATTTAATTAATTTTTAAAGATACTTTATTATTTATTTATTTATTTGAGAGAGGGAAAGAGGCAGAGAGAGAAAGAGAGAGAGAGAGAGGGAACAGGCATGACATGGCCTCTAGCCACTGCAAATGAACTCCAGATGCATGTGTCCCCTTGTGCATCTGGCTAATGTGGGTCCTGGGGAATCGAACCAAAGTCCTTTGGCTTTGCAGACAAACACTTTAACCGCTAAGCCATCTCTTCAGCCCTTTAGTTAAGTTTTTACAAATGAAGGTCACAGCTTGTAGTGGTCAGTTTCACGTCGCTGGGCTGAATATCCAAACCAGGCCCAGTTTAGGGGTGGAAGGGATTTATTTCAAGTTTACAGGTCCAGGGGGAGGAGAAGTTCCGTTAATGGTGGAAGGAGCTGCTTCCATATATACAAGCAGAGAGAAACAGCCAAACAACCAGATAATAATAATAATAATAATAAATAATAATAATAATAATAATAATAATAATGTAGCAAACAGCAGGGACCCTGCCAGAACTCAAGACTGCCTTAGATTCTTGTGGGCTAGAATCAGATCTACCCTCAAACACATCTTAGGGCTGGACCCCAGGATCTGCCCCAAGGGATTTCTCCTCCAGCCAGAGTTACACCTGAGTCTATGGGTGACTTACAAACTACCACAAGGCTACATTGGCTCCTCTCCTCACTGACTTTATCTTGTGTGCTTTTATAAGTCATAAAAATGGAGCAATAGCCAGGATATACTGTATTGAGCCTTCTTGTCTTGTTTTTATGTCCATGAAGCTGGGGCATGCATGAGGTGTGTAGCCACAGTGTATAGAGTTTCAGTGCTCCCCAGTATTCCATCTGTGTATAGGGTGCCTTTGGGTCAGTTGCAGACTTTTTTTAACCAAAAAAGTTTAATGTTTTTTTAATTTATGATTTAGTTATATATATATATATATATATATATATATATTTATTTATTTGGCAGAGAAAGAGGGAGAGAGAGAGAGAGAGAAATTGGGTGTGCCAGGGCCTCCAGCCACTGAAAACAGACTCCAGATGCGTGCGCCCCCTTGTGCATCTGGCTTACATGGGTCCTGGGGAGTTGAACCTGGGTCCTTAGGCTTCACAGGAAGTGCCTTAACCACTAAGCCATCTCTCTAGAAGCTCCCTTCCATTCTTGTGTCACGGCCTAGCAGTTACAACATGGCACACATGAGCCTGCACTCCCCAGCTCCTCTTCCAGGGGTTTTTCACTTCTCTTCAGACTAAGACCACATTGTCTGTTGTCAACCGCTGTCCCCCCACCCCCCAACAAGGCATATTACACCATTGTTGCCATCGTACCTGATGTAGAACTTCAAGGACGGTTTGATCCTCGGGAGGGAGTTCCATGGCATTTTGGCTAAGAAATGGTGGAAACAGGTTTTGAGTCTAAATAGCTGAGCTCCACAGAGCAAACTGTGGGCCCCGCTGGAGAGACCCAGAGCCAGAATGAGTCTTAGCTCCTGTTTCAGATCTCAGGTCACATGTCATCTCCAGTGAGAAGTTCTCCTGAGTCCTTCCAGCTGAAAGTGTCCACGTCTGGCTTCCTATGACATTCTGTTCCTTAGATCTGCCAATGTAGTTCAATGGTCATTTTTTCCCCATGCCTGTGTGCACAGTGAAGGGCAACAGTTGGACCCAAAGGGAGCACTTTGGGAGGTATGCTGTGAGGTGCTAGGCACACTGTATGTGTTCTGTAATTGATGGATGAACGGTCCGACTGGGTGCATCTGGATATATGGCCGTTTAGCTCAAGCCTGTACCTATGCATATGAGAAAAGACTTATTTAGTTCTTTAAAAATGTATTTATTTGTGAGCAGAGAGAGATAAAGAGAAGAGAGACAGAGAGAGAGAGAGAGAGAGAGAGAGAGAGAGATGGGCACACCAGGGCCTCTAGCCACTGCAAATGAACTCCCGACACATGTTCCTCTTGTGCAACTGGCTTACGTGGGACCTGGGAACTGAACCTTGGTCCTTTGGCTTTGCAGCCAAATGCCTTAACCGTTCATCCATCTCTCCAGCCCTATCTAGTCCTTTTTCAGGTGTTGAAATGTATTGAAAAGTCTACCCCGTACAGAGCATGGCTTTGGGAATAGAGAGTAAATGTAATGGACAGGGTTGGAGAGATGGCTCAGCAGTTAAGTTCTCATACTTACCAGGCAAACACTTTACTGGCTAAGTTATCTCTGCAGCCCCAGAATTTTAACTGATTTAAATTTAAATAGTCTTTGGTTGCCCTAGTAACCGGCTCAATTTATATCATAAAAAATAACTAGAACAAGGACTCGCTTATACGCTTCCCCATGTCCTTCTCACCCTCCAAGTCCTCCTCTTTTTCTTCCTTTCACTGCGTACTGAGGTCCGACCATTATAAAGCAGCAAATGGATAAAGTGTAGGTTGGAGCAACGGTGACCATATCTGGTGTGGTGCTTGCTCTGGCTTCTGTTCAATATGGGGAGTTAAGACATGTGCGTGAATAAGGTACAAAGTTGAGGGTTAATGTTCCAAGTGCTCTAAGAGAAGAACAGATAAAGGGTAAGAGGATAGATAATAAGGCTTACAGTTTCCTCATAGGGCTGTTGGGGTACAGGGGAGCCTGAGGTGACTGGTGCACATGTGTGTTCACAGCATCATACTTTGTAGATCGTCAAGCACCCTGTAGACATGAACCGTCAAAGTCAACCCTGTATTATCCACGTCACTTAATAGTACTCCCAAGGCCTGACTCTCTGACCTTCGAAATCTCCCTCTGAGATGTTCAGGAGTCCAGAATGTTTCCGAGACATGGGCAAGGGGTGGCGAGAAAGAGCAGCCAGCTACTTGTCTAAGGACTAGCACTCGGGATGGAGCCCTGGTGTGTGGCCCCAGGGAGCCTGATTCTATAATCAGGGTCATGGCGCACAGCCTCGGGTGGACTTTGTGTCGCTGTTATCCACCCTTACTTTTAGCTCAAGGGCAAATGATTTCTGAAGTTTAGAGCGTTACTGCTGAAGCCGGCTGGGGTCAATGTGGAACATGAGCCGTAGAGCTCAATAGCTAGGCAGACCCTGAGGGAGTAGGTGGAGGGAAGCTTCTGTTGTCCACCTCAGGGTGGGCCAAGAACATTCTGGATGGAAGGCCTCTGTCCTCCTCCTGTAAAGACAGGCAGGGTTCGGGTGGCCTTTCCTGCTTTGAAATCTGATGGTCTTTGTCACTTTTCCCATAGCCAAGCTCTGGGGGAGAGAGAGAGAGAGAGAGAACTCCCTTGTTGCTGGGAGCCTCTTATCACATGCCGGGACAGACAGATAGTCTGCTTCATCGTGCACTTGACTTATTCACCCTATTCCCGAGAGAGCACCAGGTCCTATCTGAGCCTCGGCAGCAGCCAGATGGCTCCCAATGCATTCCAGGATACAGAAATAGTTGACAAGGAGTTGTACCAAGCTCAGATAATTCTCGCTTGGAACCACTCTGGGAACCCCAGGGCAACCTGGAAAAGGTTGGGAAACAGGTTCACCCTTCAAAAGCCTCAAGTTGGGGCTGGAGAGATGGCTTAGCGGTTAAGCGCTTGCCTGTGAAGCCTAAGGACCCCGGTTCGAGGCTCGATTCCTCAGGACCCACGTTAGCCAGATGCACAAGGGCACACCAGGGCCTCCAGCCACTGCAAACGAACTCCAGATGCATGCACCCTCTTGTGCATCTGGCTTACATGGGTCCTGGGGAATCAAGCCTCAAACCAGGGCCCTTAGGCTTCACAGGCAAGTGCTTAACCACCAAAGCCATCTCTTGAGCCCTCATAATTTCATTTTAAACAGTGAAAAAATAAAAAAGCAATATACAGCCTGTAGCATGATGCCAACAATATTCTTGCATGAAGATTATCAGTGTCAAAGAGAAACAGAATCTTCTAATGATTAAGGCTCTGGCTTAATCCTTGTGACAAATGCTAGGAAAACAAATATAATCAAAATATGCCATGAACTCAAGGAATTTCAACGTAACTGGAAAGACAAATTGTTGTTCTAATACAAAGCCTGTCATATCCCAGCTAAGTGACCTTGGGCAAATCATTCGAGGCTGTGGGTCTCAGTGTCCTGTAAAATTGAGCTTTAACTAATTCATCATGGTGTGGTGTGGTTGCTCAAGTGGGTGGAATGCCACATCCTGTGTGACACATGGCCAACCTGGCATCTTTTCCAGGAGATACTCAGCACAGGAGACACCCCAGCACCCTGAAATGTCAGGGCCTTAGCCCAACCTCCTTAATCATTTGACCCCGTTTCTTGTTTTTCTTTTCTTTATTTTAACATATTTTTTGTTTATTTGTATTCAGTTATTTGAGAGCCACTGACAGATAGAGAGAGAGAAAGATTTAGAGAGAGAGAGAGAGAGAATGGGCGCGCCAGGGCCTCCAGCCACTGCAAATGAACTCCAGATGCGTGCTCCACCTTGTGCATCTGGCTTATGTGGAATAGAGCCTGGAACTGGGGTCCTTAGGCTTCACAGGCAAGCGCTTAACTGCTAAGCCATCTCCCCAGCCCTGTTTTCCTTTCTTCCTTTCCTTTTCGTTTTTTTTTTTAAATTTTATTTTGGTTTATTGAGGTAGGGTCTCGCTCTAGTCCAGGCTGACGTGGAATTCACTCAGAGTGGCCTCGAACCCATGGCGATCCTCCAACCTCGGCCTCCCAAGTGCTGGGATTATTAAAAGCGTGCGCCACCATGCGCGGCAACCCTGCTTCTTATTTTTAGGTGACATGTTTATGCAGTAATAGGACATGCTCGTGAGTCAGAAACCCCAAACCCCTAGGCTCAAGCCGTTTGGTTTCCCACTCTGAGGCTCAGAACAGTCAAAACGCTCTACAGTTAGCATTGCACCCTTTATTCATTTGGGAGACAGAAATGCGATCTGGGGTTGATCAGCTTTCAGTCTGGCTCTGCTCCTGCTGTTTGATATCTGAGGGGTGAGGCTCGATTCGAGGCGGTAGGGTCCTCACTGAAATGGCCTCGGGCTGTGGGTCCTCACAGGACAGAGCTGACATTCAGCGCAAAGTGTCTGTGTCGCACCCAGTGACTAACGCGGGGCGGTCTAACTGCTCCTTATCATTACTGAATCATTCGTAATTAGGAACAAATTTGTGAATTACAGAATGAAAGCTGAGCTGCGGGATCAGTGCCCAGATGTGAACTCGGTTCATTATCATTCTTTTTCTTTGGCTTGTGTATGTGGTATGCGTGTGTGTGCATGTGTGTATTGCACGTACGTCTATGGGTGCACATGTGTGCACATGCACACGGGGGCCAAAGGACAAGCACAAGTGACGTTCGTCAGGTATGTCACCCACGTCTTTGAGACGAGACCTGTCGCTGGCCTAGAGCTCACCTGTTAGACTAGGCTGGCCGGCCAGTGAGCCTCGGAGGTCCTTGTGACTCTGCCTCGCTCCGTGCTGGGGTGACAGGGGTGTGCCACCTGCGCCCAGCCTTGCATGTGGGGGTTCAGGCCCTGATGGGTGCAAGGCAAGCACTTTACCCTCTGAGCTATTCCTCAGCCCCCATTCGATGCTGCTTTAAATATGTGGCCTCCCTCCCTCCTTCCTTTCCTTCCTTCCCTCCCTCCCTCTCTCCTTCCTTTCTTCCTCCCTTCTACCCTCCCTCCTTCCTTCCTTCCTTCCTTCCTTCTCTACCTTCCTCCTCGCCTCCCTCCCTCCTCTCTTTCCTTCCTTCCCTCCCTCTTCTTTCTTTCTTCCTCCCTCCCTCTCTCCTTCCTTCCTCCCTCCCTCCCTTCCTTTCTTCCTCCTCCTTCCTTCTCTCCTCCTTCCTTTCTTCCTTCCTTCCCTCCCTCCTCCCTTTCCTTCCTTCCCTCCCTCCCTCCTTCCTTTCTTCCCTCCTCCTTCCTTCTCTCCTTCCTTCCTTTCTTCCTTCCTTCCCTCCCTCCTCCCTTTCCTTCCTTCCCTCCCTCCCTCCTTCCTTTCTTCCCTCCGCCTTCCTTCTCTCCTTCCTTCCTTTCTTTCTTCCTCCCTCCCTTCTTCCTTCCTTCCTCCCTTCCTTCTTTCCTTTCTTCCCTCCCTACCTCCTTCCTTCCTTCCTTCTCTCCTTCCTTCATTCCTCCCTTCTACCCTCTCTCCTTCCTTCCTTCCTTCCTTCCTCCCTCCCTCCCTTCTTTCCTATTTTCCTTCCCTTCCTTCCTCTCTGCCTCCTTCCCTCCTTCCTTCCTTCCTTCCCTCTGTTCCTTCCTCCCTCCCTCCTTCCTTCCTTTCTTCCTCCCTCCTTCCTTCCTTCCTCCCTCCGTCCCTTCTTTCCCTCCTCTTTTTTCTCATTCTCTCTCTCTCTTTTTGAGACAGGAGCTCACTCTAGTCCAGGCTGACTTGGAACTTACTCAGTAGCTCAGGCTGGCTTCAAACTCATGGTGATCCTCTTTCCTGTCTCCTGAGTGCTGGAATTAAAGACTTGCATTATTGGGCAGGAGGGATGGTTTAGTTGTTAAGGCACTTACCTCTAAAGCCAAAGGACCCGGGTTTGATTCCCCAGGAACCATGTAAGCCAGATGCACAAAGTGGCACATGCATCTGGAGTTCATTTGCAGCGGCTGGAGGCCCTGGAGTGCCCATTCTCTCTCTCTCTTTGTCTCCTTCTTTCTCTCTGGCTCAAAAAAATAAATAAATAATCTTTTTAAAGTCAGAAAAGACTTGCATTGCTTATTTACACTTTTAGTCTAATATTTTTCTCCTGAGGAAGGTGGCGTCTCTTTGTGTGAATTTTTTTTTTTCTTTTCCTGTCTGGGAAGATCTAGGCAAGGTGTCTCCCGGAGGCAGTCACAAGGTAGGTGAGCTGCAAGCTTGCTGATGGATGGTCTTGAATGAGCGCCCCCCCGTCCCCACTTACACCATCTCTCCAGGATACTCACAGCCGCCTGGAGATACGTGTGGAAGGAATGAGTGAGTCCTTCCCACTGACACTATGCATGTGCAAGCTCCTCCTGACTCACATCCTCTGCTAACGCTTGCTGATCACCGGGAAGAGCTGGAGGGCTTCAAGGAGGGGGCTCCGGATGCATCAGGACTGTGTGGACACAGTGACTCGCTGCCCCCAAACCCAGCAAGAACCGACGCCATGGGCAACTTGACCCCGCGAAGGCTTTTAGAAGTGAAGGTGTCTGCCAACGAGTCGCATCGCTGGGCTTTCGGGAGAAACATAAACCCCTCTAAATGTAGCCTGGGGCTCTCTTCGGGGATTGATCATCTTGGAGAGATGTCAATGCATCCTGAAAAGCAGAATCAGAACCACTAGCTCACCGTGCTGTGGATTCACATGCCTCCCTCAGAGACCCTCCGGCAGAGCCTGGTAGAGCACACCCGTTTGCACAGTACTCTTTGGTCTAGACTCTGCCTCTAATGTGCCCCACACGTCTGGGAAGGGGCCGACACCCAGCAGGGCCTCTCCTTCTCCATGGCCTTCCTTCATTCTCCCAGTTGATCCCTCCTGTCCCTGTTTCTCAGGGAGTTTACAAAGACCCCCCCTCCCTGTGTACATAATACCCCAAGACCTTGGAGTGTCTGGCACATACTGCACATGCATTCAGTGTGTGATGTGATAAATGAGGAGTGAATGAGTGTATCGTTATTTGACTAGCATCAGTTCAACCTGGCTTTTCTGGAGCAGGAATTGATAAGCTTTTTCTGAAAGGGGTCTCTCTCTCTCTCTCTCTCTGTGTATGGGCATGACTTATGGACCACTTGGTATTTGTACAACTATTCAACTCTGTGATCATAGAGCAAAACTAATCATAGACACATTGTAAATGAATGAGAAGGGCTGTGTTCCAATAAAACCTCATTTATTAAAAAAAATTAGGCAATGGGGGCTGGAGAGACGGCTTAGTGGTTAAGGTGTTTGCCTGCAAAGCCAAAGGACCCAGGTTAAGTTCCCCAGGACCCGCTTAAGCCAGATGCACAAGGGGGCGCACGTGTCTGGAGTTCGTTTGCAGTGGCTGGAAGCCCTGGAGTGCCCATTTTCTCTCTCTCTCTGCCTCTTTCCCTCTCTCAAATCAATTAATAAATAAAATTTAAAAAAATAGGCAATGTCCTGATTTGGCTCCTGGGCTATATTTTGCTGACCTGTGCTATAAAGGTATGTGGAAATTGGAGTAGATTAGGAATGACAGTTTCTGTCCAGCTGCAAAACCTTTGAGTCCTTTGGCAGGCATGGTTAATCCATCATGATATGTATATATTTTCTGCATGCTGATCTGCCTTTAGCCACCCATACCTCTACCTGGCACCCTCAACTGATCTGAGTTAATATGCCACATTTGACCTCTTTACCAGTCATGCCTGGGTATACCTCTTAGTTCCTTACAAAAGATGTGGTTGAGAGAGCCGGGCGTGGTGGCGCATGCCTTTAATCCCAGCACTTGGGAGTCAGAGGTAGGAGGATCGCCGTGAACTCGAGGCCACCCTGAGACTACATAGTGAATTCCAGGTCAGCCTGGGCTAGAGTGAGACCCTGCCTCAAAACAAAACAAAACAAGATTCCCCACTTAGAGCCTGGCGTAGTGGCGCACACCTTTAATTCCAGCACTTGGGAGGCAGAGGTAGGAGGGTTGCCGTGAGTTCGAGGCCAGCCTTCTAATGTTGGGAAGCATGAAAGAGTACCTCCTCAGGGCCGGAGAGATGGCTTAGCGGTTAAGGCACTTGCCTGCACGGCCAAAGGACCCGGGTTCGATTCCCTGGAACCCACGTAAGCCAGCCACACAAGGTAGCGCATGCGTCTGGAGTTTGCAGTGGCAGGAGTCCTTGATGCACTCATTCTCTCTGTCTGCCTCTTTCTCTGTCTGTCAAATAAATAAAAATAAAATAATAAAACTTAAAAAAAAAAAGATTACCTCAGCAAAGAATCCCTCCAAGGGGCCGGCTTGTGTCTTTTGCCCTCCCCTGTGTTTTTGATGTGGTCGGTAAATCAAGGGTTAATAATTTAAGCCAGTTGTGACAACAGAGCTTGAACCCGGGCTGTCACTCTCCCTGCCCACCTTGTGAGTTATTGAGCCCGGAGCCTGGCATTTGTGGGTGAGAACGCTGACACTCCGTTCCAGAATGCCACCTTCTCTCCCATTGTGCCACCTGTCAAGCTTTCCAAATACGCCCCTTTCACCTTCTCCTCCAGTGTTATTTTCCATTTGAGGGTCCTGACTAGTTTAATTCCTTGGCTAAGCCTTCTGCCCGTCCAAATGTCGTCAACCCTGTCATAGAATTTATTTTCTACACACGCATAAAATCAAGCTTGAGCAGTTTTTGGTGCTGCGAGCTCTTGAGAAACGGCCTTTGCGGCAGCCATCCGTCAAGGCGACAGTAATACTCGGAGAGCAAACTCTTTCTTATTTATTTAGCGCTGCACATTCTAGATCAGATTTCAGGCAGGCAGCGTGTGTCAGCAGAAAAGTGCCCTTCGCTGCTGGGGGTGTCTGTGCCACCAATCAATCAAGAGACGGGAAGAAAAGATGGCGAGGCGCCTACTATGTGCTAGGTATTTTCGCACAACCCCAGTTGTCTTCAGAGGGAGACGGGCTAGTCCCTACTATGCTGGTGAGAAAAATGGGTAAATAATGACAGGAGGTTGGAATAGGTGTTCGGAATCCTAGTTGTCATCAGTCAGGGTTTTGAGATACAGAATCATGGAGTGTGTGTGTGTGTGTATGCACATATGTGTGTATTCATGTGTGCATGCATTCGCTGTTATATCTATCTAGCTCTAAATCTGTCAATCATCTGTCTATCTGATTGAAGGAATTGGTTCACGATCTGGCAGGGGATGGCAAGTCTGAAATCTAGAAGCATGCTGAAAATTCAAGGAAGAGTTATATAGTAGATGTGGGTCTCATATTTGAAAAGCAAGCAAGCGGCCCTGGGAACTGGGGCGTGTTTGTAAATTATAACATCAAGGCAAAAAAAACAAAAATACCATCTATGGTAAACCTCAAGTTTTGCAAATAAGGCCTTCAACAAACTGGAGGATGCTCGCTTACAATAAGGAGGGTGAACTGCTGTACTTAAAATCAGCCAATAAAGCAGTTTATCAATGCTAATTACACCTACAAAATGTCTTCAAAGTAAAATGACTGAGCACCCTAGCCTACTCAAGGTCACACGCTAACCATCATGACAATCTTGTTTTCCCTCTATGGTCTTGTTCCTCTGTAGATTTGGACAACCACAGAACAACGTCTCTCTTAGCTTACTCCAGTTCAGCTGATGGTTTATAGAACACAGAACGTGAGGCCTGGATTTGGAACTCGGGTTACAAATTGATGAATCCCGTAGCTGTGATCCATAACAGATGTTTGGTCAGGACTTGGGGTTAGAATCTTGCTGACAGAAACAGTTCTAATGCTCCAGGGAAGATCCTGTGCAGTGTCCCTGATGACCACACTGCACACCCCGTGCACTGTCCCTGATGACCACACTGCACACCCCGTGCACTGTCCCTGACGACCACACTGCACACCCCGATGCACTGTCCCTGATGACCACACTGCACACCCCGTGCACTGTCCCTGATGACCACGCTGCACACCCCGTGCACTGTCCCTGATGACCACACTGCACACCCCATGCACTGTCCCTGATGACCACACTGCACACCCCGTGCACTGTCCCTGATGACCACACTGCACACCCCGTGCACTGTCCCCGACGACCACGCTGCACACCCTGTGTACTGTCCCTGATGACCACACTGCACACCCCGTGCACTGTCCCTGATGACCACACTGCACACCCCGTGCACTGTCCCCGACGACCACGCTGCACACCCCGTGTACTGTCCCGGATGACCACGCTGCACACCCCGTGCACTGTCCCCGATGACCACACTGCACACCCCGTGCACTGTCCCCGATGACCACGCTGCACACCCCATGCACTGTCCCGGACCACCTGCACACCACCCATACACTGCACACTGCCCAGTCTGTGCACTGTCCCTGACGACCACACTGCACACCCCGTGCACTGTCCCTGATGACCACACTGCACACCCGTGCACTGTCCCTGATGACCACGCTGCACACCCCGTGCACTGTCCCTGACGACCACGCTGCACACCCCATGCACTGTCCCCAATGACCACACTGCACACCCCGTGCACTGTCCCCGATGACCACACTGCACAGTCTGTGCACTGTCCCTGACGACCACACTGCACACCCCGTGCAGTGTCCCTGACGACCACACTGCACAGTCTGTGCACTGTCCCTGATGACCACACTGCACACCCCGTGCACTGTCCCTGACGACCACACTGCACAGTCTGTGCACTGTCCCTGACGACCACACTGCACACCCCGTGCACTGTCCCTGACGACCACGCTGCACACCCCGTGCACTGTCCCCAATGACCACACTGCACACCCCATGCACTGTCCCTGATGACCGCACTGCACACCCCGTGCACTGTCCCTGACGACCACACTGCACACCCCGTGCACTGTCCCTGATGACCACACTGCACACCCCGTGCACTGTCCCTGATGACCACCTGCACACCCCGTGCACTGTCCCTGATGACCACACTGCACACCCGTGCACTGTCCCCGATGACCACACTGCACACCCCGTGCACTGTCCCCTGATGACCACGCTGCACACCCCGTGCACTGTCCCCGATGACCACACTGCACACCCCGTGCACTGTCCCCGATGACCACACTGCACACCCCATGCACTGTCCCGATGACCACACTGCACACCCCTGTGCACTGTCCCTGACGACCACACTGCACACCCCGTGCACTGTCCCTGACGACCACACTGCACACCCCGTGCACTGTCCCTGATGACCAGCACTGCACACCCCGTGCACTGTCCCTGACGACCACACTGCACACCCCGTGCACTGTCCCTGATGACCACACTGCACACCCCGTGCACTGTCCCTGACGACCACAGTGCACACCCCGTGCACTGTCCTGATGACCACACTGCACACCCCGTGCACTGTCCCTGACGACCACACTGCACACCCCGTGCACTGTCCCTGATGACCACACTGCCACGTGACTGTCCCGATGACCACATGCACACCCCGTGCACTGTCCCTGATGACCACACTGCACACCCCTGCACTGTCCCTGACGACCACGCTGCACACCCGTGCACTGCCCTGATGCCACACTGCTACACCCGTGCACTGTCCTGACACCCTGCACACCCGTGCACTGTCCGATGACCCCTGCACACCGTGCACTGTCCCGATCCACACTGCACCCCGTCACGTCCCGATACCGCACTGCACACCCGTTGCACTGTCCCTGAGACCACACGTGCACACCCCGTGCACTGTCCCTGATGACCAGCTGCACACCCGTGCATGTCCCTGACTGACCACAGTGCACACCCGTGCACTGTCCTGATGACACACTGGCACACCCGTGCACTGTCCCTGACGACCACACTGCACACCCCGTGCACTGTCCCTGATGACCACACTGCACAGTCTGTGTACTGTCCCCGATGACCACAGTGCACACCCCGTGCACTGTCCCTGATGACCACACTGCACACCCCGTGCACTGTCCCCGATGTCCATACAGCACACCCCATGTACTGTCCCTGATGATCACGCTGCACACCCCGTGCACTGTCCCTGACGACCACACTGCACAGTCTGTGTACTGTCCCTGATGACCACACTGCACACCCCGTGTACTGTCCCTGACGACCACACTGCACACCCCGTGCACTGTCCCTGACGACCACACTGCACACCCCGTGCACTGTCCCTGACGACCACACTGCACACCCCGTGCACTGTCCCTGATGACCACACTGCACAGTCTGTGTACTGTCCCCGATGACCAGACTGCACACCCCGTGCACTGTCCCTGACGACCACACTGCACACCCCGTGCACTGTCCCTGACGACCACACTGCAGACCCCATGCCCTGTCCCCGATGACCACACTGCACAGTCTGCTTGCTCCTACCACCCAGGTCCCCTGGCCCCGTCCTCCGGCAGGACCACCCTTCCCCCGTGTGCATCTGCCCCCTCTCACAGCAGCCGATCCGCAGCGATCCCTCAGGTCCTAGCTTCATTACCGTTTTCTCGAGAATCGTCCCACGGCCTCAGTGGGGGCCTCGTCTGCGCATGCTGACTGTGCTGTTTGTCCTATTGACTGACCCTGTTAGCACCGGGCTTAACTGGACTGGGCTGTGTCTGACTGCCTTGGGCTCCAGTGTCCAGAGAAATGGTCAGTGCGTGGTGGACATTTGATAAATATTTGTTCAGCATCGAGAAAGGATCAGCGTGCCACCCTCACTAGTCATGTTCCCAGTACAGACGAGTTTTTTTTTTTTTTTTGTCCCATCCAAGTAAATGACTAAGTACGTGTTTCTGTGAGCACTTGTCTTTATATCATCAGTGTTCTTATGTGGAACAATTAACAGAGCCAAGAGGTCACTGTCTCCTCAGTGGAATTCACGTCAACCACACGATCCACTTTCTTCGCAGGAGCTGGGCTTAGCGAGCTGGCCAGGGGTCTGGACACGAGGAGTGGGTTTGCCAGAGTTAACGCCCCCCAAGCATTTTCCCTGAGGCTATTCTAGTAGGAGTGACGGGGGGAGGGTGAGGGTGACACAGTACAGACGTTCAAAATTGCTTCAAGGTGGTCTTAGTCCCATTTACTGTTCCCAGGAGCCTGGTCTAGAGTTTGCTGCGGTGCGTTAGCACGGCGCACGGAGACAAGGTTGGATACGTGTTTAGTCTGAGCGGGTCCAGCGTGGCTTTGGCTCTGTGCAAGGCTGTTGCCTGGAAAGGGAGGCAGGATGGGAGTGGCGGTCCGCCCTGGCAGGCCAGCTCTTCCTTCCTCAGTCTCTCTGCCAAGGCCCTAACTCTGGTTCACCTTGTGAAGGGATTTCAAATAATTCGCTTTTCTCAAACAAACAAAAAAAAAAAAAAAAAAAGAGAGAGAGAGAGAGAGAGACAAAAACAAAAACGAGATTATGTCCTCTGCATTTGGAAAATATTAAGGGTCTCAAATAAATTCCATTTAATTTTGCCGTGCGTGGTGGCGCACGCCTTTAATCCCAGCACTCGGGAGGCAGAGGTAGGAGGATCGCCATGAGTTCGAGGCCACCCTGAGACTCCATAGTGAATTCCAGGTCAGCCTAGGCTAGAGAGACCCTACCTCGAAAAACCAAAAAAAAAAAAATAATAAATAAATAAATTCCATTTAATTTCAACATTGCCATCCTATTTATTTCAATTTATTTAAAATACTTATCGAAGGACTTCCGGCTAAGATGGCGGTGTAGGAACCACCCCAAAGCAGCTTAGGGGAGAAAAAGCCAGAAAACAAAACAAAACAGCAAAAATACTTATTGAGGCTCTGAACCATGCCTTAGGAAAGCAATCATGAGACCTCACGGAACTTACAGCCCTAACAGAGGATATGCTCAGAGAAGAGAATGCAGAGTGAGGTACCCCGTTTGATCGCCAAGCTGGGCGCTTGGGTCGGTGTTTTATATTTAATCACCTCATTTCATCTTCAAAGCTATCCTTTGAAGTAGATCCTCTACGATGACCTGCCAGGTAAGGAAACCACCTGAGCCCTTAAGAAAGTTTGTCTTGGGCTGGAGAGAGATGGCTTAGAGGTTAAGGCACTTGCCTGCAAAGCCAAGGGGCCCAGGTTCAACTCCTCAGGACCCACGTAAGCCAGATGCACAAGGTGGCGCGTGCGTCTGCAGTTCGTTTGCAGCAGCTGGAGGCTCTGGTGCGCCCATACTCTCTCTATCTGCCTCTTTCTCTCTCTGTCCCTCCCTATCTCTCAAATAAAATAAATATATTTAAAAAAAAAAAGAAAGTTTGCCTCGCAGCTTAAAGTCAAGGGACAGAGGAAATTAAATGAAGGTTTTTAAAGCCAGATGAGTTTCCCATGGCCATTGCTCGCCTCCTGACTAATATCAGAAGCAACTCAGTGAACTTGATGGCTTGTTCTTCAAAGTGCTAGAAAAGAGGTGCATATAAGACCCAGGAGACCCCTTAGAGGAGGGCCATTTGGGCTCTGCTGGGGTCATGAGGCTGAGGGAAGGGAGAGAAGGGGGATGTCAAGCCTCGAGGGTGGGGCACCAGGTTGGGGCTCTGTCTCAGGGGCCAGAAACCATGGGGGCTGCTTTAAGCAGCGTAGGGCAATGAGGATGAACAACCCCTAGAAGCAGTGCACAGAATGACCAGTAGGGGGTGGTAGACTGTGCAAGAACTAAGAGCTCATCGTGACCCCGGGTCTGGTCATGCTTCTGCGCTGCAGACCCCTGGTGCCATTTTCTTGTTGCGTTCTCTTGGGAATCAGCTGCTCAGGAGTTACAGGTAGAAGTAATTCAATTTAATCACATGTCTCTCGTAGTTACAGACTATTGGGCCAGCATCTGATCTCCCCCCACCCACTTCTCCCAGCTATGTGAGGAAATAAATCACTATGTTTATCTAATAGTAATGACAATGTTGGGGAACATTCGAAACATGACCCAGACTTCTGGGCACTAAGGAATGATCACTCCAGCTGCTTAGTTCTCTGCCAGGATTGTGTCACTGGAAGAGAGCTGCTTCTCCCTGGAATCCTGTGACGCTGTAAATGCCCAGGCTCCCTACCCCAATTTCTTCTTCTTTTTTTTTTCTTTAAGATTTTTTTTTTTTTAATTAGAGACAGACACAGAGAGAATGGGCGTGCCAGGGCCTCCAGCCACTTCAAACGAACTCCAGGTGCATGCGCCAACCATGTGTGTCTGGCTTACGTGGGACCTGGAGAACCGAACCTGGGTCCTTAGGTTTCGCAGGCATGCGCCTTAACCGCTAAGGCATCTCTCCAGCCCTCTACCCCAGCTTCTTAAAAGACCCTCCAGATTCAAGGCTCCCCGGATGTTCTGAGACTTTTGCTATGAGGACAGTTCTGCCTGGTTCAGCTCCCCTTCCCTGATCAGCTGGGAGTGCTCAGAGTGACCCCCAAGACAGTTCTGCAGGAAGCCTGCTTCTAGGGGACCTGTCCTGCAGCTCATGTATGTGAGACAGCATGTGTGGAACACCTCACAGGACTTCCCTTCACTCTTACGATGGTCACAGGTGGTATTTAGGCAGAGAGAAAGAGCGAGAGAGAGAGAGAGAGAGAGAGAGAGAGAATGGGCATTCCAGGGTCTCCAGCCACTGCAAACAAACTCCAGATGCATGCACCACCTTGTGCATCTGGCTTATGTGGGTCCTGGGGAATCGAGCCTTGAACCGGGGTTCTTAGGCTTCACAGGCAAGCACTTAACCACTAAGACATCTCTCCAGCCCTAAAATCTTTTTTTTTAAATATATTTTATTTATTTATCTATTTGAGGGAGAGAGAGAGAGATAGTGGGCGCACCAGAGCTTGCAGCCACTGCAAATGAACTCCAGATGCATGCGCCCCTTTGTGCATCATCTGGCTTATGTGGGTCCTAGAGAATCGAACTGGGATCCTTTGGCTTTGCAGGCAAACGTTTTAACTGATAAACCATCTCTTCATCCCTAAATTCTTTTTTTTAAATATTTATTTATTTATAAGCAGAGAGAGAGAGAGAGAGAGAGAGAGACAGAGAAAATGAGAATTGGGGTGTCAGGGCCTCCAGCCTCTGCAAATGAACTCCAGACATATGCATCACCTTGTGCATCTGGCTCACGTGGCTCCTGGAGAATCGAACTTGGGTCCTTAGGCTTTGTGGGCAAGTGCCTCAACTGCTAAGCCATCTCTCCAGCCCAGTTCTCTCTCTCTGCCACTCATTTTGTGTTTTTTCAAGGTAGGGTCTCACTCTAGTCCAGGCTGACCCGTAATTCACTATGTAGTCTCAAGGTGGCCTCGAACACACAGCGATCCTCCTACCTCTGCCTCCACCACGCCCGGCTTCAGCCCAGGTCTCTTATCTTTGATCATAGTGCCCTTAAATTCTTCTTGTAAAGGCAAGATAGGGCTTCCTGACCTTTAAACACTAGAAAATGAGGCTCACAAAGCAATCATTTCCCCCAAATTCACAGCAGCTAGCAACAGAGTCAAATCATGTCACTTTCTGATCCGTCTCACTGCATATAGCAATGCCGTGTGTGTTCACATGCATTTTCACCCGCTAATGTCCCGGACTGACTGGGCCCAGGACTCCTGTCTCCGATTTATCAGCTAGAAGGCTGGCTTTTAAAACTCTCAATAAAACTTGTGACGCCAGACGAAACGTCCAGGACCGATTCTTACACGGCACCCATCCCCTGCGGCGGAGGCGCTAAGCCGGGAGTTCATCACCTATCTTTTTGCTACACAGCCGGTCCAGGGAAAAGAGAAAGGCATAGACAGAGATGGGAGGAGGAAGAGGAGAGGCGAGAGAAGGAAAAGCGAGAAGAAAAGAGACGTAGAGGGGAGGGCTGAGGGAAAGCCGTGTTAGCGGTGGCTTTGAACTCCTCGGGACAGTATGCTTATCATCTGGAATAACAGACAGAGATGGTGGCTGAAGGAGTGGGGTTCGGGGGGGGCGAGGGTGTGCAGACGGCTGTGCCAATAACGCTGTGGGCGGCCCACAAAGATGTCACAGGCACCGGTGCCAAGTGGGCCCTTCAGCCGGTGCTGAGCTGGCAATTGAAAGCAAAGTGGGGTCTCCAGGGCCGGGGGACCCTCCTGTTGGTGGCCGCTCTGACACGGGGGGGGGGGCTCCCTGGAAGGAGCTGGTATTTTTAGCTCGCTAGTTGCACGGACAGATGCAAGCAGGACCACAGTGTGCAATTCATTATTAGTATTATTTTTTTTTTCAGGACGTAATAGCTAACAGCTCTGCAAACACTCTGGGTGTGCTCTACGGCTCATCTTGAGTACAGCTCTGAGGATGCTCCAGAGAGACGCTGGGGTACAGGGGCCCCCCACCCAGAGCCTGAGGGGCAGGAACAGTCCTCACCTAAGGGGGGGGGGTCTAGAGGGCTAGCCTCCTCATACTTCCTGAACAAGACTCGGGTTTGATCAGATCCAAGTGGAACGAAGTTCTAATTGCCTGGGTCACTAAGAGGCAGGCCCACTCTCTGGACCTGCACCTGACCGCTGTGGCCCTGGGCCTGTCGCACATGGCCATCTTGAGCCAAGGTGACCTCACAGGACATTGTGGGCACCTCCGTCTGCATTTCTGCAGGCATGGGAGGGAGGGAGGGGGGGAGGGCGCAGCCATGGTGTTAGCAGGAGACCCACCCCTTGCCATTTCGAACTACACAGCTCCGGCTGTCTGTTCTACCTCAAGAGCTCGGGAGAACGCTCTAGAGAAAGTCCTCCCCATTTGTTCAAAGCCCTTCCATGGTTTACAGTCTTTTATTATTATTATTATTATTAATTTTTTGGTTTTCCAAGGTAGGGTCTCGCTCTAGCCCAGGCTGGCCTGGAATTCACTCTGTAGTCCCAGAGTGGTCTCGAACTCACAGCGATCCTCCTACCTCTGCCTCCCGAGCGCTGGGATTAAAGGCGTGTGCCCCACCATGCCTGGCTTGGTTTACAGTCTTTTATCTGGGGAGAGAGAGATGAAAAAAAAAGAAAGAAAAAGAAATCCGGAGAGCCAGGTATCGCAAGTGTTAGCTCTTGCACATCTCAGGAGACGACTCACTCAGGACTGTGCTTGGAAATGTCCCTTCTCTGTCTGCTTTGCGGGCTGTTGGGACAATTCAGAGGACATCAAGACAGTGGACCGGCGGAAGGCTGTGCACATCTGAGGGGCGGTTGTCAGTTGAGCTGATTCCAAAATGGAATTAGAGGTGCAGGGAGCTGAAGTGGGATGTCTTCTTCCTTCCCTGCCTCTTTTGTGCTTGCCGTCTCACCTCTTTCCTTCCCAAACATCTGCTTGAGTGTTTGCTACTGCCCATGACCTAGGGAAGCACAGAGGGGTAAGATGGGTGAGGTACCCTGCATATATATGTGTATATATATATGTGTATGTGTGTGTGTTTGTGTGTATCTGTGTGTATTCCAGCCACAGCAGGGCTGGAGAGATGGCTTAGCCATTAAGGCACTTGCCTGTGAAACCCAAGGACCCACCATGCTCCACTCTCCGGATCCAAAGTAAGCCAGACTCACCAAGGTGAGGCAAGCGCAAGGTCGCACATGACCACTGGGTGGCGCAAGCGTTTGGAGTTCAATTTCAGTGACTGAGGCCCTGATGCACCAATTCTCTCTCTCTCTAAAAATAAAATTAAAAAAAAATTAGCCACAGCAGACAAACAACATGCTTTAAAAAAAAAAAAAAAAAAGAATGAGAGGAAGGAGGAGGTGTAGAAGTAAGGTGTGGTGGGAACAGAAGGTCTC
This sequence comes from Dipus sagitta, assembly GCA_036346955.1. Classification (NCBI taxonomy): domain Eukaryota; kingdom Metazoa; phylum Chordata; class Mammalia; order Rodentia; family Dipodidae; genus Dipus; species Dipus sagitta. The sequence continues at coordinate 35,117,117 of CM070789.1, forward strand.
AACACCTCTACCCCTAGCCAGAGCCACCTGCCTAAAACCTTCTGTGGCCAAGCATCATGGCTTGCTGTGGTGGGCTGCGCTTGAGCCCTGACTCCCATTCTCTCTCTCTCCCCACCCCCCGTCTCTTACAAATAAATAAATCTTTTAAAAAAAAGAAGTTAATGTTCAAGGGAAGTCAGTGTCAAGCTAGGGAATGGCTGATCTGTGATTCCCGACTCAGATGTGTCTTAATGCCAAAGTCCATAAGCCCACAGCGCTGTCGGTGTGAAGAGGGTTCTCAAATGAGGGTAAGTTCACGGTCGTACGATCTCGCAGCCGCTGGTCAGTTGATGTGCAAAGGCCACCTGTCAAGTTCATGGGAGATCTTTCCACCAAATCCCTAGGATGTGGTCTTCAAACATGGGGTCCGAATCCTGCACACTCCTCCATTTCTCCTCCCCGACATTCGGTGAGCCCAAACTAGAATATGGAATGGTAAGTTTATCATCGGCTCAGCAAGCACAGGCAACCTCAAGACGCTGTGGAAATGGACCTAGACTTGAGGCTTTCCCTGCCGTCCTGCACATTCCTGCGGGCTCACAGGAGGTGGGCAACAGGAAGTGATCTGCAGGCCAACGGGAAATGGACAACAGTTGAGGGAAGGAAGGAGAGGGAGAGGGGGGCAGTTTCTTCTCCACTGAGAAACTGGTGAGAGGCAGATACGTTGAGTACAGGGTAAGAGCAGATGGCCTCACCTTCACGGGTCCAGGCTGAGGTGTGAATGGTGGAGACGTGTCCTTCCTCCTCAGCACCATTCTGTATCGAGCACCTGCCGTATCCGGATGCTAGATCTACAGAGGAGTGAGCTCTCTATTGAGTACCAGCTGTGTGCCACATGCTGGGCCTATAGAAGACCGAGTCCCTAGTCTCTTGGATGGGGTGCTAGCAATATCCGAGATCTTTTTACCTCACTAAGGTGTCAGGCTGGGAAACAACGCCATTGTGGCTCCTGTTCTCATAGGGCTGGTATTCTAGTTGGGGGAGACAGCTAGAAATTCTACCCAGTAAGGAGAGAAAAAAAGTAGGGGGGGGGGTTGAAGAAGTGGGATGTTAGGAAGCTAACAAGCAAGGGGCAGAGAATATTGATGGGAGAGACAATTCCATACAGTATAGGCCCTTTATAAACAAGTAATATGTACGTTACAAAATTTAACTTGTAATATGTTACATGTAATACGTTGAGATACTTGCTCAACCATGTTTATGGCCGCTCTATTCACAACAGCTGGGAAATGGAACCAGCCTAGATGTCCCTCAACTGATGAGTGGATAATGAAGATGTGGCACATTTACACAATGGAGTTCTACTCAGCGGTAAAGAAAAAGGAAGTTATGAAAATTACACGAAAATGGATGGATCTGGAAAGGATTATACTAAGTGAGGTAACCCAGGCCCAGAAAGCCAAACGTCGCATGTTCTCTCTCGTATGTGGATCCTAGCTACAGATGATTGGACTTCAGTGTGAGTAGGAAGAAAACTCAGTAGCAGAGGCCAGTAAGCTAGAAAGGAGATATAAAGGGAAGAGAAAGGAAGGGAGGTGGGTACTTAGTAGGATGGTATTGTATATATATAAGTAGAAGAATAGATTAATGGGGGTGAAAATGCCCAAAGTGAGGTCAGGGGAAGAAATTGAGTAAAGGAAACGTGGAGGGAGGGCTAATCAAAATCTAAGAGGATATAAATAAATCATATGAAAACCTACTTTTTTGGACAATGGACCACTCAGGAGCCATAGATTGTTACTAGAAAATTTTCAGTGCCAGGGATGGGATACCTTCCAGTGAGTTGTTGGCCAGGGATTGTCCCTGATGCCCGAAAACATTATAGGCCATTGCCGAGGCCCTTGGTTTCCCACCAGGAATAGATAGTAAGACCCTATTGCTGAAGATTCCACATACTTGGGCTGCAAGGCCACTGAGAAATCCTGCTGGAATTGAGCTGAAAACCTCCATCATGTAGACCAGCTGACAGAAATCTGGAAGAAGCCATTCTGCATGTAGTCCAATGGGAGAGAGAGAGAGAGATCACCAGTGAAGATACTCAACAGTGGACACTGCAAGCCTTATATTTGGCCAGCCAGGCCAAATGAGCCAACGGGTGCAATAGTGACATGTCTGTCATGGTGGAAACCAACTGCCCTCTAATTGGACTGGAGGCCTGCTCCATGGGAGGGAATACATCCCTGATACTGAAAACCTACAACAGGGGTAGACATGATCCCTAGGGGTGTAACGTCTGCTGCTGTCTGGCTAAATGTATATACTATGCTCACCAAACTGCCCAGTAAATATTTCTCTTAATGTTCATATCCATATATTAGTGCTACTCTCACTTTTTGTTAGAGAACCTTCTCTTTTCAGATGGCGGTGACCTTGGGATGACTCACAAGGCACCATGGTGCTGAGAAGAAGTGATAGAGGAGTGCTCAGCACTAAAATATTTCTATCACATCTTCCAAGGCTCTGGGTCCATTGCGGAAGAGGTGGCGGAAAGAATGTAAGAGCCAAAGGAAGGGTAGGACTCCTTACAACGTGCTCCCCCCAGACACAAAATGGCCTGGATATCCATGACCTCACAGTGCCTGACACTACCTAAACAAGACCATCATAATAGGAGGAAAAGATCATGACAACAAAGTAAAAGAGAGACTAATTGAGAGGGGGAGGGGATATGACGGAGAGTGGAGTTTCAAAGGGGAAAGTAGTGGGAGGGATGGTATTACCATGGGATATTGTTTACAGTCATGCAAGCTGTTAATAAAAAATAACTAAATTGCCAGGTGTGGTGGCACATTCCTTTAATCCGAGCACTTGGGAGGCAGAAGTAGGAGGATCACCGTGAGTTCGAGGCCACCCTGAGACTACATGGTGAATTCCATGTCAGCCTGGACTACAGTGAAACCCTACCTCGAAAAAATAAATAAATTAATTAATTAAAAATATTTTAAATAGTGTTATTGGGACAAGAGGGAAGAAAGTTGGCTTCCTTGGCTGGAAAATGTCATTCAGTTCAGTTGAAGTGACTTTTCTCACAGACAGGCAATAGGCCACAGTTGAGCCCAGACCAAAAAAAAAAAAAAAAAAAAAAAAAAAAAAAATGTGGGGCCAGAAATGTTTCTTTTCCTTTACTGAAAGCCTTTATCTCTGCCCCTTTATTCCAGAATCTTGGATGATTATTGCCTTTGGATTAGATGGCCTGGTGGGGCAAGGGTTGTTTTCAAAGTCAGCCTTTACGTCTTGGAAGAAGAATCAAAGGTTGTGGAAAAGAAAACACGGGTCACGCTAAGTTTCTTCAAAACAAACGAAAGAAAGAATCAATGAAAAATTAAATTGTGCCGTGAATTTAAGCTTCACGCACTCCTTGCTCATTGATGGACTTATCTCCTCCGTCGAGTTGTGAGAACAGATGGCAAATGCTTCTGACTGGAAAACAATAGACACATGCTAGAAATTATCAGATATCCCCCCCCCCCCACACACACACAGTGAGTATGGGAAGACCTTCATGTCTTTACCTTCAGAAAACTCACAATGCCCATCCCCTTTTTCTTCTGAGAATTAGAAACAACAGTGGCTTGGTTCCGAAGTGTCGAGAGTGCCTACGAAAAGCTGTCTTCTCATCCGCCTTTTATCTTTTCCGGGGACAGTCAACTGCCAGAAATGTGTCACTTCCAGCAGACCTCCACATTTCATGGAACATCTTATTTGGATAAAAATGTAAATTATTACCACACCAGTCTTTGCGGACTCTTTTTTTTTTTCTTCTTCTTCTTCTCCTTTTATTTCCAAGGAGAGCTGTAACTAAGCTTGACAAACTACTGATTCCTACCAAAGCCATCTCAATGCAATGCAGACATCAGAGCCAAGTAGAGGAGGGGAGCTAAATGCCTTGCTATGACTCAGACAGAAGTTTCTTGGGCTTTTAAACACACAGAACCCTTCTTTCAGGCTATCTGCCCAGAACGAATAACAGCATATGAGCACCTGGACACAAAAAGCATTAAAAAAAAAAAAACGTTTTATTTTGTCTCCTATGTCAATGTCAATGACAAGGCTGGACTCCGGACAGTGGAGTCTATGATTCCACAAACTTTTAAGGCATAGTAGACAAGAAGTAAAGAAGAAGTGATGGTGTGTGGGGAACCCATGGTGTGCTGTGAGATATTGTAGGAACTTTCCAAAAGTCGGGGTGGAGGGGGTACAGGAGAGGCACTTCCCACTGGAGGGACAAGGGAAGGGATCTTAACCTGGGTGCCTGGAGGAAGTGGATTATGAGTTAGGCCTTTAAAAAATGGTACGGAGGGTTGGAGCGATGGCTTAGTGGTTAAGCGCTTGCCTCTGAAGCCTAAGGACACCAGTTCGAGGCTCAATTCTCCAGGACCCACGTTAGCCAGATGCACAAGGGGGTGCACGCATCTGGAGTTCGTTTGCAGTGGCTGGAGGACCTGGCGTGCCCATTCTCTCCCTCTCTCTCTCTCTCTCTCTCTCTCTCTATCTGCTTCTTTCTGTCTCTGTCACTCTCAAATAAATAAATAAAAATGAACAAAAAATTAAAAAAAAAATGGTATAGAGAGGGCTGGAGAGATGTCTTAGTGGTTAAGTGCTTGCCTGTCCTAAGGACCCCAGTTTGAGGCTCTATTCCCCAGGACCCACGTAAGTCAGATGCACAAGGGGACGCATGCATCTGGAGTTCGTTTGCAGTGGCTGGAGGCCCTGGCGTGCCCATTCTCTCTCTCTCCCTCTTTCTCTCTCTGTCTGTTGCTCTCAAATAAATAAAAATAAACAACAAAAAATTTAAAAAAATGTGATGCTTCTTTCTCACTTGGCCATTCTCGCGCAGGTGGTGGGTTAGTCCCCAAACTCTAGGAGAGCAACCTCCTCAGAAGATCGCCATCAGTCTGAAGAAGACTACCAGGAGGCAGGGATGGAGGCACCTGTCTGTAATCCCACCTTTGGGAGAGAGAGGGAAGAGGCCCAGGGTGTCAACGCCTTACTTAGCTACCAGCTACATGTGAGTTCAAGGCCAGCCTGCGACGTATTCACGAAGACGGAAGGGCTGCTCGGCTTATGAGCAATACCATTCTAGTGAGCGTGACGTGTCTTCTGATCTGTGCTCCGCAACTCAGACTGCAAGCAAGATAAAGTATGGAGAGTCTCTGGCCAGATAAACGTTCATTTTCTTGCCTAAGCTCTCGGTGTTGAAATATTTTATCCGATTGCACGCTGCGATTGTTAATACTTTAATTGTCAAATTAACTTGCGCTTTCCCATCAGAAAAGCGTTCAGGGTGTGGTAATGGCAGAGAGGCGGTCGACCAGATGGTCTTGGAGGTTCTTTCCAACGTGGCTACTCTGTGATTCATGGGCTAACACAGATCAACTCATAAAAAGATAAAATAAAATAAAATAAAGGAAGCCAAAACACATGGTCTCAGAGATCGCTTTTGGCAGCCTCGGAGCCGTGGCCCGAGAAGCACCCAGAGTGGCAGGCCATCCGTCAGGCTGGCTGTGTCAGCAACTGGAGAAGTAGTCCGTAAACCTGCCAAACCGTGTCTTGGCTATGTGCTCTAATCAAAGGGGAAGCAAACGCCGGGGGAGGCCCGGGCGACACAGCTCCGCTCGGCATAAAGGAGACCGGGCTGCGTGCTGTGCAGAAACCAAAGCAGTTCCCCTCCCATCGAAGACACGGATAAATAAATCCCTTTGGCTTCAGATCACAAGCGGGCCATATAGGAACCGGGAAACCGGTGAGCTAGCTACCCTGAGCCCATTCCTCACCCCTTCAACCCACCTAGCCCTGATATATCTCCGGCAGACGCCCGGGCTCCCAGACAGACTTCTAGAAGAATTTTACTCGCCTGTTATGTGAGCGTTGGAAAGGACTCTGGGGCGGAGGGAAATGAGTTCTGGGGCTGGGTTTCCTGTGTACCAGCCACTTGCCACGGGTACTGATGATCTAGCCTTCCCCTAGAAAGTCTGATAGGAGCACTTTGATAAGGGCATGGCCAGATGGCTTGCTTATCAGCGTCGCAAGCGGTTCTCCATCACAGCCAGGGCCAAGCACCAGCGATGTAAGCACCTAGCTTTGGCTCTCTTGTCTGTAAAATGGGGGCAAGAGCTACTCCTAAGAGCCTCTAAGAGAACCAGTGAAGGTGGTGTCCAATGGCCACAGCTTTGTCTCACGGATCTAAAGCGAGAATTGTATGCATTCTACACGATGGGCTAGTGTGGGTAGAAGCAAGGACAACCAGAGGACGGTGTCCTGGTCACACTCTCAGGCACCAGGGATGACAATGGCCTCCACATTTCCTGTTTGGGTGGCAACCCAGTGACCTTTACAAGCAGTCAACTCTCCCCATCAAGCCAGCCACTGTTGGGGCCTGGGAGGGAGGGGACTAGGATGCACCACACAGCTGGATCCCATTGCTATTTGTGCATCGATTTACTTGGCCTGGCAGCTTGCATTCGGTCAGCAAGCACTGGCTGCCACGGGGTAGACTCCGAGCCGGAGGCTGGAGATCCAGAAGTTATTTTAACCCCGGACCTGTGTTTGGGTAGCTCACAGCGACCAGGAAGGCAAATCCAGTTACTAGTATTGTTGGAGAGTCAAGGGACCACCACTCATGTAAACAGCAACTTGTTTAGAAAAGGGTGGTACTAGGCTGGAGGGATGGCTTAGCCGTTAAGGGCGTTTGCCTGCAGAGCAAAAGGACCCAGGGTTCAATTCCCCAAGACCCACATTAGCCAGACGCACAAGGGGACGCACGCGTCTGGAGTTTGTCTGCAGTGGCTGGAGGCCTTGGCATGCCCATTCTCCCTCTCTCTCTTTTTCTCTGTCAAATAAATAAATAAAAGTAAAATAAAATAAAGGGTGGTACTGGTGCAGCTGGGAGATACTTGGGGGAAAAGTTCTTGGTAGAAGAGAGTATATTACTCCAAAGCTTCTTGCTTGTATCCTTGCTTCTCAAGAGACACATTTCTAAATCATATCATTTCCAGCCTGTTTTCCCAAAAGCACAGTCCTAATAGTGCCACACCCCGGCTCCAGCTCATTCTGGGTTTTGTTTTGTTTGTTCGTTTTCGAGGTAGAGTTTCACTCTAGCCCAGGCTGACCTGGGATTCATTATGTAGTCTCAGGGTGGCCTTGAACTCACAGCGATCCTCCTACCTCTGCCTCCTGAGTGCTGGGATTAAAAATGTGCACCTGGCTCGTTCTATTTTTTAAACATTTTATTTTACTTATTATTATTATTATTATTATTATTTTTGGTTTTTCAAGGTAGGGTCTCGCTCTAGCCCAGGCTGACCTGCAATTCACTATGTCATCTCAGGGTGGCCTTGAACTCATGTGATCCTCCTACCTCTGCTTCCCGAGTGCTGGGATTAAAGGTGTGCGCCACCACGCCTGGCTAATTTTACTTATTATTTATGAGAGAGAAGGGGCACTCCAGGGTCTCTAGCCATTGCAAATGAACTCCAGATGTGTGCTCCACCATGTGCATCAGGGGAATTGAACCTATGTCCCTAGGCTTCGCGGGCAGGCGCCTTAACCACTAAGCCATCTCTCTGGCCCGTCCAGCTTGTTCTTTTCTTTTTTTTTCCTAATGTTTTATTATTTATTTATTTGACAGAGAATGAGGGAGAGAAAGAGACAGAAAGAGAGAGAGAATGGGCGCACCAGGGCCTCCAGCCACTGCAAACAAATTCCAGACGCCTGCGCCCCCCTGTGCATCTGGCTAACGTGGGTCCTGGGGAATCGAACCTGGGTCCTTTGGCTTTGCAGACAAGTGTCTTAACCGCTAAACCATCCTTCCAGCCTATCCAGCTTGTTCTTGACTGCACTTCCGCCCCATCACCCCCTGCACACTAAGAATCTCAGAGCCTTGGCCTGGCCACACCCCCCGGCTCTCTGGCCCCGTTTCCCTCTATGTTTCTCCTTGCATGTCAGCTCAGCGCGCGTGGAGCTATTTGACATTGTCCCGACGCACCACGTTTTTGCACACCTGTCTGCCTTGTACAAGCTTGACAGGCCTTTCTTCCTCCAAGCCCTCCACCTCCTCATTTTCTTGCCGCATCAAGCTATTTGCTGTCCGCCCAATGCTCCCTTTTATGTCTGCGCGCAGATTATTCCCTGTGTTGTACAAATTATTTCCTGGGCTGGGAGTAACCTTTCCCCTTCCTCTTATCTGCCTGGAAAGGCGCCTTCTGATCTTCCAAAAACAAATTCAAATTCGCCTGTCATCTCCGCGGAGGTGCTTTCTGTCCCAACCCTACCAACACCAGTGGCTTCTTCCTCTGAGTGGCCGTTAGTGGACTTGACAGTGTTTCCTCCTCAATAAGGCCACAAGTGTACATGGGACGACAGGCAGAAGTATGTTGGGAGACTTTGCTCCCTTGCAAGATCCATGATATTTTGGGGGCTGGAGAGATGGCTTAGCGGTTAAGGCGCTTGCCTGCAAAGCCTAAAGGACCCAGGTTCGATTCCCCAGGACCCACGTACTGCCAGATGCACAACATGGTACGTGTGTCTGGAGCTCGTTTGCAGTGGCTAGGGGCCCTGGTGCGCCCATTCTCTCTCTAAATGCTTCTCTCTCTCTCCCAAATGAATCTCAAATCAATAAATCAAAAATTTAAAAAAAACAACATGGATCTTGGGCTGGAGAGATGGCTTAGTGGTTAAGGCACTTGCCTGCAAAGCCCTAAGGGGTCCATGTTCAACTCTCCAGATCCCACTTAAGCCAAATTGCACAGAGGTGAGGCAAGTGCGAGGTCGCACATGCCCACTAGGTGGTGGAAGTGTCTGGAGTTCCATTGCAATGGCTGAGGCCCTGGCGTACCAATTCTCTCTCTCTCTCTCTCTGTCACTCTCTAAAATAAAAAAAAATATATGGTTCTATATTCTTCTGCTTGGGCCCCTTGGAGGGGAAATGAATATGTTAGCTGGTGGCTTGGGACTGCAATGGATATATCTTCCTATTGATCTTGTCCCTCCGTGCCTTCCTTGTCTATTCCTTGGAATCAGAGTTCGATCCCTGGTGCCATTCGTAAAGCACAAAAACCTTTCACATTTATCTGCCTGATCTTGTAATGTTTTATGCGATTTATGGGTTAGAAGGTTTGCTGACCAAGGGATTGAATACACAAGAGACCATCCTACAGAGAGAAGGAGCCGGGTGTGGTGGCGCACGCCTTTAACCCCAGCACTTGGGAGGCAGAGGTAGGAGGATCGCCGTGAGTTCGAGGCCACCCTGAGACTATAGAGTGAATTCCAGGTCAGCCTGGGCCAGAGTGAGAACCTACCTCGAAAAACCAAAAAAAAAAAAAAAGAAAAAAAAAAGAAAAAAAAAGAAAAAGAACTTGGGGAGCAGAGCCAAGGGTGACCCATGGTCAAATCTTTGGCCTCTGAATTGAGGTCAGAAAATTGGCTTTGAATTTTATTACTCAGCTGAGTTCAGGACACAAACAGCTTTCTGATTTTTGTTCTTTTTCCAATGTCCCAATTTGGAGAACTCTACTTCTTGTTTTCTCTTAACAATACACTCTCAAAATACAGTGGACAGGACAGTGGATTATAGCATCCAAGGCCACTGTGAGTTACTGTCCTCTAGATGCTTCCTAGACTGTACAATGAATAAATCGATATCTTATAGCTCAAATAGGTGGATTAATTTCTTTGTAGAATCCATTATGCAATCCCCTTTTTTGGGGGGGTGAGGGGCTATGCCGTAAATATAGACCTATGTTCTATCTTCCTCTTTCCCCCTATCATCTACCACTTAGCACCTCAAGATTGCTAACTCCTGCCGGGCGTGGTGGTGCACGCCTTTAATCCCAGCACTTGGGAGGCAGAGGTAGGAGGATTGCTGTGAATGAGTTCAAGGCCACCCTAAGACACTAAGACACTACATAGTAAATTCCAGGTCAGCCTGGGGCTAGAGTGAGACCTTACCACGAAAAAAAAATATATAAAAATAAATAAATAAATAAATAAAAAGAAAAGAAAAGAAAAAAGATTGCTAAATCCCTACCACAAAAGCCACATGATTGAATCTGACACTCAAAGTTTTCCGTAGGCAACTCTCAAAGGTGCTATGTATCTGTTACCTTTTTTTGTGAGTGAAAAAGAGGTTTGCGTCAGTTGCTGAGACAAAATACCTGAGGAGAAGCAGTGTGTGGAAGGAAAGGGTCTGTCTTGGCTTACAGTCTGAGGGGCAGTGCTCATCATGGCCGCAGCAAACAGCCAGTGTCACGTCTTCACGTCCGCATGAAGGGAGCAGGAAGCTCAAAAGCATCAGGCGGTCCGGATTATAAACACCTCAAGGCCCATACCCCGGAGACACACTTCCTCCAGCAAGTGTCCACATCCCATAAGCCTCTGCAAACTTCCCAAACAGCAGGGCCAGCTGGCCATGAAGTATCCACGACCCATGAGTCCATGCGGGACATCTTGCCTTCAAACCACCACACGGTTTAGTCACCTCATAGTTTGGGTGATTCAAAGGCGTAGAATCGACACTGACTTTCTGGCCTGTGTCCCACCGTGGTAGACAGGAATGGTCGGGTGTGCTTGTGGGAGGGAGTGATCACAGCTCATATCGGGAAGCCAGGGAACAAAACGCAAGACAGACAGGGAAGGCTCGGGCTTTGACAATCATGTGCTCTTGTGGGAACTCACTTGAGGATATCAAGAGTCCCTCGAGAGAGCTCCAGTGACCCAAGGCCCTGCTGCTATGCCCACCTCTTAAACCTTCCACAGAACCTCCTGGTACTTTTTAATTTTAACTTTACTTATTTATGGTTTTAATTTTAACTTTAGTTTTTTAAATTTATTTGAGAGAGAGAGAGAAAGAGGCAGAGAGAGGGAGAGAGAATGGGCACGCCAGGGCCTCCTGCCACTGCAAATGAACTCCAGATGCATGCATCCCCCCTTGTGCATCTGGCTTACATGGGTCCTGGGGAATCGAACCGGGGTCCTTTGGCTTTGCAGGCAAAAGCCTTAACCGCTAAGCCATCTCTCCAGCCCCCTCCCAGTACTTTTGCTCTGAGGACCAAACTTCCAAAACATGAACGTTTTCGGGGGCAACCAACAGTTAAATCATAGCACATAACTTCACTCTTATCTTAAGACTCAATAGAAATTTTATTATTGCCCTAATGTCATGTATACAGTGAGCCTCTGTATTTGGCCACATGCCGCACTCTCTGCCTGTGATGTCAGACTTTGGCAGATTCCACACATGTCATCCCCAGACACGGGGCCATAAGGTGTCCCTGTTGGGGGTTTCATAGGTTCTGTCTCCCATCACTCTCCTGCCTTGATCCTTCTTTTTGATGTTTGAACTCCACTCATATTCCTATAATTAGCTTTCAATCTTGTTCCTAATGCCACAGTTTGGTAACATTTATTTTTATTTTATTTATTTTTGAGAGTGAGGAAAGAGAGAGAGAGAGAGAGAGAGAGAGAGAGAGAGAGAGAAGGGATGCACCAGGACCTTCAGCCACTGCAGATGAATTCCAGATGCATGTGCCCCCTTGTGCACCTGGCTAATGTGGGTCCTGGGGAATTGAACCTGGGTCCTTTGGCTTTGCAGGCAAACGCCTTAACCACTAAGCCATCTCTCCAGCCCGTTAATAAGTTTCTCATCCTCCTATAAATAACCCCTCACCTAGGCTCCTATCAGCAGCTCTAATAAAATGTGCTGAGTCACTGAAAACAAACACAACTTCACAAATACAAACAAACAAACAAAAAGACAGAGATAAAAGGTTGACTAGTTGGTTAGGGAATCAGTGAGAGTGGGAGAAGCAGAAGAGGTAGATAATGTTATCAAAATACATTATATACATATGTATGAAAATGTCATGAAGAAACCTAAAATTAAGATATATGTTATATTAATATATGCTCTATTGATATATATTAGCATTACATTAATAATATAATGGTATAAATGGGTCTGGTTTTCAAACCTCAAGGCCTGCCCCTAGCGACTCACGTCCTACAATAAGGCTGCACCTCATGAAGTCTCTACAACCTTCCAAAACAGCATTCGCAGAAGGGGCCCAAGTGTTCAAATGTATGACACCACGCAGGACGCTTCATTTTCAAACTACAACAGACACCGCCAGATCTGTCCTGGGAGATTCTTCAGCAGCTTGGGACCAGAACAAAGTGGTGCCTTGAATGTTAGATAAACCAGGACTTTGAATTTCTGCTCTCTGTGGAGGCTGTGGCTCCAGTATTGATGGAATCCTTCCAGTGTGTGTGTGTGTGTGTGTGTGTGTGTGTGTGTGTACTGCAGTGCTGTACATATATGTGTTCGATGTCAACATCCTCTCACCAAAATTTCACAAGGATCCCTGCCTGAAATGTGCAGGCGGGGCCCGAAGAGTGACTGACAGGCATCTCTACCTGGAATTATGAAGGAGGGAGGCGGGGCTTAAAGAGTGACTGACAGGCATCTCTACCTGGAATTATGAAGGAGGGAGGCGGGGCCTAAAGAATGACTGACAGGCATCTCTATCTGAATTGTGCAGGAGGGAGGCGGGGCTTGAAGAGTGACTGACAGGCATCTCTACCTGGAATTATGCAGGAGGGAGGCGGGGCTTAAAGAGTGACTGACAGGCATCTCTACCTGGAATTATGCAGGAGGGAGGCGGGGCTTAAAGAGTGACTGACAGGCATCTCTACCTGGAATTATGCACGAGGGAGGCGGGGCTAGGGGCTTGAAGAGTGACTGACAGGCATCTCTACCTGAATTGTGCAGGAGGGAGGCGGGGCTTGAAGAGTGACTGACAGGCATCTCTACCTGGAATTATGAAGGAGGGAGGCGGGGCTTGAAGAGTGACTGACAGGCATCTCTACCTGGAATTATGAAGGAGGGAGGCGGGGCTTAAAGAGTGACTGACAGGCATCTCTACCTGGAATTATGAAGGAGCGGAGGCGGGGCCTTGAAAGAAGTGACTGACAGGCATCTCTACCTGGAATATCGAAGGAGGGAGGCGGGGCCTTAAAGAGCTGACTGACAGGCTATCTCTACCTGAATTGTGCAGGAGGGAGGCGGGGCCTGAAGAGTGACTGACAGGCATCTCTACCTAGATTTATGCAAGAGGGAGGCGGGGCTTGAAGAGTGACTGACAGACATCTCTACTTGAATTGTGCAGGAAGGAGGCGGGGCCTAAAGAATGACTGACAGACATCTCTACTTGAATTGTGCAGGAGGGAGGCAGGGCCTAAAGAGTGACTGACAGGCATCTCTATCTGAATTGTGCAGGAGGGAGGCGGGGCCTAAAGAATGACTGACAGGCATCTCTACCTGAATTGTGCAGGAGAGAGGACATTGGCAGTATTTATTTCATTGTTTGCCTCTCAGAATTAACTGTATTAATGTGCATGAAGAGTGTGGAGGAGTGTTTCAAAAGGAAAAATGTGATCTACATCACCACTATCAGTATTAGAGTTAATATTATTATATTTAATATTTATTATGGTTATTATTATTATTATTGTATATGGTTTTGATTTATCTTCAAGTTTGAGGCAAGGCATTTTGTCTTTCAAATATTCATTTAATCTTTGGGTTTTCAAGGTAGTGTCTCGCTCTAGCCCCGGCTGACCCAGAATTGACTATACAGTCTCAGGGTGGCCTCGAACTCACAGAGATCCTCCTACCTTGGCCTCCTGAGTGCTTGGATTAAAGACGTGCGCCACCATGCCTCGCCTTTATTTTAATTAATTTATTTATTGGAGAGAAAGAGAGAGAGAGAGAGAAAGGCAGATAGAGACAGAGAGAATGGGCATGCCAGGGCCTCCTTGCCACTGCCAGTGAACTCCAGATTCATGCGCCACCATTTGGTATATTTGGCTTTCCATAGGTGTTGGGGAGTGTCCAGGCTTTGCCAGCGAGTACCTTTAACCCCCGAGCCATCTCTCCAGCTCAGGAGTTTGCTCTTTAACAGATTCTGAGAATCTACCCAACCCCTCAGATGCCCAGCCCCGTCCTGTGCATCTCATTGCGTCATAGTGAGAAGCCTCTTTCGCTAGACCTCAGACTCCTCAGTGACAGGGCTAAGTCTGACTCATGTAGCAGAAGGGCAGAAGGCACCCAGGAAATCTGTGCTTCTCAAATTCCTGGTGACTCATCTGGCGCGGGGATAGAAGCCCACCACCGTGGCGTGTGCAGAGCTAGTGGGGGATAAAGCGGCACATTTGCTTGGGGTACCAAGTTTGTCTGGGAAAGGTAAGTAACTTTGATGCAGTCGGTATCAAAACATAACAGAAACCTTACAGAGCTACAGAGAAGGGGGCAAACTGTTTGTCCTCCAAGGACCCTTGCAGCTGTCTCCTTTGTGCTCCACCTCTAGGATGTTCAGGGGCACTTGATTATTTTCTTCTGTTTTGTAGGGTCTTATGCTGCCCATTCTCTCTGTCTTCACTCTATCTCTCTCTTGTAGGGTCTTCTTAAAAAATTAGGGCTGGAGAGATGGCTTAGCGGTTAAGGCGCTTGCCTGCGAAACCTAAGGACCCATGTTCGACTCTCCAGATCCCACGTGAGCCAGATGCACAAAGGTGAGGCAAGCGCAAGGTCGCACATGCCCACTAGGTGGCGCAAGCATCTAGAGTTCGATTACAATGGCTCAGGCCCTAGTGTGCCAATTCTCTCTCTCTCTCTTGCATTAAAAATAAAAATTCCAGTCTGTTGGGCTTGCCTCAAAAAAAAAAAAAAAAAAAAAACCCTGAAAACAATTTTATTTATTTATTTGCAAGCAGAGAGAGAGATCAAGTGAAGACAGAGCGAACGGGCACCCCAGGGCCTTCAGGCAACTGCACGTGAACTCTAGATGCATGTGCCTGTTTGTGCGTCTGGCTTTGCCTGGATACTGGTGAGTCAAACTTGGGTGGTTAAGGCTTTGCAGGCGAGTGCCTTCGCAGCCAAGCCATCTCTCCAGCCCTTGTAGGATCTTTTGAGAGAACTGTTTGAAAACTGTCCAGCTACCCACTCTGGGAAGTGGTCGGAGAAGGTGGCAGAGTTTGGGTAGGCCCCAGACAGTGAGCAAGAGTCCCGGAGGCAGCGAGAGCAGGTCAGTCTCTCTGAGAACCATCTGATCATAATGACAAGATTTTTTTTTTCGTAAGGGTTATGGCAGCATGGAGAAAAGCAAGTGAAAAGGGTCAGGTGGGAAGACCAGGTCAGAGGCCTGTAAAGTCATTCAGAAGGGCGGTGAAGGTGTCGACTGGTAGCAGGAGTCTCCTCGTGGGCCCACCGTTGTAGGCTGCAGACGTTTCAGTAAAGGGGAAGGAGTGGGGGTTACGGGCATTAGAGGCCGCTTCTTCTTGTAATTTATCTATGACATCTGGGTCATGAATAAGCGCCGTCTGCTGTCTGCTATCCGCTATCCATTGCCATCTGATGACGGATTACCACTGTGCATGCCTAAATTCGTGGGCCCGTGGATTAGACAACTAGTTCATGGTAAGCCCTCAGGTCCCATGGTAACTTGGGCCACGGTTAAGAGCTCAGTGACTGTGAACCCTCGGTAGTAACTAGACAGGTGGATGCGGGATAAGGGGAAGAAGCGTAAGAGGGAAGTAATCGGTGGGCATAAGATCCCAAGGCAGAAGCGAAAAGAAGCCGGAGACAGACAATATCAAAATGACTGGAGAAAACTCTCCATCCAGTTTATGATCTTGGAGGGATTGATCACACGTAACTTGTGCTGTCTATGGGGCGGCTAGAACAGAGAGCATTTAAGTTCTTCAGAAAATGGCTGTGGACTAGATGTGGTTATTATCTAGGGGGGTAAGGGACGTTAGCCAGGGAAGTTGGCACGTGGCCTGCACCTCAAAGAAATGGCAAGACTGGAAGCCATGGGAGAGGAGTATAGACATGGGAAAGGCGTTGAGTCCTGGTTTTTATTTTATTTTATTTTATTTTATTTTATTTATTTATTTGTGAGAGAGAGAAAGAGAATGGATGCAAGCCACTGCAAACAAACTCCAGACACACGCTCCCCCTTGTTCATCTGGCTTACGTGGATCCTGGGGAATCGAACCAGGGTCCTTAGGCTTTGCAGGCAAACGCCTTAACCACTAAGCCATCTCTCCAGCCCAGGTTCCTTAATAAAATAAAAAGAATGCAACCTGGCTGTTGAGTTTGATTCATCGGGGAGGAATTCAGCCAAGGCCATCAGCAGACTAGAAAAAAATCAAAGGTCAAGGAAGGACTGTGCGTTTTTTTTTTTTTTTTCCCCATAGCATTTCTCATTGGTTGGAACTTAAATGAAGCTGAATTCTCCAGAGAAATGAGTACATATTAAAGCACCTCCAAAACCAGGAGTTTGCGTGGCCAGGAAACGACGCTGGTTGGCCACTAATACGAATGACTAATGGACCCTGGTATGTCTCCTGGGCCTGTAGCCCAGGCACCTGGGGCAGTTGGGACACAAATAGACAGTGGCTCCAAACGAAGGTGATTATTCAAGAAACCTGTCAATGGCGGGGGGGGGGGAGGCGGATGTCATTCTGCGCCAAGGACTCTCGCTGCAGTGGTCCGAAGCACTTCAGGGTTAAGTGTCTTCCCCAACGTCATTTATCTGACCTACAGGATAACTATGAATTAATTGGCAAATATTTAGTCAGGGCTCCGCCCTAATGACAGAGCCTACCATCTAGCCACATAATTCCTCTTGTTGATCTTCCAGGTCACGCTGCCTTGCTGGGTCCAGACTCCAGACAAGACCTCCCCCCCCCCACCAAATTGATATGGACTCCTGTGTGTGCGTATATGTGTGTGTGGAGTGGGTGCATGTCGGGTGCATGGATGCACATGCATGTCCACATGTGTGTGATGGCTGGAGATCATCATTAGGTATCTTCCTTGATAACTCCCCACCTTAGTTTATTAAGGTAGGGTTTCTTATTGAACCCAGAGCTCAATGGTTCGGTTAGTCTAGCTAGCTGGCTTACTCTGGGTGGGGTGGGTTGGGGCGGGGGGGAGGTCCATCTGTCTCTCTACCTGCCAAACGTTGGCTGGGATTACAAGTAAGCAACTCCATGCCCAGCCACTATGTGGGTGCTGGGGATTCAAACTCAGGTACTCAGACAGTGTGGCAAGAGCTTTATGGACTAAACCGTCACCCCAGGCCCCATCCGATTGGCCCTTTAAAATCCACAGCTGGGGCTGGAGAGGTGGCTTAGCGGTTAAGCGCTTGCCTGTGAAGCCTAAGGACCCCGGTTCGAGGCTCAATTCCCCAGGGCCCATGTTAGCCAGATGCACAAGGGGGCGCACGCGTCTGGAGTTGGTTTGCAGTGGCTGGAGGCCCTGGTGTGCCCATTCTCTCTCTCTCTCATTCTCTCTGCCTCTTCCTCTCTCTGTCTGTCGCTCTCAAATAAATAAAAACAAACAAACAAAAAATCCATAGCTGGGAGTGGGGGAAGGGTTGGTGGGGGGGGTGGCAGCTGGCAAGATTGTTTAGCAGTTAAGGCACTTGCTTGTGAAGCCCAAGGACCCAGGTTCAATTCTCCAGGTCCCACATAAGCCAGATGCACAAGGTGGAGCATAAATCTGGAGTTTGTTTGCAATGGCTAGAGGCCCTGGCATGCCCACTCTCTCCCTTTTTCTCTCCCTCTCTCTCTCTGCCTCCCTCGTTCTCTATCTACCTACCTCTTTCTCCTCTCTCTCTTAAATAAATAAATAATAAAATATTTTTTAAAAACATACACAGCTGAAATGCTCTGCCTTCCTCTGCTCCCCTTAGCACCTGGGGATGTGTAATTCTCTCAGTTGGGACCTTGTGAATTTACGTAAATGGGATCCTCTTCTCTCTTTATCTCATTGGCTTTTCCAGCAGCAAGGAAGTCGCCACACTCAACTTTTCCAGATCAGAACTCTCAGCTTCTAACCCTGGCCCTTCCTAGTCAGAGGACGAACTCACTGACTTCCCAGGGATGTGGCACACCTCCTAATAGTTGGGGAGATGGATCCATTACCTTGGTCTTTGTAAGAAGACAACCTCTTCATCTGCATGAAACCCAGCTCCTGCACATCTTAGAAAACAATTTTCCCAACTAACTTTTCTTCCCCCAGTCTTTCAGCTACACAGTCAATGTTAGAGTTAAGAGGCACAGGGTGAGATTTTGAAAAGGGTGGGCAAGACACAAACATGGCCTGCTAGAACGTCCAGGGAATGAGCTGGGCAAAGCCGGGAGAAAAGGTGGATCAACCTGGACATGGTGGCGCACGCCTTTAATCCCAGCACTCGGGAAGCAGAGGTAGGAGGATCACCGTGAGTTCGAGGCCACCCTGAGACTCCATAGTGAATTCCAGTTCAGCCTGGGCTAGAGTGAGACCCTACCTCAAAAAACTGAAAGAAAGAAAAAAAAAAACAAAAAAACACAGAAGTGGCTCACACTGTAATATCTCTAGCTGCAATACCAAAGTAAAAATAGGAATTTTATTTAAAAAAAAATCAAGAGATAAAGTCCAGAGTACATCCTTAAGGGAAGGAATCGGCTTAGTTTTGGGGAGCACCCCCCATCAGAGAGGGGGAGCACCAACAGCAGAAGATAGGGGACACAGCTGCAGACAGAGAGAACATCTTCACTTCCAATGATGGACATTTTTGTGTGTGGGGGGGTATGCTTTCTCGAGGTAGGGTCTCGCTCTAACCCAGGCTGACCCGGAATTCACTATGTAGTCTCAGGGTGGCCTCGAACTCACTGCTATCCTCCTACCCCTGCCTCTCAAGTGCTGGACAATTTAAAGACCAGCAAAAGGGCTAGAGAGATGGCTTGTAAGGCATTTGCCTGCAAAGCCAAAGGAGCCAGGTTCGATACTCCAGGACCCATGTAAGCCAGATGCACAATGTGGTACATGCGTCTGGAGTTCATTTGCAGTGGCTGAAGGCCCTCATGTGCCCATTCCCTCTCTCTCTCTCTCTCTCTCTCTCCCTCTCTCTCTGTCTCTTTTTCTCCCTCCTTCTATCTCTCTCAGATAACAAATAAAATAAAATAAAATAAAATAAAATAAAATAAAATAAAATAAAATAAAATAAAAGAAGGGCCAGGCGTGATGGCGCACGCCTTTAATCCCAGCACCCGGGAGGCAGAGGTAGGAGGATCACCATGAGCTTGAGGCCACCCTGAGACTACATAGAGAATTCCAGATCAGCCTGGGCTAAAGTGAGACCCTACCTCAAAAAACCCAAAAAATAAAAAAAATAGAATAAAATAAAATAAAAAGACCAGTAAAAGAAGTGTGAGCCAGACAAAAGATGTGTGGCAGCAGCGACACTAGAAAAAAGGAAAAAGGCTGAGAAAACATTCTGTTCTCAGTACTCACTCCTTCACGGGAGCAATAATGAGATGCCACTTGTTAAAAGGTCTCCCGGGCTGGGGACTTGAGGGTCCCAGAGCATGTACAAACTTATCTCTCAGGAAGCGTGGAGTGTCGTCATGGGAATATGCGCCGACACCTGCCTCAGCCTCCGGATTCCTGGGGAAGAAACTTTGAATCAGAACCAAGCAGGGTTCAGAGAAAAAGGGAACTGATCAAGCACTCCTGAAGGGCCCCCCAGAGATGTGACCTGGCACCGAGGACTCAACCTGTGCAAGACCACCTGCTCATCTGAGCGACACCTGGAAACCCAGTCTCTAAAAGCTGAACCCCCATTCACAACATACCCAGTGAAGGGCTGCCCAGAGATAGGATGGGCATCCCAGACCCGGCCTCCCTTACAAAGGAATGCCCAGGGGTGGTGACAGGTATATGGAATCGTGGGCAGGATGGCTTTGAGAGGCCAGACTGGACCAGTCACAGGCAAGAAGGCATCGAGACTTAATACACCCAGCTGGCTCTATCTCCACTTTTTTTTTTTTTTGCACGTGTCTGTGGTGTGCATGAGGATGCGTGTTCAACACATACATGTGTGTGGAGGCCAGAGGTTGATGTCAGATGTCTTCCTTAGTTTTCTCCATCTTACTGTTTGTTTTTAATTAATTAATTTATTTGTGACTGACAGACAGAGGGAGAAACAGGCAGACAAATAGAGAGAATGGGCACCCCAGGGCCTCCCGACTTGGCAAATGAGCTCCAGATGCATGTACCCCCTTGTGCATCTGGCTTACGTGGGTCCTGGGGAACCGAGCCTTGAACCAGGGTCCTTAGGCTTCACAGGCAAGCGCTTAACCGCTAAGCCATCTCTCCAGCCCCATCTTACTGTTTTAAGATAGCATCTCCCCTAGGCCGGTATGCTCTAGGGATCCTCTATCTCCCCAGCTCCACGATAATAGGGATGCACCAGCGTGCCCAGCGCTTACTTGTGTCCCGGGGATCTGAACTCAGGTCCCCTTGTTTTACCCACTAAGCTCTTCGACAGCTCTCCCATTTATTTTATAACCAATGTCAATTTAGCAGGCCACTTCCGCCTTTTTCTGTGATCACTCTCTCCCTAACTCTTTTCTCTTTTTATTTTCATAGGCTTTCCCTGAAGACTATAAGCTGGACTGATTTGCTGAGTCTCTCTTTTAGGGTACTTGATTACATTTTTTTTAAACCTCTTTATTTTCATTTCACCTATCTTTAAACCTCTTTATTTTCATTTCACCTATCTTTAGTCAAAACTAATTCATCTCCCCTCCTTGTCCCTACCTTCCCCCCCCCCCTTTGTTGTTGGTTTTTTGAGATAGGGTCTCTCTCTAGCCCAGGCTGACCTGGAATTCACTCTGTAGTCTCAGGGTGACCTCGAACTCATGGCCATCTTCCGACCTCTGCCTCCCCAGTGCTGGGATTAAAGACGTACTCCACCACACCCAGCTCCATTCCCTTTTTAAGTTTACATTTCCCTCCTCTACTCTTTCTCACATTAATACTAGTCATTGGTCTTTTCCTGTCTTTTTCCTTCCTTCTCATAACCCCAATAACATGACCATTCTCTCTCTCTCACTCTCTTTCTCTCTCCCTCTCTCTGTCTCTTTCTCTCAAATAAATAAAATAAATTTTTGAAAAAATAGGAAAATTACAGATGAATCTCCCTGATGAATATAGATACCAAAGTTCTCAATAAAATACTTGCAAATGAATTCAAGAACACATCAGAAAGATCACTGACCATGATCAAGTTGGCTTAATTCTGTAGATCCAAGAATGATTCCACATATGCACATCAATAAATGTAAGACATAAAATATATTCAAGGACAGAAATCACATGAGTATGTCATATGCAGGAAAGGGTTTTAACAAAAATCCAACATCTCTAGCCGGGTGTGGTGGCGCACGCCTTTAATCCCAGCACTTGGGAAACAGAGGTAGGAGGATCACCATGAGTTTCGAGGCCACCCTGAGACTACATAGTGAATTCCAGGTCAGCCTGAGCTAGAGTGAGATCCTACCTCAGAAAAAAAAAAAAAAATCCAACATCTCTTCATGGTAAAATCTCCGAAAAGACCAGGAACAGAAGAAACTTATCTCCACATGACAGAGGCTTTTAAATACCATAACCCTACAGCCAACCTTATAGGAAGTGCATTTCTCCTAAATTCAGGAACAATACAAAGGTATGTACTTTCTTCTCTCTTATTCAATATTGCGCTTGACATCTTAGCCAGAGAAATGGCATAAGGGAAAAAAATCAAAAGGATACATAGGGGGGGATGGAGAGATGGGTTAGCGGTTAAGGCGTTTGCCTGCAAAAGCCAAAGGACCTTGGTTCGATTCCCCAGGACCCACGTAAGCCAGATGCACAAGGTGGCGCATGCGTCTGGAGTTCGTTTGCAGTGGCTGGAGGCCATGGCGTGCCCATCCTCTCTGTCTCTCACTCTCTCTCTCCCACCCCTCAAATAAATAAATAAATAACATATATTTTTAAAAAGGATACATAGGCCGGGTGTGGTGGCACATGCCTTTAATCCCAGCAATCGGGAGGCAGAGGTAGGAGGATTACCGTGAGTTCGAGGCCACCCTGAGACTACATAGTAAGTTCCAGGTCAGCCTGGGCTAGAGTGAGACCTTACCTCGAAAACCCAAAAAAAAAAAAAAAAAAGGATACATAGGGAAGAAATCAAAGTATCACCATGTGCTTGTAAATGGTGTGATTTTTTTTTTTGCATGAACTTAAAGAATTCACTAGAGTGCTCTTAAATCTGATAAACACTTCCAGCATGGTGTCAGAGCACAAAATTAACATGTATAAAAATCAGGAGCCTTCTGGTATTCTCATACCAAATATACTGAGAAGGAAATATGAGAAACAATCCTCACAATTGCCTCAAAAAATATCTTGGGGAGTGGATGGATGGCTTAGCGGTTAAGATGCATGCCTGCGAAGCCAAAGGACCCAGGTTTGATTCTCCAGGTCCCACGTAAGCCAGATGAACAAGGTGGCACATGCATCAGGAGTTTGTTTGCAGTGACTGGATGCCCTGGTGCGCCCATTCTCTCTCTCTCTCAAATAAATAAATAAATAAAATAGATTTAAAAAAATATATCTTGGATTAAAAGCTAAGGGAAGTGAAAGAAGTCTACAATGAAGACATTAAAACACTGAATCCGGAAGGCATTGAATGACACAGGAAGAAATCCCAGGCTGATAGTTTGAATTCAATTGCTGGATGGAAGAATCAATATTATGAAAATGGCTATCTCACTGAAAGCAATCTATAGATCCAGTGCATTCCCTGTCAAAATTCTGGTGTCATTCTTCCCAGAAGTAGGAAAAAAAAATCTTAAAATTCATAGGTAAGCATGACAAACCTTGTGTAGCTAAAGAAATTCCAAGCATCTTTCTCTTTCTCTCTCAAATAAATAAATAAAAATCTAAAAAGGGCTGGGAGATGGCTTAGTGATTAAGGCATTTGCCTGCAAAGCCAAAGGACCCCAGTTCGATTCCCCAGGACCCACGTTAGCCAGATGCACAAGGGGGCGCACGCGTCTGGAGTTCGTTGGCAGAGGCTGGAGGCCGTGGTGCGCCCATTCTCTCTCTCCCTCTCTCTGCCTCTTTCTCTCAAATAAATAAATAAAAATTTTAAAGAAATAAAAAAAGAAGTCCCAAGCAAAAAGAATAATGCTGCAAGTGGATTATGCCTAATTTCAAGTTATACTTCAGAGCTATGGGAATTTAAACAGCATGGTACACAAAACAGATGTGTGGATCAATGGAACAGAAGGGAAGACTCAGACGCAAACCCAAAGATGCTAAAAAATACACATTGGAGAAGAGAAAAATGATGTTGGGGAAGGTAATATTCACACATGAAAACTGAAACTGGCTCCTTATCTCTCGCCCTGTACAAAAATAAATTCCCAATTCATCAGAGACCTTAATGTAGACCTGAAAAAAAAAATTAGGGAAAATAATTCAAGATACTGGCCTAGGTAAAGACCCTTTCTTTTTAAAAATTTTTTTGTTTATTTATTTATTTACTTGAGAGCGACAGAGAGGAGGCAGAGAGGGAGAGAAAGAGAGAATGGGCGTGCCAGAGCTTCCAGCCTCTGTAAACAAACTCCAGATGCGTGCACCCCCTTGTGCATCTGGCTAACGTGGGTCCTGGGGAATTGAGCCTCGAACCGGGGTCCTTAGGCTTCACAGGCAAGCGCTTAACCGCTAAGCCATCTCACCAGCCCCCTGGTAAAGACCCTTTCTGATTAGGATTCTGGTCATCTAGGAAACAGTGCCTGACAGATGTGACTTCGTGTAGTTTAAAAGCTTTTTCCAGGAAAGCAAACTTAACTGAGAAAGAGACAGCCTAAAGAATGTGGAATATCTTGACTAGCCATCCATTGGGACACAGGATGAATATCTCGAGTACACAAAGAAACTCAGAGTGTAAGGAACATGAAACTGCAGAACCCAGTCAATCAACGGGTTAACGAAATGAACAGACAGTTCTCAACAGATGAAATAAATATGTCCAATAAACAAAATGTGCATACTATTCCATTTCACTAGCCATCAGAGAATATTAAAACTACAATGAGATTCCATCTTACCCAGCCAGAATGTCCGTCATTAAGAAAACAAACAACAGATCCCGGTGAGGATGTGGCAAAAGAGAATTCTTTTCTTTTATTTGAGAGAAAGAAAGACACAGGGAGGAGAGAGAGAGAGAGGGAGAGAAAATGGCCTTCAGTCACTGCAAACGAACTCCAGACGCATGTGTCCCCTTGTGCTTCTGGCTACGTGGGTCCTGGGGAATGGAACCCAGGTCCTTTGGCTTTGCAGGCAAGCGCCTTAACCGCTAAGCCATCTCTCAAGCCACAAAGAGAATTCTTAAATACTGCTAGCAGGGGTGTAATGTAACGTAATGTAATGTCCAACCATGAAAACTATCTAAAAATAGATCTATCATCTGACTTAACTATACCACCCCTGGGTACTTCTCCAAGGACCATAAGTCAGCATGTCACATAAATACTTGCACCTCAATGTTATTGTGGCACTATTCGCAATAGCTAAGTTGTGGACCAACTTCAGGTCCATCAAGAGAAGAACGGATGAATAAAATGTGTCATATATGCACAACAGATATATATTTTTAACCATACAAATGAAATTATCTAATTTGTAGTAAAATAGACACAACTGGAAACAATTGGGCTCAGTGAGTTATGTCAGTATCAGAGAGCCAAGCACCACATGTCTCCTCTCATTTGTGGTTCCCAGATTTTATATAGACGCACAACTTCATGTGTGTATCCATGACATGAGCATAGAGGAAAACGGACTAGGAGGAAAAGGAGACTAATGAGATGGGGATAGATGAGAAAGGGAAGGACATGGTGGGGTGGAGGGAATGGGGGAAATGTGCTTAATGTTTAATACATATGCATATGAGAATTGGAAAGATACCATTCATTTATTTTGGCTTTTCGAGGTAGGGTCTCACTCTAGCTCAGGCTGACCTGGAATTCACTATGCAGTCTCAGGCTGACTTCGAACTCACAGGGATCCTCCTACCTCTGCCTCCCAAGTGCTGGGATTAAAGGCGTGTGTTTTTATTTATTAGACAGGGAGAGAGAGAGTGAGTGAGTCAGGGCCCCTAGCCACTGCCAACAAACTCCAGACGCATGTGCCACCATGTGCATCTGGCTTATGTGGGAACTGGAGAATCCAACCTGGGTCCTTAGGTTTTGAAAGTAACTGCCTTAACCACTAAACAATCTCTCCAGCCCACATTTTTTTTTTTTTGTTTGTTTGTTTTTTGTTTTTTTGAGGTAAGGTTTCACTCTGGCCCAGGCTGACCTAGAATTAACTATGTAGTCTCAGGGTGGCCTCGAACTCATGGCGATCCTTCTACCTCTGCCTCCCGAGTGCTGGGATTAAAGGCGTGCGCTGGGCTGGAGAGATGGCTTAGTGGTTAAGTGCTTGCCTGTGAAGCCTAAGGACCCTGGTTCGAGGCTCAATTCCCCAGGACCCACGTAAGCCAGATGCACAAGGGGGCGCACATGTCTGGAGTTCATTTGCAGTGGCTGGAGGCCCTGGTGCGCCCATTCTCTCTGTCTCTCTGCCTCTTTCTCTCTCTGTCGCTCTCAAATAAATAAAAATATATATAAAAAAAATTAAAGGCATGCGCCACCACACCTGGCCTTGATGGGCTGTTTTTGGCGATCCTTAGTTGATGATGTTGTTACATTTCTCTTGGTGTCCTGATTGCTCTCAGCACTGCAGGTGTTTTGGGGTACCAAAAGCCTGACGTTTCCCGGAGCTTTGTCCATTCTGGTTAGCTGAGGAGAACCCTCTCTCTTCTTAGTGTCACTGAACACAGCTGTCTCCAGTGTCTCCCAGAACACTGTCCCTCCTTCCCCATGAAAATTGCAGCATTTAGCTTTCCCCTGATGTCACTTTCCCTGGTCTCAGATATAAGTTTGCACAAAGACTAGAGGGAAGGTTTGCAGGACTGGCGAGACGGTTCAGCACTTAAGGCGCTTGCCTGCAAAGCCTAAGGACCCAGGTTCGACTCCCCAGATCACTCGTAAGCCAGTCGTCCAAGGTGGCACTTGTATCTGGTGTTCGATTACAGTGGCTGGAGGCCCTGGCCCACCAATTCTCTCTCTCTCTCTCTCTCTGTCTCTCTCTCACTCTCTTTGGAAAAAAAAAATCATGAAGGTTTGCTTATATGTCTATGTGTGTGTAGAGGCAAGAGGTTGACATCAAGTGTCTTCCTCAATTACTCTCTATTTTTTATTTATTTTTTGATTTTTCAAGGTAGGGTCTCACTCTAGCTCAGGGTGACCTGGAATTCACTGTGTAGTCTGAGGGTGGCCTCGAACTCATGGCGAGCCTCCTATCTCTGCCTCCCGAGTGCTGGGATTAAAGGCGTGTGCCACCATGCCTGGCTCTCTCTACTTTATTTAATTTTTAGTTAATTAATTAATTAATTTGAAAGAGAAAGAGGCACACACACACACACAGAGAGAGAGAGAGAGAGAGAGAGAGACAGAGAGAAACGAACTCCAGATGTGTGTGCCACCATGTTCACCTGGCTTACGTGGGACCTGGAGAATTGAACCTGGGTCTTTAGGCTCCGCAAGCAAGTGCCTTAACTGCTAAGCCATCTCTCCTGTCCTTTTTTTTTTTTTTTTTTTTTTTTGGTTTTTCAAGGTAGGGTTTCACTCCAGCTCAGGCTGACCTAGAATTCACTATGTGGTCTCAGGGTGACCTCGAACTCACGGCGATCCTCCAACCAGGTGCACAAGGTGGCACACGCGTCTAGAGTTCGTTTGCAGTGGCTGGAGGCCCTGGCGCACCCATTTTCTCTCTGTCTCTCTCTCCCTCTTCAGCGCTGTCAAATAAATAAATAATAAATAACAATAAAATATTTTAAAAGTCAAGGTAGGAGTGTGAGGTGGGCTGAAAGGAGAGGCACGAAGGTGTTCTGTACCTGATCTGGAATGTCTTGGAGAGGTGGGAAGAATCACACAGAGTCTCCTTTCTTTTGTAGCACTGTCTCTCAAACCCCTGCGTTGAAGGGAAAGGGAGGAGACAAGAGTCTATGCTGCTAAGAATGCCAAAGAATGTAGGAATCTGTGGTGTTCATCCTCCCAGGACAAGGGGGAGAGTGATAAGACTCTACCTAGGAAGGCTGTGCATGACGTGTAACCCCAAGGGAAATAAGTGCTTACCTGTACTGGGTACCCCTGCCTGATAGAGAGCAGCTGAAATAGAGAGAGGATATGCTACTCACCAGGGCCGTGACAGTGGGCTCGGGGACTACTGAACACTCAACTCTTCCAAATCTGTGAAGCGTCAACACCACATACCAGAACCGTGTACAAGGTTTCAGGACCTTGATATAACCCTATATTCAGGAATACCTTAATGGCTGATATGATATCCAGGATCATGCGGGATGTGTTTCAGTCAATATTGAATTGAGTTATAGAAATAGGTCCCTTATTTCACTCTGAGTGTGAGAGCTAAAATTGCTACCTACTACAAATATATGTATTTGGTCTTCCAAGGTAGGGTCTCACTCTAGTCCAGGCTGACCTGGAATTCACTGTGTAGCCTCAGGGTGGCCTCGAACTCTCGGCGATCCTCCTACCTCTGCCTCCCGAGTGCTGGGATTAAAGGCGTGAGCCACCAAGCCCGGGTCTACAAATATATTTTTATCTTTGTCCTTTATGGTATGTGTTTGTCTAAGAATTCATTGCCTGAGCACTTGATTGGACAGAAGGCATGCATGTACACGTATGTATATATGAATTACTTTTAAATTAATTGTTTATTTGCAAGCAGAGAGAAAAGAGAGACAGAGAAGAGAATGGGTCCACCAGGGACTCTAGCTACAAATGAACTCCAGATGCATGTACCACACTTTGCACACCTGGCCTTTTGTAGGTAGAGGGGAATCCAACCTGAGTCATTACGCTTTGCAGGCAAGCACCTTACCCAGAGCCATCTCTTCAGCCTAGAGTATTTTTTAAGAATAAACTTTGTGTGAAGAATTACTAGGGGCTGGAGAGATAGCTTAGTGGTAAAGGCATTTCCCTGCAAAGCCTAAGGACCCAGGTCCGATTCCCCAGGACCCATATAAGCCAGATGCACAAGGTGACACACGTGTCTGGAGTTCATTTGCAGTGGCTAAAGGCCCAGGCATGCCCATTCTCTCTATCTGCCTCATTCTCTTCCTTTCAAATAAATAAAATATTTTTAAAAAAGAATTACTGGATTAAGGCATAAAAAGAATTTTACATTTCTTTTTTTTTTTTTGGTTTTTGGAGGTAGGGTCTCACTCTGGTCTAGGCTGATCTGGAATTAACTCTGTCATCTCAGGGTGGCCTTGAACTCATGGCGATCCTCCTACCTCTGCCTCCTGAGTGCTGGGATTAAAGGCATGCGCCACCATGCCGGGCTGGGAATTTTACATTTCTTATTTAATAGCTTTAGATTATTTTCCATGAGAATTCCTCTACTTCTCCTTGATACCAAAAAGGACCAGAGACATTGACTTAAAACTAACCACTAAATTTCATTACCAATATTTAAATAGAAAATATTGCTTACTGAGTGCTGAAAGACAGTTCAACTCAGTAGCGATTTCTCTTTTTTGTTTTGTTTGTTTGTTTGGTTGGTTTTTCGAGGTAGGTTCTCACTCTAGCTCAGGCTGACCTGGAATTCACTATGTAGTCTCAGGGTGGCCTTGAACTCATGGCAATCCTCCTGCCTCTGCCTCCCGAGGGCTGGGATTAAAGGCGTGCGCCACCACGCCTGGCTACAGTAGCGATTTCTTAAATGGCTAGTGAGCTTAAAGAATTTGCCTAGGATTGTTGTGAATTGAATGTTTTTTTTTTTAAATATATATATTTATTTATTTGACAGGGAGGGAGAGAGAGAGAAAATGGGCACGCCAGAGCCTCCAGCCTTAACCGCTAAGCCATCCCTCCAGCCCTGAATTGAGTATTTTTTTCATGTGCATTCAGATTTAGTTAGTGAGCAACAATTGACTTTGAGAAACATAAATCATCCTTTAAATTTTTTCCTTTTGGCTGCCGAAGAGTTGATTTGGTGGTTAAGGCTCTTGCCTGCGAAGCTTAAGGACCCAGGTTCGATTCCCCAGGACCCATGTTAGCCAGATGCACATGGTGGCACACGTGTCTGGAATTCGTTTGTAGTGGCTGGAGACCCTGGCGTGCCCATTCTCTCTCTCTCTCTCTCTCTCAAATACCAAATATTTTTTCTTTTTATTTATTTGCAAGTAGAGAGAGAAGAGAAAGAGAAAGAAAGGCCATGTCAGGGCCTCTTGCTGCTGCTGCGAAGGAACTCTGGACACAGGCACCCCCTTGCGCATCTGACTTTATATGGGTACCGAGAACTTGAACCTACACCAACCCAGGCTGGCAGGCTTTGCAAGCAATCGCCTTTAACCACCGAGCCATCTCCCCATCCTCGAAAATCATCTTCCATAGTTTCCTTTTTCCTTGTGGATAGATAGATCACCATGGAGAACATTCTGCATCTCGAGCTGCCTTCCTTATCCAGACTTGACCCCCCCACCTCTCGCCACTGAAAAATATGCCTTTTCATCAAGGGAGTACAGATCTGACCACCAGATTCTCATTATTTATTTATTTATTTATTTATTTATTTTTGGCCAAGGTTCTAAGCAGGTAGCACATGATCATAAGGAAATTATTCACTTACAAAACACACAGGAAATGTGACAGGGAGTCCTGAAGTCAGGTTCACATTGCTGGTAGAAATCACCCAACCAAGAGCAGCTTGTGGGAAAAAGAGGTTTATTTTGGCTTACAGGCTTGAGGGGGAAGCTCCACGATGGCAGGGGAAAACGATGGCATGAGCAGAGGGTGGCCATCACCCTCTGACCAACATCAGGCGGACAATACCAACAGGAGAGTGTGCCAAACACTGGCAAGGGGACACTGGCTATAACACCATAAGCCCGCCCCCAACAATACACCGCCTCCAGGGGGCGCTAATTGCCAAATCTCCATCAGCTGGGAGACCTAGCATTCAGAACACCTAAATTTATGGGGGGGGGCACCCGAATCAAACCACCACAGAGAGTAAGTAAGGCAAACATTCGCATGACATAAATACTTGCAGGCACTTGGGAGTTAAGATGCACTGCCATTGGCTGTACATTTTGTAAAGGAAATAACTCAGTACCTTGGGTGGAGACATACAGCATGAACCTCGTATAAGCGAATCCACATTTCAGTTTTTAAAAATGAGGCTAGAAAAACTATAGCCCCACAAAGATGTTAAGCACACTTTTCTTCCCCTCTATGCAGACAAATTTGAGAGGCCCTGGCAGAGAAGCTGAAAACAAAACAAAACAAAACAAAACAAAACACCCTGGAGAGATTTCCTGCAGTCTCTCCCCATGACTAAGTGAGTTTCTACTCATCCTTGAAGAGCATCTGGTATAGGTGTCATTTTGTTAGGACGGGACGGGCTTCCAAGATGGAGTCACCGTGGTCAGCAGAAAGGTGACAGAGGCATAGGAAAGTGGATTGTCCTCATTTCTCAAGAAACAACCAGGTCCTTATCTCCTCTCTTAGGTCAGGACAAAATGGAGTCACCGAGGACAACAGGAGGGTGACAGAGACATAAGGAAGAGGGTCATGCACATTCCTCCAGAAACCACCCAGTCATGATCCGTTCCTTGCCTAAGAATCCCCCAGGTCTAGGTTTCCTGCCCCCTTATCTCCCAGGTCACCTGCTCACTGTTCTGGTCTCACCCCCTAGCTGTGTGAAATGGCTGATGTAAAGAACAAAGGAGTTCTTTCCCCTTCCTCACCTTCCCCCCACTGAAGAGCTCTGTACAGCCCACTATCTGGAATCGCAGGTGGGCTGTGCTCTGCTCTTGAGAGTCAGCCCTGGCAGCTCCTGCTTTTCCTGAATAAAAGGCTTCCATCTTTGCCCCAGAATGGTGTGCGTGGTCTCCGTCACTGCCAAACCTTACAATCTCCAACTCTAAGAAGCCTGGAGTGGAGCCTCACTCCCGACCTCAACTCCACTTTCTTTGGCATTCCTGGAATGTGTCTTTCCCCGCCTTCAACTCCTCCCTGTAGATAACATTCCTGTTACCAAGAAATGAGCATCTCAGTTTCTTCCAGTTTGTAAAAATTGCTATTCATTGCCCACATCCATCTCCAGATACTGATGTCTTTTAAAAAATTGTTTTTGTTTATTTTTATTTATTTATTTGAGAGTGACAGACACAGAGACAGAAAGAGACAGAGAAGAGAGATAGAGAGAGAGAGAGAGAGAGAGAGAGAATGGGCGCGCCTGGGCTCCCAGCCACTGCAAACGAACTCCAGACGCGTGCGCCCCCTTGTGCATCTGGCTATCTTGGGTCCTGGGGAATAGAGCCTCGAACCGGGGTCCTCAGGCTTCACAGGCAAGTGCTTAACCACTAAGCCATCTCTCCAGCCCCTGATGTCTTTTTCCCCCCTGTACTGCTGATTTGGGGCGGGGGCAGCTTATGTTCTGTTTCTACTTATTTAAAAAAAATATTTTATTTATTTATTCATTTATTTGAGACACGTGCATCACCTTGTGCATCTGGCTTACGTGGGTCCTGGGGAATCAAACCTGGGTCCTTAGGTTTCACAGGCAAGCACCTTAACCACTAAGCCGTCTCTCTAGCCCTCTACTCTTTTCTTCATATCCTTTCAACCACTGCAATTTGGTTCTGCCTTATAATCCCATCAAAGCGGCTCTTTCTAGAATTATCCTCACGGTGCTGAATCCAGTGAAAAACTTTGGGTCCTCATTGTACGACTGCTCTTGCCCACAGAGCTTATGGCCACTAGCCCTCCGTCTTGGTTTATTCCTGTGTTGACTGTCATACTCACTTAATTTCCTTGTGACCTCTCTGTCTGCCCTTCTGGAGTCTTTTTTGATGCATATTTTTATCTTGCCTTGATATCTAAATGCTGTCCCTCCTCCACTCATGATGTCTCTTCCCAGTATTCCCTTCCTTCCATCCACCCATCTATCCATCCATCCGTCCATCCGTCTATCCATAAGCGGATGTCTGCTGTATCTGTATCTCGGCTCTGCTAATCACATGTGAGTTTCAGGTTTGCGTATCTGAACCCCAGCATGGCATCTCACCAAGGACTTTTTGAAATCTATTTATGACAAAGCAAATTCCTCATACTACCTGAACCTTCTCAAGTGTCCATCCGTTGGGAATACTTTGCTGAAAGTTTTGGGTTGCTTTTTTTTTTTTTTTTCTAATTTATGTTTGTTTGCTGGAGAATTTACCAATTGATTGACTGGATCTAGGTGATATTTTCCCCACAGTTAAGAAGAAAGCCTTACACTTCATTATCAGCCTAGAAAAACTTCCTGCTTAATCAAAATCACTTGCTTAATTCTTCCAACCTCCCTGCAAGACTTAAATCGTCCAAAAAAGAAAGAAAGAGAACAAAACAAAGAACTGGTATCCTTTTATTTTCAACTATTAACTTTGCAAACAAATTTTCAGATTAAGCGCTTCTTACGCTGGCTGGAAGTAAGACTTTACGCAAATAAAGCAGGGCTCACTTCTAAGAAAAAGCCTAACACTTTGAAATGTTTCCAACAATGTAAAAACAAGCACAAAAGGCCCGCTCTTCCCTTCTGTGGTTTTTGCGTGAAGAAGCGCTCAGCTAGGGACTTTGCTTAAGCATGTTTTGAGCCAAACACTGAAAAAAAAAAAAAAAGTCAGCTAGGAAGATCCTGAGTACGCATGACAATCCCGTGCATTTGCATAAACAAAAACATCCTTAAGGGATTGCTTCCCAATTTGCAGGCATTTTTTACAATCATGAACTTGACCCTTACAGCCCCCCCCCCCAGGTAGGCAAACCTTGCTTTCTTTTTTACTTTTTTATTTTTGCTCACTTTTATTTATTTATTTGAGAGCGACAGACAGAAAGAAGGAGAGAGAGAGAGAGAGAGAGAGAGAGAGAGAGGGAATGGGTGCGCCAGGGCCTCCAGCCACTGCAAATGAACTCCAGACACGTGCGCCCCCTCGTGTATCTGGCTAACGTGGGTCCTGGAGAATCGAGCCTTGAACAGGGGTCCTTAGGCTCCACAGGCAAGTGCTTAACCGCTAAGCCATCTCTCCAGCCCCAAACCTTGCTTTCTATTTTATAGATGAGTCTGTGGTCCAGAGAGAGGAAAGATCTTTAAGTGCACGAAGTCTCCTAGGTTTACCACTCTCATTGAGGAGATGATTTTGAGTCTGGGATTAGACTGTGACTCCCCCTCACCTCTAGTGACAGGAATTCCAGCAAGTCTGTTGCTCTTCTCTTCCAGGGAATACGGCACATTGGTTTTAGCAGAGGAAGAAGAGTGTGGGAGGGAGATAACCGGGGATGATGACATAAAAATTAAGTTGCCCTGCCATTGCCGAGGCCCTTGGTTCCCCACCAGGAATAGATGTTAAGACCCTATTGCTGAAGACTCCACATACTTGGGCTGCAAGACCACTGAGAAATCCTGCTGGAGATCAGCTGATAACCTCCTCCATGTAGACCAGCTGACAGAAAGCTGGAAGAAGCCATTCTACATGCAGTTCAATGGGAGAGAGAGAAATCACCAGTGAAGATACTCAACAGTGGACACTGCAAGCCTTATATTTTGCCAGCCAGGCCAAATGAGCCAACGGGTGCAATAGTGGCATGTCTGTCATGGTGGAAACCAACTGCCCTCTAATTGGACTGGAGGCCCGCTCCATGGAAGGGAATACATCCCTGATACTGAAAACCTACAGTGGGGGTAGTCATGAACCTAGGGGTGTAACGTGTGCTGTTCTCTGGCTAAATGTATATACTATGCTTATCAAACTGCCCAGTAAGCACTTCTCTTAATGTTTATACCCATATATTAATGCTACTCTCACTTTTGGTAGAGAACCTTCTCTTTTCCAATGGCAGTGACCTTGGGATGACTCAGAAGGTACCATGGTACTGGGAAGAAGTGACCAGAGTGCTCAGCACTGGGACATCTCTATCACACCTTCCAAGGCTCAGGGTCCATTGCAGAAGAGGTGGCGGAAAGAATGTAAGAACCAGAGGAAGGGTAGGACTCCTTACAACGTGCTCCTCCAGGCACAAAATGGCCTGGATATCCATGACCTCGCAGTGCCTGACACTACCTACACAAGACCCTCATAAGAGGAGGAAAAGATCATGACATCAAAATAAAAAAGAGACTGATTGAGAGGGGGAGGGGATATGATGGAGAGTGGAGATTCAAAGGGGAAAGTGGGGGCAAGGGAGGGCATTACCATGGGATATTGTTTATAATTACAGAAGCTGTCACTAAAAAAAAAAAAAATTAAAAACAACAACAACAACAACAACAAAAAATTAAGTTGCCCTGAAAATTAAAGTTCAATCGCTGAAATGGGAAATGTTGAAAATTATTATTATCTTATTTTCAACATTTCCCATTTCAGCGATTCCAAATCAGAATGTAACCTTCACGCTAGCAATATTTCCTCTGCCTGGAGTTAATCCACTTTTATGGATCCACCTCCATGGGCTCCAGCTCTGAGCAGGTGCCAGTGAAGGGAGCTTATGTCTCTACCCTCAACTTCCAGCTGCTTCTGTCTCTAGCCCTTGCCAAATTATCCCAAGGCAATGATTATTTACTTGGCCTTTGCAGTTGAATCATGTGGAGATGAAGTTACAACAGAAACCATGTTTATGAGAAATATAGTGGGGCTGGAGAGATGGCTTGGTGGTTAAGGAGCTTGCCTGCGAAACCTAAGGACCCATGTTCGACTCTCCAGATCCCATGAAAGCCAGACGCACAAAGGTGAGGCAAGCGCAAGGTCGCACATGCCCACTAGGTGGCGCAAGCGTCTGGAGCTCGATTGCAGTGGCTGAGGCCCTGGTGTGCCAATTCTCTCTCTCTCGCTCTCTCTCGCTCTCCCTAAAAAAATTGTAAAATGTTTATGAAAAATTTCTAAAGTCACTTGAAATTAAAGATGCAGCAGGTACCCATGCTCGTTGGCACTAACCTCTTCATGAAGATATCTGCTTTTTCAATTTTTTTTTTTTTTTTTTCCGAGATAGGGTCTCACTTTGGCCCAGGCTGACCTGAAATTCACTATGTAGTCTCAGGGTGGCCTTGAACTCACGGTGATCCTCCTATCTCTGCCTCCCGAGTGCTGGGATTAAAGGCGTGCACCACCACCACGCCCAGCTTCTCTTTTCCAATGGCGATGACCACTAGGATGACCCAAGAGGCAGCATAGTGCTGAGAAGAAGGGACGGAGGAGTGCTCAGCACTGAACCATCTCACACCCTCCAAGGCTCAGGGTCCATTGTGGAAGAGGTGACGGAAAGAATGTAAGAGCCAAAGGAAGGGAACCACTCCATACATACAGCTGTCTGGACAGAAATTGGCCTTGATGTCCATGACCTCGCAGTGCCTAGCCATACCTACACAAGACCCTCATAATAGGAGAAAAAGATGATGGCATCAAAATAAAAGAGAGACTAATGGAGAGAGGGAGGGGATATGACGGAGAGCAGAGTTGTGAAGGGGAAAGTGGGGGAGGGGAGGGAAATATCATGGTTTATTGTCTGTAAGTGTAGTTGTCAAAAACAAAATATAAGAAATATAGCTTTTATTTATGCATGTTCATTTATTTAAAAGAGAAAGAGAGGGAGAGAGAAAGAGGCAGATAAAGAGAGGGAGAATGGGCACGCCAGGGCCTCCACTGCCAACAAACTCCAGACACATGTGCCCCCTTGTGCATTTGGCTTACGTGGGTCCTGGGGAGTTGAACCTGGGTCCTTTGGCTTTGTAGACAAGCGCCTTCACCGCTAAGCCACCTCTCCAGCCCCTTTTGGAGACTTTTTTTTTTTAAGCTGAGTATTATGTAAATCGTTGAAACTCAAAAGCAAGTGTTGGTGAGCTCTTGAGGTTGGGAGGGGAAAACCCTGTTGCCATACCCCAGGGGTGCTCTGCGTAAGCTGAGTGAACTCAGGGTAGACAATGAATTTAGAGGTGTTCCCACAGCCAATCTGAAGGGGTGCGGTTTCTCCTTCTTCATGTAAGACAGCCGGGTGGGGTGGGGGAAGTTCAGAACCTTTTTTTTTGAAATTTTTAAAAATTTTTATTTATTCATTTGAGAGTGACAGAGAGAAGGAGGCAGAGAGAGACAGAGAGAGAATGGGCCCACCAGGGCTTCCAGCCACTGCAAACGAACTCCAGACGCGTGCACCCCCTTGTGCATCTGGCTAACGTGGGTCCTGGGGAATAGAGCCTCGAACCGGGGTCCTTAGGCTTCAGAGGCAAGCGCTTAACCGCTAAGCCATCTCTCCAACCCCAGTTCAGAACCTTTTGAGGAATCCTTCAAGGCTCTCTAAGCATGGACTCAAGCCTTCCTGGGCCGTCTTGGAAGTAAGCTCTATGCACACGGCCGCACCGTGGAGGGAAGCCCATGCTAGCTGACTTGTAACAGATCAACTTTTCAAATCCTATCATTCTCAGTTGCCCGGCCTGAGTGCCTCGACCTTGGCCTTGGCCTTGGCCTAGCTT
The DNA here is from genome assembly GCA_036346955.1 of Dipus sagitta. Classification (NCBI taxonomy): domain Eukaryota; kingdom Metazoa; phylum Chordata; class Mammalia; order Rodentia; family Dipodidae; genus Dipus; species Dipus sagitta. The sequence goes on from CM070789.1 coordinate 35,153,667, forward strand.
GGCAGAAGTCTCCTTCCTCAGCGGTCCCCCTCCCCTCTGCCAAGTGAGGTGATGCTGTCTGCCTCACAAGATTTCAATCCAGGGGGTGGTCCCCTTAGCAGCCAGCTGTAACCCATGAAACCCCTGATTAGGCTTTGAATGGGTGGAGCTTTTTTTTTTTTTTTTTTTCCTTTTCACAAAATGATTGACAGTGGCTTCCACATCACACACCTGCCGTTTGCTTTCAAATCCCCATAAAACGTCAGAGGGGGTGTCAAAGTGATGGACTGCAGTAGTGCAGACCACGGTCAGGATATCAAGTGCTAGGAGTTGGGAGTGTGGGGGGGCTCAGCTGCTGGGAGGAAAAACTGAGGCTAGAACCTGGCCGTGCCCACCGCGAAAGAGATGGCTTCACGCAGCCCGGTGCAGGCAACCTTTGGGAGACTGGAGTTGTCCCTGCCCGTCGCAAGTCTCCTGGGGGACCAGGTTCAGAAGCTTCGGAGTTACTCTGGTCACAGGTCCTCTGGGGTGGGCTCAAGTCTTCTAAACAAATAAATAAGTAAGTAAATAAATAAAAACTGGAGCCACACGTGAGGGAACGCTACACAACAGTCAAAAGGAGTTAAACTGATGCTGGAGAGATGGCTTAGCAATTAAGGCGTTTGCCTGTAGAGCCAAAGGATCCCGGTTCGATTCCCCAGGACCCACGTAAGCCAGCTGCAAAAAGGGGGCGCGTGCGTCTGAAGCTCCTTTGCAGTGGCTGAAGGCCCTGGCACACCCATTCTCTCTCTTTCTTTCTCTGCCTCTTTCTCTCTCTCAAATAAATAAACAAAAATTTAAAAAATATTTTAAAAAGGAGTCAAATCAACAAATAAATAAGTAAATAAATAAAAACTGGAGCCACACATGAGGGAACACTACACAACAGTCAAAAGGAGTTTCTTAGATCTATTTGTACCCCAGTTGAACAGAGAAAAAGCGTGTTGAGTATAAGAGCCAGTAGCAAAACAATATGATGCACAATTTGTGTGTATTTAAAAGAAAAAGTCCTGGGCTGGAGAGATGGCTTAGTGGTTAAGGCTGTCTTAGTGTCCTTGTGAGTATAGGACATGCTCAGTTGAATCAGTGAGTGACAGTTTCCTCGTGGGCAGGCTGCTAGATCTAGTGCAAAAAAATCAATCCAAGTGGAAACTTGCCTTCCAGCCAGAGCTGAGTCAGCGATGATGGAGAGTAACTCGAGTTCATACGGTTTGAAAAGAGTAGGTAGATTTCGGACTGGACCGGAAGGTACAGAGGAGAACAGATCTGGAGTACCTGTCCAGGAGGCGAGAAATGGGTGAGAGGAGCCAATTTTTAGGTTCTCTCTAATGTGGTAGGATTAGGCTGTCTGGGCGTCTAGTGAACACTATAGGGTAGGACATTTTTTTAAAGGTTTTTTTAAAAATTATTTATTTATTGGCAAGGAGAGAGAAAGAGAATAGAGACAGAGAGAGAATGGGTGCGCCAGGGCCTCCAGCCACTGCAAACGAACTCCAGATGCATGCACACCCTTGTGCATCTGGCTAACGTGGGTCCAGAGGAATCGAACCTGAGTCCTTTGGCTTTGCAGGCAAACGCCTTAACTGCTAAGCCATCTCTCCAGCCCAGGACATTTTTTTTTTCTCCATTTTTATTAATATTTTCCATGATAACAAAAAAAATCCCATGGTATTACCCTCCCCCCTTTCCCCTTTGAAATTCCATTCTCCATCATATCCCCTCCCCATCTCAATCTTTCTACTTACATATATACAATACCAACCTAATCATTTTTTTTTAATACACACAAATTGTGCTTCATATTGTATTGTTACTGGCTCTTATACTCAAAGTGCTTTTCCTCAGTTTATGTGGGTACAGATAGATCTAACAAACTCCTTTTGACTATTGTATAGTGTTCCCTTATGTGCGGCTCCAGGTTTTATTTATTTACTTACTTATTTTTTTTTTATTTGAGAGAGAAATGGGGTTGGGGGAGGGAGGGAGAGAATGGGCGTGCCAGGGCCTCCAGCCACTGCAAATGAGCTCCAGACTCATGCGCCCCCTTGTGCATCTGGCTTACGTGGGTCCTGGGGAATCGAACCTGGGTCCTTTGGCTTTGCAGGCAAGTGCCTTAACCGCTAAGCCATCCCTCCAGCCCTGTAAGGCTTTTTTTTTTTTTTTTTTTTTTTTTTGGTCCAATTCAGGTATGTTAGCCTTTCATGAACAAATGTTTCTATTTCTAGCTTATTCAATTTTAGTCATGCTGTTGTATGTTACTAAAGTCTTTCCCTGTCCTAAAGTCATGAGCCAGTTTTATCCACTGCTGCTTAATAGTTTTAGAGTGTTGTTCTTACCTTTATGAATTAAAAGCACAGGAAGTTTATTATTTTTTTTTGTATAAATCCTGAAGAAAAAAATTCTAGTTTTAATTTTTTTTCATGCAATTTCCTTAAAATTGCTTAGCGAGTAGTGTTTTATTTTGTCCACCAACCTCTACATTTACAATTTACATGCTGGTATTGATCCACCTCTAAACACGTTTCTGTGATTTGTCACCTCTTATATAATATCATACATTTTAGTTAGTGTAGCTTTTCCGTAAGTGTTTGTATCTAAGAAGGTAAGCCTCCTTCCCTCTTCATTGGACTGCATACCTTGACTCCGTATTTTTTTCTTGTAAATTTTTTTTTTTCTTGTAAAACTTTTAGATCAACATGTTAATTTGTATTTTAAAAAATCCATTTGGTGGCGCACGTCTTTAATCCCAGCACTTGGGAGGCAGAGGTTGGAGGATCACTGTGAGTTCTAGGCCACCCTGAGACTACATAGTGAATTCCAGGTCAGCCTGAGCTAGAGTGAGACCCTACCTCGAAAAACAAAAACAAACAAACAAACAAACAAATCCATTTCAGGGATTTAAAATTTAGGAAAATTGTCACCAGTATGATTTTCTTCCCAAAGATGAATGTGATTTGATCTATTTGCTTAGAGCTTTTGTGTGTGTGTTTTTCAATAAATTTTTACTGTTTTCTCCATAAATACGTCAACAGATGCTTACATATGTTTTGAAGGATTGGTGTTCTGGTATCTTGGGTGTCTGGTGTATTGTACATGGCGTCTACAGTTACCAGGTTTACAGTAATAGCTGAATTTGTTGATATAATAATTGGAATCCATGTTGGAGAACTCTTTGTAGCTTTTTTTTGGAGTTTCAAATAGTCCATTTTAATTTTTTTATTTTCCCCAAACAAAACCTTTTATATTTATTTTTTTTATTGACAATGCTGTGCCTAGCCTTTCTGGGACAATTTCTCTGCTTCATCCTACGTAAGCTGCAAGATTTGTTTTTAAATTTTTTTAATTTTTCCTTATTTATGAGAAAGAAAGAGAGAGAAGCAGATAGAATGGGCAAGCCAGCCAGGACCTCCCAGCCACCTCGTACATCTCACATACGTGGGTCCTGGGGAATCGAACCTGGGTCCTTTGGCTTTGTAGGCAAGTGCCTTAACTGCTAAGCCATCTCTCCAGCTGAGGAAGGGATTCTTTACCAGGATACAAATCTGCCTTTCCTTAATTTTGAAATGAACTCCAGACGCATGCACCACCTTGTGCGTCTGGCTTACTGGGGAATCGAACCTGGATTCTTCGGCTTCGCAGGCAAGCGCCTTAAGTGCTAAGCCATCACTTCAGCCCGTTCATCAATTTTTTTTTTTTTTAATGATAGAGTCTCTTGTTAGTGTGGTGCTCACCAAATAGGCTAGATTGGCTAGCCAGTCAGGCCCCATTATCTGCCTGTCTTGACCTTCTAAGCACTGGTATTATAACCCTGTGCCACCACCTGGCTTTTTTTTTAAAAAAAATTATTTATTTATTAGAGACTGAGGGGGGAGAGAGAGATAATGGGCATGCCAGGACTCTAGCCACTGCAAATGAACTCCCGCATGTGCCCCCTTGTGCATCTGGCTTATGTGGGTTCTGGAGAATCGAACCTGGGTCCTTAGGCTTTGCAGGCAAGCACCTTAACCGCTAAGCCATCCCTCCAGCTCCATTCCTGGCTTTTTTTATGTGCATATTTGGGGATCAAACTCGTATCCTCAGGATGGAGAGATGACTTGACAGTTAAAGGTGGTTGTTTTTCCACTAAACCACTTCTCCAGCCCCATAATTTTTTTTAAATTTACTTGGATCTCCTTTAAAAATAAAAAACAATTAAAAATACATATCATTTTTTTTACCTAAAAAAAAAAAAGGTGGTTGTTTATAAAGCTTGACAGCTGGGAGTTTGATTCCCCAGGACTCACATAAAACCAGAATGCACAAAGTGGCGCATGCATCTGGAGTTCATTTACAGTGGCAGGAGGCCCTGGTGCGCCCATTCTCTCTCTTTTTTTTTTAAATTTTTTTTTTGTCTTTATTTATTTATTTGAGAGTGACAGACAGAGAGAGGAAGAGGCAGATAGAGACAGAGAGAGAATGGGCGCGCCAGGGCCTCCAGCCACTGCAAACGAACTCCAGACGCGTGCGCCCCCTTGTGCATCTGGCTAACGTGGGTCCTGGGGAAATCGAGCCTCGAACCGGAGTCCTTAGGCTTCACAGGCAAGCGCTTCACCGCTAAGCCATCTCTCCAGCCCCCATTCTCTCTCTCTTTCTCTCTGTCCTTGTTTCTCTCAAATAAATACATAAATTATTTTAAAAAAATTAAACCTCAGGTACTCATGCTTGCAAGACTCCCCAGGCCACAAAACCCATATTTATATAGCTCTGCAGCCTTGGTCAGAGCTGATCAAAATGGGCTACATTCTCTCCTTTAAGAATTTTACTCAAGACTTGGTGCCTAGAAACTGCGAGTCTCTCCACCACATCCACTGAAAAACCTCAAAGGGGGGGAAAAAAAATCTATAAACTCATGTTGGCCCCTGAAGAAATCTTTATTCTTATCCCATTCTGTCGCTTTATTAATTTTTCTTGGATTCCATACGATATCCCAACATATTTCCCCAAAAGGTGCCTTTAAACCTAAGCCAACCCTAGTTGGTTTCTGTTTATTTACAACCAAAAGAAGCTTAGCTAATATATGGCGCACTTAAAATTACCTGATATTACTCAACTTCACTCTTTTAAATGTTGGCTCAGCAAAGGCCGGGCGCAGCCAGAGCTGCTGCAAGGACGTGGAGAAGGAGCCCCGGGCTAACCTTCTTAAGAGACTGAAAACTCACCAAGTCTAGCCAGGAACAAAACAGAAGCCGAACTTTCCAGATCTCATACCTGCATTTCCATCTCCACATGATGTGTTCCTTTGCTCTTTCCTCCCTCCCAGCGAGCCAGGTTGTGCTCTCCCAGCTCACTAGGACAACGGGTGGGCAGAGCATGCCCGAGCAGAACTTCCTTGTGTGGATGGGTGGTCCTTGGCAGCCTCGAGTTGGGGTACTGGGCTTTTTCAGTTCCACTTGCGTATTGTTGCCTGCACCTTCCTGGAAATATTCCAACCCGGCGCATTAAAACATAATTGCTTCTATTAGGAGAAAGAACAGACATGCGCTCACTCACGCAGGGTTTTGCAAAGTTAGGGGCAGCTAACTACTAAAATTAAAGTTCGTAAGAACGAGGTATGGAACTGGTTTTTATAGGTGTTTCCGCCATTTCTTGCTTTCAGAGCTTCTGAAGAGAATGTCCATTCACCTACCACGTTTTCTCTTAGGTGCTTGTTAGATGTTTGTCCAAAAGCGTTGACGTTTTGACTGGAGAGGGTGATATGGGCTGATTAAGAAAGTCTGGATGGAAGCCGGGCATGGCGGCGCATGCCTTTAATCCCAGCACTCGGGAGGCAGAGGTGGGAGGATCGCCGTGAGTTCGAGGCCACCCTGAGACTGCATAGTGAATTCCAGGTCAGCCTGGGCTAGAGTGAGATCCTACCTCGAAAAACCAAAAAAAAAAAAAAAAAAAAAAGAAGAGAAAAGAAAAGAAAAAAGTCTGGTTGGGGCTGGAGAGATGGCTCAGTGGTTAAGGAGCTTGCTTGCAAAGCCTGACGAACCAGGTTCTATTGCCCCAGTCAGTTCCCACCTAAAGGTGGCGCATGCATCTGGCAGAGTTCGTTTGCAGCAGCCGGAGGTCCTGGTATGAGCATTCTCCCTCTCTCTCCTTGCCAATAAAAAAAAATATTTTAAAAAGAAGGAAAAGCTTTAAAGTTTTAGCTACTGATAGGAAAATTAGAGAGTGTATTTTTCCCTTCTTGAGTGGCTTGATTCCTTGGAGCATATTACTTGCCTGTATCTAAATATGTGTGACTTCTTCTAATCTGAAGGTCTATCTACCGGGCTTAAACTTCATTGGATGCAAACAAAATTCACCCCAACCCCTCGCGTCCCTGCTCTTGTATACATTTTCCTTTGAATTAATTCAATTTATGTTGCTACCACTCTTCATCACTGTAGGTCAATTAGAGGGCGTCCCATCATCTTGGACTCCTTCCATGAATCTCTGTAACCACTCTGTCATTAGCTACGGTAGGTTTGATGTCCCAAATCATTTCTGCTCAGTTATCTCCCCGTCTTGACCAAGGTGAATAATGCTAAACCATTACAATGGCCCCTCATTTTTTTTTTCGAGGTAGGGTCTCACTGTAGCCCAGGCTGACCTGGAAATCACTATGCAGTCTCAGGGTGGCCTCGAACTCACGGTGATCCTCCTACCTCTGCCTCCCGAGTGCTGGGATTAAAGGTGTGCGCCACCACGCCCGGTGGTCACAATGGCCTTTTAAATCGGTCTCTGGTTCAAACCTGTGTTTTCATGTCTCCTAACGCTCTAGTTATTTGCATTGCTGTCAGAGTAAACCTCCTAAAGCAAAAATTGGGCAGTGCTAGCCACTGTGATGTGACATGTGCTATCGACAGAATGTTTGCGTCCCCCACCCCCAAATTCCCATGTTGAGATCCCGACACTCAATGAGAGGGTGTCGGGAGGTATGTGGGGCCTTCTTTACTTCTTGGGGCTCTTGTAAATGGGATTATTGCTTTTATAAAGGTCACTTGGAGCCCCCTGCTTTTGGGGTCATGTGAAGACATCTCAAGAAGATAGCCAATCTAACCTTCTGAGGAAATAAGAATAACATCTCCAGGAATTGAAAACCTCTAGATTACTCATGTGTACATTAAGAGTTACATACAGTAATTGTATGTACTACCGTACTTGAATCATTTCTTCAGTATAGTTTCATTTACTATTTGTATTTATTACTATTTTTCAGCATAGTCATTTTTCTCCCCACACAGTTGCAGGCATAGTCGTTAAGTTATATCTTTTTTTGGGGGGGGGTATGTGTTGTATGCGTGGTATGGCGTGTGCGTATGTATGTGTGGTGTACATGCATGTGTGCTCCGATGTGGCACCCTGTGCACTCATGCGCAGTGGCCAGAAGAGAACATTGGGTGTCTCCCTCCATCACTATTCCACCTGCTTTTCCTTGTGAAGCAGTCTCTTACGGATTGTAGAGCCTACTTACTGCTCACGAGCTCCAGTGCTTCTCAATTCACTGTTCCCCAAAGGACTGGGGTTACAGACTTACATGGTCACATCCAGCTGTTTTCATGGATGGGTTCTAGAGATTTGAACTTGCGGGATCTCAGGTCCCCTCAGGCCCTCATGTTTTTACCAGGACATATGCTTAATCACTGGACCATCTCTCTAGCCTTCAAGTTGTATTTTTACTTTTATTTACTTCTGAGAGAGAGAGAGATTGAAGAGAATGGGCACACCAGGATCTTTAGCAGCTGCAAACAAACTCCAGACGCATGTGCCACCTTGTGCATCTGGCTTATGTGGGTCCTGGGGAATCCAATCTGGGTCCTTTGGTTTTGCAGGCAAGTGTCTTAGCTGCTAAGCTATCCCTCCAGTGCCAGGTTGTATATTTTAAAAAATAAATTTGATTTAAAGCTTTAAAAGCTTGTAGTATTTTTTATTTGCAAGCAGAGAGAGGAGAGAGAGAGAGAGGGAGAGAGAGAGAGAGGGAGAGAGAGAGAGAGGGAGAGAAAGGGTACATCTGCCCCTCTAGTCACTGCAAACAAACTCCAGATGCGTGCACCACTTTGTGCGTCAGGTTTTATGTGAGTACTGAGGAACTGAACCTGGGTCGTTAGGCTTTGCAGGCAATCGTCTTAACCACTGAGCCATCTCTCCAGCCCGCCTATCGTATTTTAATTGGGAAAATTCTCCTTATACGCACTTCACTACTCACAAGCTCGAAAGAAATTCTGTTAAATTTGGATATTCATGATTTTATCACATGAGGGTTACATGTGTGTAGGTGAAGTATGGATGTCATCATTGCTTCAATTTAGGATATTTTATTTGAACAATCTTTTTTTTTTGGTTCTTTGAGGTAAGGTCTCACTTTAACCCAGGCTGACCTGGAATTCACTATGGAGTCTCAGGGTGGCCTCGAATTCATGGCGATCCTCCTACCTCTGCCTCCCGAGTGCTGGGATTAAAGGTGTGTGCCACCACACCCGGCTTGAACATTCTTTTGATTTTTTATTTCTTTCAAAATTTTAATTGGCACATAATATCTGTACATACTTATGTGGTGAAGTGTGATAATTTGAAATATTTGTAGATGTGTAAATCAAATCAGTGTAAGTATTGTTTTTCTTTCTAAATATTTCTTGTTCTTTTTATAATCAGTGTTTTAACTATCTAAACTAGGAGTACTGCAATGCCTGATTATACAGTGTGTAATACTTAAATGAGGATATCTAACTCATAAGATTTTATTTCAAAATTTTGATTGGTTCCTGATTACGTTGTCAAATAACTGAGCATCTCTATGTAGTGCAGTGTGGTATTTCAATACATGTGAACACTCTGTGAGGAGCAAACATGGGTAAAATGAGTATTTCCATCTCTCAGTATTTCCTTGTCTCTGGAGATTGTGCACGCCTTTTCTTCAGGGATGGGTAAAATGCAGAATACGTTATTGACACGGTTCAGAATGGGGTCATTGTGAATCATAGTCACCCCACTGTGCTGGAGAACACTGGAGCTTGTTACTCCCATCTAAGGGTCCTTGGGGAAACCATTACCAACATCCCTCTGTCTCCCCTGCCCCCCTCTCCACCATTTAGCCTCTACTCATTACTATCCTAACTTGACAGTCCCTATCTGTCACGCACATACGAGAGAGAAGACGTGGTTCCTGTCACCCTGTATGAGTTATTTCACTTCACATGATGTCCCCCAGTTCTGTCCATTTATTTTATTTTGCTACGAATGGTAAGATTTCTTTCTTTTTCTGAATAATATTCCATTGTGTATATTGTACACATTCATGACTCGCTCGTGCATGATGATAATGTAAATTGATCCCATAGCTTAGCTGTTGTGAACAATGCTACAATAAACACAGCTCTACAGGGCTCTCTTTAATATATATGAATATATTACATATTATATTATAAATATATATATTACATACAAATATCATTTTCTTTACTTATAACAAGTCATCCAAAAAGTTGTCTCACTTTATGATTATTTCACTAAAAATTTCACCAAACATGGGTTTTTGAGAGAGAGAGAAAAAAAAAAAAAAACCCTGTGTATTCTAAACGCAATTACTTTCTAGTACCAAATACATATTGGTTCAATTAGGCATATGAGTTTCATCAAAAAGATACTTTTGCCAAGTCGAGCAATTCCAGAATGCACTTGTAGAATTTCAAAGAGAAGTATCACAAACTGTTGGGACTCTCGTCTAAATCTCTGCTTTCCTTCCTTCCCTCCCTCCCTCCCTTCTTCCCTCTCTCCCTCTTCCCTCCCTTCCTCTCTCTTTCCCTACCTGAGTCCCTCTCCTATTTCCTCCCTCTCTCTTTCCCTCTCTTCTTCCCTCCTTCCTTCCCTTCCTCCTCTTTCACACCTTGCCTGCCTCTCTCTCTCTCTCTCTGGTTTCCTCCCTTCTTCCCCCCTCCTCCATTTTGATCCCCAGTGTGCACCCCAAACTTACTGTGTGTAACCCCAGCTGGCTGTGATCTGTCAGTCTTCCTGCCTCAGCATCCTCAGCGCTGGAAGCAAAGGTGTGTGCCAAGCAGGCCTGGCCACAAGCTTTGTTATTATTATTCTTTATTATCTGTGATGTGCTGCAAGTTTCAACAGCCGAGTCTTAACGTTTTCCTTTGCTTTATTATATTCAAGATTATCATCTTATTATGAACCTGAACTGACATCTTGAGTACTCCCAACGGCACGGACTGACGTCTCCGTAGTAGCGCTTCTTGGGTTCTAACCATTCTGAAATTCAGTTGGTCTTGGAAAAAAAAAAAAAAAAAGAAAAGCTCACTGCCAGGTTAAGCTATGTCACGATTATTCTTGCCATTTCTCTAGGCAAAATTTGTCTCCATTAATATTTTAAATGAATTTGGACATCTGCAGATTTTATTTTATTTATTTTTTGTTTTATTTTAGTTATTTTCTTTTATTGACAACTTCCATGATTGTAAACAATATCCCATGGTAATACCCTCCCTCCCCCCACTTTCCCCTTTGCAACTCCACTCTCCATCAGATCCCCTCCCCCTCTCAGTCAGTCTTTTATTTTGATGTCATCATCTTTTCCTCCTCTTATGATGATCTTGTGTAGGTAGTGTCAGGCGCTGTGAGGTCATGTATATCCAGGCCATTTTGTGTCTGGAGGAGCACGTTGTAAGGAGTCCTACCCTTCCTTTGGCTCTCACGTTCTTCCCGCCATCTCTTCCGCAAACAGATTTTATTTTAATGCAGAATATGATGGTGAGTTAGGGCACAAGTATAAACTGTGTGTCTCAAATCAACTCCAGGTATATTTGCATGCTGTCATAGATTTCTTTTTTTTTTTTTTGTTTTGTTTTGGTTTTTCAAGGTAGGGTCTCACTCTAGCCTAGGCTGACCTGGAATTCACTTTGTACTTTCAGGGTGGCCTCGAACTCACGGCGATCCTCCTACCTCTGCCTCCCGAGTGCTGGGATTAAAGGCGTGCGCCACCACGCCCGGCTGTCGTAGATTTCTTAACGTAGCAAAACACATTGTGCTCTTCAATGTAGTGTCCTATCAAAATTTTGATATCTACTTTGCCACCGAACACTTTTATCTTCACTATTTAACTTTTGGGCTATCAAAGGATAATACCAGGGGGTGGGAATAGGTCACAGCACTTAAAAGTGCTTGCTTAAACTTCCGTGGACCTGGGCTCCATTCCCAAGCTGGACGCCAAATGTGGTGCGATTGCCTGGTGTTCCTTTGCAGGTGCAAGAGGCCCTGGTGCCCCACAAATCAAATCAAATCAAATCAAAACTAAAAACATGATACTCGACATTTTACCTATGTCAGAACACACTTGTCCCAGTTTTTCTTTGGTTCTATTAATCTGAAGGAAACTAACGTGAGCCATTGAGATTCACTTATTTACAAGTTACAAAATGCATCTGAATTGTTATCATTTAGCTATTCGCAAAACCTGTGGGAATGGAGGCCATGCGTTGGTAGATGCAAGTTTCATACAAATTCAAATACAGCTTGAGTTGAACATGATCAACATTCACGGAGACGTTTGATTTCAACAGAAAATTGTACATCGTCTCAGAGCGTGGGGGAAAGTACCTTCTACAGCCACTGTGGAACTTCCGAGCAGAAGTTTTCAAGGACTTTCTTCAAAGCACGGGGGCGTTTTAAACAAATCAGCGAGAGATCCCGCTGCATGTTTCTGGGCTTTGAGCTCCGTGTGGCCGCGGATAGCTGGTGGCTTCTCTGATATACAGGAATCATTGCAAAACATCTAGAGAAACTTACATGTCTGCCATCAATTTTTTGTTTTTTTGAGATGTGGTCATTTAATCCTTTTTTTTTTTTTAAAAAAAGAAGTTAAACGTGTATTTTCTTTTACAAAATTATTTTATTTTTATTTATTTGAGAGAGAGAGGGACAGACAGAGAGAGAATAGAGAATGGGCACTCCAGGGCCTCCAGCTACTGCAAATGAACTGCAGATGCGTGTGCCACCTTGTGCGTCTGGCTTACGTGGGTCCTGGGGAATCGAACCTGGGTCCTCTGGCTTTGCAGGCAAGTGCCTTAACGCTAAGCCATCTCTTTGATCACAAAGTATGGCAAATGGCAAGACCACTGCAGCAATGTGTTTTCATCGGGACCTCAGGCTGGCCTCCTCCATGCATCTCACTTACAACTCACCACCGAATCCCTCAGACTTCCTGCTGATAGCACTGTCTTATTTGGCAGCTTTTGTTCAGTTCAGAGCTTAGGGCCGCAGCAGGATTCATGTGCACATGAAGTGGCTGATGGGAAAAGCAGAATGAATTCCTGCTGCTACTGCTGCCTAAGCTCAAAAGCAGAATTTAGCAAACTTCTCTTGAAGGACTGCGCTTTACTTACCTTTTTTTTTGTGTGTGTGTGTGTTTTTTTTAAAAAAATACTTTTGTTGTGCTGGAGGGATGGCTTAGCAGTTACAGCACTTGCCTGCAAAGCTAAAGGACACAAGTTCAATTCTCCAGGACCCACGTAAGCCAGACGCACAAGATGGCCCATGCTTCTGGAGTTTGTTTGCAGCGGCTAAAGGCCCTGGCGTACCCATTCTCTCTCTCTCTCTCTCTCTCCCCCTCTCTCTATACCTGCCTCTCTCTCTCTTTCAAATAATATAAATAAAGGTAAAATATTAAAATAATTTTAAAATATTTTTATTTATTTGAGAGAGGAGAGAGAGAGAGAGAGAACAAGAGGGCTTCTTGCCACTGCAAATGAACTGCAGACACGTGTGCCACTTTGTGCATTTGGCTTTATGTGGGCACTGGGGAATTAAACCCAGGTCAACAAGCTTTGCAAGAAAGCACCTTTAACCACTATAGCCATCTCCCCAACCCTTTATTTACCTTCCATCTGAAACATGTCAGAGAAATGAGAAATAGTCATAACCTGGGTTTTTGTGACCATCTTTCATATTTCACCATGTGTTAATGTGAACGTGGATCTCACACTATGATCAAGACAATGCAGATCCTGAAGAACCAAGTGCATTCCTGTCCAAGTCATTCCATAACACTTTACTAGAGCACTAATAATATCATGTTTTTTTTTTTTTTTTTTTTCAAACTGAGAAACTCAGGACAAATCCCAAACTGGTTAGGATGCAGAGACAACAAAATGTATCAGAAATTTCTCAGGAAAATGATAATAAATGAATATACTTTCCATAGAAATCCATGAAATTTCTGCTTTTCTGTCATCAAATAAGAGAGTTGTTTTTCAAAAATATTTGATTTATCATGTTTTTCCTCTTAGACTTTTTGAGAAACCAGTCATTCAACTCTTTCTCTCTCTCTTTTATTTGTAATTTTTTAAATAGCTTTTTTGAGGTAGGGTCTCACTCTAGCCCAGGCTGACCTGAGCTCACGATATAGTCTCAGGGTGGCCTTGAAATCACGGCGATCCTCCTACCTCTGCCTCCCGAGTGTTGGGATTAAAGACATGCGCCACCACGCCCAGCCTATTTTTCTCTATATTATTGCTGGTAGAAATCAAATTGTAGAGATAACTTAGCTTCAGCAAATTTAGGAAAGGCAGAACCCCCTGACTGTGGTAACAGGCATTGAGGAGAAACCTAGACTTAACATTACGTATTGCTGACTTTTCTCACCATTGTCCCAGAAGATCTGACAGAAACCACTGAAGAGAGAAAGGTTTTATTTTGGCTCATGGTTCACAGGGAAACTTTCCACCTCAGACACTGAGGCGTGGCAGGTGACCCTGGTTTGTTTAGACGTGGTGCGAGCTTACAGCAGGGCTGCTCGTGTCTCCGTTGATCGGGTAGCAGGAAATCCTTGTATCCGTTACTGTCTCATTGCTGGGGAGAAACGCTCCACCAGTAGCAGCTTGAGGAAGGAAAGAGTTTATCTCAGCTGACAATCACAGAGTGCAGAGTCCTTGCTGGGTGGGGGAAGGGGTGTGTGTGTGCACGGCAGGAGCAGGACCCCAGCATCGTATCATCACATCAACAGGACGGAAGCGAAAGACTGACGGATGCTGAATGCTCGGCTAGTTTTCTCCTTTCTGAGTAGTCCAGGAATCTAGCACACGGGAGGGGGCCCACCCACAGTTAGGGCAAAGATCCTTCCACATCGTTGAATCCGACCTAGAAAATCCCTCACGGAAAAGACCAGAGACTTCTCTGTGTTGTTGTTCTGAATCCTATCGAGTTGACAGCCAGAGATTCACCATCCCGAGTCCTCCTCTTGCGGACTTGACACTCTCACACGTAACACCTTTAATCCATAACCTTCTGCCCCTGGCCCCCGTAGATTCATGGCCATCTCAGAAGGAGAAACGCACCACTCAGTCCAACTTCAAACACCCCCATAGTCTTCAACAGTCACAACACAATTCAAAAATGCCCGTGTGGAGTCTCTTCTGAGATTCAGGCAATCTCTCAACTATGATCTCCCGTCACAAAAACAAAAATGAGCTGCATGCTTCCAACATGCATTAGCATAAAGCAAACACTCCCATTCCTAAAGGGAGGTGTGGGGGCATAGCAAGGAAACACTGGGCGGAGGTACTGGTACCTCTAACACCCTGAGCCTCCATTGCACCCTCCATGTGAAGGAATTACCTTCGCATCTTCAAGAAGTGGCCTCACAGGGCTTCTGACCCCGCCCCACGTTAATTAGCCTTAGCAGCTCTCTGGCACCATAGTGAAATATGCCACGATTCCTTCAAAGGTATATCATTCATTTATTAAAAATAATTTATTTTATTTTTATTTTTTTATTTGACAGAGGGAAAGAGAGAGAGAGAGAGAGAGAATGGACATGCCAGAGCCTCCAGCCACTCCAAACAAACTCCAGACACATGCGCCACCTTGTGCATCTGGCTGAGGTGGGTCCTGGGGAATCAAACCTGGGTCCTTTGGCTTTGCAGGCAAATGCCTTAACCACTAAGCCATCCCTCCAGCCCCATATCTTTCATTTTTAACTCATGGGTGGTGCTTTTGGATCAGGATAAAGCCAGGCACTCACAGAACGTGGCTCTGTGTGCTGGCATTGGGGAACAGAGTCCTTCTTCAACATCCTTCCTTACGACTTTTTCCTTTAAGAAGAATTTGTATTTTTCTTTCCTTGAGCCTTCAGTGGGTTGTGTCCTTCCCTTGTGACATCTTTCTTATTGTCCCCGTGCAAAGCAGTTGGATTATCTCCCCCGCCCTTTAATTTTTACTAGCACATGAAGAATTATGGTGTTTTTAAACAAATAGTTCATTTATCCTTGGTGGTGGTAATCTCTTAAACAATTATACCTAAAGCAACTCTATCTCTGGACCTGAGATATTAAATTTTCTTAAATTTCTTGATGTGCAAAACTTCATATTTTCATATATGATGTATATTTCCCTCTTCCACGGTAGATCTGAATCAAGGCAGCTTAAGGAATCTAAAACACAGTTTCAATGTTTTTCTGCCTTGCGATTTCATCTCTCAAACACAATAGTCCATTACTTTTGAATTCATCTTTGTTAAAAAATAAAAAGAGGGCTGGAGAGATGGCTTAGCAGTTAAGGTGCTTGCTGGCAAAGCCAAAGGATCATGGTTCGACTCTCCAGGTCCCACGTAAGCCAGATACACAAGGTGGCACATGCATCTGGAGTTTGTTTTCAGTAGCTGGAGGCCCTGGTGCATCCATTCTCTCTCTCTCTTCCTCTTTCTCTGCCTCTTTCTCTCTCTTAAATAAATAAATAAATAAATAAATAAATAAATAAATAAATAAATAAAATATTTACAAAAATAAAGAAAGAAGGGCTGGAGGGATGGCTTAGCTGTTAAGGTGCTTGCCTGCAAAACCAAAGGACCCAGGTTCTATTCCCCAGGACCCACGTAAGCCAGATGCACAAGGTGGCCCATGCGTCTGGTGTTCGTTTGCAGTGGCTGAAGGCCCTGGTGTACCTATTCTCTCTTTATCTTCCTTTCTTTCTCTCTCTCAAATAAAAATAAAAAGTTAAAAAAGAAATCAAATAAAAAGTGAAACATTAAAGAGACAATGAAATTGCTTCCATTTGCAGTTGACATAATTGTTCACACAAAAACAGTATTATATTACTAGAAAGTGCTACCTTTGTTGAATTATATAATGCTTTGCCTCAAAATTGATTATTGTCTCATATCTATTGACTAATGAGACATTGCTAAGAAACTTCACAGTATGAATGACAGTACTTAAAATGATATAATCGCTCAACTTCTTATACTTTGTAAAGCACATTTATAGCCTGATTTTATATGAACTTTACAAATATCTGTGAAATCAGAGAAGTGAGCATTGTGAGGGGTAGGTATAAATATCTCAACAATTTGACAACTGTACAAATGGGGGGGGCAGCATCAAGTATGGTAATTGGGGGACCTAGGGTGGCGAAAGGAACCTAGGTTAATAGCTTTAGATTTCTGGGGAAAATCCCAAATTGAACCTACTAAATTAAAAACCTAAACCTCGATAGCAAAACCAGCCAAGTATATTCTGACGGTTCATTAAAAATACCATCTAGAACATTTAAATAACCTTACACATCCATTGTGTTTCTTGGGAACCTACATTCAGAGTCACATCTCAGGAGGAGAGGGCTATGAATGTGAACTATGGTTTTGGGTTTAATTTCCCAACACTCTATATCATATAACATACATTTATTCAGGCTCTTTCTGTTCTCTGTCAGAGTGAGGCGGATGGTTTGTGGGCCCTGGTAGCTGTTATAATCTCAAGTTTAATACCAGTTTCCCGTCAGGTAATCTATTCCTGGTTTGCTCAAGATGGTGGTTACAGATCAATTCATTGTAATACAACAAGACTCCTTTTTTTTTTCCACAAATTAACCAAGGTTGAGAATGTATGGTTATATAATCTAACTATTTTTTTTTTTTGAAACCAGGTTAGCAAAATATAGTAGAAAGGACAGGTGCATGGGAGTAAGATTTGGGTTCAATTCTTTGGCTTTAGAAAAGCATTTCCTCCCTGGACTTTAGTTTCCTTTTCTCCTTTTTCTTATCTTTTCTTCTTTCTCTTTTCCATTCTTTTTTATTTTTGTTTATTTATTTGAGAGAGGAGAGAGAGAGAAAGAGGAAGATAGATAGAAAATGGGCACTCAAGCCGGGCGTGGTGGTGCATGCCTTTAATCCCAGCACTCGGGAGGCAGAGGTAGGAGGATCGCCGTGAGTTCGAGGCCACCCTGAGACTACATAGTGAACTCCAGGTCAGCTTGAGCTAGAGTGAGACACTACCTCGAAAAAACCAAAATAAATAAAGAAAGAAAATGGGCACTCCAGGGCCTCCAGCCGCTGCAAATGACTGCCAGACTCACGTGCCACTTTGAGCATCTATCTGGCTTACGTGGGTCCTGGGGATTTGAACCTGGGTCCTCTTGTCTTTGCAGGCAAGCACTTTCACCACTAAGGCATGTCTTCAGCCCTTTTCCGTTCTTTTGAAACAAGGTTTCATGTAGCGCAGGCTAGACTTGAGCTCACTGTGTGGTGACACGGACGTACGTAACTGGATCCTCCTCCTAGTTCCACCTCCTTAGCACTGGGGTCACAGGGGTGTGTGTGTGTGTGTGTGTGTGTGTGTGTGTGCACCATCACACATGGTTTGCCTGGAGGGTGCTCAATTATAAAATAACATCATCCGTACCTCACTTATGGATGACTAAGAAGCTCAGCACTAGTTAGTTGAATCGACGTAATAAATTTTCATAAGATAGTTACTACGGACCGAGTGCCTGCTGCAGTCAGGATCGCATTGCTGGTAGAAATCACCCGACCAAGAGCAGCCTGTGGGAAAAAGAGGTTTATTTTGGCTTACAGGCTCGAGGGGAAGCTCCATGATGTCAGGGGAAAACGATGGCATGAGCAGAGGGTGGACATCACCCCCTGGCCAACATCAGATGGACAACAGCAACAGGAGAGTGTGCCAAACACTGGCAAGGGGACACTGGCTGTAACACCCATAAGCCCGCCCCCAACAATACACCGCCTCCAGGGGGCGCTAATTCCCAAATCTCCATCAGCTGCGAACCCAGCATTCAGAACACCTAAGTGTATGGGGGACACCACAGTGCCCATCTCTTTTCCCATAAATTCTTATGTTGAGACCCAATAATTGGAGGTCGGGCCTTTAGTTGATGAGGTCGTGAGGGTGGGGTACAATGGCATCAGTGGGGGTTTCATTGTTGTTCAGTTTGTTCGAAACAGAGTCTCATTAAGCTCACTATGTCGTCCAGGCTGGTCTCAAACTCCAGGCAACCTTCTTCAACTCAGCCACAGGCTTAAGACTTGAACCAACATATCTGGCTGGGGTTAATGTTGTCATAAGAAGAGGGGACCAGGACTCACTTGCTGTCCACTATGTGAGGATACAATGAGACAATGGTCATCCGCAAGGAAGTCAGGAAGAGACCCCGAGGAAATGAAAGTGGCAGCACCCTTGACCTTGGACCCCCAGCTTCCAGAATATGCGCCGATAAAGACATTCAGTTCACGGGAGTTGTTCTAGCAGCCAGTGTGGATAAAGACGGTGGTGATTATAATCTAGTTTATAAGTTACATGGCGAAGGCAGAGAGAGAAAGAAAGACAGAAGGGTGGGAAAGAGAGTAGAGAGAGGGAAGGGGAGAGTTAAGGAGAGGAGAAGAGAGGAAAGGAGAAAAGTAGGGAGAGAGAGAGAGAGAGAAAGAGAAACTAATGGAGTCAGAGCTATACTAAAACTTAGCCTGGGGCTGGGGAGATGGCTCAGCTATTAAGGCATTTGCCTGCAAAGCCAAAGGACCTCGGTTCGATTCCCCAGGACCCACGTAAGCCAGATGCACAAGGGGGCACACGCGTCTGGAGTTCATATGCAGTGGCTGGAGGTCCTGGCGCACCCATGCTCTCTCTCTTTCTGTAAAATAAATAAACATATTTAAAAAAAACAAAACAACTTAGCCTCCCATCTTTCACCCTATATAGCGTGTGTGAGAAGCCGTTCCGTTCAGTGGCTGGAGGTGTCCGGGAAGAGGCAGACCATTCTCTGCACGAAGCCATTTTGTTCTTCCGTGATGTGGAAAATTTCAGCTTTTGGCGGACAGCTTGCCTGCACGCTCTCAGGAGGAGCGCCGATCCTGGCAAGCTCCGAGCTCCAAAATCACCTTCTCTAGTTACACTCCCCCAGGTTCTTCCATTAGCACGGCCCCGGCAGCTTCTCTCTACCGAGCCAGTCTGGGGTTGTGGCCTAATGCATCACAGGTGGGTCCTGGCTCCAAACTTATTCCAGATGGCCTCAATCTAAGCTTTCCAGTAACCCATTATGTTTTTGGCTATCCCGGGATCATTAATGATGCTGAAGGACCCCGGGTCCTGTGGCTGGCAGCGCGGCATATGCTGGAATCAGGGTCTCAGAAAGACCTTGTACACTGGAGTCCTGCTGGCATATACACATTCACTGGGAGTAATATGCTCTGGCCGTGCCTCTCAGAGGTCACCGTGAGGGGGCCATGAATCTGACATTGTGAACGGTCTGTCTGCTTGGGTCACAGAGCCGGTATAAAGGGATCATCTGTAGTTTTACAGAAAATAGCTCTGTTGCTGCTGGGCTCTGGAGAGAGTAAGGGTAGATATATCCTTGAACCCTAGTAATTGCTGCGATAGTTATTTCTAGGAGGGGGGGACATTCTGGGGCAATTATTTAGGGGCACAGCGTGAACCTCATGCTTTTTTTTTTTTTAACTCTCTTATAGCCATAGCTCAGCAGGAAGAGCACAGAATTTTGTGAATTGCGTCTTTATATTAGAAAATGATCCTTAGGGCTGCAGAGATGGCTCAGCGCTTAAGGCGCATGCCTGCGAAGCCTAAGGACCCAGGTTCAACTCTCCAGATCCCGTGTGAGCACAAGGTGGCACAAGTGTCTGGAGTTCGATTACAGTGGCCAGAGGTCTTGATGTGCCAATCCTCTCTCTCTCACTCTCACAAAAATAACTTATATGTATATATATATATATATATATATATATATATATATATTTTTAAAGAAAATGATCCTTAGTTACCAGAAGAATTTTCAACTCTTTCTCTGGCTGAAAAGCTTTCCAAGGTGGGTGCGGGGAACATCTGAGCCAGTGCCAGGCTAGTATTGGGGATACTTTTAAATTTATGATGCCCTTCACAAGACAAGGAAAAAAGTACATTTGGGATTATCTGTGTTTTGGGCTCTTATAAGGCCAGGCCCCAGACCTTAGGAAAAGTCAAGGTCATGGCATTTGAAGCCTGTTATTCTTTTTTCTTTTCAAAATTTAAAAATTATCTTATTTAGTTATTATTTATTTATTTGACAGAGAGAAAGAGAGAGAGAGAGAGAGAGAGAGAGAGAGCGTGCCAAGGCTTCCAGCCATTGCAAATGAACTCCAGACGCTTGCGCCCCCTTGTGCATCTGGCTTACGTGGGTCCTGAGGAATCGAACTTGTGTCCTTAGGCTTCGCAGGCAAACTCCTTAACCGCCAAGCCATCCCTCCAGCCCTGAAGGCTGTTGTTCTTGCGTTGGAATCTTGACCGTATTACTCTCCAGCTTCGACAGCTGGTTAGGGAGACCGGTCACTTTTTCTTGGCAGTCACTGTCCGTGAGATGGCTCGTCCCAGCATCAAAGGGTGGGCGCTGGCTTTGTACACATCCTTACACTCATCTCTTTCTCTTTCTGCCCTCATGAATGTGTGCATTCATTTTTTAAAAAATTCATTCATTCAGTCCCTAAGTGCTAGGTCTCCCAGCACTCGCAACACAAGAAGCCCAGCGGACTTGACTCACTCCAGGGGATCTTGAGCCCCCACGATAGGCCAGTTACACTGCTAGGCAACGGGCACAGAGAGAGACATTCGCCATCTTCACTTCGGCCCGTGGAAGTGGGTTCTGGAGAGGACTGGGCAGAAGGGATCTGGGGAGGAGGAAGGAGATCATTAACAGACATATATCTAACGTTCCCAAACACACCATGAAGTATCCCGAAGTTCTCAGGGACAAATACATCACTATCTTAACTTCTCTACACCATTCCTCTGCTCGCTACCAGAAAAAGCAAGTTTTGCATTCCACGTTTGGTCCTAAACAAAATGACAGTAATGAGGAAATCGTTGTTAAGCCACGCTGACCACGCAGCCCCTTCCAGCCACGGAGGGAGAAACGGTGGGCCTGTGTTTCTCAGACTAGCTTCCCCTCTGCCCGATGAGCTTACTTAATTCTGACTTAACTCTGCATTTCTTGGCCTCTCCTTGGCTGGGAGAGAGGGGGGTTCGGTTAAAAAACAACTGGGTTTTCTGGATTTGGGTAGCAGTGGAGCCGTAAGGTTGTAACTATCTGACATTGGACAAGGACCTAAATCAATAGAGCACGAGTCTGCAGGGGCCTGGCCTGCAGTGCCGCTATGCACCAGGCCTACATGTGACATTTCACATCCAAGCAGGCTATGTCCTGTTTCCGCCGTTCCCTCGCTCAAGGCCAGCGTGGTTCATTAGTGACAGTCGTGACACTCAAACTTCAGTTCGTTTCACCGCAAGTGGGGACTGGCAATGATAGAGGAGTGGGATTTGGGGGGGCTGGAGGGATGGCTTAACGGTTAAGGCGTTTGCCTGCAAAGCCTAAGGATCCAGGTTTGATTCCCCAGGACCCACGTTAGCCAGATGCACAAGGGGCCGCACGCGTCTGGAGTTTGTTTGCAGTGGTTAGAGGCTCTGGGGCGCCCATTCTCTCTTTCTCTCTGTCTGTCTCTCTCTCCCTCTTTCTCTGTCAAATAAATAAAAATCAAACATTTTTTTTTAAAAAAATCAAGGGCTGGAGAGATTGCTTAGCAGTTAAGACGCCTGCGAAACGTAAGGACCCAGGTTCGATTCCCCAGGACCCACATTAGCCAGATGCACAAGGGGGCGCAGCGTCTGGAGTTCGTTTGCAGTGGCTGGAGGCCCTGGCATGCCCATTCTCTCTCTCTCTCTCTTTCTCTCTCTCCCTCCCTCTTTCTCTGTCAAATAAATAAAACTAAAATATTGTTAGCAGAATGGGACTCGGGACACCATGGGCAGCAGCACACAGCATTGATCTTTGACTCAGATGACAAATTCCTGACCCTGCCTTTATTTAGTTTCTGGACTCCACAGGGTCAAGAAACAAAACGTGTTGCCCACCACCTTGAGTTCCATTAGGTGTGTGTGTGTGGAGGGACAAGGCTAGTGCCCACTTCCATGCGCACGGGCGGAGGAAAGCAGCGGTTCAGAG
This sequence comes from Dipus sagitta, assembly GCA_036346955.1. Taxonomy (NCBI): domain Eukaryota; kingdom Metazoa; phylum Chordata; class Mammalia; order Rodentia; family Dipodidae; genus Dipus; species Dipus sagitta. Next base: position 35,175,960 of record CM070789.1, read on the forward strand.
GATGCCTCACAGGCCTTCCAGGAAGCAGCGTGGGCTCCTGTGTTTATTTGGACTCCAGCAGGCCGTGTGTTAGCATCTCATCACCTGGCCCGGCGAGTGGACCCCCTTGATTGGGACCTGGTTTCAATACTTGTCATGAGATTCCCCATCGGCCCATGAGTCAAACAGCTCTCCTGTTTCCTCACGTTTGTCTGTGTAGTTTCTACCGCCTTCTGGATGTCAGGGCTGCTGCACAATGTAAAAAAAATCAGGATCAAATAGGAGGCCCGAGGGGTCAGCTACTTAGGCGAGACCCAGACAAGCTACATATGTGTGTGGTTCCCACACACGCATGCACACGGGCAGGCGCAAACTAGTTCTGGGTAGAGTTTCAAGGGGAAAACAGGATTAGCAGAAGAAATCAAGGGCCAGTGTTGTAAGATTATGTCGTCTGGTGGTTAGCTGGATGCAGACTCCGGGCTGACCATATTCCTGCCCTTGGCCACATCTGGACAACCCTGCCGCTGACTGTCTCCTGGTTTCCCTCCAACTCTCTCCTTCCCAGCTCCAAGTCCCTTTGCCCCTCTACTTGGGACATCACCTATCTAACTCCTGTACCACTCGAGACTTGGTGATAACCAGCTGACCTGTGGCCGAGGTCCTTCATCACTGAGGAATCGTGAGCTCCCATGTGGAAGAGAGGGCTTGCTTTAGTGACCTCGAAAGAGCAAAGGCCATATTATAAATGTTAAGGATTTCATTTTAAAATAATGAAATGTTGACATGAACAGCAGCATCTCAATTACAATGTTAAAAACATAACATTTAAAAAATGAAATATTTAACCCATTTCAAATGAAATTTTATAAAGATAAAAATTAAGTTGGGGTGAAATAGATTATAAAACAATATATACCCTTCATACATATACCCTTCCGGTACATTAGATGATAACTAAATACCGTCTATGTACATAAGCAAATCTCTTCATATACATTTGAAACTAAATCTGAATTCAAAACACCACGTTAAAAAAAAACAGCACCAGTTCACACTGGTGGAAGATGATATTCCAGTTTTATTGGTTCTAATGATTCTGATGCATGAGCGTCTGGTATTAACAGCAAAGGCTGAGATGGCTTTAAAGCAAAGGAGCTACTTCCAGCTAAACAGATTCAGGGAAAAAGGCTTTCCTCAGAGAAAGATGTCTCAGTACTTGAGAAAGAGCCCAGACAAGTTGTATCCCAATGGTTTGAAGTCTTTCCTCTAGAATAAAAAACAAGACAAATGTCTTCCATATTGATAAGTGAATGTTCTCCAGAGAAATAAGAAAGGGGGGAGAGAGGGGAGAGGGAGAGAGAGAGGGAGAGAGAGGGAGAGAGAGAGAGAGAGAGGGAGAGAGAGGAGAGGAGAGAGAGGGAGAGGGGGGAGAGGAAGAGGAGAGAGGGGAGAGGAGGGGAGGGAGAGATGGGAGGGAGAGGAGAGGAGGGGAGAGAGAGGGAGAGAGGGAGGAAGAAGAGGGAGGGAGAAGAGAGGGAGAGGAGAGAGAGGGAGAGGGAGAGAGAGAGGGAGGGAGAGAGAGGGAGGGAGAGAGAGAGGGAGAGGAGAGGGAGAGAGAAGAGGAGAGGGGGAGAGGAGATGGGGAGAGGAGAGGAGAGGGAGAGAGGAGAAGAAAGGAGAGGAGAGAGAAAGAAGTCAGATTCTTAAAAAAATGATCTTGCAGTACTGGAGACAGAGGGATCTCCTGACTTGCAGTTGAGGAACTGAGAGAGAGAGGGAGGGAGAGAGAGAGGGGAGAGATAGGGAGGGAGAGAGAGAGGGAGAGGAAAGGGAGAGAGGAGAGGAGAGGGGGAGAGGAGATGGGGAGAGGAGAGGAGAGGAGAGAGGAGAAGAAAGGAGAGGAGAGAAGAAAAGAAAAGAAATCAGATTCCTTAAAAAAATGATCTTGCAGTACTGGAGACAGAGGGATCTCGTGACTTGCAGTTGAGGAACTGGGTACCGTGGTGAGCTGTTGTCAGCGGAGGTTGGGGTGGGGGGTGTCAAAAGCAGGCCCCACTCAGGGGAAGGAAATGACTGAGGGTGCTCTCTGCGGCTCTAGTGGACTCAGAAGACAATTCTGTACACTCTGCCTTTTGTTCATTCAAAGCTGCCCAGATGGATGCTCACACTCCAAAGATGTTCACACTCACGTTGCCCAGATGTTGACACACTCACACTGCCCAGATGATCCCACTCACGCTGCACAGATGTTCACACTCACACTCCAAAGATGTTCACACTCACCCTGCACAGATCTTCATACTCACACTGCAGAGGGCCACACTGATCATTCCCAATCTAATGTTATCCAGGAGCATCCTGGTGCAGACACACTCAGGAATCCTTTCTTTTTTAAAAAAATATTTTATTTATTTGACAGAGGAAGAGGGAGGGAGGGAGAGAGAAAATGGGCGTGCCAGGGCCTCCAGCCACTGCAAACGAACTCCAGACGTGTGCGCCCCCTTGTACGTCTGGCTAACGTGGGTCCTGGGAATCGAACCTGGGTCCTTTGGCTTTGCAGACAAACGCCCTAACCGCTAAGCCATCCCTCCAGCCCTCAGGAATCCTTTCTGACCAACTTCTTGGGCTTCCCCACCGTCCAGTTGCGACTCAGCATCCCAGCTGCTCTCCATGTATTCTTCACTGGTTTGCCAATTTTGGCTTTTTTTTTTCTTTCCTCCTTACAATCTTTTGCAAATTAGTAAAGCAAGAGTGCATGCTCTAAACGACCATGACTTTGATTTGAAATTTAAATGTACTGTATAACTGAGAAACCAGAACCGGTTAAAATACACGCGCTGAGGTGATTTATTTATGCTGCTTGGCTCTCCTGGCTGGGGAGCAAGTCCTTATATCCAAGAACCCTGTGATCTCTCCTCCGCAAGCTGCAGACCATGGAGAACTGCTGGTGCGATGGAGTCTGAGCTCAAAGGCCGGCAGATGAAACAACTTCTGTCCTGGGTCCAGAGAAGAAACAGGGGTCCCATCAGGGGCCGATGAGAGAAGATGGATGTCTCCGCTCTAGATGGGGGAGAATAAATTTGCTGTTTTAGGCCTATGATGGGTTGGCTGTTATCCATTCGCAAAGGGGAGGGAGGAGTCTGCTGAGGACCACTGCATTCACTAACTTGAATGATGCTATCCTTCTGAAAAGTAGACACACACACACACACACACACACACACACACATACTGACATCCATTTATCCAGAACCATTTCACACACGCGTGCCGCTGACTGCGACGCGTCCTTTGACCGGTCAGAAAATCTGGCAGTGGAAGAAGGGTTACCTAGCACAGGTCAAGAAGTTAGTGAGTGCCACCCAGCCGAGTCAAAGATCATCAAGGCAGAGATGAAAGATGAGCAGAAATTAGCAGATCGAAATGTTGGGGGATGGGAAAGAAATCAAAGTTATCTGAAGTTTTCCAAGATCTGAGAGGCGAGAGTCACAGAGGCACGAGACCACCATCATTAGCATGGACGATGTTTAGACATGCTCTGTAGCACCAGACAGACCCCGAGTTCAACTCCTGCTCTACCAATTGAGAATTATCTGGCCGGGCGTGGTGGCACATGCCTTTAATCCCAGCACTCGGGAGGCAGAGGGAGGAGGATCGCCGTGAGTTCGAGGCCACCCTGAGACTACAGAGTGAATTTCAGGTTAGCCAGAGCTAGAGTGAAACCCTGCCTCGATAAAACAAAACAAAACAAAACAAAACAAAACAAAACAAAACAAAACAAAACAACACAACAATTAAGTCATCTGGGTAAATGTTCTAGCTCTGGGAGCCTCCTTTCTTTCTTTCTTTCTTCCTTCCTTCCTTCTTCCTTCCTTTCTTTCTTTCTTTCTTTCTTTCTTTCTTTCTTTCTTTCTTTCTTTCTTTCTTTCTTTTTTCCTTCTGTTTTCATTTTTGGTGTTTTCGAGGTAGGGTCTCACTCTAGCCCAGGCTGACCTGGAATTCACTCTGTAGTCTCAGGGTGGCCTCGAACTCACAGTGATCCTCCTCCCTCTGCCTCTTGAGTGCTGGGATTAAAGGCGTGCACCACCACACTCCGGCTCCATATTTTATTTTATTTATTTATTAGAGACAGGGAGGGGAGGGAGAGAGAGAGAATGGGCACGCCAGGGCATGTGCCACCATATGCATTTGGCATACGTGGGACCTGGAGAATTGAACCTGGGTCCTTAGGCTTCTTAGGCAAATGCCTTAACCGCTAAGCCATCTCTCCAGCCCTTCATTATTTCTTTAGTAAAATAGAGGTAATTATGTTAACCTCCACTTCAGCAAGGTTTAGATGACTAAAATAAAAACGAAAAATCAACACGGATGTCACGTCTCCTGCAAGAACAGGTTCAAAGCCAGGAGTGGTGGCACAGGCCTTTAATCCCAGCACTCTGGAGGCACAGGTAGGAGGATCTCTGAGAATTCGAGGCCACCCTGAGACTCCATAGTGAATTCCAGGTCAGCCTGGACCAGAGTGAGACTGTACCTTGAAAAACCAAAAAAGAAAAAGAAAAATAGAATAGGTTCAAGATGCTCTTCTTCTCCCCCCCCCCCCCCCCCCCCCCCCCGTGAACCTCTGCTTCACAACTGAGCTTCCCTTTAGAAAAGACTTGCCTTTTATCAGTGTTTCAAACACTGCATGAGATAGCAAGATAGCCCTTCTCTAGTTTGTAAACCAGAGCTCTGATTAAATTCCCGAGGGGGATTTAGAGATTTAGAGAGAGATTCTCTTCTCTGAAGTACTGCTCCCAAACTCTAAGCTTGAGGCAAATCTCTCAGGTCCGGTGATGGAAGCACATGGTCAAGAGACTGTCAGTCGCAGAGGGCTCTTCAAGTACTTTTGGGGCACATTTCCCTGATGCACTCACTCCAAACCTGAGATGCAATTGTGCTTCTCTTCCTTGCAGTGCTTTTTAAAAAACTTGGAATACATAACGTGACGCAGTCAAACGCCGTGAAATACAATATACATTAAATGCCATGTGTAGTGTTTTCTAATTCACCAGGCCCTTTCCCATGCATTCTTTCTTGTTTTGTCCCGCAATGTCGTGGGAAACAAGGAGAACATATTCTGGCTCCCTCCTGAAGATGGTTCTGGCACAGAGAAGAAGCAACTGGAAGGTGTGTCAGAAGTTAGACGAAAAGGTGGCGGTGTGGACAGGAGATGTCACCGGCTAGGTTTTAGAAAAGCATTTTGGAAATGTTTGAGAGGGAGAAATACTGGGCACACTCACCGTGTGTGTGTGTGTGTGTGTGTGTGTGTGTGTGACGGGGGTAAGAGCACATAGATGAGCTGACACATGTCAGAACAAGTCATATTTCAGGGTGACGTGCTGTGCACATTGAGTGGAACCCACACTTGGCATCTGGAGGCTGCAATGATAATTCAAATGATCTTTTACATTGCTTTCAGATGTCAATCTGATTTCTTTCGTTCATGACACTTTCCAGAGAGGATCAGAAGTGATCTTAGATTTATACAAAGGATATAAACAAACAAACAAAAAACACTTGGCATGCATATCAAAGACGAATTGCTATGCACTTGTATCTTTCCACACAGCCAAGAACCTCAAGTGTCTTCCAGATAAACTGTCCTAAGAATCTGTATTATTTTAAATCCGATCAGAATGTCTAACTTCTATGCTAAGTGAAATATGCAGCGACAAATCACATCGTAATAATTGGTGAATGATGGGTAGAAATCATCATGGGTGATATAGGTACAAATCTCTCTGTAAGATTTTTAAATAAATTATGGCCTCCCTCTCCATCACTATTAAAATGAGTATTCAATGGGAGGTGATTATGAGCCAAGTATATTACATACTTATGTATAAATTGTCAAAGACTGAAAATAAATATTTGAAATTTTACAATATGTCTGTTCCTCTGCGTGGCTGACAGAATTAATTCTGCTAGTTGTATTTTAGCTTGAACAGAAGCTAATCCAAACCCATTCAGCTCCAAGGAATGTTCTCTTTCCATCCCACATTAACTAATGATGGCAGATCAATTTTCAGTCAGCATTATGCAAACGATAGTAGGCAACGCATATATTTTTATTTATTTATTTGGCAGGAGAGAGAGAGAGAGAGAGAGAGAGGAGAGATAGAATGGGCGCATCAGGGCCTCCAGCCACTGCAAACAAACTCCAGATGCATGCGCCCCCTTGTACATCTGGCTAATGTGGGTCCTGGGGAATCGAACCTGGGTCCTTTGACTTTGCAGGCAAATGCCTTGAACCGCTAAGCCATCCCTCTAGCCCGAAGTTCAGATATTTAAATGTAGCGGCGGTTATGAGGAAGTTAGCAGGAGAGAAGCACACGTGAAATCCAAGGACAGTGCTTGCTCAGAAAGGTTCAGAAAAGATGAAAGTCCCTTATACTAGCCTTGCAATAAATTCCCGTTTTAGCTTTTTTTTTTTTTTTCAAAGTAGGGTCTCACTCTAGCCTAGGCTAACCTGGAACTCACTCTGGGGAATCGAGCCTCGAACTGGGGTCCTTAGGCTTCACAGGCAAGCACTTAACGGCTAAGCCATCTCTCCGGCCCCTTAAAAAAATTTTTTTTTGGTTTATTTTTACTTATTTATTTGAGAGTGACAGAGAGAGAACGAGGCAGCTTTAAAGAGGATGACAGACAGTAGAGAAGCCGAGAAGCTAGCGTCACTGGTTGGAAGACCCCTATTGGAAGTAGCTACAAAATTTGAGAAACCTTTGTCGGTGATCCAAGAAGAAATGCCTTCCCTGCTTCTAAAGCAGGTCTCATTCCATCCCGCCAATTTTTTTTGAAAATTTAAATTTTTTTATTGACAACTTCCATAATTATAGACAATAACCCATGGGATTTCCTGCCCTCCCCACTTTCCCCTTTGCAATTTCACTCTCCATTATATCCCCTTCCCCTCTCAGTCTCTCTTTGTTTTAAAAAAATATTTTATTTATTTATTTGAGAGAGAGAGAGAGAGAAAGAGAGGAAGAGGCAGATAGAGAGAGAGAGAGAGGGAGAATGGGCACACCAAAGCCTCCAGCCACTGCAAAGGAACTCCAGACGCATAGCGCCCCCTTGTGCATCTGGCTTACGTGGGTCCTGGGGAATCGAACCCGGGTCCTTAGGCATCCAATGCCAACGCCTTAACCGCTAAGCCATTTCCCCAGCCCCGGTCTCTTCTTTTATTTTGATCCCAGCAATTTCATTTCAGTCTCTTGTTTGTTTCCTTCATGGTGCTTCCTGGCAAGCTCTTGGTCTTATAGACGGGTTACTTCTTTATCCCCAACATTCAATACCTGGACGGGTGAGGAGGAGACTAGTGAAAAGACACACAAGCTCGGTTGAGCAAACTGTCCCTGGAGATAATAAGCCACACGAGAACTGTTTCTGTCATTGTGGGCAGGGTGGGCTCACGTGTCAGCGTGAGGACCTTGGCTGGAGCACTCTCTATGCCTGTCAAGTCTCTTCCAATCGTGGCCTTTACACACTAGACTCAAATAGTTCATGTGAGCCAGGTGTGGTGGCGCACACCTTTAATCCCAGCACTTGGGAGACAGAGGTAGGAGGATCGCCATGAGTTCAAGGCCACTCTGAGACTCCATAGTGAATTCCAGGTCAGCCTGGACCAGAGTGAGACCCTACCTCGAAAAACCAAAAAAAAAAAAAAAAAAACCCAAATCAAATAGTTCATGTGTTTTCCTCCTACCATCTCGACTACTGTACAGATATCATGCTTCCATTATCCCTAAAGTACCCCTGCCACCCCCTCCCCCCTCTGTCTTCTCTGTACCATTAATCCCAGTTGATAAGGGCCTCTGGCCCTAGAGTTAGCCCTGGGCTCTGTAGCTGGCTCTCGCTGCTGTCTTGTCTCAGTATTGATACGGAGTTGATGTTTATCTGCCTTAACCACTCGCAGCACAGTAGTTTATTGAAGAAGGCCCGTCTGAATTTTCTTTTACGTACACAAACGCTAGGAGAAAGATAAACATCTTGCGGATGGCTCTTTAAACAACGTTTCCAAAGATGTTCTCTGATTGCTCTTTATTTACTGGAACTGCTGGCCCTCGCAGACAGACGCTCGGCGTGTTTTCAGACTTCGGTGGAGCTGAGGCTGTCACTCGGTGATGGAATACAAGCAGCGTATCAGATTAGGGTGAAGGGGACACGCCGGGGCCAAGGAGGAGGTGGGTGAAGTGCAAATGTTATCTGGGGAACAGTAGGGACAGCCAAGGAGGTGAAATCGAGGCCAGCTGCCGCAGAGGGTTAGTGATGAAAGCTTATATTCTAGTCAAGCGTTATTCCATCCCAGTGGGGCGAAGTTATCGAGGTTTAAGTTGGCGCTTTAGCCTTCAGTGACCCTAGTATCGTAAACAGGCGCAGAAGTCACGATGAGGGATACTCATCGTGAAGCACTTTGCTTAGAAACATGACAAGGGTGTCTGACAAACTGCTCCCCCTAAGCCTCAGGACCACATGTAAAAAATACTGACTTAAAAATCTCCCTTTTGGGGATGGAGAGATGGCTTAGCGGTTAACGCGCTTGGCCTGCAAAGCCAAAGGACTCAGGTTCGACTCCCCAGGACGCACGTAAGCCAGATGCACAAGGGGGCGCACGTGTCTGGAGTTCGTTTGCAGTGGCTGGAGGCCCTGGCGCGCCCATTCTCTCTCTCACTCCCTGTGTCTTTCTCTCAAATAAATAAATAATAAAATATTTTTTTAATCTCTCTTTTGATGTCTCCAAGATGGCATGGGCAAATTTAAGGTGATAGGGTAGACGTGAGCTGAGGAAAAATGGCAGTGCATAAGTGGGTGGGTTGAGCTATCTCTTTGTTAGCTTGTTGGACCTTCCATCTGCCCACGTTTTATCTCTGATGAACAGTTTCCATCCTGTGAGGGGGGACTGCCTGTACCATCTGACCTTATGACTTGGTGATCTGGAGGGATTCAACTCATGACAGGCAGCTGTGGACACAGGGTCACTCGATGCTGGCATTCCAGTCTGCACCAGGGCTCAGTGGCATAGCAGACATTCAAAATATCATCAAGAAAGCCGGGCGTGGTGGCGCACACCTTTAATCCCAGCGCTCGGGAGGCAGAGGTAGGAGGATCGCCGTGAGTTCGAGGCCACCCTGAGACTCCATTGTGAATTCCAGATCAGCCTGGGCTAGAGCGAGACCCTATCTTGAAAAACCAACATATATATATATATATCACCAAGACAAAGTGCCCTCTGAACAAGCTTAGTTTTCAGCATTTGTCAGTTAAGGTGGCATCAATCAGCAAAAGATGAACTGGGAATATTGTGCCATGTGCAGATGTTAGTATGGGGGAGAAAGATTGGTGATGGAGTCAGAAAGAAGAAATCTCTTCTGTTTGTACTTTTCCTATCAGAGAAGACACTTTCTAAAATATTTGAGGGCACACACATATAAAAGGAGGTGATGGCAGTAAGATGAAGTAAATAATAAACTATTTTTAAGTAGGATCCAAAGAACACATCCTTGGGTAACTTTTACAAAGCATGAATTTCATGGAGGAATACTTTTAGTAATCGCAGAAGTAAAGAATAGTGTGTTCTGCCTTGAAAATGTGCCTCAGCTTTTGCAAAAGTTTTGGAAATTATAGACCAAAGTGTTTAACATCAACTCTAAGTCACTTCTGTGAGGGGTTACTATATAAGTTGAGAACTTATGAAAAGAAAAAAAGCAATAATCAGGGCAGGAGAGATGGCTTAGTGCTTAAAGTGCTTGCCTGCGAAGCCTAAAGACCCAGGTTCAATTCCCTAGCACTCACGTAAGCCAGATGTACAAGGTGGTCCACGCATCTGAAGTTTGTTTGCAGTGCCTGGAGGCCCTGGTGTGCCCATTCGCTCTCACTCTGCCTCTTCCTCTCCCAACTAAATAACTTAAAAATATTTTTTCCAAAGCAACAATCATGAGGAGCTATTATGTTTAATATCCAAGTGGAAATTTTAAAGGGAAAATTTAAATTAACAATGTGAATTAAATGTTAACAATCCTAGGAGCTACATTTGTCCTCTTGGGATTTGCTATCAATTTTACATACTTCTTTAAAAAATCTTTTCATTTATTTATGAGGGAAACAGAGAGAGAAAGAGAGAGAGAGAGAGAGAGTGCACCATTAGAGTAGATGCATACGATTGCTTCCAAATCAGCAAGCTCTTTCTTACTGAGCTCCTTGATCAATCATGTAAGAAGCCAGTTAGCCACATGCTACTGCCTGCGCGTATCAGTGAGCGCAAGACATTTCCATGTCTCAAAATCGATTGTGCAGTAACTAAATTGAGCCATAGGGAGGAAGGAGGTGCAGTTGGGTCACAGCTATTACAGTGTCTTATGGCACATTGCATTTGGCAGAGGAATGGCTGCTAATGCTTAATCAACATAAAAGGGCCACACCTGTAAACCAGAAAGGAATGTTCATAGAGTCAGGAGACCAAAATCTTCAGGGATTTCACCAAAATGCTCTTGTGCATGTGTGCTTGTTCAAGGGTACCAACTATGACATTGGATGATAGATATGTTGGGGAACTCAAGGGACAGCCAGGACCATGAGAACCATAGTATCAAAGTCTCTGATGCTGTGTTCATGTGTTATGAGTGTGAGAGACTGGCTAACAGGACAGGGTCGGTCAGAGGAGCAATGGACTAGATCAAGGTAGAAAGCACAAAGGCCTTTGTTGTGGAATTAAGGTAGACCACTGTGTTCTCAGCGACACCCTGGGACTTCTGAACCCAGAACTCTGCTTGCCCGTTTTCTGTAGCCTATTTCTCTATGTCAGAGCTTTCCAGGGTCTTGTTCCTTAGGTGGTCAGCAGGATACCTCCAGTACTTCTGGGTAGTCTTGTCTGGAGACTTTTGCACTAGTGGGACAGACGTACAGACTGTCTTAGGTTACTGCCACCACTGTCGGGGAAGAGTGAATGCGGAGGAAATGTATGCGCCTGATGTGGCATCAGGTCCTGGTACCATTTCTGAACACTGCTTAGATGTTCTTATAGAAGTTACCTAATCTATTGTCCTAGTAGCTGTCTCACCAGTTGAATAGGAGCAGTACAATCCTCACCAAAAAAAAAAAAAGAAAAAAAGAAAATGATGTAGACAGCATGAAAATAGACAAAAGACCATTTCATTGACGCATAGATTCTATATGTCATAATTGGTAACACACACACACACACACACACACACACACACACACTTAGGACACCTTGCAAGGGCTGATGTATAAATGACCACTGCAGGAACCATAAGGACTTGTTAATGGAAGCTCAAAAGAGAGCTTGTGCAGAGAATAGGAACATAGGTAGCCCGGGGTACTTATCTAGGAAAGGAGTTTGGGGAGTACATGCCCTGAACATCACTCCACTTTCTGCCTTTTCTCCTTTCTAGTCCCCCAATGACCAAATGCAACCAGAACCAGAGGCCAGAAAGCCCCCCCACCCTGCCCCATGCAGTTCATGCTTGCCAGTCTTTTGAGCAGGGAGCAAACTTGGAAGTCTGAAAGGGTTTACACAAACTGTCTTGTATAATTGCAGCTTGGCTGGGAGAAAATGCTGACTATTAGAATTAATGAACTAGGGCTGGAGAGATTGCCCAGTGGTTAAGGCGCTTGCCTGCGAAGCCTATGGACCCAGTTTTGATATCCCCAGAACCCATGTGGTGGCACATGTATCTGGAGTTTGCAGTGGCTGGAGGCCCTAACGTGCCTATTCTCTCTCTCTCTCTTCTTTCTCTCCCCCTATCTACCCCCCCCCCATAGATAAATAAATAAATAATTAAAAAAAAAAAAACAGAATTCATGAATCAATTCTGGATGCTAACAGTAATTGCAATCTTTAAAGAGGCCCTAAAGCAGAATGAAAAAATGTTGGTTGAAGGTTTGTTTAGTCTTCTCTAAGTTAAGAAGAAGCTACCATTACGTCACAGTTCTCTCAATAACTTTGATTTTTGATACTAATGTTTTTCATTCTCACTTGCTAGGCTAAGTGGCTTGCCCAGGCCACCTAGCTAATAGTAGCTAGCTCAGACCTAGATGTGTGTGACTCCCAAACCCACGCTCTCTCCACTATAACATGCCTCCTCACCAAAATATACTACATATAAGTTAGGCTCTTCCAAAGCACAGAGATGGAGCTTATTTGAAATGAAGGTTGAGGAGAGGACTTAAAATATATGTGCGTTGATGAGAAAAGAACTCTTGCGCTTGTCTTAACCTTATAAAGAAAAACACTGGGGAACAAATGCTGACGCAGCTCAGCTCCCAACGACTCCAAGCAGACTGACTTTTGCCTAACAGGGCCTGGATTCATGTGGCCAAGTGCATGTTTATAGTGGGCTTTGTGGTCACCTCCTTGGGGTGGGTAAAACTGAGCCACTGGTATCTTACTTTGCTCTCTACTGACAATTTCCACGTGGGTTCATTTTTTAAAAATATTTATTTATTTATTTATTTGAGAGCAACAGAGAGAAAGAGGCAGAGAGAGAGAGAGAGAGAGAGAGAGAGAGAGAGAATGGGCACGCCAGGGCCTCCAGCCACTGCAAACGAACTCCAGACACGTGTGCCCCCTTGTGCATCTGGCTAACGTGGGTCCTGGGGAACTGAGCCTTGAACCGGGGTCCTTAGGCTTCACAGGCAAGTGCTTAACCGCTAAGCCATCTCTCCAGCCTGTGGGTTCATTTTTACTAAACTTCCTCTTCTGTTACAGGTCACTGCCCACACCAAGAATGGATGTAGTGAGAACTATGCGATAGCGAAAGTGAAATGAAAGAAGAGATTCATTTTGAGAACTTTTGTTTTTTTTTTAATCTTACTTTTTTATTTTTTACTTTTACTTATTCATTTTTATTGTGTCTCTGTGTTTCACAGTGGTGGAAGGGGTTAGGCGTGCTACAACATGCATGTGGAGGTCAGAGGACAACCTTGGGATGCTGGTCTCCATCCACATTGTTAGAGATAGGGTTTCCCTTCTGGCTGTTTTGTTGTTTGGAAACCAGACTAGCTGCGCAAGATCTGTGGGATTCTCTTGTCCTCTTGACTCTGCCTCTCAATGCTACAAGCACATGGAAGGCACTGATATGCTTGCCACATCTGACTTTTTATTTTATTTTATCTTATTTATTTGAGAGAGAGGGAGAGAGAATAAGAATGGGAGCGCCAGGGGCTGTAGCCACTGTAAACGATCTCCCATGTATATCTGGGTTACATGGGTACTGGGGAATCGAACCTGGGTCCTTAGGCTTTGCAGGCAAGCACCTTAGCCACTAAGCCATGTCTGCAGCCCCACATCTGACCTTTTACATGGGAGCTGGGGATCTGAGCTCTAGTTTGCAATCTTGCCAAGAGCCTTTAACCACAGCCATCTCTCCGGCCTGGGATTAATTTCTGTTGAGTATTATTTCCATCATCAAGTAGGCTGGGTGCTTTTTAACCTTAAACAAACACTGTATCATTATTTGATGCAATCATTTCATTCAAGCTTTAAGTTCTGTTAGCTTCATTTAACATGGAAGGTACCTCAGAGGCTTCAGTGATTTTCTTAAAGTCACCGGCTGGGTTGGAAATGGCGTGTGGGTTGAGTTTTGACCAGTTTCTAGCCTGAGTCAAACATTTTTATGCTAACATTTTCCTGGTGAGTACAACTTCCAGGAGGTAGGAGCGAAGGGGAAAGGGTCGGGTGAGGATAGGAAAAATCCACATTCCCATGTCGTCCGCCTATGCGGAATTGCGGGGAGCCCGGCTGGGCATCTTTGGAGAGGTCGTGTGAGCTGCCTCGTCTAGTGTGGAAGAAAGGGTGTGTGCAGTCTCCTACTGCTTGGAGGAGGGTCAATTCCCTCATACTTCTAGGTTGTCCAACCGAGGGAGATGTCTTCCTGGAGGCTAACTGCTTAGCTGTACCACGCAGCCCCAGGGCAGGAGGCAAAAGGCTATGTTGTGGTTGTGAGTTTTCCAACAACTGATGAAAAGAAACTCTTATTTTGTCTTGTGGTTTTTTGGCCCTCATTGCTTGACCCCTTTGTACGAGCAAAGCTGCTCACCGCATCCCCCCAACCGTCTCCATATATGTATGTATATATTTGCATGTGTAGATAGAGATATGACACATATGCACATATACATCATCTATAAACACATACATATTTAGTATGTACATATATATACACATATATATTATATATAAACACATACATAGTATGTATATATTTGCATGTGTAGAGAGAGAGATGACATATATACACATATATATCATCTATAAACACATACATAGTATGTATATATTTGCATGTGTAGATAGAGATATGACATATATACACATATATATCACCTATAAACACATACATATTTAGTATGTATATATTTGCAAGTGTAGAGAGACATGACATATATACACATATATATCACCTATAAACACATACATATATAGTATGTACATATATATACACATATATATTATATATAAACACATACATAGTATGTATATATTTGCATGTGTAGAGAGAGATATGACATATATACACATATATATCATCTATAAACACATACATATTTAGTATGTACATATATACACACATATATATCATATATAAACACATACATAGTATGTATATATTTGTATGTGTAGATAGAGATATGACATATATACACATATATATCATCTATAAACACATACACATATAGTATGTACATATATATACACACATCTATATCATATATAAACACATACATAGTATGTATATATGTGCATGTGTAGATAGAGATATGACATATATACACATATATATCATCTATAAACACATACATAGTATGTATATATTTGTATGTGTAGAGAGAGATATGACATATATATATATACATATATATCATATATAAACACATACATACATAGTATGCATGTATGTATTTATATGTGTAGAGAGAGATAATATATACACACATATATAAGTCATATATATACACATACTTATACATATATACACACATATATGTATATATATTCAATAAGAGCACACACATTACAAGTTCCCCACCATTTCCACAATTTTTCTAGTGTTAAATAGTTCACTCGGGGCTGGAGAGATGGCTTAACGGTTAAGCGCTTGCCTGTGAAGCCTAAGGACCCCAGTTCGAGGCTCGATTCCCCAGGACCCGCGTAAGCCAGACGTACAAGGGGGCGCATGCGTCTGGAGTTCGTTTGCAGTGGCTAAAAGCTCTGGTGTGCCCATTCTCTCTCTCTCTCTCTGTCTGCCTGTCTCCCTCAAAGAAATAAATAAAAATTAACAAAAAAAAATTTTAAAAATAGTTCACTGCATGAAATCATGTCAGCCAACGATGGTGTCCTCTTGTGAACCATCTGTGAATCGTGTCTGCATTTAACATTTGCTTAGGCGGCTCTCTAGCAGTGGACTTCTAGGTCCAAGCACCCCATGCCTCTGGCTACAGCAGTTCTCTCCTCCTTCCACCTTTCCCTAGCCTTAGGCTACCTGAGAGTGACCTCCTCTCTTCTCAAGGTCAAAGGCTTTGGGCAGGAGCCAGCCAGGTCTTTTTCTTCTTCATGTATGCTTAGTAAATGACAAATCAGTTCAGACTCCTCTGTGGATCAGTTCCAATGTTAACTGATTAAATGAAAGTATCGATGACATACTTCTAAGGTGTTTACCCCAATGGGTGGCATATCCATCAGAGTTTTAGTGAGCTTGCCGAGTCTAATAGAAACCTAAGTAAACGAATGGACATACGGGGCACAGTTAGAAGCTTGGGGCAGACAGACAGGACTTGAGTACCAAGGAGCTGACAGGCAGAATATACGGCGGCCACGCAAATGGATCCATCCAATCCCAGTGAAAAAGTAAGCACGTTTCATACTCCAACTGTGTCAATAACCGAGGGGCAGAAATGGATCCCATAAGAAAACAAACATTTGGCCTTCATAATTAAAGTCAATATTAGATGGAGACCCCAAGAAGGTAAGGAATTACCTGGTTCCTCTGAGCTCATGCTTCGACCTCCCCCCCCCTCCTTCCCCACACTGTGGGAGAAACAGCTGCCTTGCAAAAGCTCACCTGGTTAGAATTTTTCATGGACCATGACTTCCAGAAAAAAAAAAAAAAAACCCAGTCAAGCAAAACAGTGCAAATTAGTTTGGGCTTACATTACCAAGCGTGTACCCCAACTGCTTGTTTGCAAAGGAAGACTGGGGGGAAAAGTGAGACATGAAATGTCACATCAACAGGAAAAAAAAAAATTGACCACTTGGACAGCAATAAAATCAGTGTGTGCCTTCTGGGAAACTGAACTCAGAGTTACAAAAGGAGGCCAAACGCGCCCGGAATTGTTGGGAATGGCGGAAATGTGAGTAGCTATCGACTTGAAAGGGGTGAGAGCAAAAACACCTTACGCTACGATGAGCGGAGATGCACGTGTGACACTGTATCAGAGACACAAGGATAAGGACGCCCTTTCTTTTTTTTTTTTAATGTTTTTTGTTCATTTTTATTTATTTATTTGAGAGTGACAGAGAGAGAAAGAGGCAGAGAGAGAGAGAGAGAGATAGAGAGAGAGAGAGAATGGGTGCGCCAGGGCCTCTAGGCACTGCAAACGAACTCCAGACGCATGCGCCCCCTTGTGCATCTGGCTAACGTGGGTCCTGGGGAATCCAGCCTCGAACCGGGGTCCTCAGGCTTCACAGGCAAGCGCTTAACTCCTAAGTTCTCTCTCCAGCCCGAGGGACGTTCTTTCTTGCACTAGGGGCACATGGCGCTGATAGAACGCATGCTGTAGCCAAATGCAGTGGGCACACACAGGCTGCAGCACTTCAGCTTGGTTGCCAAGGGGCAGAAACCTTCACCTCTGTCTATGGACACAGAGCGCTTCTAGTCATCTTGACCAGGAGGATTCTGGGAAGGGTATATTCCCCCCCAACCTCCGGCCACAATTTCAGAGCCTATGGCTCCCTGACTGTAATGGAAACAAACCCTCGGCCTTCATAATTAAAGTCAATATTAGATGGAGCCCCTCCCCAAAAAAGGTAAGGTATGCCATGGCTCTTCTGAGATCACACCTTGACCATCCCCCTCCCTCCACGCTATGAGAGTAACATGTTTCATATTCCCAGTCACCTGGCCAGAACACATGCTGCCCATTTAAAAATTTTTTTTTGTTCATTTTTATTTATTTATTATTTGAGAGTGACAGAGAGAGAGAGAGAGAGAATGGGCACGCCAGGGCCTCTAGCCACTGCAAACGAACTCCAGACGCGTGCGCCCCCTTGTGCATCTGGCTAACGTGGGTCCTGGGGAATCGAGCCTCGAACCAGGGTCTTAGGCTTCACAGGCAAGCGCTTAACCGCTAAGCCATCTCTCCAGCCCACGTGCTTCCCATTTTCCACATTGCGTCATCAACACACTGAGGACCATCCCATATTTCACTGTGCCTCGTGCCCTGCTGTGTGGAGGCAGAGGTTGGACCCTCACAGGACATCACACTGTAGTATTGTATTGGCTTCTGTGACCAAACGCCGGACAAAATCAACTTCAGGAAGGGCTCACTGTGGCTCACAGTTCAAGAGTGCAGTCCCCCGTGGGAGGGAAGGCGCAGAGCCTGAGGCAGCTGGGCACGTTGTGCCCACGATCAGGACACACAGAGAGAGATGCGAGCTAATGCACAGGTCCTTTGTGTCCAGGCCAGGAGCCCAGGCCATGTGGAAGTGCTGCTCATACTAAGCCAGGGTCTGGTTACCTCAGTGAACTCCCTCACAAACACGCCCAGAGGTCTGTCTCCTTCGGTTATTCTAGAGTCTGCCTAGCTGACCACCACCTTAACCACCACCACTATGTGTCACGGCATTTGCTGGAATGCAGTCGAGCATCGCCTAAGAAGAGGGTTGTGTTGGCCGGGCGTGGTGGAGCACGCCTTGAATCCCCAGCGCTCGGGAGGCAGAGGTGGTAGGATCGCCGTGAGTTCGAGGCCACCCTGAGACTACAGAGTGAATTCCAGGTGAGCTTGGGCCAGAGTGAGACCCTACCTTGAACCCCCCCCCAAAAAAAAAACAAAGAGGGATGTATTTGGAAAAAGCAGGGAGTGGCCAGTCCGTTTTGTCATGTCCTGACATACCAAGATGGCACACCCAGGCTGTGTGGCATTAGGTATGGTATAGCCTATTTTAGCTGCAGTGTTACGATGAACCAAACAGCATGGCACAAGAGAAAACGATGCAACGAGGAGGCATGAGACGTGAGAGAGGTTTCTGTCACGGCAACATGACATGGTGTTTGATAGGAAACGATGGTTAGTAAGTCAATAAACCAGCAACATAGCTGTTTGTTATTATTATTATGCAGCATATGTAACTGGATATGCTCTAGTTTTATACAACTGGCAGTGCAGTAGGTTTGTTTACTCCGGTGTCACCAGAAATGTGAGCAATGCCTCTGGCTAGGCCATCACTAGGAGACGAGATGTCTTCAGCCGCGTCATAATCTGACGGGACCTCTGTCATACACGCAGTCCATTTCTGGCATGTGGCTATGCAGCAGATGGCTGTGTTTATACACTTCTAAGTCCTTTATCTATTTGGCACCTGTTGTGGCTCCCCCCCCCCTCCCATAGGCTCATGTGTTTAAACCCCTGGGCCCTAAGCTGGAGGTGCTGTTTGTGGAACCTACAGGAGCTGGTGCCTTGCTGGAAGAAATGGAACATTCTTTCACCAGGCAGAGCAAGGGCACCGCATGGGAAGAGGCAAGAGACTTGCGCCCCGTGGGGAGAGGCACTGGGGTTGCCACCAGATCCAAGGTGACAGCCTGCTCCCCCGCAGGGCTGATCAAGGTGCGTGAGAGGCGCGCTCGCCACGATCCACGCCTCTTAAGGATCCTGCCTACCTCCGAGGCTGCTGCTCTGATCCTGTGTTTCTGTGGGGACGAATCATACTCAGATCACAGCAAGGCATACGTGGCTGGGTTAGCTTTTCCTCCTGGTAGCACTGGCTGGGGTTTTGGTAAGGACCACCCCCATTGTCTGGGTCGGTTTTAGCTGTTTCTGCCAGCTGTGGCTCCCGCTCCGAGTGTGAGATTCCGGGGACCATTCGGCCCAAAGCAAGTCACCACGACCCTTAGCTCGGTGACTGTTCTGGTGACGGCGACAACGTCCTGGGTGATCGTGACAATATCGGGTCAAAACCATTGCAACTGGTGCTTCCTGGAGTTTCTGACGCGTGTGCGCCGACTGGGAGAATGCAACCATGGGAGGTGCAGGGTAATTCAAGGTCAGGATAGGATGGGGGGGACCTAAAAACGACAGGGCCCTACGAAACCCAGCATTCCCCCGCAGTAGCCACTCGGGCTGGCCGGCCTGTTCAGAGCAGCTTTTGTTCAGGGCAGCCAGAGTTTCAGTTTTCAGTTTCCAAGAGTCTGTGTGCCTCTCTCCCCTTTTCCCCTGTTTCCTCTTATCTTATCAAAACAGGATTTCAGCAGCTAGAGAGCGTAGGTAGGCAGGGGCCGCCTCTGCCTGCTGATTTCTTCCATATGCGCGTGATCGCGTTTTCCAAGGGGCCCTAGGCTTTGGGAAAATGACTTGTCCGGTGTAATCACCTGTAAGCCACTATACACCGAGGCTTTGCTACAATCTTAGCCGCTGCCATCCAGAAAGGGGGGGGGGGTAAGGTTTAAAGAAACAAAGAGAGCATCCGTTTGAGAGATTCTCATCAGAGTTTCACCTGAACATGTTCGGAGTTTAAGAAATCAGAATGGTGCTGGAGAGATGGCTTAGCAGTTAAGTGCTAGCCTGTGAAGCCTAAGGACCCCAGTTCGAGGCTCGACTCCCCAGGACCCACGTTAGCCAGATGCACAAGGGGGCGCACGCGTCTGGAGTTCGTTTGCAGTGGCTGGAGGCCCTGGCATGCCCATTCTCTCTCTATCTGCCTCTTTCTCTCTCTGTCTGTCACTCTCAAATAAATAAATAAAAATGAACAAAAAAAAATTAAAAAAAAGAAAGAAATCAGAATGGTCAGCCCTTTTCCAGCAAGATCCTACACAGTGGTGCTCAGAGCCGATGTGTTTGATGAGACCACGTAACGCAAACGTTCCCCAGAATGGGTTCAGTCTGGGGACCCACAGTCTTTGGAGGGATACTTGGGTTTGAAGCAGTCTTGGGAGAAATTAAAAGTGCTGGGCCTGTATCAATCTTATTCTGTAAATTCCAGGCTTCTGAAACATCTTTGAGAAATGGAAAGTTGGGGGAAGGGGTGGCTGGAGAGATGGCTTCACAGATGAAGCACTGGCCTGTGAAGCCTGAGGGTCCAGGTTCGATTCTCACGTAAGCCATATGCACAAGGTGGAGCATGTGTCTGGGGTTCCTTTGCAGTGGCTGGAGGCCCTGAGACACCCATTTTTTTCTCTCTCTCTCTCTGTATCTGCTTCTTTCTCTCTCTCTCTCTCCCTCCCTCAAATAAACAAGTAAATAAAAACACTAAATAAACAAGAAATGGTAAGTTGGAATGCTCTAGAACTGATGCATGTCTTCCCTGAAACTTGAATAGCCATCACGTTCGTGTGGGCTCAACATCTACACATCTCTCTCCCCCACCTTTCCAAGGTCAGGAAACGTCAGCCCAGTGGGAACTCATTCATTCGGCAAGTCATGGGTCCTTGGCACCGTGACACGGTGAGGGAAGAACCCTAGTTATGATGGAATTGAGACACCAGGAGACGAGGTAAATCAACCTCAGACACGGAGTGAGAGCAGCCCAGCCCTTGGTCCTGGATGTCAGTGTGATTGCTTCCGAGACTCGCGAGAATACACAACTCCAAAGATGTCCCAGTCCCTGACAGAGCAAAGTGGAGGATCTGCTCTGCCTCTCTACTTACGATTCAGCCACCTTCGGACCGAAGCCTGCAATGAGTCCGCTTTGTGCTTTCGGAACCAGCAGCCCCTGAGAAAAGAACTTTCCTTGTCATTGCGTCCTGGGCAATATGCCATGGCCACTCACTTGGCATCACGTATTATGAGGAACTCAGAGATGATTTGAAGTACACAGGGCAATGTGCGAAGGTTGTATGAAAATCCTATGCTGTCTTTTTTTTTTTTTGTAACTCTATGATATTTGAATTTATTGCAATGGAAATATATTTCATAATTTTAGAAGTCTAATAAAAAAATAAAACACATGGATGCTTACGGAACACATGAGATCAGTATTTTTTTTTCTAGTTATGGACCATTGAAGAAATAAATTTTACTGGTCAAGATTAGATTACTGGGCTGGAGAAACGGCTTAGAGGTTAAGGTGCTTGCCTGAAAAGCCAAAAGACCCAGGTTTGATGCCCCAGGACCCATGTAAGCCAGATGCACAAGGTGGGGCATGCATGTGGGGTACTCTGCTGTTTTATTTGAGGGACTTGAGTGTATAAAGACTTGGACAGCCTGGCATCCTGGAACCAATTCCCCATGGGTTCCCATATATGTATATATTGCCATATATAATATGCCTTCTTTATTATGTGTGTGTGTGTGTGTGTGTGTGTAAGTCAAATGACAACCTTGAACGTCATTCCACAAGGGCACTGTTCACCTTCTTTTGAGACAAGGTCTCCTATTGGCTTGAAGCTCAATAATTCATTAGGCTAGATTGGCTGGCCATGAGCCCAGAGGATCCTACTGTTACTGCTTCCCGGGTGCTGGGATTTCAAGGGCCTGCTTCCATACCAAACCAGGGTTACTTTTATTTAGATCATGCGCATTGAGCTGTGGTCCTCACGCTCCTAAGGCACGTGCTTTACAAACTGGAGTTTTCTTTCTCTCCAGCTCGGCCACTACACTTCAAATCATCTCGTGACTTCTGTCACGGCATCCAAACCCCATCGATTACCTCACTATGTGGAAGCAGTGTGTGGCAAGTTGTAGTTTTTTTTGTGTGTGTTTTAGAGCTCTATGGAATTTAAAAAAAAAAAAAAAGGCTCAGTCTTCACTCGGGTGCATCCAAGGCGTGAGATCCATGGGCACGGGAGGCTGACTACGTATGCCACAGAGAAGTACGGCACAGACATAGCTCATGAGGTCTGATGGAAATTCCCAAGGAAGTAAGAGGTGAGCAGAACTCTGAGGATAAGCCATCATTCGGGGGGCAGCTCAAGTCACGTAAGAGGTGGGTGCCTCCCTGCTCAGAGGGCAGGGAGGTCCTGCTCATGGACCCTGGCAGGGAGACATGCTTGGGATCCACGCTTTTTAAAAATTCCCTCCCCTCCTCCAACATCCCTCCGAGCTGGTTTAGGACATTGGCACATTTATTTCCAGCTTTCTGTGCAGTGCGCAGTCCTAGGCATGGCCACTTCTTGATCAGTTTTATTCTAAACCCCAGGCGCCCTCACAGACCCCTGGACACTAAAACGTCTGCTTGACCGTTCCTGCTTGCTTACTTTTGCTGGGACACACATGAATAAACAGACAGTGCTCCAAAAGATCCTAAACACGTTCCAAATCTGCAACAAAGGAAGTTCCAGACCAAGCGCACTTGAAATGAAAACATTTCCCCTTTGAGGTGAGTGTCAGGGATGCTAAGGGATTGGTGACATAGCATATACCTCCTCGGTAAGACCGATCCAATCCAGTGTCCTAAGGAAAGGGTAAATATATGTGGCGAAACAGGCATCCTAGAGCCTTTGGAACCGTGAGACAATTAGAAGTAGTTAAGTGCAAGTCGGCGTCGCCAAATTCCAAGAGAACATTCCAGCTCACAGTTGTCCTTAAGCCTGGCGATTCACACACACACCTCTGGAGTGGCATGTGCCCGTTCATGACACAGCTGGTGACGGTTATGTGGCACTGCCCTTACCCAGACTCTTCGAGCCAGGATGGATGAGAGCGTGGCGAGATCTGACAGGAAAGTATTGCGACCAGCAGAAAGTTCAAGAGGCTTTACGATTTGGTCCAGGTTCAAGGTCAGCTTGTTCCTCATTAACTGATCTGGGGCAACTCACTTAGCCTCTGGAGAGCTCGGGGTTCATGACTTGGCAAACGAAGCAGCAGCTCCCTGTACATCTGGGATGTTGGATCACAGATTGCTTGGATCCCAGCGCTGTCTCGCAGGCTGGCTTTCTCAGAAGCAATGCCAGACAGAATTCGTGGGAAAAACGGCGTTGTAAGGAAAACCAGAAGGAGAAAACCGTGGGGCAGGGAGGCTCAGAGGCTAGAGCGGAAGTTCAGCAGAGACGTGCTGTCCGTGTTTGGCCCGTCTCGGGGCAAGGGGAGTTGTGGGTTCATTTTATTCCGTGTCACTCGTGGAAGGCTAGATTGCCTCGGTCCATTTCTTTGCTGTTGTAACGGAACGCCAGGTCGGGCACCTGATAAAGAGAAGAGGTTGGTTTGGCACGTCGTTCAGGAGCTCGGAAGGCTAAGATAAGGCAGTGATGCCAGTTCTGGCCATGGGAGGGGGCTCCTTTGACTCTGGTCCCACCACGTGCCAGAGAAACAGGAAGGAAACTGGCTGAGTGTGAAGGTGATCACACAATGACGCCATAGGGCAGGGCAGGGCCTTTACTGAACCCGCGTACACAAACCCATGTTGGAGAGCTGACTCCAATATACCAGCATTGGTCTCCTCTGAAAGTGGGGTTCTGTGACCTAATTACCTCCATGGATCTCCACCTCTGAACTGCTTCTCCCTTCTCACACGGCCACCGTGTGGACCAAGTCTTCCAGCATGGGGCGTTTCAGGACAATCAAACCAAATTCAAAACACACCAAGCTGCCAGAAAGAAGGGTGACCTTAACCTTCTAGATGCTTCTGACAGAGGTGGGGGGATGCCTTCCATGGACCCTAGATGGCCAATGGGTAAGATACAATCGCCGTGAGCTGCCATCCACAGCCCAGCCTCACTTGTGCCTCCTGCCAAGTTTACTCAATGCAGGCACGGTGCCTCTGGGTTCTGCTTGGTCTCGATGACTCTAGAAACACACCAGGGGAATACTGACAGGGTGCACAAGACCCTCTGCGGCTGGGGCTGATCCAAAACACAAAGAAAAGCACTAATTTTCTCCCCTTTTTTTTTTTGCCACCCATGTTAAATTCATCTTCCCCATGACTAAACCCTTGTACAAGTCTCTGTGGGTATGACTGACAAGGGACACGAGTCTCTGGCAAGGTCTTGGCCTCTGGCAATTTCCTCCATTCTTGCCAGGCAATGGTTGCTGCATTAACCACACACAGGGATAAAAGATGCCGCAATCCGTTCCTGGGTGTCAAACATACCTACGCCGCCGTGCAGTTCTATAAGCTCATGGTGAGAGCAAGACTGACAGTAGAAGCTTCCAGAATGGCGACTCCTTCCTTCCCCTGGTATAGCCTAGGCTCCAGGGACCCAGAGTGACCGGAAGTAGCGGTAGTGCTTCCGTCAACAGGGGTCCGATTGTGCTTCCAAGAGGGAAGGGTCTCACACGAGAATCGGCACCTCCCCACCCACAGAGCTGGCTGTTACAGGAGAATTTCAAACTCCCAAGTCAGTCGCTGGGAGCCATGGAGTTGGCCACTCCTATTCCCCCCCACAAGCCCCCCATTGATGGCTAGACCTACGTATTTGACTAGTGAGGAACCGATACCATGGAGTGGTTGTTGGTTCAAAGTGAATATTGCACACAGCAGGAGTCTCTGGCCTGCAGGCCTCTCTGAAGTTCCCAGGTCACTGGGTTCACTCCTCCATCAGATCAGCAGCTCGTGTGTGGTGTGCTATATGGTAGGTGCCCGTGTGAATTTGACCTTTTATTCTCAGCGCCTTGGGCCAGGTGTCCTAAGTTCAGCCCCTTGTGTGCAAGCCCTGAAGTACAGTGTTTCAAGGCGAAGCCTTTACAGAGGGACCGAAGCAGTACTGTGAGGCCCAGGGAAAGGGGAAGAAAGGATGTGATTTCGAGTGACACCTGTTTCCACATCAGCCCCGAGCTGTGGAGCATGAGTAGCACGTGGAACTCTGTCACCTGGAGACAGGCCATCTGCTTTTGTCTTTTTTTCCAAATTTTTATTAACAACTTCCATGATTGTAAACAATATCCCGTGGTAGTTCCCTCCCTCCCCCTACTTTCCCCTTTGAAACTCCACTCTCCATCATATCCCCTCCCCCTCTCAATCAGTCTCTCTTTTATTTTGATGTCATCATCTTTTCCTCCCCTTATGATGGTCTTGTGTAGGTAGTGTCAGGCACTGTGAGGTCATGGATATCCAGACCATTTTGTGCCTGGAGGAGCACGTTGTAAGGAGTCCTACCCTTCCTTTGGCTCTTACATTCTTTCCGCCACCTCTTCTGCAATGGACCCTGAGCCTTGGAAGGTGTGATAGAGATATTGCAGTACTGAGCACTCCTCTGTCACTTCTTTCCAGCACCATGATGCCTTCTGAGTCGTCCCAAGGTCACTGCCATCTGAAAAGAGAAGATTCTCTACCAAAAGTGAGAGTAGCATTAATATAAGGGTGTGAACATTAAGAGAAGTGCTTCCTGGGTAGTTTGATGAGCATAGTGTATACATTTAGCCAGACAGCAGCAGACGTTATACCCCTAGGGCTCATGACTACCCCTGTTTTAGGTTTTCAGTATCAGGGATGTATTCCCTCCCATGGAGAGGGCCTCCAGTCCAATTAGAGGGCAGTTGAGTTCCACCATGATAGACGTGCCACCATTGTACCCATTAGGCCATCTGCTTTTGCACCCTGTGTAAGTCTGCTGCATAGGTCTTGGGGACTCCCTGGGACAGCGTGTCCAGATGAGCCCCCCTGCCCCCATGAGGCGATGGCACCTCTCTGGAGCAAGTGTGCGACTGTGTTACTAACAGCTCACACTCAGGTCGGCTGGATTGGGGTGGAAGTGCAGGCCCCGGAAAGGTCTCAGCGAGGCCTCGACAGTCGACTCTGCCTTGGAACATGAAAGCCTTGGGATTACGTTCTGAGTCCTGAGCTTCCAAATCCAGGAATTCTAGCTAGCTCGCCAGTGAACTAGAACGCCGTGTCTCCTTCCCCGAACAATTACCTCATCTACTTGACAGATTTGTTAAACCCTGACTGTGGCGCACATCAGTGACGCGCTTTGGGGGTATGGAAATAGATCAAGTAATCTTTTTTTAAATTTTTTTTTGTTTTTATTTATTTATTTGAGAGTGACAGACAGAGAGAGGAAGAGGCAGAGAGAGAGACAGAGAGAGAGAGAATGGGCGCGCCAGGGCTTCCAGCCACTGCAAACGAACTCCAGACGCGTGCGCCCCCTTGTGCATCTGGCTAACGTGGGTCCTGGGGAATCGAGCCTCAAACCAGGGTCCTTAGGATTCACAGGCAAGTGCTTAACCACTAAGCCACCTCTCCAGCCCCAGATCAAGTAATCTTGCTTTTATAAGCACTGTACTCTCAACATTTTTATTTTATTTTATTTTTTGGGTTTTCGAGGCAGTAGGGTCTCACTCTAGCCCAGGCTGACCTGGAATTCACTATGGAGTCTCAGGGTGGCCTCGAACTCACGGCTGATCCTCCTACCTCTGCCTCTCCCGAGTGCTGGGATTGAAGGCGTGCGCCACCACGCCCAGCTTGTTCTCTCAACATTTTAATAGACAGTGTTATGTAGAAACCCAATTCGCACAACCTATTACAGTCACCAAACCTTTTTTTATCAGGGAAGGGCACTGAGTGTCTTGCAGCCACCAGATGCTTCCATACCCTTGTCTGTGGAATTCGCCCCCCTTGACTCACCGATCTCTTGCTATTCCAGAGCATTCTGACTTTTCTTCTGGATGTTTTCCACGGACAAATGTCGGCGAGGGAGTCCTGGTCACGGCATTTATTTGGGGAAACTATAAGTAGTAGGTCCTTAAGATGGTAAAAACAGTCCTCAACATGGAAGGTAAGCTGTAATGAAATTTGGTCCTTCGTAAAATGCCTGGGGGCCACTTTTTAGGAACAGGTTTCTGGGCCCCGCTGCAAAATTATTCAGTCAGAATCTTTCTGGCTTTTACGTACCCTGAAAAATTAGGCACTGGAAAAACATGAGAATCACTCTCTAGAAAACAGATCATACATGTGTCTCCTTTCCATGACAAGTAGGGAAGTCGTCATTGGGTTCCCCAAAACCACACCGTTCATAGATCAGGGACTGTGCCCTTAACTTTTCGTGATCTCACCCCCCCTTGGGGCCTCTTACGTCTTTATTACGGGGGAGTTGCTCTGTTGCATTGGGGGTTTAGAAGCGCTCTTGACCTCCACTCGCTTGAGTTGGTAGTATTTCTGCAATTTGTGGCAACTGACTATATCCCTAGTCATTGCCAAACACCCCGTTGGGAAGGCGGCTTGCCACGAACACCTCCGCCGTGGGTGACAACCACCTGGACTAGAGTAGGGTGTTTAAGATTTTTTTAAAAAAATTATTTTTATTTTTATTTATTTGTTTGAGAGAGAGAGAGAGAAAGAAAGAGGCAGAGAGAGGGAGAGAGAGAATGGGTGCGCCAGGGCCTCCAGCCACTGCAAACAAACTCCAGACGCATGTGCCCCCTTGTGCATCTGGCTAATGTGGGTCCTGGGGCATCGAACCGGGGTCCTTTGGCTTTGCAGGCAAACGCCTTAGCTGCTAAGCCAGCTCTCCAGCCCAAGTACGGTGTTTTATAAGCAGTAGTTGAACACGGGTTTTTGTATTGGGTGGGCTTGTATTTCAATTCTGACTTTGATTTTAAGAAAAAAAAAAAAACTCCAAAAATCTTTATAATGACCATATAGAATAGGTAGGAAAACACCAAGGCATAGATTCAAGGTGGGTATATTGTACCTCCCCAAATCCTCATCAGAGCCCTTCTCCACGCACAACAGATGAGTGTAACCTCTAAGAAAAAGGGGTTGCTCACTATGAGGCTGCTTTGGGTGAACCTTCCAGATCTCAGTGCCGCTTTGCATGAGATTTTATTGCCCACAGGACTGCTGTAAATAGAGCCGTTGAATCGGCATGGTGGAGCTGATATTTCTTCGAACCAAAATGGGGCCTTAAGACATCGTTGGTGGCCACCTTTCCCCATAGGACAGACTGTTCCTTTGTGGCCCTCCCGTGTCCCAAGTGCACTTCCACTCGTCCAGAAGCTTGTTCCACGGCCACGTGCGTGGCAGGTGCTGAGGAGAGACCTTTCGGGAGCGGCGGTTCTCAGCAGAGGATGGGTGAGGGTCAGAGAGAGGCGCCCGAACCCCTTTCCTTCTCCACCTGGGTCATCCTGAGTGACATCCAGGGCACCGTGTATCTTTCATAATGCACTCATTTGCCATGTCCTTTTTCCCCCCATTTTTTCCCAATTTTATTTATTTGTGAGCAAAGAGATAGAGAAAAGAGAGACAGATGGACAGAGAATGGGCATGCCAGGGTCTCTAGTCACTGCAAACGAACTCCAGACACATGTGCCACCTTGTGTGCATCTGGCCTATGTGGGTCCTGGGGAATCGAACCTAGGTCTGTTGGCTTCGTAGGCAAGCACGTTAACCACTAAGCTATCTCTCCAGGCCTCCCCCCACCCACCATGTTCTTTTTTTATAGTTCTCCTGCTACTAGTTCTTGTTTCCTAAACAAACTACTTGGGACCAAATTGAATCTTTGACTCAAGGGAAAACTAAATCAGTAATACTTTTACTTATTTATTTATTTATTTGCAAGAGAGAGAGGACAAGCCACTGTAAACAAACTCCAGACACATCTGCCACTCGGTGCATCTGGTTTTATGCGGGTACTGGAGAGCTGAACCCAGGCCATCAGGCTTTGCAGGCAAGCACCTTTTACTGTTAAGCCATCTCTCCAGCCACCAATTAGAACACCCAGTCTCAAAAAAAGGCCAGTAAGGGCTGGAGAGATGGCTTAGCAGTGAAGGCGCTTGCCTGCGAAGCCTCAGGACCCAGGTTCCATTCTCCAGGACCCACGTAAGCCAGATGCACGTGGCGGCACACGCGTCTGGAGTTCATTTGCAGTGGCTGGAGGCCCTGGCGCGCCCATTCTCTCTCTTTCACTGCCTCTTTCTCTCTCTCTTTTCCTCATAAATAAATAAATAAATTATCTTTTTAAAAAGTAAAGGGCAGTAAGCTTTGCAAAGCTTCAAGGCCACTTTTCAGCTCACTCCAGCAGATACCCATTTTCCAAGGCAGGAAGGCCCCCTCAGTCAAATGCTTTGAGTCACACTGTTCCTAGCAGCCATTGGGCAAGAGTGCTCACGGAGAGGGAAGACTAAGCCCCCTGAGTGCTAAGCACTTCGGCGCAGTGCGCTGGCCATCAGAAGCCGGTGAGGGGGCACCACACAGGGAAGGCGGCTGAGTCATCACTGGCTGTCTCACCCACAGAGTTAGTCGAGCTTAAAAGCACTGAAAATTTTTCAACGTGAATCACCCCACCGCCTAGCTTGAAGAGACACGGACAATTCTCCCCAATCAAAACCTGTGGAGTTTTTTTGTTAAGTTTTCACGAACTGTTTTCCATTTGATCGGCCTAAACTCTGAAAGGCCTTTTCCAACAGATGGATTGCATCAGGGTCTGTAAACACACCATGCTTGGTGGGCAGGATCACTGCTTATGCCAAAAAAAAAAAAAAAAAAAAGAAAAGAAAAGAAAGAAAGAAAGAAAGAAAAAGCCATTTGCAGGCATGCACACAGATGACATGCATTCCCCCAGGACGCTCGGTGATATAGCCTCTGCCTTCACATGTCCTACTAACGGGGTTCATCAGACGCAGAACTGAGCTGCTGGCATCTCTCTGAAGGACGCCTGCCCTTGGGGATGTGCACAAAAAAGAAGGGCGGGGGGCTGGAGACATGGCTTAGCAGTTAGGTGCTCGCCTATGAAGACTAAGGACCCCGGTTCGAGGCTCGATTCCCCAGGACCCACGTTAGCCACATGCACAAGGAGGCACACGCGTCTGGAGTTCGTTTGCAGTGGCTGGAGGCCCTGGCGCGCCCATTCTCTCTCTCTCTATCTGCCTCTTTCTCTCTCTGTCGCTCTGAAATAAATAAAAATAAAAAATAATAAAATAAAGAAGGGTAGCCTGGAGGGCAGCCAAGTGACCCAGTGTCATGATGAAATTGGGCTTTTTTGTTGTTGTTGTTATTTTTTGTTTTTTTCGAGGTAGGGTCTCGCTCTAGCCCAAGCTGACATGGAATTCACTCTGCAGTCTCAGGGTGGCCTCGAACTCACGGCGATCCTCCTACCTCTGCCTCCCGAGCGCTGGGATTAAAGGCGTGCGCCACCACCCCCGGCTTGGAATTGGGCCTTTTTCCATTAGGTGTGGGTAGAGTACATAGTCTTCTCTAAATGATAAAGCATCTTGTGGCTTAGGTAGTTTCATTGTCATTGCCCAAGGAAATGGACAAAGACGCTGGGGTGGCTCTCCAGGCGCTGTGCTTGGATTGTTCTGGGGCGGGGGGGGGGGCTTGGGAAGACCGCGTCCTAACTTACATAATTTCATCAATGTCACGTTTTGATAGGTTATTTTTTTTTGGTTTTTTGAGGTAGGGTCTCGCTGTAGCCCAGGCTGACCTGGAATTCACCATGTAGTCTCAGGCTGGCCTCGAACTCACGGTGATCCTCCCACCTCTGCCTCCCGAGTGCTGGGATGAAAGGCGTGCGCCACCACGCCTGGCTTTTGTTTTGATAGTGTTTTACGTTGCTGTTGCTAACATCAAGGAGGGAAGAAACTGCAAGTAAATCAGTCTCGGGCTTGCGGCCAGCGGGAGGAAGAAAAGCAAACAGGGTCTGGGAGAAGTTCAAAGGTGAAGGCAAAACCTTTTCTGGGAATGCAGAGCGATTCAGGGGTGCTGGGGGCTGAAGGCTCACCCCGGGGCCTGCCTCTGAGGACACCATTTGCCGGACGCGAAGTAGCCACTGTTACCTGCACAACACTGGGTCATCAACAAACAAGTTGTCATGAATGACAGAGGAAAGTTAAAGAAAAAAAAAAAAAAACAGACATGTTTCTTTATATCTTGAGGAGTCTGTTTTGTGAAAGTCAGGGGAGACTAATAAATTGTCTAATGTCATTGTTGTCAACCTGGTTTCAAACTCACTTTTGCCTGCATGCCAGGCTCTGAACCTGGGCTGAGGCAGGAGGCTAGGAACCATTTGTGACAAGGAGTTTGGTTTCTAAAATCTTAGGTACCCACTAGAAGACAACCGTTCTGTTCCCCTGCAGACTCAACATGGTGGAAGGGGAAAAGCAATAGGAAAGAAAGACGATGATGTGTTCACTAAAAACAAAGTCATCTTGCCGGGCGTGGTGGCGCACGCCTTGAATCCCAGCACTCGGGAGGCAGAGGTAGGAAGGATCGCCGTCAGTTTGAGGCCACCCTGAGACCACATAGTGAATTCCAGGTCAGCCTGAGCTAGAGTTAAGACCCTACCTCGAAAAAGACAAAAAAAAGTCATCTTAAATTCGCCTCTCTTGTGGAGGGGGAAGGCTCAATTGGAAAAGATGGGTGTGGTAACATACACCTGTTGTTGCAGTCAGGTTTGCATTGCTGGTAGAAATCACCCAACCAAGAGCAGCTTGTGGGAAAAAGAGGTTTATTTTGGCTCAAGGGGAAGCTCCATGATGGCAGGGAAAACGATGGCATGATCAGAGGGTGGACATCACCCCCTGGCCAACATCAGGTGGACAATAGCAACAGGAGAGTGTGCCAAACACTGGTAAGGGGACACTGGCTATAACACCCATAAGCCCGCCCCCAACAATACACTGTCTCCAGGAGGCGTTAATTCCCAAATCTCCGTCAGCTGGGAACCTAGCATTCAGAACACCTAAACTTTTGGGGGACACCTGAATCAAACCACCACCCCTGTCATCCCAGTGTTGGGGAGGTGGACACTGGGAGGGTTTGTAGGATTTCTGGGGAGCTTGTCTAGATGAACTTGTGAGCTCCAGGCTCACTGAGAGACCCTGTGTCAGAAAGTAACATGGAAGCCAGGTGTGGTGGCACACGCCTTTGATCCCAGCACTCAGGGAGGCAGAGGTAGGAGGATCGTTGTGAGTTCAAGACCAGCCTGAGATGACATAGTGAATTCCAGGTTAGCCTGGGCTAAAGTATGACCCTATCTCAAAAACACGAAAGAAAGAAAGGAAGAAAAGTAAGATGGAGAACAATTAAGGAAGTCATTTGATGTCAGTCTTTGGTTTACACACACACACACACACACACACACACACACACACGATATTATAACAACTTCTTTCTAAGAAGGGGTTGTCGGAGGAGTGCTCAGTTGAAGGGGTGGTCAGTCAATTGGAGGGGTGATCAGTCAGTAGAAGGGATGGTAACTTGAAGGGGTGGCTGGTCAGTTGAAGGAGTGGTCAGTTCAAAGTCATGGCCAGCTGAAGGGATTGTCAGTTGAAGTTGTGGTCAGTTGAAGGGGTGGTCAGTTGAAGAGGTAGTCTTTCAGTTGAAGGGGTGGTCTTTCAGTTGAAGGGGTGGTCATTCACTTGAAGGGATGGTCATTCACTTGAATGGGTAGTCAGTCATTTGAAGATGTGGTCATTCACTTGAAGGGGTGGTCATTCATTCAGTTGAAGAGGTAGTCAGTCATTTGAAGATGTGGTCAGTCAGTTGAAGGGGTGGTCCACTGAAGTTGGAGATTTTTCTGTGTTGTCCTGTTCAAACTGGTGCCGTGCTCAGAGTGTCTAGTGGTCAGGTGCTCATGAGCCCAGCGGTTCCTTCTCTACACACCAGGAGTCACTTCCTTCCCCTTTAGCATTACAGCCTGTGGGCTGGGTGGGTTGTCACCCACTACAGGGAATTTCCAGTTTGTCCACCTTGGGGTGACCAAAGTGTAAGTCTCAGGTTGTTGGGGACAAGGGGACTGGTAGAAACTATCATCTGTGACTGGAGGGCCTCGTTGAATGCTTTCCATGCCTTTTTATTTCATTTTTATTTATTTGAGAGAAAGAAGAAGATGGAGAGAGAGAGAGAGAAAAGAGAGAGAGAGAGAGAGAGAGAGAGAGAGAGAGAGAGAGAGAGAGGATGGATGTGCCAGGGCCTTCAGCCACTGCAGAAGAACTCCAGACGCGTGTGCATCTATCTTACGTGGGTCTTGGGGAATCGAACCTTGGTCCCAAACTTTGCAGGCAAATGCCTTAACCGCTAAGTCATCTCTTCAGCTCTGTTCCTTCCTATTATTAGATTCCCCCCCTGCAGGAAGGAGAGGCTGCAAGGAATATTCCTATGACCCCAGGTCCAATTAGAGGGTGGTTGTTTTCCCCCATAACGGACTCTCGTGGGTCTTTTTATGCTATTCCTTATTTTCTTTCTTTCTTTCTTTCTTTCTTTTTTTTTTTTTTTTTTGCTTTTAAGGTGGTTGTTGGACATATGTATATTTGCAGTTGTTACGTCCTCTTAAGAAACCAGCCCTTTCATCATTACTTTTGTGTCTTTTTACAGTTTTTGACTGAAAGTCCATTTTGTGTTGCATAGACATATTTCTTCCGTCCCTATTCATCCGCAAATGCTCTTTAAGTTGAAGTAAGTTCCAGGCACAATGCACTTAGATCTTTCTTTCTTTCCTTTTTAAAAATCTGTTGGCCACTCTGTATGCCTCTCAATGGATAATTTAACCCACTTTCATTCAGAACAATCATTGGTGCAACACCTATGAGGGACGGCTCTTTGTTCTCTGAAATCTTTGGCGAACCTTTGCTCTTTTCTTTCTTTCTTCTTTTATGGCGTAATGATTTATTTTTTTGTAATGGTATTCTTTGAAATATTTTTTTTCCTCCTTTTATCTTTTATGAATCTATTGTAAGCTTTTTACTTTGTGGTTTCCCTGAAGCTTACATACAATATTATAGCAGGCTGTTTTAAGCTGATAATTTAATTTTGAACGGATATACAAACTTCACTTTTATTCCCATTATCCCCAGTGTCTCCCCCCCCCCCCCCGTGTGCTTGTGTGTATGCAGTGGTGCGTGTGTGTGTGTGTGTGTGTGTGTGTGTGCCCTTGAGGGGCCCCATGCATTCGTTTATGGTGGAGTTGCTCACCCACAGTGGTCATGGTAGAAGGACAGGTGTCCTAATCCATCACTTTTTAATTTGTTCTTTTGTGAGCCAGAGTCTCATATTGAGAACACAGCCCTCTGCTTTTCTTTCTTTCTTTTTTTTTTAAATATATTTTATTTATTTATTTGAGAGAGAGAGGGGGAGAGGGAGAGAGAAAGAGAGAGAATGGGCGCACCAGGTCCTCCAGCCACTGCAAATGAACACCAGACGCGTGCGCCCCCCTTGTACATCTGGCTAATGTGGGCCCTGGGGAATCAAACTGGGGTCCTTTGGCTTTGCAGGCAAACGCCTTAACTGCTAAGCCATCTTCTCCAGCCCAGCCTTCTGCTTTTCCTAATCCCTGAAAATACTGCAGGTCTCTGCAGGTCTTAGCAGGGACTGGGATGACTGGTATATATATATATATATGGCCATGTCCAGTCGCTTACATGGGCTCTGGAGATTCGAGCTCAGGTGGTTTCAGGCCCCCTCAGGTCGCTTTAGCAGGAAGCTCACCTAACCACTGAGCTATCTTCTAACACTGTTTTCTATTTTTGATGCCACATTGAAAATTTCTTTTTCTAAATTTGTATCCTGTACAAGACTATCAGGTTTATTATTTTTTTTAAAAAAGTTTGTCTTTTAAACTTTATAATAGAAATAAATTTATTTATCCTTTGTCATGTTAGTACTGATTTTTAAAAACTTGGACATGAGCCGGGTGTGGTGGCACATACTTTTAATCCCAGCACTTGGGAGGCAGAGGTAGGAGGACCGCCATGAGTTTGAGGCCACCCTGAGACTACAGAGTGAATTCCAGGTCAGCCTGAGCTAGAGTCAGACCCTACCTCGAAAAAACAAAACAACAACAACGAAAAACCTCCGCCATGGGTTTACTTCATTAGCAAGTGCCCTCATGTTCCATGTTACTTACTGCCGTCCTCATCTCACAACATGAAGAATTGCTTTATAATTTTTAAAAATTATTGATTTATTTATTTGAGAAAGAGAGAGAGAGAAAGAGGCAGATAGAAAGAGAGAGAGAATGGGCGCACCAGGTCCTCCAGCCACTGCAAATGAACTCCAGACGCGTGCGCCCCCTTGTGCATCTGGCTAATGTGGGTCCTGGGGAATCGAGCCTGGGTTATTTGGCTTTGCAGGCGAGTGCCCACTGGGTGGCACAGGCGTCTGGAGTTCAATTGCAGTGGCTGAGGTCCTGGCATGCCAATTCTCTCTCTCTCTCAAATAAAATTTAAAAAAAAATAAATTAACAACAAAAAAAAGAGGCCAACTGTGTGCTGCTCCTGTGACCTCTGTCTGGTATAGTTAGGAACTCAGCCGTGATCAGCTGCAGCAAGCGGAAGATGCTAGAGAGTCCAGAGATAAATTAGATCTTGAGTTCTGACCCATTCTTTGCCCAGATGGCAAGGGATGAAGCCCTTGAAAGGATTTCCGTGTGTGTGTGTGTGTGTGTGTGTGACACACTTTTTCTGAGGTCTGGAGAAGCTCGTGGATTCCTGATCTTTATTCCCAGAGCTGAAGAATCCAGAATCAAACAAGGTGGAATGTAGGGTTGTAGTTTCATCTTTTCAGACCGACTTGCTGACTCTTGCACTAGTGTCACGTGACTTGCATCGCAGCAGAGGAGTGACGAGCCCAGCTGGATCAGGTCTTACGATTGCCTCAAAATTGCTTTAGGTATTTTTGGCTCTTTGTGTTGAATTGTATGAATTAAAAAAGAATACTTCTGGTTTCTGGATTATAAACTGGGGAGATTATGACTATATGCAGTTGATCATTTTGAGGAGAATTGGGATGAAAACTATTGAACCTTTCAAGTAAGAAATGTATTAATAGGGACTGGAGAGATGGCTTAGCGGTTAAGGTATCTGCCTGTGAAGCCAAGGGACCCAGGTTCAATTCCCCAGAACCCACGTAAGCCAGATGCACAAGGTGGCGCATGTGTCTGGAGTTTGCTTGCTGTGGCTAAAGGTCCTTGCACACCCATTCTCTCTTTCTCTCTCTCAAATAAAATAAAATAAATGTGGGCTGGAGAGGTGGCTTAGCGGTTAAGCGCTTGCCTGTGAAGCCTAAGGACCCTGGTTTGAGGCTCATTTCCCCAGGACCCACGTTAGCCAGATGCACAAGGGGGTGCACACGTCTGGAGTGCGTTTGCAGTGGCTGGAGGCCTTGGCATGCCCATTCTCTCTCTCTCTGCCTCTTTCTCTCTGTCTGTCGCTCTCAAATAAATAAATGAAAATTTAAAAATTTAAAAAAATAAAATAAATGTGTCAACAAGGTTGAGGAGACAGCTCATTTAGAAAAAGAAATTAATTAATATACTATTGTCTGGCTAAATGGCTATATCATGCCCACTAAATGCCCTCTAGCACTTAGGTTTATGCCCATATATTAATTCTACTCTCACTTTTAGTTAGAGAAGCTTTTCTTTTCAGTTTATCCTGCTGGCTGCAACGAGGCCCTGCCTCAAGATTTAACAAAATGTACTACATATTTGCATTTGTTTAGATCTTTTGAAATTTCTTCCTCTGGGAGAATGCATGCAAATAAAAAAAAATCATATAAAACCATAAGAATTGTCAGAATCGATTATTTTGATGACTCTGTAAATTAGTCAAAGCTTGCAACCACTTGAATATTTATTTTTAAGAAAAAAACAAGTGGATTTTGGTAAAAAGCAAAACTTTGTGGTATTTTAATCTGCCCAGACTCTACTCCCATCTCCCAAGTCTGTGGTTCAGACCCAGTCTCTCAATCACAGTGGTCACTGAGAAATAGACCAACAAGAGAAAGGGAAGACCGAAACAGGAATCCTTTTCACCTTTCTAGTCATTCCCTGAAAATCTTCAATCACAAGACTCAGAGCTCACTGCTTACAGATAGCATTTTCCCAAGTGTCGACCCAAAGCAGTCAACAGCAATCCTTGAACCTCACCCTGTCTGGAGTGGTGACCACAAGGGTCTACACGAGAGCCTGACTGACACCCCTAAAAGGAAAAAATTGAAAATGACCCATCCATAAAGGGGTTGGCCAAGCTCTAGCGTATTCCCATGAATCCAGAGGGCCACATACATGCATGCAGTGGTGCACACGGCAAGACACGTGTGAGCAAGTCTGTGTTTCTTACCTCTGACTAGCATCGAGGCTGTGCCCAGTCAGGAGCTATGCAAAGCTGAGGGCTAAGGTACACTTAGAAACTTCTGGCTACAGCACTGAAGCCACGTCCCAGAGCACTGCACAGCACCCCTCATCAGAGCTTGGGAGATGTAATGCTGTTAAACATTTAAGAAAATCTTGGGCTGGGGACATGGCTTAGTGGCTAAGGTGCTTGCCTGCAAAGCCAAAGGACCCAGGTTCGATTCCCCAGGACCCACGTAAGCCAGATGCACAAGGGGGCATCTGGAGTGTCTGGAGTTTGATTACAGTGGCTGCAGGCCATGGCATGCCCATTCTCTTTCTCCTCTTCTCTGCCTCTTTCTTTCTCAACTAAGTAAGTAAATAAATAAAAACATTAAAAAAAAAAAAAGAATCTCTGTTTCATGCGTCAACCCCTAGCTAACTAACAGAGACTCTAGGGTTTACTCTTCCATTTACCACGCATCAGAAAAACTGGAAAGATTTATGAAGATGCAGAATCCCAACCCCACCCTCCAGAGTGTCTTACTCCGAACACTGGGAAGGACTCCAGGAACTGGTGTCATATGGGCTGATGGGAGTTTGGCATTTCTCCCACAGAACACAGTGCACAGCCGTGCTGAACACTCTCACAGAATACATTTCCCCAAACGGATCCATGGCGTTCATTGTGGTTCCATTACTGAGTGAAATCAACATAAATAATTGGTCTATAACAAGGGGCTGATGAGAACTCCAAGGTGAGTTTGGTGACTTGACCTCTGAATACATTACTTCAAATGCATACTATAGGGTTTGTGTCAGATCGGGTAGGAAAGAAAGGTTTTTAAAAATATTTTATTTTTACTTATTTATTATTTGACAGAAAGAGAGAGAGAGAATGG
Source organism: Dipus sagitta (assembly GCA_036346955.1). NCBI lineage: Eukaryota > Metazoa > Chordata > Mammalia > Rodentia > Dipodidae > Dipus > Dipus sagitta. Next base: position 35,214,025 of record CM070789.1, read on the forward strand.
GCACACCAGGGCTTCCAGCCACTGCCAACGAACTCCAGACACGTGCACCCCCCTTGTGCATCTGGCTTACTGTGGGTCCTGGGGAATCGAACCTGGGTCCCTTGGCTTTGCAGGCAAGCACCTTAACCACAAACCCATCTCTCGAGTCCCCCAGTTTTACTTTTAACGGGCTCTTGTATCATGTTCAGGCTCAGGGTTCTGAGTTTCGAGCAGTATTTCTCAACGCCATGTAATCACTACTCTCCTGCTCGGTGGTAAAGAGGGCCCCTTGATCCACACAACATGAAGATTGTCTGCCATTGGACTGACATCGTGGATCCAAGGAAAGGCGCTGTTATTAGGGGAGGCGAAGCTATCCTTGGAGTATGTGTCCGTTCCTGTCAGAAGGAACGTCAAGTGACACTAGGCTTCCAGGCATGGTGCCAGATTCAGACGCTCAGGATTTATTTTGCATTGTCTTGCTTGATCCTGGGCTGCGGCAGTAAACAGACCACCTTTAGCTGGCTGTGAGTCAGTAGCTCGAGGCCCATTATTACCTTAATTTCTGTCACCACGGCTACTCCAGTTATGCACTTATTGGGGAAAACACTGAGGTCAACTGGCAGAGACAGAATGGCCTCTTGCAGACGATCTCTGATGGGTGTCATGCGATAATAAAACTGCCTTCATCCATAGTGCACACCTCATAAGGGTGTCCACATACTTCTGTTAGACCTCTGTGTCTTTGATAGCTTTCTTTGTATTAAAAAGTTTTTATTTGTATATACTATGCTTATCAAACTGCCCAGTAAGCACTTCTCTGAATATTCATACCCTTATATTAATGCTACTCTCACTTTGGGTAGAGAATCTTCTCTTTTCAGATGGCAGTGACCTTGGGACGACTCAGAAGGTATCATAGTGCTGGAAAGAAGTGACTGGAGTACTGAGTAACATCTCGATCACATCTTCCAAGGCTCAGGGTCCATTGCGGAAGAGGTGGCAGAAAGAATGTAAGAGCCAAAGGAAGGGTAGGACTCCTTACAACGTGCTCCCCCCCAGACACAAAATGGCCTGGATATCCATGACCTCGCAGTGCCTGACACTACCTACACAAGACCATCATAATAGGAGGAAAAGATCATGACATCAAAATAAAAGGGAGACTGATTGAGAGGGGGAGGGGATATGATGGAGAGTGGAGTTTCAAAGGGGAAAGTGGGGGGAGGAAGGGTATTACCATGGGATATTTTTTATAATCATGGAAGATGTTAATAAAAATTGAGAAAAAAAGAAAAAAAAAAAGAAAAAACAAGTTTTTACTTTGTGTGTGTGTGTGTGTATGTGCGTGTGTGTGTGTGTATGTGTGATAGAGAGAGAGAGTAAGAGAGAAAGCAAGAGAAAGAAAGGAAGAAAGAAAGGGAGAGAGAGAGGGAGAGCATGGGTGTACCAGTGTCTCTTGCCACTGCAAACAAACTTCAGACACTTTGTGCATCTGGCTTTACATGGGTCCTGGGGAATTGATCCTGAGCTATACCCCCAGCCCTGATCTTTCAATACTTGTCCTTCTAGGCGTCTCTTGGCATGTAGGAAAAGCTTTGTCTCACAGTAGTGAGCACCCCCATATTGCTTTGCCTTAAAGGTTCTTGTTAACTTAGGCACTCATAGAGCGTACCGAGAGACAGCGCCTCAGAACTAGGCTACAGTCTGGTTTTATCAGACTTACATCAGAGCTAGCGGGGTCTCCCACCAACATTTGCTGCGTCAGTTTTTCTTTTTTTTTTTTTTTTTCACCATCAGTAAATGTTTTGCTAATTTCATTGTATCTCAGCACTTTCTTCTTGGAGTACTCAAAACGGTGCAGTAGTTCATAGTCAATGATTACTGAGAAACAGGGATGATCTTGCGCCCCTTCCGGTCCTATCCGCCAGTTTCCAGTCTAGCTGGGGGATGGGCTCTCAAGAGGGAAGCCCGTTGTATCCCAAACGGGTGTTCATCCATCCATAACATCCAAACCTTACATGGTTCTACTCTTAAAGGCAGGAGTGTTAAAAACAATCATGGGGAAGGTTTGCTTGCTACATACAAACTCAACTCCTGAACCAAAATTGGCCTAGAGTCTTTCGTTTTTTTTCTTTTTTGGTTTATCAAGGTAGTGTCTCACTCTGGCCCAGGCTGACCTGGAATTCACTATGTAGTCTCAGGGTGGCTTCGAACTCACGGCAGTCCTCCTACCTCTGCCTCCCGAGTGCCGGGATTAAAGGCGCGCGCCACCACGCCCGGCTAGAGTCTGTTTTTGTGTAACTCTGAAATCTATGAATGGCTTTGTAGCCTTTCTTTTTTCCCCAATGGTTTAAAGGACTGTAACTTAAATTAAGAAGAGAAGAGGAAAGGGTAGGAGGAGAAGGTGAGTAAGAGATAGAAACCATTCATTACTCCCGAAGCTGATAATATACAATTATCTGACTTTTTTTTTTTTTTTTTAGCAGGAAAAGCCTGCTGACTTCTGAGTTAAAGTCACTGGTTTTAAGGCAGTCGATCCCGTATGGTTGGTAAAGTCCTTGACAGCATCACTAGATGATTCCTTAGAGGCTCACGCTAGCTGGCCGTCATGTTCCACGGGGCTCCTCACTCAGTCTTTTGATCTGCTAACCAAGACTCAAGCAAGTGGGTTGAAAAGGGCGTGCCTGGCACTTAATGGGTTCATGGAAGTCCGAGTCCCCACAAGATGTTTGAAACTTTCTTTTGGTTATAAACATCGGTGTCGGTGGTGATCCAAATCACACTCCGAGGTACTTACCACGGCTGCCTATGGGTGTCTGAGGGCTGGATAGATGGCTTAGTGGTTAAGGTACTTGCGTGCGAAGCCTAAGGACCCAGGTTCGATTCCCCAGGACCCACAGTAAGCCAGAAGGACGAAGAGGCGCATTGTCTGGAGTTTGCTTGCAGTGGCTCGAGGCCCTGATGTGCCCATCCTCTCTCTCGCTCTATCTGCCTCTCCCTCCCTCTCTCTTAAATAAATAAATGTATTAAAAATAGGTGTCTGGGGCTGGAGAGATGGCTTAGTGGTGAAGTGTTTGCTTTTGAAGCCTAAGGACCATGGTTCAAGGCTCAATTCCCCAGGACCCACATAAGCCAGATGCATAAGGTGGTGTATGCATCATCTGGAGCTCGTTTGCAATGGCTGGAAGCCCTGGTGCACCCATTCTCTCTCTTTCTCTCTTTGCCTGTCACTCTCAAATAAATAAACAATAATAATAAAAATAGATGTCTCAATGGCCGGGCGTATTGGTGCATGCCTTTAATCCGCGTGCTGGGAGGCAGAGATAGGAGGATCGCCATGAGTTTGAAGCCACCCTGAGACTACATAGTGAATTCCAGGTCAGCCTGAGCTAGATGAGGAGACCCTACCTTGAAAAAACAAAAAATAGAAACAGAAAATAGGTGTCTGAATGCTACTGTTACTGCGCTGCAGGACTCACAGCGCCTAACCACAACCGAGTGTTCCTCCTGAGCCAGCACCACCAGGTGAGCTGCCCGCATCCCATCCAGCCTGAAGGCCTTCCCGTCTTAAAGATGAAATAAAGGCCTAGGGATTGAGCAAATGCCCGTTAATATAGCTAGAAAGCAGCACGGCTACGATTTGAATCTGTACCTGAAGTCATACTTTTCACAAGAGCACCAGACAACTTTTTTAAAAGATATATATACATATATACTTTTTAATTTTTATTGATTTATTTGAGAGTGACAGGCAGAGAGAGAGAGAGAGAGAGAGAGAGAGAGAGAGAATGGGCAAACCAGGGCTTCCAGCCACTGCAAACGAACTCCAGACGTGTGCGCCCCCTTGTGCATCTGGCTTACGTGGGTCCTGGGGAATTGAGCCTCGAACCGGGGTCCTTAGGCTTCACAGGCAAGCGCTTAACCGCTAAGCCATCTCTCCAGCCCCTAGTTCACAGATGTTTCAACTGCATTTTCATGCAAATGTTTTGTGTTCCATTATATAGAGGGTTACGGGTATTTTGTGATATTGACAGAAATTAGGAGTTTTGGCAGACTTAGAATGCTTAATTAATTTTCCTATCTAAAATTACTCCCTGAATTCTGCTAGGCAAGCGTTTCCTATCCTAACATGACTTTAGGAGATCAGTAACGGACACAGAATGAAATCAGGGCTGCAGAGATGGCTTAGCGGTTAAGGGTGCTTGCCTGCAAAGCCAAAGGACCCAGGTTCGGTTCCCCAGATGCACATGGGGGTGTGTAAGCCTGGAGTTTGTAGCGGCTAGAGGTCCTGGTGTGCTCATTCTCTGTCCCTCTCTCTCCCTTTCTTTCTCTCCCTCTCTCATAAATAAATTTAAGAAAGGAAATGAAACTTGTCCTTTTATTGTTTATCTCGGGCTCAGCCACAGTAGAGGACAAATGAAGGTGCCAGGTGCTTGTGTCTATATGAAGTGACGGGAGGTGTCACCCATGGGTGCAGGCCAATCTAGTGCGACCGAAGGCCACAGGGAAGCCACATGACATTGCAACGGGATGCTAAGGGCCCAGGAAAGTCCTTGCACCCCAAACCCTAAGTTCGCTTCTAATTTCTAATCAAATAATTGAATTTAAAAAAAAAGACTGAGAAGGATAATTACAAAATCATTATATTTATTGAGGAAAGTACAGATCTAAAGAAAAGGCACCCACGCGGCTAGAGATCCCCACGTGGAGGGCCTGGAAAAGAGCATGCAGAGAAAAGAGAAAAGAAAGTTCAAGGAGCTTCTGCCATGTGGCGAGCTGGAGGGGGATAAAGGAGCCCACGTGGAGAGTAAGGGATAGGGGGACCCTCCGGGCTGGGCCTGGTTATGGGGCGAGCCAGCCCAGGCCCAGCCTAGGAAAAAGACACTCACCCATAGCTGGAAGTTCCCAAGTGGTCAGAGAGGGAGCCGCTCTCCCGTTGCAAAGGTATTTATGACCTTACAGTGGTGGGCTGTCTTCCAGCTCAGGTGAACCAGAGGGACAGCTGGTTGGTTAGGGCCAGGGGCTGTCTCAGGAAGAGGCCAGCCCTGGCACCAAGTTTCCCGTGGGCTGAACTTGACCCACCACCATGTTTAAATTCTATGAAAAAGAAAGACCTCCCTCCCGGGAGGGGGACCCAGGTTGTTTGTGGAGAAACAAGTCTAGGGAACCAGGCAAGAGATAAGAAGTCACATCAGCTTTGATTTCTAGCAAGGACAGACTTTCCTATGCTTTTTACCTTCAGGGGTCCCGTCACCCTAACTCTATCCTCCTCTCAGCATTATCTTCCTTTGCCTTTTTTTTTTTTTTTTCAGCATGTAGCTAGAGGTGCACATGCTCTGAGACTGAGCAGTCTTGAGAAACGCTGTGAACTGACATCGTAGCTGAGCTCTTAGATCAGATTTTAGGTTTTTTGTTTTTTGTTTTTTGTTTTTTTTTCCCCCCTCCATCTGCATGTAAACTATGTTGTGCTTGTCAACAATGACTAAGTTTGAATATTGTAGCTTCTGGAAGTCTGCTTCCCTAATTACAGTACTTACAGGCCCCCATAATTGTGATGAATCAAACTGCTCCCTGAGTTTTCAAAATATCCTGGGAACCCTGGCACTGGCAGCCTCTGTTGCCATGGTGACAGTTGGGGGAAGGACCCAAATTCCAGAGTTCCTTGCTATCGCCTCGGGGGAGAAACTATGGAAGAAATCAAAATATAACTTATTGAGATGGGTGTTAGGGGTTCAGGAAAATCTGTGAGCCCCAAACCCTGGGTTTGTGTCTACTTTAAAAAAAATTTTTTTTAATTTATTTGAGAGAGAGAAAAAAAGAAAGAGGGACAGAGAGAGAGACACACACAGAGAATGGGTGTGCCAGGGCCTCCAGCCACTGCAAATGAACTCCAGACACATGAGCTGCCTTGTGCATCTGGCTTATGTGGGTCCTGGGGAATCAAACCTGGGTCCTTTGGCTTTGCAGGCAAGCACCTTAACCACTAAGACATCTTCTCCAGCCCTCATGTCTACTTTTATAAAAAAAATTTTTTTTTATTTTATTTATTTATTTTTGAGAGTGACAGAGAGAGAGAGAGAAAGAGGCAGATGGAGAGAGAGAGAATGGGTGTGCCAGGGCCTCCAGCCACTGTGAACGAACTCCAGATGCATGCGCGCCCTTCTGCGTCTGGCTAACGTGGGTCCTGGGGAATGGAGCCTCGAACCGGGGTCCTTAGGCTTCACAGGCAAGCGCTTAACCGCTAAGCCATCTCTCCAGCCCCTCATGTCTACTTTTTAACCAAAGAATGGAATAGGGTTAAAATAAGACTGAGAAGGATAATTATTAAATTATTATGTTTATTGAGGGAAGTACAGAACCAAGGGAAGGGAAATGAACACACCCATGTGGTCTGAGAGCCCATGTGGTGGGCCTGGAAAAACCATAAATAGCAAGAGGTCCTGCCATGCGGAGGGCAGACCTTGCCCTCCCCTCACAAATGTATTTATAACCTTATGCCCGGGGGCCCTACCTTCCGGCTCAGGTGAGCCAGAGAGACAACCGCTTGCTCTGGGATAGGAGGTGTCCCAGGAAGATGCCAGCCATGGTGCCAAGCTGTAGGGGCTGAACTTGACCAACCACAATGTCAGGATTAAATCCTAGTAAAGAAGGCCCAGGAGGGGTCCAGGTTGTTTGTGAGCCTGGTCACCCTAACTGCTAACCAAAGCACCCCCCCCACTCCCTCTCACTATGACTCATTTGCATAATTCATGAACTTCTAGGGGCTGGTGTGCCTCTGACGTGTAAGAGCAGAGGTCAGGCGAGAGAAGAGGCTTCGAGGTCACAATATGGAGGTTGGAGTCTCAGCAAGGTGACAGTCCGCTCCCTTCGCGACTCAATTTACCTATTCCTGACTGGCTATACTGCTTGCAAGTGTCATGTGGGATTGTAAGCACATCCTATCCAGTCCTAGCAGTGCTTGGGGCAAAGAAAATAAACGTTTTCCTCATTAGTTTTTAAAATTTACATTTAATTTATTTATCTGATAGAGAGAATGGGCACCCCAGGGCCTCCAGCCACTGTAAATGAACTCCAGACACATGCACCGCCTTGTGCATCTGGTTAACGTGGATCCTGGGGAATCGAACCTGGGTCCTTTGGCTTTGCAGGCAAGCGCCTTAGCCGCTAAGCCATCCCTCCAGCCCCCCATTATTTTTTTTTTCCCTTCAAGACAGTTGCTACTAAGTTAAGGAATCTGTGTATTGGGAAGATGTAAGTCTCATAATTTATACTTTAAAGAACTCCGTTTCCCTGACAAGAGGATTTATTTCTCAAAATCGAGATTTTTTTTTTTTGGAGCCAGAGTCCCAGCATGCCTCTCTGTGAAGGGAAATTGAAGGCACGTGCTCGATGCTCTTAGGAGAGCGTCTTTAGGGCACCTCGTCAGCTTCCTTGCTTCGTGTTCTTTGGACCCCACATTTCTGAGAAGCAATTTCTTTGCTATGACTCGACAGTTTTGTGGTTTCGTTTTCTTCTCACAAGTCTCGGTTGTTAGGAAGAAACGACTGAACATTTGTATATCTTTTCCACTAAGTTTAAGATAAGTTCATCAGTGACTTAGAAAACCCAGCTAAACTTCCAAAGGTGAAGGCAGCTGTTTTCCATTATCTTTTATGACTTGCAATATTTGACTGGTATTTCTATTGTGGTATAAATGTTTGAGGAGAAAGCGTCTATGGTCTTCCTTTTCCCAGAACTATAAGAACAGCAATTGTGATCACTACGGGTCCTGGGGGGACAATTTGCATGTGAATAACTGATTAGTCAGCTGCTCTGCTCGTGTTTACGCGGACTGCGTGTCAGACGATGCCTCATAATCCTACTAGGGCCCTTCCTTTTCCATTTGGGGAGCTTTGGTACCCCGCAATAATCCGCCTTCCGAACATGAAAACAGTGGGTAAGATTTTCCATCCTTCTCACTGATGAGCCCAGGTGCAAATGGGATTCGAGCTCTAAGGAGTCACTCCATCACATTTCATGTAAATATCCCCGCTCCTATCCCCAAGAGGAAAGGATTTGGGCCATGACAAAAGAGGCTAATCTCATAGCACTCAGGTCTCTCCGACGGTTTCAGCCTTAATGGGTTACTTGTTGTTCCCAACATCATTTATCATAGCATTTCATAAAGCCCCACTCTCCGGTTTGGGATTGTTAAAGTGGTATTTGTCCAAGACTAAATCAAATGGTTGCTGTGAGACAGGATTCCTCACCAATCAATCAACAATTAAAACAAGAAAAAAAAAATTTTTTTTTTTCAGTTAGTAAAATTCACTGCTATACAGTGTTTCCTCTTGTGGAAACTTGATGCAAATCTACCTTGTATGAATACAACTGGCAGGTTGCCTTTAAAAAAATATATTTTATTTATTATTTATTTAAGAGAGAGAGAGAGAGTGAGTGCGCCAGGGCCTCCAGCTGCTGCTGCAAATGAACTCCAGATGCACGTGCAGGCCCCCTTGTGCATCTGGCTTACGTGGGTCCTGGGAATCGAACAGGGATCCTTTGGCTTTGTAGGCAAGTGCTGCAACCACTAAGCCATCTTTCCAGCCTTTTCTTTCTTCCTTCCTTCCTTCCTTTCCTTCCTTCCTTCCTTCCTTTCTTTCTTTCTTTTTTTTTTGTTTTTTCGAGGTAGGGTCTCACTCTAGCCCAGGCTGACCTGGAATTCACTATGTAGTCTCAGGGTGGCCTTGAACTCTTGGCAATCCTCCTATCTCTGCCTCCCGAGTTCTGGGATTAAAGGTGTGCGCCACCATGCCTGGCTCTTCCTTTTTTTTTTAAAAAAAATACATTTTATTCAGATTGCCCTTTTTTTTTTTACCTGATTGTCCACCCCCAAATTACTTTTCAATGAGCCTCTGTGAGTAAATTCCTCGCACCCCCCCCCCACAAATTTCTATGAGATAAATTTAAACCTATCATTTTCTAGAAGATCGGCCAGACACTATCAGAGAAACACAAAAGCACATGGTTTGACTTGCTGGTTGAAACGAGAACGTGTGGTGTTCTTGCTTTCCAAACTGGAGTGTGTCTGCTTGTTGGCATGCACGTGAGTAGAACCCCAAAACTTGACTGGGGACCCAAGTGACTTGGGTCTAGAATTATCCCCTATGAGCTCTGTTCTTGTGAGCAGCTGAAGTTTAGTCAAACCCTGAGGCCCACTTGTCCACAGCCTATCTAACAGAAATCAAAGAATGAGGAGACAACCCGAACATAACGGGATTAAGTGCTGGTGTGAGGTATCCTTGTCCATCCCTTGAGTTGTCTGGTGCATTTACGATATTTACACTGACTGATCATTGGATTAATATTGACTACATTTTTTTTTTTACTATTTTCTGTTTATTGCTCTTGTCCTTCCTTTCATTTTTATCTTCTATTCTTTCTGCCTTGCCAGGTTCTAATCAGACGCTTGGCATGATGACATTTTTATCTCCTTGTATATCAACTACACCTCTTTTCCTTTTTATTGGTTGTTCATGACAGCACAGCTTACATTCACCACCAATCATGGCTGTCTTTAAATAACACCGGGCCACTCCCTGAGTGGTGGAATTCTCTTCTCACAATGTCTTGTTGATCCCTCCATCCTGTACTTAGCCACGGGCTGTAATCAAATGTATTCTTGTTAGTGTTTTTTTTTAATTTTATTTATTTATTTTTTATTTATTTATTTGAGAGTGACAGAGAGAGAAAGAGTCAGATAGATAGATAGATAGAGAGAGAGAGAGAGAGAGAGAGAGAATGGACACGCCAGGGCCTCCAGCCACTGCAAACGAACTCCAGATGCATGCGCCCCCTTGTGCATCTGGCTAACGTGGGTCCTGGAGAATTGAGCCTCGAACTGGGGTCCTTAGGCTTCACAGGCAAGAGCTTAACCGCTAAGCCATCTCTCCAGCCCTCTTGTTAGTGTCTTGAAGAACAGATGAGTTAGCAAAAGATTCCGTCGTCTTATTTCCTTCCCTAATGCTTTCCCTGTATGGAGATCTGAGAAACAGAATTCCACATTGGTGGGTTGGTGCCAACATTTTTTATTTTTATTTAAAAAAATGTTGATTTTCTTTTTATTCAAGTTACATCAGATCTTTAAAAATGGTTTTTTTTAAATTTATTTTTATTTTTACTTATTTATTTAGACAGAGAGAGAAAGAGGGAGAGAGAGAGAGAAAGAGAAAGAGAGAGAATGGGCGCACCAGGGTCTCCAGGCACTGCAAACGAACTCCAGACGCGTGCGCCCCCTTGTGCATCTGGCTAACGTGGGTCCTGGGGAACTGACCAAGACCACGGAGACCACTCTGAAGCAAAGACGGGAGCTTTTATTCGGGAAAACCACAAGCTGCCAGGACTGACTCTCAGGAGCAGAGCACAGCCCACCTGAGATTCCAGATAGTGGGCTTTATAGAGCTCTTCAGTAGGGGGAAGGTGAGGAAAGGGAAAGAACTCCTGTGTTCCTTACATCAGCCATTTCACACAGCTAGGGGGTGAGACCAGAACAGTGAGCAGGTGACCTGGGAGATACGGGGACAGGAAGCCTAGACCCGGGGCATTGTTGGGCAAGGAAGGGATCATGGCTGGGAGGTTCCCTGAGGAATGGGGATGACCCTCTTCCTTGTGTTTCTGTCACCCTCCTGCTGTCCCTCAGAGACTCCATTTTTGTCCAGACCTAACAGCCTTTATCATTTTGTGGGCATTTATTTGGCCAGGGGTTCGAATATGTTCACTTATTTTCCAGTATCAGAGGATCAGCCACACTTCAACGTCTGGCCTGTGGTTTCTTAGAGGCCTCCGTATCTCTTCCTAAGATGTGAGATGCGGAGTTCTTTTTTTTTTTTTTTTTTTTTTTTGAGGTAGGGTCTCACACTAGTCCAGGCTGGCCTGGAATTCACTCTGTCGTCTCAGGGTGGCCTTGAACTCACGGCGATCCTCCTACCTCTGCCTCCCGAGTGCTGGGATTAAAGGCGTGCGCCACCACGCCCAGCTCGGAGTTCTTTTGGAGGTGGCCCTCACCCTGCGTGTCCCCGGTGATCTGATACGAGGAGCGTGGGGACAGGAAGCGCCTGTCTCTCTGGTCTCTGTGAGGTCGCAGTCTATTGAGAACCTGCACTGTCCACCTCAGGGCTGGGCTCTTCTCTCCCTCTTAGGAGAATCAGGAAGCCATTGTGGGTTATAACTGGGCACCGGGGCACTTCTTTTTCCCAGTTGGCTCGCTGCTGACAAGCCCTTAGTAGTTTAGGCTTGGGGAAAATTTCTGTTGACTGTGGGCCTCATCTGTGGCCAATGTCACAGTTATTGGTATCCCCTACCTTGGAGAAGCAACAGGGTTTTATTTATTTATTTTTTGTTTATTTATTTTTATTTATTTATTTTTATTTGAAAGTAACAGAGAAAGAGAGAGAGAGAATGGGCGCGCCAGGGCCTCCAGCCACTGCAAACGAACTCCAGATGCATGCGCCCACTTGCGCATCTGGCTAAAACGTGGGTCCTGGGGAATCGAGCCTCGAACCGGGGTCCTTAGGCTTCACAGGCAAGCGCTTCACCGCTAAGCCATCTCTCCAGCCCCACAGGGTCTTGTTCTTGTCTTCGCTGTGAGAACCCCAGCAGCGCTCTCAGTGCTAAACTCGCAGAACTGTGGCTCCTCTTCCCCAGAAAGCCGGCTCTGAATGCTCAAAGTTGTCCCCAGTGAACTCCAACAGCTCACGGTGACAGTGCCCGTTTCCTGCCTTAGCCGGGCCCTGTGAGGGTTACTGCTTGTGTCTCGGAACACAACGGTCACTCTCTGATTCTCTATGTGGCTCTCCAGTATCCTAATTCCCTGACGGACCTATAAGGAGTGGTTGATTTTTGAGCTTGTTTGGACTGTCATCCAGTTGTGGGTGAGAGTGACAACATCTGAGCCCCTCACATGGCACACACCAAAAACTCAGAATCCCCCAGCCTCCACAACTCTTTAGACAGTGGCCCATCCAGGAGAAAGAAAGGGCAGCTTATCCACAAGAGCCAGGATTTGGCATAGGCTATATATATGGTATGTGTGTGTGTGTGTGTGTTAACTTGAGAAGGAAAGAAAGAGAGGAAGAGGCAGAGAAAAAGAGAGAATGGGTGTGCCAGGGCCTCTAGCTACTGCAAACAAACTCCAGACGCATGTGTCCCCTTGTGCATCTGGCTTATGTGGGTCCTGGGGAATCAAACTGGGGTCTTTAGGCTTTGCAGGCAAATGCTGTAACCACTAAGCCATTTCTCCAGCCCTAGCCTCACTCTCTCTTTCTCTCTCTCTCCCTCTCTCTCTCTCTCTCTCTCTCTCTCTATATATATATATATATATATATATATATATATACTTAAATTATTTATTTTTTATGAACAACTTCCATGATTATAAACAATGTCCCATGGTAATACCCTCCCACCCCCCACTTTCCCCTTTGAAACTCCACTCTCCATCATATCCCCTCCCCCTCTCAATCAGTCTCTCTTTTATTTTGATGTCATCATCTTTTTCTCCTATTATGATGGTCTTGTGTAGGTAGTGTCAGGCACTGTGAGGTCATGGATATCCAGGCCATTGTGTGTCTGGAGGAGCACGTTGTAAGGAGTCCTACCCTTCCTTTGGCTCTTACATTCTTTCCGCCACCTCTTCCGCAATGGACCCTGAGCCTTGGGAAGGTGTGATAGAGATATTGCAGTGCCTAGCCTATATATATATTTTTAAACCATCTTTCACTGACATGGGTGGCATTACCAGCCCCCTGGTAGAAGAACTGGCTGTTTCTATTCTTGTACTGTGAGTTCAAGCAAACACTTCCTCCCATTTGAACCTCTGCTTTGGGGTAGCCTCCTTCTTTCTCAAATAGGATATCCTTCTCGGTTGGAAGAAAAATGTTTTCCTTCATACCTCCAGGGACTATAAATTCTAACAGGGAGAAAAATTACCAGCCAGTAGCACCAGCTATAATTACAGCATCTCGGGGAAGGGGGCGGGGTGGGGGTGTGACTCTTACGCTACACGGCCTTGGACAAGAAGAAGCTGCCAGCTGCATTTGCCATGCGTAATCGTTGGCACGGTCTCCTCTTGAGTTAGCAAGAGGTTGGTGTTTAACCTCCTGTCGGGAAATGGTCCTCCCGTGAGCCTCTGGGGCATAGCCACCTGATCAGATAGCTGCCGGGTCAGTGGGAGGAGGCAGGTGAGGGGAGGCTTGGACCTCACAGCTTCACCTTGGAGGCTTCCAGGCATTTTTATGGTCTCCCCATGCTTGGCCTCTGCTGAGACAGTGTGTGAGGACTGGATTTTTTTCTTTTTCATCCTAGTTAATTCAGGTAAGAAGCAGCTCAAAGTCACGTGAGATCGTCTTCATATTACGGGTCTTGCCTTTGTGTGTCTAGGGAAACTGGAAGAAGTCTCTATGAGCCTGCCAGTGACTACCGTAGGTGACTAAGAAGGAGGGGTGTCTTGCTTCCCTGTGACAGGCAGCAGAAGGGGCCCAGGAGCTGCCTAGGGAGGGACGCAACTCCCTCCGAGGCCTTTTGTCCGTTGTGGGCAGCCCATGCCGTTGGAGATGTGCGTCTGCCCACTGCCCCTCATGTTGATGGCACATACATGGCTGTCACATTGTCTTCAACAGCTGCCCCAGGCCTTGCCAACCGGGGAAACTTCTGCCGGCGGAAGCATTTTCAGCCCAAACTCTAGCTATACTCAGCGGATTAATTTTGTTTTCTTTTTTTTCTTTTTTCTTTTTCTTTTTTGGTTCTTCGAGGTAGGGTCTCACTCTAGCCCAGGCTGACCTGGAATTCACTATGGAGTCTCAGGGTGGCCTCGAACTCACGGCGATCCTCCTACCTCTGCCTCCCGAGTGCTGGGATTAAAGGCGTGCGCCACCACGCCCAGCTTCAAATATTTTTTTATTAACAACTTCCACGATTATAAACAATATCCCATGGTAATGCCCTCCCTCCCCCCTCTTTCCCCTTTGAAACTTCATTCTCCATCATATCCCCCCTACTCTCAATCAGTCTCTCTTTTATTTTGATGTCATCATCTTTTCCTCCTATTAGGATGGTCTTGTGTAGGAAGTGTCAGGCACTGTGAGGTCATGGATATTCAGACCATTTTGTGTCTGGAGGAGCACGTTGTAAGGAGTCCTACCCTTCCTTTGGCTCTTACATTCTTTCCGCCACCTCTTCCGCATTAGACCCTGAGCCTTGGAAGATGTGATAGAGATATTGTAGTACTGAGCACTCAGGTCACTTCTTTCCAGCACCATGATGCCTTCTGAGTCATCCCAAGGTCACTGCCATCTGAAAAGAGAAGGTTCTCTACCAAAAGTGAGAGTAGCATTCATATAAGGGTATGAACATTAAGAGAAGTGCTTACTGGGCAGTTTGATAAGCATAGTATATACATTTAGCCAGACAGCAGCAGATGTTACACCCCTAGGGCTCAAGACTACCCCTGTTGTAGGTTTTCAGTATCAGGGATGTATTCCCTCCCTTGGAGCGGGCCTCCTGTCCAATTAGAGGGCGGTTGGTTTCCACCATGACAGACGTGCCAGTATTGAACCCTCAGTGGATTAATTTTTGGCGTTATAAAGTCAAAACCGCTAAAATGAATAAATAGCAAAAGTTGAAGGTTCAACAGTGCAAAGCAGAAATAGCAAAAAAAGGCAAGAGTTTCCCTTCAACTCAGCTTTCTACCCAGCTAATAGATATGCCAGGTGGGAATAGATGCTTTGTAGGCATTCCAAACAAGTACGTTAGTTAATTTCATGTGTCTTCTTGACTGGACTGCGAGGTGCCCAGATATTTGGCCAAACATTATTCGGGTGCGTTTAGATGGTAACTCACACAAGCGGCTCGTGTCGGGCCCTTAGCTCATTGCTTTGGAACCGGAAGTTGTAACATCAGTTCTTGGTTCTTGTGAGCCTGTCGTGATGGGGCCTCTTCCTGTGGGTCCCCAGTGTGTCCATCTCGGGTCTGGATTCTCAGTTTGATCATTGTGTGGACCATTTACCAATAAGTCAGTCTACCGCCTATCAATCATTTATCATGTTGATATATCTGACATCTATATATCTATTATCTATTTGACATCTATCTGTCTATCATCTATCCATCTATCTATTGGTATCTGTCTATCAATCGTCCATTTGTCTCCTACCTACCTATCATCTATCATAGCTACCTGACATCTATCTACCTATCGTCTCCAGTTGGTTCTGTTTCTTCTGAAACTCCTGACGCACACGGCTCCCAAAGTGCTCTTTCTCTCGTCTCAGTGAAACTGAGCTTGAGATCAACCTAGAGTCTCCAAAGCTACGATTTGCGCCGGAGACCCTCTTTCCAGCCTGCGTTTATTATAGCCCCCATCCCAGGGGGTCAGGGGAGAGCTGTGGGAGCAGCCACGCTGGGGCTAGAAGCCAAATTCCAAGCAGGGCCAGGAGGAGGGGTGGGGGGCGGAGTGAGCTTTACAGGCAGAGGTAACAGCTCGATCTGAGGCGCGGGGTTTAGAGTTTCTGACATGTTTAGGGCATTGCGGCCGCTCAGAGGCTGCAGCCAACTACAGTGAAAATAAAGTAGACCCAAGGCTCTAAACGCTGAGATGAAAGCACTTTACTACCAGGAGGGAAGGCAGCTTTTAGCACGGGTGCCAAATTGTTCGCCACACTTGGCCCCCTTCCTATAGAACACATTTCCTCTACCCCTACCTGGTCTGCACCCAGGGAAGTTCTACTCACGTCTCCGAAAGCATGTTTCAGCCAGAACTTCTTAAATTCTTCCATACGATCAAGAGCCAAGGTGTCTCCATAACCCTCTTGGAATCCTTTGTCCTTGAAAAGTGCTCTGGGTACATAGTCAGGGCTGGATATGTAACTCTACGTAGCTGGGCTGGGTTTTTGGCTCAGTGGGACAGTGTTTGCCTAGAATGTACCTCCCGGGTCCTGGTTTCCACCTTCAGCACTGTAAAACAAACAAATAAAAATGTTGTCATTTTTAACCATTCTTAGGTAGTTTATATCAGGCGACTTGCATCCAAATAGTAATGTTTGAATGTTTGTTGTGACTACTGTACAAGATAAGTTTATATATAAGCTTCTCCAGAAACATTATATATACGGGGCTGGAGGGATGGCTTAGCGGTTAAGGCGTTTGCCTGCAGAGCCTGAGGATCCAGGTTCGATTTCCCCAGGACCCACGTTAGCCAGATGCACAAGGGGGGGGCATGCGTCTGCAGTTCGTCTGCAGTGGCTGCAAGCCCTGGCACACCCATTCTCTCTCTCTCTCTCCCTCTTTCTCTGTCAAATAAATAAAAATAAAATATGACAAAAAACCAAACTATATATACATATAAATATTTCCAAAAATCTTATAGATAAGTTCCCTCCCCTACACACACCAGCTAAAGCAATTTACTTGCTGCAACCACCGTCCAGATGTCCCTTATTTGCCAAATAACCAACTCTGTACTATTCATTTGCTTGCCTTAAAACCTTTATGTGGGTGATAAGAAAAATGACTCAGATTTCCACGGAGGTCCATAAACTTGTTATAAGTCTTACGACACCTCGTGTCACGAGAATCAATTCAGTCCTTCTCAAATGGCTTTACCAGCTGGTGGCCCTAATTCTGCGTGGCAGAAATAAATCACTGGTCTGAAAGAGCTCACGGCCACAGGTCTGGAAACCTGAAGCCTTGCATAGCAGGGAGGCAGTACGTAAAGGGAAAATCGACCTCTCTCTAAGAGCTTTCTGACACCAGATAGCCAGTCTCCTAGAAGGCTTTATTCCTCTAAATTATGTTCATTTGTCGTAAGAGTTTAGATTCATAAACTACCACTCCTCAAGCAGATTACACAGACGTTCCCGACAAGACTACAGAGCAGGGACTGCTGGCCTCAAAATGTTTCAGTTAGGCCAAGTACCTGCCTGGAGTCACTGCTCATGATAAATTTGCTTCATGGCCCTCCCACAGAAGAGGTGACCAGACGCTGGGCTTGGTGGAACGTGCCTGTAATCCCAGCACCCAGGGAGGCAGAGGTAGGAGGATCGCCATGAGTTCGAGGCCACCCTGAGACTGCATAGTGAATTCCAGGTCAGCCTGGGCTAGAGCGAGACCCTACCTCGAAAAACCAAAAAAAAAAAATAATAATAATAATAATAATAATAAAAGAAAGAGAGGTGACCAGCAACTGGTAGAGCTCCACGATGTCAGGGGAAAACGACGACATGAGCAGAGGGTGGACATCACCCCTGGCCAACATCAGGTGGACAACAGCAACAGGAGAGTGTGCCAAACACTGGCAAGGGGAAACTGCCCCCAACAATACACCGCCTCCAGGGGGCGCTAATTCCAAATCTCCATCAGCTGGGAAGCTAGCGTTCAGGACACCTGAGTTTATGGGGGACACCTGAATCAAAAACCACCACACTCCTCTAGGTGGGAAGTGGAGATGTGCCTCTGTCTCCTCGCTTTGCACCCACTTCCTCAAGGAAGAAAATGGAAGCTAAGTATGTCTGGGACAAGCAACTGCCCGGGTCAGGCTAAGGATGTTCACTCACACGTATTAATCAGGCATAATCGTGGACATTCCATTCTGTTCCCGTAACCTTTACCCTGAGT
Organism: Dipus sagitta; assembly: GCA_036346955.1. Taxonomy (NCBI): domain Eukaryota; kingdom Metazoa; phylum Chordata; class Mammalia; order Rodentia; family Dipodidae; genus Dipus; species Dipus sagitta. Next base: position 35,231,653 of record CM070789.1, read on the forward strand.
TCTGGCTCTAGGTTTGTGCTACAAAGTCTCCAGGGTTGGGGGTTCCCAAATAGTAGCATGAAGGGACTAGGCATCTTATTCATGAACGTAAGAATTTTCCCATGGGCGTCTGCGCTCATGATTTGGTTGGTAGATTCAGCAAATGAAAGCATAGGATACTTGCAGCTCGGTAAACAGAGAAGCATCTTTTGTTCAAGGTTGGGTATTATTCCATGGAACATGTGTGTGTGTGTGTGTGTGTGTGTGTGTGTGTGTGTGTGTGTGCTATGATTTATGTTGCAACACTTCGTAGAAATATACTTCGGGGGCTGGAGAGATGGCTTAGCAGTTGAGTGCTTGTCTGTGAAGCCTGAGGACCCCAGTTCGAGGCTCAATTCCCCAGGACCCACGTTAGCCAGATGCACAAGGGGGCGCACGCGTCTGGAGTTCGTTTGCAGTGGCTGGAGGCCCTGGCGTGCCCATTCTCACTCTCTCTCTCTCTCTCTCTCTCTCTCTGCCTCTTTCTTTCTCTCTCTGTCGCTCTCAAATAGATAAATAATAGAAAAAATAAACAACAAAAAAATAAATATACTTCGGTTGGCTTTCTACCATTTTCCAGTTTTACAAATAATTCTATGACAAACATCCTACACGTTATTATTTCCCTGTGCATGAAATGTGTAAGATACCTATTTAGGAATAGAATAATTTGCTCAAAGAGTATACACATGAATCTTTTTTAAATAAAAATTTAAAAATAATTTAACCTAATAATAATTTTTAAAACTTAGTTTTGGAGACGTTGCCAAACTGCTCTCTGTGGAGTTTGAGGTAATAACTTATCACTCCCCCCCCAATCCAGTAACATATAAAATTACCTGTTGGCCCACATAATTTGTTACCAAAGTTTGTGATCTCCACAACCTGAGAGTTCAGCAATCACATCTTCTTACGGCTTTATTTGGCACTGAACCTACTTAGACTCCGGGGCATCTTTTCAGGTGCTTGGCGATGCCCATCTGAATAACCTGGGGCTCTGGCAGTAAAGAAGAGAAAGAGGTCTTTTTTTTTTTTTCCCAATGTCCAGTTTTCAGACCATTTCTTGCTAATCTGGGGAAGCATATCATATTCTTAGAACAATTTCCCTGCCTGTAAGTTTGAGTTTCAAATATTAGTAGCCTGTCTGTAAAATGTGTGCACTTTGATTTGTCTAAGTCAGTGCTGCGTTTCTCTGTTGTCAAGTTTATGGATTCAGAATCGCCTGTCAAATCTAGACTGGAGCTACTTCACGTTCTAGAAAAAAAGTTCCCCAGTACAATGTAATGTTTGCATATTTTTAAAAAAGTAGTTTAAATATTTTGACATTCAGAAACTTCCTCGCTTCTCCCCTTTGCGTCTCACGTATTTATTTCTCTTTCAGGTTTAAAACTTTCTTCTTTCTTTGTCTTTCTAAAATTTTTAAATTTTGTTTTTTAAATATTTTATGTTTATTTATTTATTTGAGAGAGAGAGAAAGACACAGGGAGAAAGAGAGGGAGAGAGAGAATGGGTGCTCCATGGCCCTGGGGAATCAAACCAAGGTCCTTTGGCTCCGCAGGCAAGTGCCTTAGCTGCTAAGCCATCTTTCCAGCCCTTTCTTTGGGTTTATAAAAATTCTTTCTCCCCACTCCCAGTATTTGGGATCTAGAGCTTTTCCAATGTTGTGCAAGCTCTCCACAAGGGTGCTACACCCACCCCCAACCCTAACTGTAATTTTACATTTTTTTGTGATAGATCTTTTTTTTTTTTTTTCTTTTTGTCCCAAGTTATCCATTCCCCCTCCAAATTTCTATGGCAGGATTTTACGTCTTTTTCTACTGCTGTGAAACCCACACAGGACCTCCTACTCAGGGCATCTCTCCCCACCCGTGTATGCTTGGCAAGATGTTTGGTGGCATCTCTCAAGTATCACAGCATGATATGCATTGCATTTTTGCTCTAAGGGCATCAGGGGCTCCTCACAACTCTCTTGTGTTTTTCTCTTTGCCCCGGGGAATGGCTTTTGTCATCAGCATAAGCTCAAAGGAATCACTCCATGGCCAGCCATCAAGAAGTAATGGGGACGGGAAATAAATATTTACCATCACAGACGGTTAAGAATGTTAGTGTTGTTTGTTACTCTAAATGCGACTAGTTCGAGTTATTAATCATATCTGTTTATCCTTTGTATCATGAAGCATCACATGTGTCCGAAAAAAAGGAAACAAGTATTCCCGGCCATGAATTACCACTGAGTTGAATCTCACGACTTAGGTCAACTGGTGACATTGTGCCAGTCTTCAGTAAGAAGACAGAGTTCCTCCCCGTTGTTAAGGGTTGAGTGGGTACCTTACAAATCCCATATGTCAATGTTCTAATGCTTCATTGCCTGAAGACGTGACTGTATTGGGAGCAAGATTTTATTTTATTTTACTTTTATTTTTTCTGAGTGGGGGCCCGGGTAATTGGCGCACCAGGGCCTCCAGCCACTGCAATCGAACTCCAGACGCTTGTGCCACCTTGTGGGCACGTGCGACCTTGCACACTTGTGCGTCTGGCTTACATGGGATCTGGAGAGTCGAACATGGGTCCTTGGGCTTCGCAGGCAAGCTGCCTTAACTGCCAAGCCATCTCTCCAGCCCTGGAGAAAGATTTTTAAGGAGTCACTGATTGAAAATATGGTCATCAGGGTGTGCTCTTGTCCAATGCACCCGGCGTTGGGTAAGGGCTCGGTCACATACAAAGGAAGACAGGGAGAGAGGCCTAATTGGTTTTGATATAGAACGTCTAGATGACAGGATTGAGAGCGAATAAACATCTGATGCTTGAGCCACCTGCTCTGGGTATATTTTCTATGGAAGCTCTGGGCAACGTGTTTGTAGGTTGAGTTCCTCTCTACCCACCAGCGATAACTTCTGTGTTCTATTGCAACACTGGGATTTATGTGATGCTGATGGTCAACTTCACAGGACATAAAACCAACCAGGAAACTAGCCTCTTGTTGCTGTCTGCCTTTTCATTGTGAACTGAATGTGATCTCCTGCCTCGAACTCCCTTTCTTTCTTCCTTCCTTCTTTCTTTCTTTTTTTCTTGTTTTGTTTTTTTGAGGTAGGGTCTCACTCTAGCTCAGACTGACCTGGAATTCATTATGTAGTCTCAGGGTGGCCTCGAACTCACTGGCAATCCTCCTACCTCTGCCTCCCGAGTGCTGGGATCATTAGAGGCGTGCGCCACCATGCCCGGCTTCAAACTCCATTTCTACAGGGCAGCCCGTGCTCTCGACCAGGCTCCTATCAGAATGTCTTTGCTGGGCTGGAGAGACAGCTTAGTGGTTAAGCACTTGCCTGTGAAGCCTGTGGACCCTGGTTCGAGGCTCTATTTCCCAGGACCCACGTTAGCCAGATGCACAAGGGGGCGCACGTGTCTGGACTTCGTTTACAGTGGCTGGAGGCCCTGGTGCACCCATTCTCTCTCTCCCCCCCCTCTCTCTCTCTCTGTCTGTTGCTCTCAAATAAATAAATAAAAATAAACAAAAAATTAAAAAAAAAAGAATGGCTCTGCTTACAGCATTTTAGGACTTGTCTAGTCTTCATGTGCAAACCTTTCCAAATCCCCGCCTTAAACCAGTTCCAAAGGTTTAAGAGCCACATGGTCGGGTTTAGTCATAGCCATCACTGCATAGCTCTGGTACCAATTTCCTGTGTCGATTATCTCGAATTGCTGTGACTAAAATAGTCAACAGAAACTTAAAAGAAAAATTCTTTTGCCTAGAGGTTTCAGTCCATAGGGGTGAGGGAGACATGGCAGAAGACTCCGGGTCATGGTGGGAGGAGTATACGGTAGGTGTTCAAGTCACGACAGATCGGTGGGCAGAGCAAGCAGGAGAGGGTGAGAGCCCACCAGGGACCCATCCCCAGAGACCTACCTCCTGGTAGGCCTATGCCTGCCAAAGTTTTCAGAGCCTCACAGCCCACTTCCACAAGCTAAGGAGCAAGCATTCCAAACACGCCCGGCGGAGGAACATTCCAGACTCCAACCATGTTATCTACAAACCGGCTTCAGTACTTGACATTCCCACTGGCAGTTCGGTGGTGCCAAATTGTTCCACGGCCGTCAACATTTGCTGTTGTCGGAGCTCTTAAGTTGCTGCCCTTCAAGTGTATAAAGTGTTTTTTCCACTATCGTTTGAGTTTGTATTCTGTGATTACAAATGATGTTAAGAACCTGCCCATATATTGGTCACTAGAATACCCTCTTGTACCAAGTCTTTCTGTTGTTGTTGTTGTTGTTTATTTTTATTTATTTATTTGAGAGCGACAGACAGAGAGAGAAAGAGGCAGAGAGAGAGAGAGAGAGAGAGAGAGAGAGAGAGAATGGGCGCACCAGGGCCTCTAGCCACTGCAAACGAACTCCAGACGCGTGCGCCCCCTTGTGCATCTGGCTAACGTGGGTCCTGGGGAATCGAGCTTTGAACCAGGGTCCTTAGGCTTCACAGGCAAGTGCTTAGCCTCTAAGCCATCTCTCCAGCCCGTTTTTTTTTTTCTTTTAATCTATGCACATTCATGTTGGATTTCTAGGGCTTTTGAAAAAATCGGTTTGAAGATATATTCTTTATATATTTTAAAAGTGAGTCCTTTGTTAGTTATATGTAGAATAAGGCCACTTTGGAAATACGTTGTGAGTGTAAACATGTGTTGTGTTGTTACACTCTGTGAAAATGTAAGCTTATGCGTTATCTTATACTATGTTAGAAAACCAATTCCAGATGTTGCGGGTCGAAATTGAAAAAAGAAGAAAGGCAACATAACAAAGGAAACATAGAAGAATATCTTCATGGCCATGAAAAAGGATCTGCTTTAAACAGTACACACACAAAAAATGACAAATTTGACTATGGCAGTAACAAGTAGCTATCCATTTCAAATGACCACTAAGAGGATGAAAAGACAACCCCACACAGATGGGTGATAATTTTTACGATGTTAAAGTCAGAAATATTTTCATTGTTGTTCATAAAAGTTTATGCATGATATTAAGTTGATCCACTGATAAATAATAATACTAACATGATTTTTAAAATATTTTATTTATTTGAGATAAAGAAAGTGGAAGAGGCAGAGGGAGAGAGAAATAGACAGAGAGAATGGGTGCTTCAGGGCCTCCAGCCACTGCAAATGAGCTCTAGAGATGCATGCCCCACCTTGTGCATCTGGCTTACATGGGTCCTGGGGAATCGAACCTGGATCCTTTGGCTTTGCAGGCAAACACCTTAACTGCCAAGCCATCTCTCCAGCCCCAATACTAAGATTATTTAAAGGCTGGAAAACTCAGAAGCATGTACTTCAACCACTATTGGGAGGATAGACTAGGGATGGAGGGCTGGGAAATGAATAGAAAACTGTTGAGTGTCACTAAAGTCCCTGGATACTTCTTGATTTGCTAGTCATGTGCCTATGATTCTTTGGTTTTTAAAAAGATGCAATTTTAACCAAAGACCTTTGTTGTGGAGAGTAAGGATACGTCCCCTAAAATGTAGGCAGAGATAATTTCAGCGTCTTTTGTGGGCTTTATAATAAAAATCATGAAGATTGTGCCTTTTTTACAATCTATTTATGTTAGCTTAAATGGGAACTGGCCTTTTCCTGAGAGTACTTGCACCGTCAGTCAAATCTCAGTAAATTGCTCAGAAAGATCCAGAAGCTTGTACTCTTGCTTCAGGAAGCCCCAGGACACCCTGTGAGTTCAGACGTCTGATGTGGAGCACAGGACAGTATTCCTTTTACAGTGCAAAGATCTGCTGAGCTTCGAACTAGGACCTTACTCTGTACAAGTCACGTGAAGCCCCCATTCCTTAGAACCTTCAAATACAAACAAAGCCTCATGACACTGATTTACCTCAGTACAGTTGTTTTGTGTCTTACGTGAGATATTATCTTATGAACTACTTGCCATGTGCCTTCTATAGTGTTGAGAAAAGTTTGCATGTCAAATTAAACGCCAATATTTAATATATTTTTTTTTAATTTTACATTTGTTTCTGTTTATTAGAGTCAGAGAGAGAGAGTGCGAGAGCAAGAGTAAGACTGGGCGCGCCAGGGCTTCCAGCCACTGCAAACGAACTCCAGACACATGTGCCACCTTGTGCATCTGGTTAATTTGGGTCCTGGGGAAATCGAACCTGGGTCCATTGGCTTTGCAGGCAAGCGCCTTAACTGCTAAGCCATCCCTCCAGCCCTAAACACCAACATTTAAACATAAGTTGGGGACATATCGGAATTTTCTGTTTCTCTGATTCCTTCTCCAAGAAGTTTGTGACGACCGGCTGGTGAGTATCGAGCACTTCTATTCAGAGTCTCAGGCTGCGTGTCAAGCACTATTGATCTAAAGGGAGATCAAAAGAGGATGACATGTGGTCTACACTCTCAGCTTTCATAGAAATGCCATTCACACGGGCACCTGCGCCACATACCTCCGTAGTTGTGTTACCTTAGAGAAAAACCTCTCCCTATTCTGGACTTCGGTTTCTCTGTCGGTCACACAAGGGTGTTTCCTTCTACGTTAAATTCATCAGCTCCCGGCTTTGTCTATTTACGAGACCCCTTGGTATCCTCAAGACACAACAGCATCACCTCCACCCTCAAGTATGACCCAGGAGGTGCTCAACCACAGGAAACCAGTCACTTAGGGAAAGATAAACTCTAAACCCATGGTGGCAGTAGGAACCGGAGGATTCACCACGTAGGGAAAGACTTTTGCCTCCAATGCTACAGGGGCAAAGAGGAAGCTGACATTATCAGAACCCACTGTTGGTGTGGTGCTTTGATTCATGTGTCCCCCATAAACTCAGGTGTTCTGAATGCTGGGTCCCCAGCTGATGGAGATTTGGGAATTAGCGCCCCCTAGAGGCGGTGTATTGTTGGGGGTGGGCTTATGGGTGTCATAGCCAGTGTCCCCTTGCCAGGGTTTGGCACACTCTCCTGTTGCTGTTGTCCACCTGAGGTTGGCCAGGAGGTGATGTCCACCCTCTGCTCATGTCATCATTTTCCCCTGCCATCGTGGAGCTTCCCCTCGAGTCTGTAAGCCAGAATAAACCTTTTTGTTGGGCTGGGGGGGTTCGAGGGAGGGTCTCTCTCTAGCCAAGGCTGACCTGGAATTCACTATGGAGTCTCAGGGTGGCCTCGAACTCACGGCGATCCTCCTACCTCTGCCTCCCGAGTGCTGGGATTAAAGGCGTGCGCCACCACGCCCGGCTATAAACCATTTAAAAAAAAAAAAAAAATTTTTTCCCCTCAAGCTGCTCTTGGTCGGGTGATTTCTGCCAGGAATATGAAGCAGACTGTGATGAGGAGGCAGAACCATATAGGCTTTGGTAGTGGCCAGGATGGAGACGGCCAGTGCTGGACACTGCCACATACCCCAGCCTGTTCTCTCCTCTGCCTCATCGCTGACTTCAACCCAGGCGGGACTCTGTCAAACAGGGGCTTGGGCAATGCGGGCCACAGGCACAGAGCAAACAGAAGAGTGAGGAGCGGTGGGCAACACAGATTGGTCCTCCTCCACCCTGGTATTCGTGCCCCTTGCAGTAGCGAAACCGAGCACATATTGACTTCCACAAAGATCAAAACAATGAATACATACGTCTTATGTGAGTCCTACAAGTTGCTGTCTTGATCTTTCAGATGAACGAGATGAGAGACTTGTGTTGCCCGGATTTACACAGCAAGTAAGAGGGAGGGAAAATTGGCACCAGGAACCCTGGGGGGGCCGGTTCAGATGAGAAACTGTTGTCACATCGCAGCCGTTACTGCCTCAAGGGCTCCCAGAGAGTATCGGGGGGCCCAGCACCCATCACTAGTGCTCTGAGTCCCAGAGGAGGGCTATCTGTATGTTTGACATCAGCTCTCTCTCGGGCCACTGGATCTCTATTGGCCACACATCTGAGAATGTTCTAGCACACTGTTTATTCGTAGAGGAATCTGGAATGAATTAAGCTGAATAAATTGGCTCTCGGCTTGCTGTTTCAGATGGCAGCAAAAAAAGAAAAAGAAACACCCCCAAATGCTGCTTTCTTACTTCCCCCATTTTCTTTTTAATTTTTTTTGTTATTTTTATTTATTTATTTGAGAGCGACACAGAGAGAAAGAGGCAAAGAGAGAGAGATAAAGAATGGGTGCGCTAGGGCTTCCAGCCACTGCAAACGAACTCCAGACGCGTGCGCCCCCTTGTGCATCTGGCTAACGTGGGTCCTGGGGAATCGAGCCTCAAACCGGGGTCCTCAGGCTTCACAGGCAAGCGCTTAACCGCTAAGCCATCTCTCCAGCCCACTTCCCATTTTCTTTTCTTTCCTTTTCTTTTTTTTTATGAAAGGGGGAAATAAAAACACATCCATATCCATCATGGAGAAATTAGATTTGGTCAAATTATGCTCCATCTCCTGCAAATGGAAGCCTTTGATCGGAAGAGTAAGGTGTCTCCGAAAAGAGACCTGCAGAATCCACCCCGGTGCACACCGGAACCCAAGCTGCGGAAATCTAAGGCAGAACTGGGATGCTGTCCACGGAGCCAGCCTGCGGCCACCGCGTTGCCAGGACGACGGGTGCTGTGGGCAAACGTCACGAAGCCAGCCTCCGCCCGGGAGCTTCCGCTCACCTTACCTTTCTCCTCAGCTCCAAACATCCAGCAAAGTCAAGCCACGTGGGGACTTGGAAACATTGTTCAGAAAGAGATTAGAAGGGGAAAGCGAAAATTTGAGGAGAAATAATATGAGCATACTTAATCATGGTTATACCTGACACTTGCATGGCTCCAACTGCTGATCTGGGTTTGCAAATAATGAACGGTAACAACCATTGAGTCTTTGAGCAGCATGCTAAATTCATAGCCTAGTGCCAGCCACCTCATTTACAGGTAACAAGAGGCCCGTAGTCTAGAACTATTACCTTAGAGGCACAAAGACTGAGCAACTGAATGGCTTTCCTAATTCAAACTTTTGATTTTTCATTTATTTATTTGAGACCAACAGACAGAGAGAGAGAAAGAGGCAGATAGAGAGAGAATGGGCACGCCAGGGTCTCCAGCCACTGCAAACGAACTCCAGACGCGGTGCACCCCCTTGTGCATCTGGCTAACGTGGGTCCTGGGGAATCGAGCCTCGAACCGGGGTCCTTAGGCTTCACAGGCAAGTGCGCTAAGCCATCTCTCCAGCCCCCTAATTCAAACTTTTAAGTATGGGAGCCAGATTTCAATATTAAATCTATCCAACTGTGATGCCCCGGCATAAACCCTCCCACCACGCTGTGTAGGATCAATATGGAGACGAATTTCTCAGACTCCCCACTGAGAAGGGATTTTTTTTTTGCTGTCCCAGCTGCCTAGAGTGCTACTAGCAGACAAGCACCTGGCTGTCAGCCTTTTGGGGGCCTCGTCTCAGCTTCAGGGGACAACCTTACCCAAAGTGAGTAAAACCTTTGCTAGGGCTGCTCCTTTCCAATGGCTAAGGGTACTTATGGTCATAGACCCTCTTTCGTTGTTAACTTTTACTAAGTGGCTGTTTCTTTGAGAAGACAGATTTCCCACAGGCAATCAATAAGATTGACATTCATCACACGGGCATGGCATCAATATCTGTTTTCACTTACCTTTGAGCCCCCTACAGTAAAGCTCACATCTATTGTTCATTTGATATTCTTGGCCATACTGGAAGCCTATTATGTTTAACGTGTGATGATTATTATTGTCAATTTAACAGGATCTAGAATCACCTTGGACCCAAAGCTCCAGGCATGTGTGTGTGAAGGATTTTTCTAGATTAGGCTAACCATTGAAGACCCACCTTAAATGTGGGTGGTGTATTTCATGGACTGGGGTCCCAGATAATAAGAAGCGAAAGCAAGGGCTGGAGAGATGGCTTAACAGTTAAGGCGCTTGCCTGCAAAGCCAAAGGACCCATGTTCAATTCCCCAGGACCCACGTAAGCCAGGTGCACAAGGTGGCGCATGTGTCTGGCCTGGTGCGCCCATTCTTTCTCTGTCTCCCCTCTCTCTCTGCTTGCAAATAAATTAAATTTAATTAAAAAAAAAAGTGAAAGCAAGTAGAGAACAAACATTCATCTTTTTCTGCTTCCTGACTGCAAATGTGACTGGCTGCCTCATATATTCCTGCCACCATCCTCCCAGATCAGGATGGACTGCACCCACAAACCATGACTCACACAAACCTGTATTCCACAAACCATGACTCAGCACAAACCTCACCCTCCACAATGACTCAGCACAACCTGCCACCCTCCACCAACCATGCATGACTCAGCACAAATCCTGACCTCCACAAACCATGACTCAGCACAAATCCTGCCCTCTACAAACCATGACTCAGCACAACCCCCCACCCCCCACAAACCATGACTCAGCACAAATCCTGTCTGCCACAAACCATGACTCAGCACAAGCCCCACCTTCCTTAGGCTGCCTTCACCATGTGCTTTACCATGACGACGAGAAAACAGGCTCACTGTTTCTCCAGGGTGAGACTGAGCATGCCTTTAGACTTCAAAGAAGGGAATTCTACCAAATATGTCCTCATGGTCACAGATACAAGATGTGGTCCAGCGAGTTGCCTCTTCCCTTAGCGGGGCAGCCCCAGCCTCTCTGTGACCCTCACAGGTTGACAGCCGTCTGACACTCTGCAGGTTTTCTTTCTTAGTCTCTGAAGCACCCCCCTAACCCCCCCCAACCAGTTTCCTATCTACATCTTCCTCAGTCTGTCCCACCAGCATGACAGAATGAACGCGATGAATCGTCATCTGGGCCACAGGCTGTCAATGAGACGCGTTATGTCTCTGGGTCATGTTATAATGACCTGGGTTTGGAGCAACACTGCCCGTGCATATTAGTGTCCTTTCTGCTTTGGCGCTAACTTTTCAGTCAAGCTATTTCTAATTGAAACAGAGGGAACATTGGCCAAATCAAAGTTCCTGAGGTCCTAGTCATCTTCTCTTTCAAAATACCCTATCTAACACGGTAGCTGCGTGATTGAACTTGCGTTAGGCTATAGTCATTCTCCAGCATGCTGGGTTTCAGCAGGAAGCAGGTGGGTGAATTCAAATAAATGGCTTAATACCCCTCCCTGTGATGCTTAAGAGTAACATGAGGGCTGGAGAGATGGCTTAGTGGTTAAGCGCTTGCCTGTGAAGCCTAAGGACCCCGGTTCGAGGCTCGATCCCCCAGGACCCACATTAACCAGATGCACAAGGAGGCGCACGTGTCTGGAGTTCGTTTGCAGTGGTGGGAAGCCCTGGTGCACCCATTCTCTCTCTCTCTCTCTCTGTCGCTCTCAAATAAATAAAATTTTTTTAAAAAAGAGTAACATGAATCACCTCCACCCCCATCTTACTATTTTATTTCATTACTTTAATTTTTTATTTTATTTTATTTTAGAGAGTGAGAGAGAATTTCACTCTCAACACCTATAATGGAAGAAAATTCTTCAGAGGTCTTTTTTTTTTTTTTTTTTAGTTTTTCGAGGTAAGGTCTCACTCTAGTCCAGGCTGACCTGGAATTCACTATGTAGTCTCAGGGTGCCCTTGAACTCATGGCGATTCTCTTACCTCTGCCTCCTGAGTGCTGGGATTAAAGGCGTGCGCCATCACGCCCAGCTATCTTCAGAGGTCTTTAAGTAACATCTTTGTATTTTGCAAACAGGAGCTTTGGTCACCTTTGTTCTGAGCCATTCCTTCAAATCTAATTTGTCTAACAGTTTTAGAAGGTAGAATGTCTTCCTCTAGAGCAAAGGAAAGGCTTGCTTACAGCGCAGGAAAATAGAGATAATGTCTCCTTCAGGAAAAGAGAATAGAAGTCTTTACTGCCTATTGTAAGAGAGGCAGGATGCTCATGGTTTGTTCTTGTACCGACTTTAATGGTGTGAGAACGTATCAGGAGGAAAAATTGTTGATATTCCGCCTGCTCTTATTTCTGTCCTTGGTCTCTTACCCAGAAGTCTCATGTCTTCTGTCAGCACTATGAAACTGTAGCTGACTGACTTTTAAAATATATATTTTTATTTATTTATTTGAGAGAGAGAGAGAAAGGCAGAGAGAGAGAAAGAGAGGATGGGCACACCCAGACCTCCAGCCACTGCAAACGAACTCCAGATGCATGCTCCACCTTGTGCGTCTAGCTTACGTGGGTCCTGGAGAGTCAAATTGGGATCCTTTGGCTTTGCAGGCAAACGCCTTAACCGCTAAGCCATCCCTCCAGCCCCTGACTACATTTTTAGATTCATAGCAGGTTGTATTACTCAGATTTTCACTGCATAGCAAAAGACTTGACACAGACAAATTATGAGGAAGGGGTTTTGTGGGTTCAAGAGCCTGGTGTTGGTACACAACTTGTATGGATCATCTCACTATTGCATGTTTATCCTGTCTCTGTAAACTTTGCTGAATTACTTAATTAAATCAAAAATAGTGTCTATGGATCACCTGAATTTTTACAAGGCAGTTATATTATATTCTTTATAGCTTCTTTTTCTTTTATCTTCCTTTCAAAATTAAAAAATTATTTTATTTATTTATTTGATAGAGTAAAAGGGAGGGGAAGAGAGAGAGAGAGAATGGGTGCACCAGGGCCTCTAGCCAATACCAACAAACTCCAGACTTTTGCACCTCCTTGTGCGTCTGGCTTACATGGTGTGGTGGTTTGATTCAGGTGTCCCTCATAAACTTAGGAGTTCTGGATGTTGGGTTCCCCAGCTGATGGTAGCTGGAAATTAAAGCTTCCTGGGGGTGGTGTATTGTTGGGGGGCGGGCTTATGGGTGTTATAGCCAGTGTCCCCTTGCCCAGTGTTTGGCACACTCTCCTGTTGCTATTGTCCACCTGATGTTGGCCAGAGGATGATGTCCACCTTCTGCTCATGCCATCGTTTCCCCCTGCCATCATGGAGCTTCCCCCTCGAGCCTGTAAGCCAAAATAAACCTCTTTTTCCCACAAGCTGCTCTTGGTTGGGTGATTTCTGCCAGCAATGCGAACCTGACTGCGACATGTGGGTACTAGGGAATCGAACCTGGGCCCTGAGACTTCACAGGCAAGCACCTTAACCGCTAAGTCATCTCTCCAGCCCTTATCTTCCTTTTAGTTTTCTGTTTTCTTGTGATAATGTTTTAGTCCAGGCTGGTCTCAAACTCCTGGGTTCAAGTAATGTTCTCTTCTCGGTCTCTCCAACATCTGGGCCTGCGGGTGCACACGCACACGCACCTGTGTGTGTGCCTGCAGTTGATACCATCATGCGTGCTCAGCTCTGCTATGATTTTCTTCTTTTCCAATTTCATTGCTCAGTGCTTTTACTCACTGTAACTCTGACAGGAAAAAGAACTAGTTTTATTGTTCAATAATCAAGCATATATGGGGAGTTTCGAACTTTGATGAACTTTCTGTTCAATCAGAGCGGACTAGGAGGTCCCTTACCTTGAATGACTGCTGACCATTTTGAACATTCATTCATTCTTCATATATTAAGGTGGATATATATATATATGTATGTCATGAATTAAGTATAGCACAGAATAGATTTTCTGGTAGTGAACCATCTTGTTTCCTGAGGAAACATTGCTTGCGCATGATATCTTTAAAACAGCTCAGCTGAAATTCACATGTTAATATTTTGTTTAGTGTTTTTGCATCTGGACTTATTTTAACTCTATCTAGAGATTTTTTTTTTTTTCATCACTCTCCAACTTTAATGGCTCCTGGTTTATTTTAGGTTTCTGTTTTTTCTTTCTTTCTTTTTTTGGGGGGGGGGGGTTTGAGGTAGGGTCTCACTCTAGCCCAGGCTGACCTGGAATTCACTATGGAGTCTCAGGGTGGCCTTGAACTTACGGCGATCCTCCTACCTCTGCCTCCCGAGTGCTGGGATTAAAGGCGTGTGCCACCACGCCAGCCTCTGTTTTTTCTTGTATCAACTTTGGCAATTATATTTTCCTAAAACGTGTCCGTTTCAACGAAGTTTTCAAATGTGCTCATGTAAGGTCATTCTGCGTGGTAATTTCATTCTTCAAGGCTAAACTGTGTTTCTCAGAGATAACCTGGGCATTTCTGCGGTGGTCTGAGTGGCACTATGGTTGTCCGTGGAAGCGACACTAGGCTGCTTTTAGTATCATTTTTCCTCCCTAACACCAGCCAAACCCAGTGACATGTTCAGAGACCACTGCCAAAATTCCTGTCTCTTGGGAGTCTCTTGTGGATGTATATATAATCGTCAACTTTGAGTGGTTAAAGAATTGGAAGCACAGTGAGCTTAAGGAAGCTGCCCAAGTTTAAAAGCCCTTCAGGGGTTGGAGGGATGGCTTAGTGGTTAAGGCGCTTACCTACAAAGCCAAAGGACCCAGGTTTGATTGCCCAGGACCCACGTAAGCCAGATGCACAAGGTGGCGCATGCTTCTGGAGTTGGTTTGCAGAAGCTAAAGGTCATGGCACACCCGTCCTCTCTCTCTCTCTCAAATAAAAAGAAAAAAAAAATTTAAATCTTTTTAGTATGGGGCCACACTTTTCACAACCCAACATTCAACATTTCATCACAGTGGACTTTCTCATTGTAGGATCTGGGTCACTGCCTAAAACAGAGCCAACTAGGGTACTTGATATCAACTGGGTTGCCTAACCCCACCCAAGACCACACTCTCTGCAGGGAGAGGCAGGAATTTATCCCGGAATCTGCACTATAAACAAATGCCATAGGTGAGGGTTTTTTTTTTTTCTTTTTTTCTTTCTTTTTGTTTTTTTCACATTGCATTTTGAGACCCTCTGTACTAATTACATTGCTTCCTCATTGTTCAAGCCAAGAATATTTGCATCATGACTTTCCTGCCTCATGAAATTATAACCAAAGTTCTCATGCATTTCTTCTGTTGAAAAGGAAAAAAAGGGGGGGCGGTGTGTGGGGGAGTGGCTGGAGAGATACCTCAGTATTTAAGGAGCTTGCCTCCAAAACCTAACCACCCGGGTTCGGTTCCCCAGTACCCACGAAAAGCCAGATGCACAAAGTGGTGCATCCATCTGGAGTTCATTTTCAGTGGCTAGATGCCCTGATGCGCCCATTCTCTCTCTCTCTCTCTCTCTCTCTCTCTCTCTCTTCTCTTGGCCACTCTCTGCTTGGAAGTAAATGAGTAAATAAATATTTCAACAAAATAGTTCTGCCAATCCTGCTGCCGTCAGCGTTACAGGGCGCAAATATTCCAAGAAGGACATTTCTGCAACTGGTTAGGCCCCGAATGTGCAGATAACACCAGGAAAGATACCGTACAAACTTCCGGCAAGGAAAGGAGAGCCTGTATTACAATGAGTAATATTATACCAAGACTCCAATAAAAAAATCTTTTCTTTATCAGCAAGGAGATTTTTATTTCTCTTATCTGTGGTTTCATTTGATCTGTCTTTGGTGTTTGTTTTCTTCCTGGGTTCTTGGAAGTTTCTGTATGTTGATTTTGCTGGGGAAGGATGAAAGAGGACTCTTGCCTTAGGTTACCATAGACACCCTCTCCGCTCCTTCGCCCAGTCATCCATCAGCTGTCTCCTTCACGTCCGTTTAGCCACCAGTTAGTGAGCCTCACACACTGTGCTGGGTGCAGCAAGACGCCCTTGAAGAAGTGTTTTTTACTGGTGGCAATCATAAATAATTAGGATAAAATGTTTATTAAAAATGCTTTTTTTTTTTTTTTTTTTTTGCTTTTTTCAGGCTGACCCGGAAATCACTCTATAGTCTCAGGATGGCCTCGAACTCATGGCGACCCACCTACCACTGCCTCCTGAGTGCTGGGATTGAAGGCATGCGCCACCACACCCGGCTAAAAATGCTTTTTTATAAGGAGGATCGCCGTGAGTTCAAGGCCACCCTGAGACTGCATAGTGAATTCCAGGTCAGCCTGGGCTAGAGTGAGACCCTGCCTCAGGAAAACAAAAACAAAAGCAACAACAACAACAACAACAAAATGCTTTTCTTATAAATGTTTCTTCTGGTTGTGGGAATTTGGGACATTGCAAACAGGACTGAAGAACATATCCATCTATCTAACTCATTAATGCATTTACCTGAGATGCATTCATTCACATACGCTCGATGTGCTTACTGAATGGGCTGTTGATAGATTAAAAAGGTGACCTCTTAGTTTAACAATCTCCTGCACATCCATCATTCATTCTTTCTGGTAAATACCATTCTTATTTCTTAAAAAAAAAAAAAAAAAAAAAAAAAAGAGAGATCTGAGATTTTTTTTCCCTGTTTACTCAGAGAATCATTTGTGTATAAGGTCTTTTATTGTTTTTATTTATTTATTTGAGAGCAACAGAGAGAGAAAGAGGGAGAGAGAGACAGAGAAAGAAACTGGGCACATTAGGGCCTCCAGCCACTGCAAAGGAACTCCAGACGCATGCGCCCCCTTGTGCATCTGGCTAACGTGGGTCCTTGGGAATCGAGCCTCGAACCGGGGTCCTTAGGCTTCACAGGCAAGTGCTTAACTGCTAAGCCATCTCTCCGGCGCCTCCCTTTTTTGTTTTTATTTATTTATTTGAGAAAGACAGAGAAAGAGAGAGAGGAAGAGAGAGAGAGGGAATGGACATGCTAGGGTCTCCAGCCACTGCAAACGAATCCCAGACATGTGCGCTGCCTTGTGCATCTGACTTACGTGTGTCCTGGGGAATCAAACCTGGGTTCTTTGGCCTTGCAGGCAAGCACCTTAACCGCTTAGCTATCTCTCCAGCCCTAGGGTCTTTTAATCATAAGAAATACACCATTTTAATCTCTGAAGAATACCTCATTTTTTAGCCAAGAAAAACCAGGCAAAGATAACTAGATTTGTTTTTTTTCAACCCCTCATATCTGATAGGGGGACAAAGAAGTGTTGTCCTTTATCCAAACTGTCTGCCAACATTTCCCTTTCTTTTAACTTGCTAGTATTTGTCTGGTCTCAAGGGGAAGGAAAAAGAAAAGCAAAAAACAGAAGTCTTTGGCAGAATCTGGACTTTTCATCCTCCCACTTAATAAATATTGAAGTCTGTCTGTCGAGGCAGAGGCTGTCAGTGGGCACGAGAAGCAGTTTGGCTATTTTATATGGAAGCCGGAACTTAGAGGAGAGCCTCTGGGCTGAGCTCTGACACAATGGAAATGTCTCCTCTGTGCCCACTGCTTTGAAACTTCCCCAGAGAAGCGGTGACACGGTGAGGTTGGAAGCTTTGGCTCAGGGACAAGCTCTGAGGACATCTTAGCATCTTACTCTGTGAACAGACACATTAAGGAACTCACTCTAGTGCAGGCTGACCTGGAATTCACTCTGTAGTCTCAGGGTGGCTTCGAACATACAGCGATCCTTCCACCTCTGCCTCCCGAGTGCTGGGATTAAAGGCATGAGCCACCATGCCCGGCTTAACATTAAGGAAAATATTTGAATCTCAGCTTCTGCACTTGCGAAAGACACGGACACCTTTCTATAAGCGTGGAGGTGAGGACTTCCACCCAGCAAGACTGTGTGTGTGGTTCAGGGTGGTGGCTTTTATTAGCTAGTAACAGATTTAGAACCCTCCTCATACGAAATCAGGACTATGCCTCCTGTACCAACTTAAACACCTGATAAGAACCTGTTACCTGCCAAATTAAGAAAAAAAAAAATCGGGCTGGAGAGATGGCTTAGCGGTTAAGCGCTTGCCTGTGAAGCCTAAGGACCCCGGTTCGAGGCTCGATTCCCCAGGACCCACGTTAGCCAGATGCACAAGGGGGCGCACGCGTCTGGAGTTCGTTTGCAGTGGCTGGAGGCCCTGGCGCGTCCATTCTCTCTCTGCCTCTTTCTCTCTCTGTCGCTCTCAAATAAATAAATAAAAATAAACAAATTTTTTTTAAAACATATGAAATTATAAGTGAGTTTCCATTAGTCACATAGGGAAAATGGAAACAGAGTTCCTTGGTCCTTAAACTATTGCTTGTTTCTGCATTCATTCACATTATCTGCCCATCTCTATATCCACCTACCTTCCAATCCTTTGTGCCCATACTATGCTGTGCTTCACCCTGGCCTAAACACTGTTCAGTCAAAGAGATAAAAGAGACTTTGTGTAGTATAGAGGAGAACAAAGAGAGAAGTAATTCAAGTACCTTTAAATAAAGCTTACAACAGAATTTGACAGACCAAGGGGGAAAAGAACTAACGTGATTTGGAAATAATACATCTGTTCACGGTTTCCTCTCTGAGATCTTCTCATAAGTGCCTAAGATACTGGGATATGGGTCTTAATAAATTTTACATTTTTCTAAACTGATGATCATCTGGAATTTTTTTTTAACGTCAAATCTACATGGTTATGTTAAAGCCATCATCAAGTTTTACAAGTTGTTTGGGGTCGATGGAACATTGAAACTTCACTAGTTTTCATTAGGTGACATCTCTGGCAAAAAAAAAAAAAAAAAAAAAAAAAAATCTAGAAAAAAGAAAAACCCTGAAAACAACTTGCCTCTTCTGTCTGAATAGCCTTCTCTCTTCTCCCTTCCCAACTCCACTCTTCCTTCAGCTGACTTCTTGGTTTAATGGCTAAACCTAGTTGTTTCCTCCCTCAGGCAAGCATTGTTGGCTGTTCGTTACTGACTGGGCTGCTTTCAGAGTTATTTCACATCGGATATAATTGTAATTAGTGCAACCACAGAGCACCGTTGTCTGGGGCCTTGCACCTTGTAATCCATATGACTGGTGCACCCCAGTGCGGTGAGGCGTACAATCTTCGCAGCCTTATTCAGTCCCTGATCTAAGTCAAGCACAGAAATTTTCCTTTCTCCCAAGTATTCTTTTAGTTTTCATCTATTTTTTTTTAAATGTGTTTTTGTGTATTTATTTACAAGCAGAAAGAGATGGAGAGAAGAGAGAGAGACAGAGAGAGAGACAGAGAGAGAGAATGGGTTCAATAGGGCCCCCAGCTGCTGCAAATGAACTCCAGATGTATGCGCCACCGTGCATCTGGCTTTACTTGGGTACTAGGGGAGCCCGGGTTGTTAGGCTTTGCAGGCAAGTGCCTTAACCACTGAGCATCTCTCCAGACCTTCAGTTTACATCTATTCCGTTTCTTTTTTCTATTTTTCTATTTTTTTTTTTATTGAGGTGGATCTTGCTATAACACAGGCTGGCCTGGAATTCACTGTGTAGTCTCAGGGTGGCCTTGAACTCAGGGCGATCCTCCTACCTCTGTCTCCCAAGTGCTGGGATTAAAGGTGTGCTCCACCACACCCAGCTTCATCTATTTTTCAAATAAATTAATTGAGCAATGTTACTTTCAGATGAGATTGGGTGTGCTCAGGGTGCTATGGCTGTAGACAACTTTCAAAATCTGCAAGTGCTCTCCATTAGAAATGCATGCATGTAATATAAGCAAGTCTCCATAGCTCCCATCCTCTGCCCTCCAAACTCCTCCCCAGAGGTGATCACTATTAACTTTCCCTTTCTTTCTCCCCTTAAACAGTGTTATGAGGAGTTCTGAAGTTTGCATCTAAAAATAAGCCAGATGCACAAGGCAGCACACACATCTGGAGTTCATTTGCACGGGCTGGAGGCCCTTGCAGGCTCATTCTCTCTCTCTCTTTCTATTTACCTCTCTCTCTCTCTCTCAAATAAAAATAAAACATTTTAAAAAAATGGGTCTGGAGACATGGCTTAGAGGTTAAGGCACTTGCCTGCATAGCCTAGGGACACATGTTCGATTCTCCAGATCCCACGTGAGCCAGACGCACAAAGGTGAGGCAAGTGCAAGGTCGCACACGCCCACTAGGTGGCGCAAGCATCTGGGGTGTGATTGCAGTGGCTGAGGCCCTGGCGTGCCAATTCTGTCTCTATCTCTCTAAAATAAAATAATAAAAATGCCCACACCTCATGTCTACTATTTTGCATGAGAACATTTCAGATTTATTTTCTTAGCAAAATTTCAATGTCAAGTACACAACAGTCACCAACTGGACACTATATCTGCACAACTCATTAATCTTTTTAAACAATATTTTATTTATTTGAGAGAGAGAGAAAGAGGCAGAGAGAGAGAGAGAGAGAGAGAGAGCATGCCAGGGCCTCCAGCCACTGCAAATGAACTCCAGATACATGCACCCTCTTGTGCATCTGGCTTACATGGGTCCTAGAGAACCAAACCGGGATCCTTTGGCTTTGCAGGCAAACCACTAAGCCATCTCTCCAGCCCAGAACTGCTTAATCTTATAAGATGAATGTTACGTGGCTTGTGTTGGGTTCGGCTCTTGGAGCAACAGAAGCAAAGACATGGTTGGTACGAGCTGTCAGAGACCAGCTGGCGGAAGTGCTGATAAGGTCTGCGGATGAAGAGAGGGCACAAGAGAGGGCAGGCATGCCACAGCGATGGGAAGGTGGGGTAAGACAGGGTTGCAGTTCTGAGCACCAAGGCCTGGCCTTAGAATCCCAGAAGAGTTTCGAAGAAGCCCGCCCAGGGCAGGAAGAGAAGGCACACCCTGATAGCGGGGCATTGGAGAGTGGCCTTCTTAACTAAGCTTTTTTTTTTTTTTTTTTTTTTTTTTTTTTTTTTTCGAGAAAGGGTCTCACTCTAGCTCAGGCTGACCTGGAATTCACTCTGTAGTCTCAGGGTGGCCTCGAACTCACGGCGATCCTCCTACCTCTGCCTCCCGAGTGCTGGGATGAAAGGCGTACGCCACCACGCCCGGCTTAACTAAGCTTTCTTGAATGAAGACCTGAGCAAGGCGCCTCCAAGCTCATCCCTTCGTCTCAGATCCACCTGTTCCACTTGTCTCAATGTCGGCCGTGACACGGGGAGTGTAGGAGGAGGGCACCTTGCAGGGGGCATGCGAGGTTTCACTTGGATGATTTACACAAAGAGCCTGCAGGATAGTGAACTGGTCAGAACCACGCTCACTCCTTCCTGTGCAGTGTGTGTGTGTGTGTGTGTGTGACTCGTGTGCCTGTGGTGTACGCAGACGTGTGTGGCCCCGGCCAGAGGAGAATGACAGGTGTATGCTTCCATTGTCACATGTGTGCCAGGGATTGAACTCATGTCCTCATGTTTGTCCAGAGAGCGTTTTTTAATGACAGAACCATCTCCCCAGTCCTTGTCTTCTTCCCTGAACACTTCTAGAATTAACGTACCAGTAGATACCTCAACACTGGCTGGAGAGATGGCTTAGTGGTTAAGGGCTTGCCTGTGAAGCCTAAGGACCCCAGTTCGAGGCTCGACTCCCCAGGACCCATGTTAGCCAGATGCACAAGGGGGCGCACGTGTCTGGAGTTCGTTTGCAGTGGCTGGAGGCCCTGGTGCGCCCATTCTCTCTCTCTCTCTCTCTGCCTCTTTCTCTCTCTGTCTGTCACTCTCAAATAAATAAAATAAACAAACAAACAAAAAAACTATTTAAAAAATACCTCAACACTGAAAAAAATAAAAAAAAAAATAAAAAAAAATCTTCATTTTTGCCTCATTTGTCCAGTCTTGGGCACATTGTACTGGGGTGCTGAATGATCCATCCAGACAATGGCTCTGGTCGCCTTGTTCCATTATCTACATGGACAGAGTTGAAAGGGAAAAAGAACAGGGGGGGGAGAAAAAAAACCAGAAAGAAGAGTAGGTTATATTTGGCGTTAGATTTGTTTTTCTTCGGGGCACTAAATCTTGTGCTGCTTTGAGAAGCACTCTATGGGAGGACTCCAGTTTGGAAGCTTTATCTCGCTTAAGTCACTGAGGCACATTCAGGGAATATCGGTATTTGGAGCAGAGGAGATGAGCGGACAGGGAAGATTTCTCTTGCGAGCCTTCTGGCACTCTCCATGGAAACCTACGGAATCCCACTCCACACAAAACAAAAACGCAGAGGTCGAGATAATTACTCATTGCCCAGAAAAAAATGAAAACATAAATAAGGGGATTAGGGATGCTACAGAAAAAAAAAACCAATTATAAACTGTGGCAAGCAGATATGTAAATCTACGTAGGTTTATCTATTTATTTATTTTTAATGTTTTGTTTTTATTTATTTACTTTAAAAATTTTTGTTCATTTTTTATTTATTTGAGAGTGACAGAGGGAGAAAGAGGCAGATGGAGAGAGAGAGAGAGAGAGAGAGAGAGAGAGAAAGAGAGAATGGGCACATTAGGGCCTCCAGCCACTGAAAACGAACTCCAGACGCGTGCGTCCCCTTATGCATCTGGCTAACGTGGGTCCTGAGGAATCAAGCCTCGAACCGGGGTCCTTAGGCTTCACAGGCAAGCGCTTAACTGCTAAGCCATGTCTCCAGCCCTTATTTATTTATTTGACAGAGGAAGAGAGAGAGAGAGGGAGGGAGGAAGGGAGGGAGAGAAAATAGGCACGCCAGAGCCTCCAGCCACTGCAAACGAACTCCAGACGCGTGCACCCCCTTGTGCATCTGGCTAACGTGGGTCCTAGGGAATCAAACCTGGATCCTTTGGCTTTGCAGGCAAATGCCTTAACTGCTAAGCCATCCCTCCAGCCCCTATGTAGGTTTTTTTGTTTTGTTTTGTTCTGTTTTGTTTTGTTTTGTTTTGTTTTGTTTTTCGAGGTAGGGTCTCACTTTAGCTCAGGCTGACCTGAAATTCTCTATGTAGTCTCAGGGTGGCCTCAAAGTCACGGTGATCCTCCAACCTCTGCCTTCTGAGTGCTGGGATTAAAGGCATGCGCCACCACGCCTGGCCCTACATAGGTTTTTAACGATCATTTCTCTGCCCAGTTTTCTGAAGACAGCGACGCACTGCCTGTTCCCTCTCAGTTACAATGCACCACGAAGCTATTGAATAGCTTCAGGCCCTGTCCTTGGAGAAATTTTTAGTTTTTCAGCTCCGAGCATCACCAGTTGAAATTGGTTGTCTTCCAAAGATTACACAATGTTGTGTGGCCGTCTTTGGTTTCCTTACACATAAACAAAATCAAAACATGTGGCCATTCTCTTCAGACAGTTTCTCAATGCAGCATCTCAGTTCTGTGGCCGGCTCAGCAAGCTGACCTGGCCTATGCCCCCCGGCCTTTGGGGGTCCTTACTTGAATTAAGGGATATTGCTCTCTGTCCTACAGGATGAGAGAGCGATCGTGAGGTTCTCTGACATGGCCCATCAAAGCTCTGCCTTTTTTCTCTGCTTGGGAATTGCAAGAGTTCCCCACTACCGGCTAGGCATGGTGGTACATGCCTTTATTCCCAACACTACAAACGGGCTGAGGTAGGAGGATCACTGTGAGTTTGAAGCCAGCTTGGGCTAGTGTGAAACCTAACATAAAAAAAAATAAAAGTTGGGCTGGAGGGATGGCTTAGCAGTTAAGGCAAAGGACCCAGGTTCGATTCCCCAGGACCCACATTAGCCAGATGCACAAGGGGGTGCATGCATCTGGAGTTTATTTGCAGCGGCTGGAGGCCCTGGCGTGCCCATTCTCTCTCTCTCTCTCCCCCTCTTTCTCTGTCAAATAAATAAATAAAAATAAAAATATTTAAAAAATAAATAAATTAAAAAAAAATAAAAGTTCCCTACCACCTATATGGAAGCAAAAAGAAAGATTAAAAAAACAAACAACAACAACAAAAAACCAACCATACCATTTGACCTCCACATCTTTTGTAAACAGTGACATATTTCAGATTACTACAGCTTCCAGGTTACCCAGCTCTTCAGGTCAGAATGCGCTAGCCTCCTACGTCTCTCTGTTCAGCCGTCTCAGGAGTCACCGCAATCCGCAATTGCTCACGTGTCTCCGGGTTTCTAAGATGTGAGCAATTCACTAAGTCCTTCCCTTTTTATAGAATGGGTGCAGTCTAAATTGCACAATTGTTTTTGGGCCAGTTGTGGAGAATTACATTTTTCTAGGAAATGGTCCGTTTTATTCCTACAGCTTTTAAATTTATTGACAGGAAAAGTTTTCATGGAATACTATACAGTTTCATACATTCTGTTACTTTTACAGTTATATATACTTTTTAAACTCCAAAGACATGTTATTGAGTTTTTATCTACTTTGTTTTACAAATAACTTCTCAGGAAGTTTTTCTGTTAAATGCATTTTTAAAAATATTTTATTTATGTATTTATTTAATAGTGACAAAGAGAGAGAGAGAGGGAGAGAGAGAGAGAGAGAGAGAGAGAATGGGCTCATTAG
Source organism: Dipus sagitta (assembly GCA_036346955.1). Lineage (NCBI taxonomy): Eukaryota > Metazoa > Chordata > Mammalia > Rodentia > Dipodidae > Dipus > Dipus sagitta. The sequence continues at coordinate 35,255,793 of CM070789.1, forward strand.
GGCCTCCAGCCACCACAAACGAACTCCAGATGCATGTGCCACCTTGTGCATCTGGCTTACGTGGGTCCTGGGGAATTAAGCCTTGAACCAGGGTCCTTAAGCTTCACAGGCAAGCGCTTAACCACTAAGCCATCTCTCCAGCCCTGTTAAATGCATTTTTAACATGAAAAACAGTTTTTGGTCTTAATGAGCGCATAAAACTTTGTTTCTATTTTTTTTAAATATATTTAATTTATTTGAGAGAGAGAGAGAGAGAATGGGCACACTAGGGCCTCCAGCCACTGCAAATGAACTCCAGATTCGTGCGCCCCCTTGTGCATCTGGCTTACGTGGGTCCTGGAGAGTTGAACCGGGATCCTTTGGCTTTGCAGGCAAACGCCTTAACCACTAAGCCACCTCTCCAGCCCTTTGTTTTTATTTTTTTATTTCCTATTTTTATACTTCTTGTTTTCCTTTGGGTTCCCTTTAGCTTATACTTAAAACATTTTGCAGCTGACTAAATTTCAAGGCAAGAATTTTGAAATTTTAAGGTATAAATTTCGTCCTAAGTGTGGAATTAGCAAATTTCTACTATTTTGATATTACCATTCATACTATCATCCGCTAAGATCATATTCAGTTGTAGGATGGTAGAAAGTGGTTGATAGGAACCTATTTTGAAATTTTTATTCATTTATTATTTATTTGCAAGGGGGGTGGGGAAAGAGATGAGGCTAGAGAGAGAAAGAGAGAGAGAGAGAGGGAGAACTAGGTTTTCTAGGCGCTACAAGCGAACTCCAGACACGTAAGTCACTTTGCGCATCTGGCTTTTCGTAAGTACTGGGGCATCAAACCCAGGCCATCAGGCTTTGCAAGCAAATGCCTTTAACTGCCGAATCATCTCTCTAGTCCAGAAATCTAACCTTCAGTGGTAAGTGCTACGTAAAATGCAAACACAGGAAGGAAACAGGCGCTGGGATGCTGAAGTGACTTTGCAATTTAAGACGGAGTTATTCAGCAAGGCCGCGTTCAAAGCTGTTGGGTAGCACGTAGCAGGCACGGCTGGAGTAAAACAAATGGAGGGGACAGGGAAAGTGACATGGGACACACCACACTGGGCTGCGTAAGCTATTTTAATTATGTCTGCCGCCTATAGGAGAAGAAGTCACTGGAGGCCGCTAATTGACAGAACTCGAATTTTATATATCAGGTTTCAAATATCGAGAGAACGTTCTAGAGGGCAAAGGACAGAGTTAGGTGGCTCAGAGAAGAAGCTATTGAAATAATCCTGATGAGTGGCAGGGGGCTGGATCCTAATCACAGTGGTGAGCAATGATAGTACAAGGAGATGTAACAATAAAACAAAAAATAAAATAAAATAAAGAGTGCTAATGACTCTCAAATATTGGCTCTCACTTCCATTTCTGTTTATGTTCCTATCAATTTGAATTTTGTTTTCCACACGTTTTCATTAAGGAATATATTTTTCTATATATGCTGAAAATTTCCTGAGATCTATTTTCCGTTTTTGTAATTACTTTTTCAGCCTGTTTTAGGCCAACACTCATATTCTTTATAGCTTTCAATGTCAAAGCCATATTTATAAATTTTTGTGGTTTATTTTATTTATTTGAAAGAGACAGACAGAGAGAGAAAGAGGCAGAGAGAGAGAGAGAGAGAGAGAGAGAATGGGCACGCCAGGGCCTCCAGCCACTGCAAACGAACTCCAGACACGAGCGCCCCCTTGTGCATCTGACTAACGTGGGTCCTGGGGAATCGAGCCTCGAACCGGGGTCCTCAGGCTTCACAGGCAAGCGCTTAACCACTAAGCCATCTCTCCAGCCCTCAAAGCCATATTTTTACTTACGTAGTCTTTCTGTGGGTTAATTTTCAATTGGTGTGATCCTTCTCTCATATGTGGGGTGTCTTCTTATGTCATTAGACATTCAGCTATTATGTTTTCAATCATTATCGAGGGTACCTATTTTATAGTTTCTATCTCCGCTCTCTGAAATTTCTGGCTGTCTGTCTGTCTCCGGGGTCCATTGGTTAACTGCTCCACCTTGGTGATTATTGTTCCATGAGCTCTGTAATTTTCTTTGTGTGCTAACCTGTAGCGTGGCCATAGCTTTGCAAAACATTATATGATATCATATTTATATATTTATAATTTTTTTAATAGGATCCGTCCTGCCAGAGTAAATCCGTGCCTATTTATTTCTTGGAGCTCTTAGTACAACAGATGCCAGTGACTATATTTCTTTATTTCCAAGCGGGGAGAGAAGAGAGAGAGAGAGAGAGAGAGTGAGAGAGAGAGAGAGAATGGGTTTACCAGGGCCTCCAGCTGCTGCAAATGAACTCCAGATGAATGTGTCGCTCTGTGCGTCTGGCTTCACGTGGGTACCAGGGATTGAACCAGAGTCATTAGACTCTGCAGGCAAGTGTGTTGACCACTGCGCAGTCTCTCCAGCCTCAGCAAGTCCTTTTCATGGTAATTTCTCAGCGGCCAGTCTTGCTATCCACCCACAGTGATGAAGACTCCCCTGTAACTGGTCTTTGGTAACAAATCCCCAGAAATGCTTAGTTTGATTTTGCGAGCAGGCTGGCAAACAAAGGTTCTATGACTTCCTATGATAGTAGATAGTTTCGCTTAGACACGTCATTGTTGGTGACCTTGGAAGGATTGTTCCCTGGGAGTCAATATCAACTATGCATTTTTATACCACCAACAGTTCAGACCCAATGACCTAATTCTCCGTCTTTTAATGTAATCAGAAGTCATCACTTGGTCAGTTCTGGGATCATCGCTAAGGTTTTCAGGTAAGCTGCTTTTTTTGTTTGTTTGTTTCATGTGGATTTCCCTTTCTTTTTGGTCCAGTTAAGCGTTTAAAGGTTATTTATGTATTTATTTATCTGAGAGACAGAGAGAGGCAGAGGCAGATAGAGAGAGAATGGGAGCACCAGGGCCTCCAGCCTCTGCAAACGAGTTTCAGATGCATGTGCTACCTTGGATACCCGGCTTGTGTGGCTCCTGGGGAATCAAACCTGGGGTTTTAGTCTTTGTAGGCAAGCACCTTAACTGCTAAGCCATCTCCCCATCCCCTAAATGTTGTTTACTATGAGGTTTTGGAGCTGTCTAATGTGGCATATTGACTGAAATGGGCAGTGAGAAGTTTGGCCTCTTACAATCAGTTATTAACTTTTTTTTCTGGTTACATATTCCATTTCTTTAAAAAAATTATTATTACACACACACACACACACACACACACAGAGAGAGAGAGAGAGAGAGAGAGAGAGAGAGAGAGAGAATGGGTGCTCCAGAACCTCTAGCCATTGCAAAGAAACTCCAGACGTATGTGCCACCTTGTGCATCTGGCTTACGTGGGATCTGGAGAATAGAACCTGGGTCCTTAGGCTATGCAGGCAAGCGCCTTAGCTGCTCAGCCATCTCTCCAGCCATCATATTCCATTTCTTACCAATACTACCTTCATGACTTGGGCAAATTTATGAACATGTTTTTTTGCTTCTGCTGTTTTCTTGAATTTTTCATTTGCTAACTTTTTATATCTATATTTGACCTGTACACTAAGGTTGAGCATGTCACTCCTTTCGTAATGCATCACCCCTTCATTGTTCAGTGGGAGGTAGACCCTTCTCCCATAGTCTTATCTGCATCTTCCATTTAGTGGCTAGTGAATTCCACATTTATTGTGTGTTTATTATGTTTGATCTTCTCCATTTAACTCCACCTTGGCCCCTGTCAGTACACTGGAGACTTGTGACCCAGGACAAGATCTGCGGTCCGCTCATTTTCAGAAGCTTTTAAACCAAGTTGGATTTATCAGCGTTTCAAACAGAAGCTGTAATTAGCTTGATGAATGGGACGGGTGTGTCCGCTGGGTGCTTGCATTAGATGTCTGTAACCCATTGCAACTTTAAGACCCAATAATAACAGCATTAGCGATACGCCAAGTGGTCGAATGTATTATATTTCAGGGACTTTTGCAAGGTGCTTGACTGAAGCGATCTGTAGTTCTCATGACAATTCAGAGAAACAGATGGAATCAGGGAGGTTTCTCCGGATCACAGAAGTGCTGAAGAGACAGGACGGCAGTTTGCGCTTACACGTGTCCAGTTTCCAAAGAAACAAAAGACAAACGTGCACGCATGTCAGAGTAGAAAAACAACGCACGTTAGTGAAAGGAAAGGGTTGTTCATTCCCCATGGATGACTAGGGGCAGTGGACAGAGCGCTGGTTCTCTCTGCCTGGTTAATTTTCAGCTTACGGATTTCTACAATCTATGCATGACTGTCATAGTTGTATTTTATTTTATTTTTTTGGGTTTTTGAAGTAGAGTCTTACTCTAGCCCAGGCGGACTTGGAATTCACTATGTAATCTCAGGGTGGCCTTGAACTCATGGCGATCCTTCCTTCCTCTGCCTCCCAAGTGCAAGGATTAAAGGCGTGCGCCACCGCGCCTGGCTTTTAAGTTTGTATTTTAATTGTTGTGTTTTGCTATCTGTGTGTGGGATTCTCTTCCTGATAGACAATGCCCAAAGAGTATAGGAACTTGTTTAAATTTTTATTGTTTTTTTTTTTTCCATTTTATCCCCACAAGGTATTGTTGTATTTCTGTCAAAATTTCTACCTATATGTCCTAGTCTTAGAGATTCAATGCAAACGAGTTGGTGAAGATTCTAAAACATCTTACAGGGGCTGGAGAGATGGCTTAGCGGTTAAGTGCTTGCCTGTGAAGCCTAAGGACCCCTGTTCGAGGCTCGATTCCCCAGGACCCACGTCAGCCAGATGCACAAGGGGGCGCACATGTCTGGAGTTCGTTTGCAGTGGCTGGAGGCCCTGGTGCATCCATTCTCTCCCTATCTGCCTATTTCTCTCTCTGTCTGTCGCTCTCAAATAAATAAATAAAAATAAACAAACAAAGAAAACATAAACTCTTACAGGACAGAGACGAAAGTAACATTTCTCAATCCCACTTGACCACAGAACTCTTTCCCAGAACACTTACTGGTATCTTGTATATGCACTGTTCCAGAAAACTGACCTTGGAGAGAAGTCTTCTTACATAACTTTGTTTCTGTTTTTTTCCTTATTATTGGGGGTGATAGATGAGACGTGGAGCCTGCTGTCTTTGCTCAACAAAATTCTTCAAGAAAACAACTCTCTTGGTAACAAAACACATTTGGCAGTTCTGAATTTGAGGTAACCACCCTTATTCTAGATCCTAGAGAGGTGGGTATGTGTAAGGGTTGGGGGGGCGGTTCTTAGCCCAAATTTATTCTTCAAAAAAAATGTGGGTTTTGTTTGTTTGTTTGTTTGTGTTTTGGTATGTCACTTCCATGGTGGCACATAAATAATATAAGTGGTAGCTGGAAAACTCAGAAACACAAGGAGTGGGGGAAAAAGAATGTTCATCAATAGTTTTTTCAATTTTTTTTATTTATTTATTTGAGAGCGACAGACAGAGAGAAAGAGGCAGAGAGAGAGAGAGAGAATGGGCATGCCAGGGCCACCAGCCACTGCAAACGAACTCCAGACGCATGCACCCCCTTGTGCATCTGGCTAACGTGGGTCCTGGGGAAACGAGCCTTGAACCGGGGTCCTTAGGCTTCACAGGCAAGTGCTTAACCACTAAGCAATCTCTCCAGCCTCTCCCCACCCTCCCCGGGCCCATGGCAGCCAAGGGTTGAACCTGGTGGACCCTAAATGACAGGCTTGTCCAAAGGAAAAAATACTTTGCAGGCAGTTTTATCCCATTTGAAATTATTTTGGTTTTAAGGAATGGAATCTCTCAGTAGCAAAAACTGTGGCCATCAAAGTGCACCTGTTTTTCAAATCCCGTGGCTCCTCGGGGGGAACAAGGCGGATACAGATGACCTGGGGAAGACAATCGAGAGGAACGCCAAGTTCTTAGCAGAGCTGTTCTCTAGATGAGCTACACGGGTGCTTTGCTTTTTTATAACCGTCTCAGTGTCTCTTGCCCCAAGAAATGACAAAAAAAAAAAAAAAAAAAAAAAGCCTCTTAGCCAGGGTGTGGTGGCGCACGCCTTTAATCCCAGCGCTCGGGAGGCAGAGGTAGGAGGATCGCCGTGAGTTCGAGGCCAGCCTGAGACTACATAGTGGAATTCCAGGTCAGCCTGGGCTAGAGTGAGACCCTACCTCGAAAAACCAAAATAAATAAATAAAATAAAATAAAATAAAAGCCTCTTTTTCTACAGCTCTACTCTGATCTGGGGGAAACACTCGTAAAATACACTGGGTCAATGTTACGTGTCTCTGGAGTCCTCATACACTATACATACAGACACAGGCCTCTGTTGATCATGAAGACCTTTGGAAGAAATGTGCCCTGGGATTTTTGGCGTTTAGTATAACTACAGACATTTTTATTCCCCAAAGCTGTTTTCAGTTGAGTCACTTAAGGCTCTAGGTAGAGTCCGAAATCATATACTATAAGAGTAAAATTAAACATTATTAGGTTACATCTTCTTTCAAATATTTCATTTTTATTTATGTTTTTGAGAGAGAAAGAGAGAAAAAATGATGGGGGGGGGGGGAGAGAGAGAGAGAATGGGTGCGCCAGGGCCTCCAACCACTGCAAACTCCAGACACATACGCCACCTTGTGCATCTGGCTTTATGTGGGTCCTGGGTAATTGAACCTGGGTCCTTTGGTTTTGCAGGCAAGTGCCTTAACTGCTAAGCCACCTCTCCAGCCCTAGGTTTTTATTTTTATTTTTATTTTTTTCGAGGTAGGGTCTCACTCTAGCTCAGGCTGACCTGGAATTCACTATGGAGTCTCGGGGTGGCCTCGAACTCACGGCGATCCTCCTACCTCTGCCTCCCGAGTGCTGGGATTAAAGGCGTGCGCCGCCACACCCGGTCTAGGTTAAATTCTGATAAGAGAGAAATGTCACACAAGTGAAGGCCTACCTTATTAGTTGCCTATATAGATTGCCAAGGTAATCTTTCCTCTTATTTTCCATAGGAAAGAACTGGATCCAAGGGACAAAGGAAGTGTAGAGAACTATGACACGGGGGAGCCAGCATTTGAAAGCTAGCCTGTCACACCTCCAAGGGCATGGGGGTTGGGGGGAACCTGCCGGGAGGGGCAACATTACCTGAGGCAGCATCTGTAGGAAGATGAGAAGCAGGTGAGCCCAGGTGAATGAGGGAAGGTGTTACCTGAAATTGGGCCCTGCTACAATCTATCACCCCGGGGTGTATGAAACAAGGGCGGGGTGACTGAAAAAGAGGCTGGGGAAGAGGCAGTTTCTGCACAGCATTGGGTCTTCAGGGGCATATAGAAGAGGTCTGTTTTCATTTTAAGGCTAAAGAAGGAAGCCCTGGTGGTAACTTGAACTAGTAGGAACCAGTGGGTGGCTCTGAAATATTGTTTCTATTGGAACGAGCAGAGCTTAGCAGTGTTTGAAATGCACGAGTTGCCAGAGGGGCGTCATCCAAGGATAATGGCCTTGTCTCCATGGATGCGTCATTCCCCAAGATCCTGAAATTATAAAAAAAAAAAAAAAAACAAGGAGGAACAGAGGTTTGGGGCGAGCTTCAAGAGTTCTGTTTGGGTCATTGAATTAGCCAGGGTCCAATAACACAGAACCTGCTAGATACTTCTTGCAAAGGCTATTTTGTTATAGGCTAATGGTAAACAAAAAAAAGTCTGTTTTAAAGGTTGCATTGGGGCTGGAGAGATGGCTTAGTGGTTAAGGTGTTTGCCTGTGAAGCCTAAGGACCCAGGTTCGATTCCGCAGTACCCACGTAAGTCAGATGCATAAGGTGGCGCATGTGTCTGGAGTTTGTTTGCAGTGGCTGGAGGCCCTGGCTCACCCATTCTCTTTCCCTCCCTCTCTCTTTCAAATAAATAAATAAAATATTAAAATATAGAGGTTGCACTGTAACTCTGCTTTCTCTGGCCAACTAAATGGGCATCTTCTCCATTTAAAAAAGCATAAATTGGGCTGGAGAGATGGCTTAGTGGTTAAGTGCTTGCCTGTGAAGCCTAAGGACCGCAGGTCAAGGCTCAATTTCTCAGGACCCATGTAAGCCAGATACACAAGGTGGTGCACGCGTCTGGAGTTTGTTTGCAGAAGCTGGAGGCCCTGGTGCTCCCATTCTCTCTCTGTCTCTCTATCACTCTCAAGTACATAAATAAATAAATAAAAAGAAAACCATAAAAAGCATAAATTATATATTTATATGATAGTTATATATTTATATGGTAGTTATGAATATATTGTATAGAGACAAATATGACGTACTCTGTTAATTGTTGTATATTCCTCTTTCTTTCTGCCTAAAAGTACATAATTGAAATCTTTCCAGGGCCCACAGAGAAACTCCGTGGATCCAATGTACTCTGCTTATAGCACCCGGCAGATAGATAGGCAAATTTGTTTTCAGACTCAGTGTGTGGAAAGGAATGGGGAAAGGTCAGGAAAATGGTACTCCGTGGGCTGGGGCCCTCCACTGCCAGTCAGTCACCATCGTTCCCTTCCATGCCAGTGCATCACCCTGCCCCCCATCACCGATGCTACTCAAAACGTCATTATAGAAATTTCTGGAAACATGGCAGCTGTCATGAATCAGAAAGCATCAGAGAGGTGCTACCAGCTGCTCAGCGGGTTTTCGTTCGTGTTTCTTTTCATCTCTAGCCGACACTTTTTAGTCTTTATGTTTTTGGCAGACTCTGCCAGGGAGTCTCAGGTTGTCATTGGTGACCTCTCAGCGCTCGTAGACTAAGATAATATACAAGGGTAAACACGGCACTGGCTGTGTTAATTAATTCATTAATTAATTACATAAGAAGTCATCAATAGGAGCCTGGCACACGCCTGTTGACCTTGAGATGCCCATGGAACAAGGCAACGGAAATGTCCAGAGACATTTTTGAAGAGAAGGAGGAAAAAGATCTGAGCCACCTAGACAAAGAATGAAAACTGGCGGCGTTCTCATTAAGAAAGGAAGAGGAGCCGGGCGTGGTGGCGCACGCCTTGAATCCCAGCACTCGGGAGGCAGAGGTAGGAAGATCGCCGTAAGTTCGAGGCCACCCTGAGACTACATAGTGAATTCCAGGTCAGCCTGGGCTACAGTGAGGCCCTACCTCGACAAAAGAAAAATGAAAGAAAAAAGAAAAAAGAAAGAAAGAAAGAGGAACTGGTGGGGAACTTGAGAAGTCGAGGGAAGGTAGAAAACAGCTGAGAGGGGAGAGGGCTTCTAGAAATGTCTAGCCATCAGCTTCTTAAATGCTGCCGAAAGGTTAGAAGAGATGAAAGGGCACAAAGGTCTCTTGGTTGGTGACCTTGATGAGGGCAAGTTCAATAAAGTGTGTTACATGGACCAGGCTAGCCTCGTGTTGTTGTGATCCACTTTGTGAAAACCCGTGACGTGTGGATTCTTACCTCACGTTACAAACTCAGATGTCTGAACAAGTTCACTTCTCTTTTTCACTGGCTCAAAACTGTGTAAAATACCCCCTGCTCTCTCCCTGAAAGAAGTTGAGGTTGAGAAGAAGGGAGCTCCCCTCCTATCTTGCTCAACTTCTGGACGGTGTGCAACTTGGGGCCCAGGGAATCTCCAGCTAAGAAGCAGTATTCTTTTAGCTAGAAAATTCCAAGCCCTGTAGGATTTCTCAAGAGGCCGTTCTGAGTGTGTACAGATGGAAACCAGGAGTAGGCAGATGGTCGTCTCATTACCACCTCCCCCAACACATAGTTTATCTTCCTTCTCTTAAAGGGACGAGGAGATGTGATGTCTAGATGCCTTTACTGCGTGGCGATGGCAGGGGACTTCAGATCGCGTCTCTTGGGCTACCACGGCCGAGGGATCCGCCTGCGTGCTAGCCGGTCTTCAGAGGATGAAAGGTGGTAGTGGGTGAGGGGAGAGAGCTGTGAAAGGGAAAATGGGAACCTACTGGAAAGCAAGGGGCTGCCATGGAAGACCAAGTAGCTGAGAAGGGCTTCAGGTGATTATAAAATCTCCATGAGGGCTGGAGAGGTGGCTTAGCGGTTAAGGCGCTTGCCTGCGAAGCCTAAGGACCCCGGTTCGATGCTCCAGGACCCACGTAAGCCAGATGCACAAGGGGGCACATGCGTCTGGAGTTCGTCTGCAGTGGCTAGAGGCCCTGGCGCGCCCATTCTCTCTCTCTCCCTGCTTCTGCGTCGCTCAAATAAATAAATAAAGACAATAAAAAATTTCCTTCATATTTTGTCTTTAAAGTTCCTATAACGTGTTTAAAGCTCCTTCATGTGTAAAATGTTTAAGATATTTTCAGTAGAATTGAAGCTCCAGTTAAACATTTTGAATCATAAGAGTACAATTAAAATCTCAGCATCAGCCGGGCGTGGTGGCGCACGCCTTTAATCCCAGCACTCGGGAGGCAGAGGTAGGAGGATTGCCGTGAGTTCGAGGCCACCCTGAGACTACGTAGTGAATTCCAGGTCAACCTGGGCTAGAGTGAGACCCTACCTTGAAAAACCAAAAAAAAAAAAAAGAAAAAAAAATCTCAGCATGGATTGAAGTAAAAAAAAAAAAAAAAATCCATGCAATGATCCGTGGTTTCAGCAGGAGTGTTGAGATAAAGCAGAAAGATGGCAAGGAGGGATGGTGCTCTGTCCTCTCCAAGGACATTATCTGGTGACACAAGGCATGTTCACTTCCCTAACTTTCCCCTTTTCCTGCAGTGCCTCAGCGGAAGCCCTGCCGTACCACCACGGCTGCTATTGCCAGGATAGAGTCCCAAAGCATCCATGTATCCAAGCTTTGTATTTCCTTTTTCGTTTTCTTTTTATTTGTGAGAGAGAGACAATTGGCACGGGAGGGCCTCCAGCCCCTGCAATGGACCGTGAGACGCGCGCATGTGTGTGACCTAGTGCGCCTGCGTCACCTTGTGCGTCTGGCTTACGTGGGTCCTGGGGAGTCGAACCGGGTCCTTTAGGCTTCGCGGGCAAGAGCCATGACCGCTGAGCCATCTCTCCAGCCCATGCTTTATATTTCTGATGCTTCCCATCACTCACAGGATAAAACAGACACTCGTTAAATAGTGCCCTTCCTTTATCTTCTCCATTCCTCTCCCAGCCCGTATGCACACGCACCCACTCATGCACATCCCTAATCTCCAAGTACCCTGACCACACTCCCTTCAACCTGGATGATTCCCATCCACTCCCTTCATCCTGTCTTAGATGTAGCCTTCCCTGATCTCCAAGACCAGGCTAAGGGGCTTCAAACTGTGTATCTTGGTCCCTGACTAGCCTTTTCTTGATGTGGAACGCTTGGTTGCCCTTGAGATGTAAACTTTTCAGAGTTTTCTTTATCTCCTTTTCTTTTCATTTTATTTATTTATTTATTTATTTGAGAGCCACAGATAAACAGAGAAAGAGGCAGATAGAGAGAGAATGGGCATGCCAGGGCCTCCAGCCTCTGCAAAGGAATTCCAGATGCATGCGCCCCCCTGTGCATCTGGCTTACATGAGTCCTGGGGAATCGAACCTGGGTTCTTAGGCTTCACAGGTAAGCGCCTTAACTGTTAAGCCATCTCTCTAGCCCTTTTCTAGGAAGAACATGCAAGAGCTTAGTAGGGGGTATAGATGTGTGTTCCCAAGATATCTTGAGACAGTGTATCCAGAAAGGACTTGCCGTAGCCAAAACAAAGCTTAGAATCATACACAAGGCTCAAGGAGACAGGGTATAAACTGAATAACTGTCCAAGGGAGAATGGTGAATTTTAGATAAATAGGGGACTAGCCGAAGGAGAGGCTGAAGAAGAGAGTGGCTTAGGAAGAAGGTCAGGTGTCTGAGTTCAGTTCAGGCTGCTGTAGACCAGGTAACGTATAGAACAGAAACTTGTGGCTCATAGTTCTGGACACTGGGAAGTCCAAGACCCACGTGCACCAGCAGAGTCAAGATGTGCTGTCTTTTCACTGCGTCTCGTGGTGGGAGGGGCAAGCAACTCTCTAGGGCTTCTCTTAGAAAGACCCCCAGATCCCTTTGTGAGGGCTAAGGGCTCTGCCTCATGCTAATCATTTCAATTTATGCTAAGCAGTCATTAACATATCAATATATGTTAATTTATTAACATATGATAATTTATGCCGCATGCTAATCATTCCATTATACTGTCACTTCGGGAATTAGGTTCCAACATACGGTTTTCAGAGGCCACAGCAATGGAGAAACATCCATTTGAGACCTCATTAAGTGTGGTCATCAGGTCTTGTAGGTGTAGAAGAGTTTGGGAAGGCTAATCTAAGTCCATATATGCATAGATGTGTAGGTGTGTGTGTGTGTGTGCGTGTGTGATGCATACACACACACTCACAATACAGTTACAATGGAGATAGTGCATGGGTTTGGAATCAAAGTGCTCACATTTGTATTCTAGCTCCTCCCCCTTGCTAACAAAGTCACTTCAAAGACATTGCCAGACCTCAGGTTTGCTTATCTGAAAACAAGGCTATTCGGCAGAACTAGCCATTTTAGTTTATGTGAGTTTTAAATGTATTCAACTAATTGTAGCTGGACCGTACCTGAAATATATTAACTTATGTAAAAAGTGTGGGCAGTGCTGGAGAGATGGCTTAGCGGTTGAGGCACTTGCCTGCGAAGCCTAAGGACCCAGGTTCGATTCTCCAGGTCCCGCGTAAGCCAGATGCACATGGTGGCGCATGCGTCTGGGGTTCGTTTGCAGTGGCTGGAAGCCCTGGCATGCCGATTCTCACTCTCTCTCTCTCTCTATTTCTCTCTCTTCCTCTCTCTCCCTCCCTCTCTGACTCTAGTAAATAAATAAAAATAAAATGTTTTTTTTTATTTTCAAATTTTTTTTTATTAACAACTTCCATGGTTATGAAACAATATCCCATGGTAATTCCTTCCCTTCCCCCCACTTTCCCCTGTGAAACTCCATTCTCCATCTTATCCCCTCCCCCTCTCAATCAGTCTCTCTTTTATTTTGATGTCATGATCTTTTCCTCCTATTATGATGGTCTTGTGTAGGTAGTGTCAGGCACTGTGAGGTCATGGATATCCAGGCCATTTTGTGTCTGGAGGAGCACGTTGTAAGGAGTCCTACCCTTCCTTTGGCTCTTACATTCTTTCCACCACCTCTTCCGCAATAGACCTTGAGCCTTGGAAGGTGTGATAGAGATATTGCAGTACTGAGCACTCTGGTCACTTCTTTCCAGCACCATGATGCCCTCTGAGTCATCCCAAGGTCACTGCCATCTGAAAAGAGAAGATTCTCTACCAAAAGTGAGAGTAGCATTAATATAAGGGTATGAACATTAAGAGAAGTGCTTACTGGGCAGTTTGGTAAGCATAGTATAGACATTTAGCCAGACAGCAGCAGACGTTACACCCCTAGGGCTCATGACTACCCCTGTTGTAAGTTTTCAGTATCAGGGATGTATTCCCTCCCATGGAGAAAAGTAATTTTTTTTTAAAAGTGTGAGCAATTAGTAAAAACCCACCATGTCTTGGTAATACAGACTATGCACATCCAGATTCTGTGAGCTTGATGGTTCATATTAAGAATTTTTTGTTTTGTTTTGTTTTTTCAAGGTAGGGTCACACTCTAGCTTAGGCTGACCTGGAATTCATTTTGTAGTCCCAGGGTAACCTTGAATTCACAGTGATCCTCCTACCTCTGCCTCCTGAGTGCTGGGATTAAAGGCGTGCGCCACCATGCCCGGCTTAAATACGGGAATTTAAGATGCAGCATTATTTAATAGCATTTGTAAGTTACATGAAGCTGAAAAGTCGCTGCCCTCTCCCTTTATCCCAGTTTACTGTGACTGAAGACTAAGAGCCTGTTTCTTCCTCAGCACTTCATGGGTGTGCCAGAAGGGGCGGAGACAGAGCCTGAGGTTTTCTATCCAATGGCAAGGGCTGTGCTCAGATGCTGGCCCCTGACCTTGATGGTACAGCATTTCCCATGGAAGAATTACTAAGATCATGATGGTGGAGGTGGAGAGATGGCTTAGCAGTTAAGGCGTTTGCCTACGAAGCCCAAGGACCCAGGTTCTATTCTCCAGGACCCACATAAGCCAGATGCACAAGGTGGCGCATGCTTCTGGAGTTCGTTTGCAGTGGCTGGAGGCCCTGGTGTGCCCATTCTCTCTCTCTCTGTCCCTCTCTCTCTCTCTGCCTCTTCTCCTCTCTCTCTCTCTCTCTTTATCTGCCTCTTCTGCTCTCTCTCCCTCTCTCTCTCAAATAAATAAATACATTAAATTTTTTTTTAAGGGCTGGAGAGATGGCGTAGCAGTTAAGCACTTGCCTGTGAAGCATAAGGACCCTGGTTCAAGGCTCAATTCCCCAGCACCCACGTTATCCAGATGCACAAAGGGGGCGCATGTGTCTAGAGTTCATCTGCAGTGGCTGGAGGCCCTGGCACACCCATTCTCTCTTTCTCTCTATCTACCTCTTTCTCTCTATCTGTCGCTCTCAAATAAATAAATAAAAATAACAATTTTTTTTTTAAAAAGATCATGACACTGCCAAGAACCTAGAGGTCGTGTATTTTTAAAGCCTTATTATTTACTTAATGCTAGAGAGACTCTATCGTCACAATAGAAAAAGGTAGAGTCAGGACCCCTCATCCCAAGACGCTGGGCCGGTGTTGATTGGCCAGGAGGATCAGCTCTGCCGGTTCCTCCCCAGGGTGCTAAGGGTCTCCGCGGAGTGAGACCAACAGAAGTGCACCATCCTGACCAAGCCGACCCCGTGAGGTAGATAAATGACCTTTCTTCTGCCGCAGCCTAGATATTTCTAACTTGTCGATGGCAAGCATATTATAATATTTCATTTTTATTTATTTATTTATTTGATAGAGAGATACAGAGAGAGAATGGGTGCGCCAGGGCCTCCAGCCACTTCAAACGAACTCCAGACGCGTGCGCCCCCTTGTGCATCTGGCTAACGTGGGTCCTGGGGAATCGAACCCGGGTCCTTTGGCTTTGCAGGCAAACGCCTTAACCGCTAAGCCATCCCTCCAGCCCGACAAGTATATTATGTCCCTAGAGTGCTGTGTAGCCTCCGTGACTCTCGGGACCTGGGGCTCCCCTGACATACCATGCCAAACTCACACCCACTCGTACCCCATCCCCAGAGTCTGCTGACCAGGCTAGGCAGAACCAGCTAGTGGCAGGGCCAATACACATGCCTGCCCATTGATAGTTCTACCTGGGCATGAGAGGTTCTCCTACTGGGAGCAGGTCTGTGTGCATGAGCCAAACAGCGCAGAGAAAGGGGGCAGAAAAGATAGTTCCGTGCCACCACGCATGGCCCAGTTTCAATCAAAGAGCCACCGAGCTGAGTCTCCGAGCTCCCTGGGCCACACTGGGCACAAGAGCTGCTGGTGCTGCCTGTCTTGCAGGACATGGCTCACTGCAGTAGCTGCTTTGGGGGCGGGGGGAGGGAGAAGGTCTAAAGCTCGGGTGCTGACTGCATCCTTCCCTAGATCTGATTGCCAGCACTCTGCTGAGGTAGTTAGTACATCCTGCAGAACACCCCTGTAAGGAGGTGACACTTGGGGGGGGGTCAGAGTCTCGAGGAGTGCAGTGTATGGGAGCCCTGGGCCCCTGCACCCCAATCTGACAGGTTGGAGTCTCTCCGTAGGGCACTAAGGAAGAACGAACTGGTAGCATGCTGTCTGGGGTCCAGGCATCAGAGTTCACAGCTTTGTAAAGTCTCCTGGGCAGAGCTGGGTGGATTATGAGTCCAGGTATTAGTGAGGCTCCTTTGGGTTACTTCGGGTATTAAAGGGGGCCAGGCCTAGTTTTATTAGTAAGGCTAGGGGTATTAGGTTTAGACTCAGTCGGCTAGATAGGCGGTTAAGGGATCGTAGTCCCGAGGTGATCAAATTGATGAGGATGGAGACAGGAAAATTGAGGCAGTGGCTTGTGCTTCTGTAGAGCGTGGGTGTGCTTTTGTAATATAAGAATAGGAATCATAGTTAGTATGCTTGTTTCTAGGCCAACTCATATCAGTAGCAGGTGGGAGCTTAGTAGAGTAAGAGGGACAGAGTGACGTTCTCGGTCCTTCCATGAGCTGATGAGCAGCAGGTTAAGGGTTCTGGTCACCGCCTCAGGCAGCAGGACCCGAGGGAAGGAGCATTTCATAGAGTGAGTCGCTGACCTGGCTGGCATTCCATGTCTCCTATTCACATTCCTTACACCCTAGAATTTAGAGGGAGCCAAGGGCCGTTTATCTCCACACGGCCCCAGCTGAAACCCCAGAGGAATTGGGGAGATGAGCAAGAGAGCTGCTTCTATGCTGAACCTCACAATCAGTGTCAGGGTGAAGGAGACAGACCCTGAGGACACTCAACACCCACCAAAGCAGAGATCCAGAGGCTCCTAAGAGCTCATCACTGAAGGAGACTGAAAACTCACCCACCACGGCTTAGGGGATTTTGTGGAAGAGGGGATGGAAGATGATTAGAGCCACAGGTTGAGACATTATGCACAGAGACATTGCCTCTGTCCCCCATAACCGGCTGCTGTCCCCACAATGCACGACCCACAATCCCCATGGGGTTGACCTGCATCTCCAACGAGGAGGGCCTCTTCAGAAAAGGGGCAGGGAGGAGGGAAAGGGATGGTACCAACATGTGTTGTTTACATCCTAAGCATGTCCATAGCTAATAAAAATAAATTTAAAAAATAATATTTAAGAAAGAGTCAAGTAAACAAATACTTGAAGGTCTGTATGCTAAACAGGAGCTAGCTATGCGTGTTGTGTCCTTATAGGACACAACTATAGCCGGCCAACACAATTGTGTCGGAGGCTATTATCGGCTGCTTAGCCTTCAGAAATAACCAATAACAGGCTCAGTGGTTAAAGGTGCTTGCCTGCAAAACCTGACAGCCTGGGTTCAATTCCCCAAGTCCCACATAAAGCCAGGTGGATAAAGAACAGCATGCATCTGGATTTCATTTGCAGCGGCAAGAGCCACTCTTAATTCTCTCTCCTCCCCCCGGCCCATTTCCTTAAAATACATAAATAGCCAGGCGTGGTGGCATACACCTTTAATCCCAGCACTTGGGAGGCAGAGGTAGGAGGATCGCTGTGAGTTCGAGGCCACCCTGAGACTTCATAGTGAATTCCAGGTCAGCCTGGGCTAGAGTGAGACCTTACCTTGAAAAACCCAAAATAAATAAATAAAGCATTAATAATAATAATAAAATAAATAGATATTTTAATAAAAGAAATAACTAGTAATGAAACTATGACCTTCCAAGGACTGAGTCAATTGAACCTTGATGAACCACTGTTTAGGAATGTCTTCAGATAAAATAAATCCTGATAGATGGGAGTGCATAAGTTAGAAAATGATTACTCTCCATGCCTGGTACCTACTTCCACAGCTCTAATGTTTCTGCAGTATCGGTGGTATATACCAGCTCGCAGAGGGTAACAGAAAGTACGGACAACTCACTTGGGAATCTTTGATGGTATAGAATTGGCAAAGTCCCACATAATCCATCTGCCACCTTTACTTTATAATAATGTGTCAGCCAGAACTCCTCCAGCATATATATATATATACATATATATATATATATATATATGTATATATATATACACATATATATATATATATGCCTTAGAAAGGAAAAATAATCCATGATGCAGTGAATTATTGATGATTCTGCCAAAAAGGAATTTCACCCTTGGATCAAATTTGGATTCAACGTAGTAAATCCAAGGCATTAGTTTTTTTTTTTTTTAATAATAAAAATGTTCTGCTGATGTGCTTTAAAAGAATAAAATTTCTCCCTTTAAAGGTCTGTTCGATGTAGCACTTGGAAGTTGAGACGCAATCAATCATTAGCAATGTTTAATATTCTCTGGAAATACAATACTGTCGAGGTGCTGAGGTGAGAAAACTGGCCGAGGCTCAATTCTCATATTAGACGAAACCACTTTTGAAGTATCATTTTCCTATCCACATTCGATTTAGCCCTTTCTTCAGCACATCATCTTTATATATCACTCCTTATTTCAATTAAACGACTTTCAGGGCTGGAGAGATGGCTTAGCGGTTAAGCGCTTGCCTGTGAAGCCTAAGGACCCCAGTTCTAGACTTGATTCCCCAGGACCCACGTAGCCAGATGCACAAGGTGGCACATGCGTCTGGAGTTCGTTTGCAGTTGCTGGAGGCCCTGATGTACCCATTCTCTCTCTTGCTCTCTCTGCCTCTTTCTCCCTCTGTCTGTCGCTCTCAAATACATAAATAAAAATAAACAGAAAAATTTAAAAAATTGAATGACTTTCAAAAGAAGACATAGTGTATATATCCACAAGACAAGCAAAGATTGGCTTCGCCAATTTCTGTCACAAAATAAGTTGGCAGCAAAAATGGGATACATCCATCTGGGATGACTAAATATTTACTTAAATCTACACAAACAGATCTGTGCGAGGCTATACTCTTTTCAAGGAATCTATTGTCTCTATTTTTTTAAATTTAAATTTAAATTTATTTATTTATTTGAGAGAGAGAGAGAGAGAATGGGCACCCCAGGGCCTCCAGCCACTGCAAACGAACTCCAGACGCGGGCATCCTCTTGTGCATCTGGCTAACGTGGGTCTTGGGCAATCGAACCTGGGTCCTTTGGCTTTGCAGGCAAGTGCCTTAACCGCTAAGCCATCCCTCCAGCCCATCTCTATTTCTTTAACCCTTAGTGGAATGCTTAAAATGGAATAGGGATCAATAGGTATACAGTGGGCTGAGTAAGATATTAACCACCAAGTCTCCTTTCTCGGGATACTCCACATGTGAGTTCGGTCTTTGTATGGTGCCCCGTGGATACCCTCGTCGCGTTTGCTGAACAAGTGCCTTGCTGACTGCAGCCCTCAACCAGGCCAAATTTACCAAATGACATCACCAGTTGTTGAGAAGAACAGTGGCTTTCAGACTGGGGACAGTTAGCCTAACCAGTCCTAAGGTAACTGTTTACCAACCACAAACCTGTAGAGACCCCTGAGCTTCACCATCTCCATGTGCATGTGTAAAAACAAAACAAAAAAAAAATAGGGGCTGGAGAGATGGCTTACCGGTTATGCGCTTGCCTGTGAAGCCTAAGGACACTGGTTCAAGGCTCAATTCCCCAGGACCCATGTAAGCCAGATGCACAAGGGGGCGCATGCGTCTGGAGTTCGTTCGCAGTGGCTGGAGGCCCTGATGATGCACCCGCTCTCTCTCTCTCTCTCTCTCTCTCTCTCCTTCTTTCTCTCTTTGTCTGTCACTCTCAAATAAGAAATAAAAATAAGCCCTCCCCCAAAAATATAGGAAGGGAAAGATTAGAAGCAGATTTCCTAGCTCAAAGCCTAAGTTCAAAATCACTAGAAATGTAATCTTCGAAAACAATGTGCGGCCGTGTCTGCGCTTCAAGTTCCTCTCGTCTGAAGTGGAGATGCTCATGGTACACGCGTCACAGGTTGGCGTAGAGTAGTCAATTTACGTACTGTGCCTGTGGGTAGAGCTCACAGAAAAATATCAGAGAGCGCACACAGAACATAGCCATTGTTATTCTTTCATACATTCACGTTTTCATGTTCTGTCTAGCCCCCAATTTAGCAGTTCAAGCTAGCAATATTCTTCTTGAGGTCCAAATGCATTTTCTTTTTTAAAATTGTATTCAATTTATTGATTTATTTGGGAGGGGTGAAGAGACAGATAGAGAGATAGGCACTCCAGGGGCCTCCAGTCACTGCAAACAAACTGCAGATGCATGCGTCCCCTTGTGCGTCTGGCTTACGTGGGTCCTGGGGAATCGAACCTGGGTCATTAGGCTTCGCGGGTACATACCTTAACCACTAAGCCATCTCTCCAGCCTGCCAAACACCTGTTCTTATTCACACAGCGTTGATCCAGCTCTCTTCTGTATTAACTTGCGCGCTTCCACCTCTCAGTCTTCAACGCCTATAGCACTTGTCAAGATTATATGTCAGTCTTTGTCATAGCCACGTTTGCATTGCTATTATGAAGCACCGGACCGAAAGCAGCTGATTGGCCGGGCGTGGTGGCGCACGCCTTTAATCCCAGCACCCGGGGTGAGGCAGAGGTAGGAGGATTGCTGTGATTTCGAGGCCACCCTGAGACTCCATAGTGAATTCCAGATCAGTCTGGAATAGAATGAGATCCTACCTCGAAAAGCAAAACAAACAACCACAACAACAAAAAGCAGCTGACGGGAGGAAAGGGTTTATTTTGGCTTATAGTCTCTAGGAGAAGCTTCGTGACGTCAGGGGACGGCATGGCACAGGGGCGTCACCTCTGCCACAGCTGGGGGACGACAGCAGCAGGAGAGTGAGCCGAGTTCTGGCAAGGGGGGGGTGCTGACTGTCACACCCCTATACTGCCCCCAGCAACACACCCCTAGCTGAGCCTCTGCCTCCTGAACTGCCACCAGCTGAGGACCAAGTATTCAAAACCCATGAGTTTACGGGGACACCCGATTCGACTCACCACAGCCATCCTTCCATCACTATGACGACTAGCTTGAGATAACCAGTTTGGAAGGAAAAGGGAGTTATTTGGCCCTTGGTTTCAGAGGTGTCAATCTGTGATCAGTCAGCCTCATTTCTTCGGTTCAGCAGGTACGGATCACAGCAGAGGCATGCCTGGTGAGCAAAACCCTTCATCTCACAGGAAGCAAAGGAGAGCGAGAACGTGCCACTGTCCCTCGCCCCCTTCAACGGCACACCCGTGAGGACCTTGAGACCTCCCCCGCCCCCCTGGGGCCCCACTTCTTACGGGTTTGCACCTCCACCCAATGTGGATGATCGAATCTGTAACAAACATGGGACATGTTTGTTTGGGGACATCGTAGTTCCAAACTATCGCAACCCTTCAATGCCTCTATTACAAGACTCATCTCCGTCACTGAGCAAGTCATTTCACTAGTCACTGGTTAAATATTTCAAAAGTAACTTCATCTTTCCCTGACCGATTTCTACCTGCAAAACTTACTTTTTCTCGGGGGGGGGGATGGGGAAATAGCTTAGTGGTTAAGGCATTTGCCTGTGAAGTGTAAGGACCAAAAGCAGCTGATTGGCCGGGCGTGGCGGCGCACGCCTTTAATCCCAGCACTCCGGGGAGAGGCAGAGGTAGGCCGTGAGTTCGAGGCCACCCTGAGACTCCGTAGTGAATTCCAGGTCAGCCTGGGCTACAGCGAGAGCCTACCTTGAAAAAACCAAAAAGCAAAGCAACAACAAAAACCCGAAACCTGAAATAAACCCTAACCTCCCGGCAACCAGAACATAACTGTGAAAACGTGACAGAAACAAGCTAAAGCAGGCAAGGCTCCTTGATTTTGACTCCTGCTGTGGAGGCTTTCAGTAGATGGTGGTGAGGAGGCAGCTCGTTCACAGTGACAGAAGATGTTCATGTCATGGTGGCTCAGGCAGCAGAGGGCAAAGCCAGAGCTAGGGGCCGGAGGGGGGGGGTGACCTTCCTCCGTCAGCTAAGCCTACTTCCTAATGGCTCGGCGGCCCCCCAAAACGGTGCTGCCGGCTGAAGAGCAAGTGTTACAACATGAGTCTGCAGGGTTGTTTCTGATCCAAACCATAGCTGTTTAATTGCCTCATTTTTAAAAAAAATTAATTAATTAATTAATTATTTTTTTTTTTTTTGCAGCGAGGAAACTGAGGCTTGGACCACAATGCGAGACACATCGCGGATCCAGAGTTGGAGGCCGAGGGCTTTCCCATCAAACCCTGTGCTGTCCTTAAGGTCCTGCTTATTGCTACTGTCCCCTCACGTACTTCCAACGGGTTAAAAGTAGCGATCACAAAGGGCTGGAGGGGCGGCTCAGCAGTTAAAAGCACTTGCGTGCAAAACCTGGCGGCCCTGGGTTCGATGCCCCATTACCCACATAAAGCCAGATGCACAAAGTGGCACATACATCTGGAGTTCATTTGCAGTGGCTGGAGGCCCTGGTGTGCCCATTCATTCACTCATTCTCTCTCTCCTTGCAAATAAATAATTTTTTTTATGTATTTAATTTTAATTTACTTATTTGAGAGAGAGAGAGAGAGATACAGAAATAGGCAGGTAGAGACAGAGAGAGAGAATGGGCACGCCAGGGCCTCTGGCCACTGCAGACGAACTCCAGATGTGTGCGCCTTCTTGTGCATCCGGCTTACGTGGGTCCTGGGGAGTCGAACCTGGGTCCTTTGGCTTTGCAGGCAAGTGCCTTAACTGCTAAGCCATCTCTCCAGCCCCTAAACAAATATTTAAAAAAAAGGTGTGCAGGCAAAAATATGTTTTTACTATTCTCTCTGCTTCTCCATCCTGCACAGTGCTATGAACTCTGGTTTCTCAGGCCACAGCAGAAACCACTTTCCTGCTTAGAAATGAGGCTTGTGAGACAAATGACAATGTTCTGGCCTGAAGGCCATAAGTATCTGAGTAACGCCCTGGGGACTCTTTCTCACAGTAAAATGACAGCACTGTGTCATACTTCCTTGTGTGTAAGTAGTGAAAAACATTTTAAATGGGCAAATCAAAACATATTAATTCTCCATTTTTTTCCATCCTCCAAATCACTATTTCTGATGCCAAATATATATACATATTTAAAAAATGACTTATTTTGCTTACAATCTTAAACCTTTCGATTATGCTCTTCCAAGGAATACTGAGGTTAACTTTGCAAGTGGGGAGTAACACCTTTATAAAAAAAAAATTGTTAGCCGGGCATGGTGGCGCATGCCTTTAATTCCAGCACTTGGGAGGCAGAGGTAGGAGGATCGCTGTGAGTTCGAGGCCACCCTGAGACTACAGAATGAATTCCAGGTCAGCCTGAGCTAGAGTGAGACCCTACCTCAAAAAAAAAAAAAATGGCATCTATAGGGGTGAGTTGCAAGCATATTAGAGTCCCATCCATTTTCTTTCAATAAACTCATTACTCAAGGAAGGCAAGAACTTACCAGCTGCCAAAACCTTGAGTCGAAGCACCGTTTCAACAACAGAGCTGCCCTTTCCTGCGTGAAGAGCGACGCACTTCTAATCTCTGTGTTATTCAGCCTTAGATGGAGAAAAATCAAATGGAAGAGAAAATGATTTATATAAGAGAGGTGCACAATATTTTCCAGGAATCTATATAACAGTCAGGGGGAGAAAAAAAAAAAAACCCAACTGCACTGTTATTGTGACTTTAACAGTGTGTGGCAGATCGCCTCCCACTGTTTCTGATTTGTTTTCCGTGTTAGTTTATTACAATCTGTGTGTTTTACTGGTGTTTCGTCGGCGATTGCCCTTGAGAAGGCCTCTTAGCCGTGATCTCGGGCCGGTCTCCCCCTAAGGCAGGCATCGTGTGCTTTGTGGGGTGGCGGTGTTGGGGGTGCTGGGGGCTGCTGGTGGGAAGTTGAACATCTTCCCCACGCCATGGGAAGAGAGGAATAACAGTAAGTGTCCAGAAAATAGCCTACCGCACAGTGTGATTACCCATGCGAAATGTGTTTACAGAACTCCACTCAGTGTAAATGTTCGTTTACTTGAGAAAAATTGGCATTAAATTTAGTTACAGCAACCATTTTGCAGGTTTCTGCTCATTTTCCCCACGCGTCTCTGCCAGGAGTGTCCTTCCCAACGCTCTTCTCCATCTCCGTGTTTATTCCGTCCTGCTGGGCGTCTGCCAATCGTCTCTCCACTGATGGCCCTGAAGCATCTATCTCAGATCAGAACTCTCCTACGTGCCGTACCATAGGCCCATTTGGATTCTGGGCATGGTCACTAGACTGATTAGACATGACTTCAAACATGAGCCCCAAGCTAAATCCACTGGATTTACCAATCTTCCCCCCCCCCTCCGCCTTGACATTGAGAAAGTAAAAAAACAAACAAACAAAAAAATACAAGCCACAAATGAATAGCCAATTTTTGTTCCAAAATACATGGGTTCTGTAATCAAATTAGAAATTTTAATTTTTTATTTTTTAAATTTATTTATTTATTTGAGAGAGAGAAAGAGGCAGAGAGAGAGAGAGACAGAGAGAGAGAGAGAGAGAGAGAGAATGGGCACACCAGGGCCACCAACCACTGCAAACGAACTCCAGACGCGTGCGCCCCCTTGTGCATCTGGCTTACGTGGGTCCTGGAGAGTCAAACCGGGATCCTTTGGCTTTGCAGGCACACTTCTTAACTGCTAAGCCATCTCTCCAGCTCCAGAAATTTTAATTTATGATTAAAAGAACTAAGAAGTCTCAAAAACACCCAGGTTTTTTTTTTTTTTTTTCTGGGTTGCAGAGATTTCTCAGTGGTTAAAGATGCTTGCTTACAAACCCTGATGGCTCAGGTTCAATTCCCCGATAACCATACAAAGCCAGCTGCACAAAGTGGTGCGTGTGTCTGAAGTTCATTTTCTGTGGCAGAAGGCCCTGGCGTGACCATTATTTCTCTCTCTCAAATAATTAAATAAGTATATAAAATAACCCTTTTGAAGTATAATTTATATGACACTTTATTCACCAGGATATAGGCAAATAAGAAGGAGCATGCTTTTTTTGCCTCTTTTTCTATTTTTTAAAATTTTTATTTGAGAGCAACAAACAGAGAGAAGGAGGCAGAGAGAGAGAGAGAGGAGAGAGAGAGAGAGAGAGAGAGAGAGAGAGAGAATGGGCATGCCAGGGCTTCCAGCCACTGCAAACGAACTCCAGATGCATGAGTCCTCTTGTGTGTCTGGCTAATGTGGGTCCTGGGGAATCGAGCCTTGAACTGGGGTCCTTAGGCTTCATGGGCAAGTCCTTAACCGCTAAGCCATCTTTCCAGCCCTTTTTGCCTTTTTTAATACCTTAAAATTCAGAAAAACATATTTAAAAGTGGCATTTAGACAACAGGGAGTATGGGAATTAAAGAAGAAAAAAATTGAAATCCATCTATTTTTTGATCATTCAACTTATTTCATAGAATGCAAAACTAATGGGAAAATTTTTAGTAGACCAGTAGTAAAAGTGGTTAGTATCTGAGGGACACCACGTTACAGTGGATGGGTGGATACAAAAGGGGGAGGGAGATTGAGAGAGAGAGAGAGAGAGAGAGAGAACGGTGTTCTGAAAAGTGTCTTCCAAATATTTAGATAAGCACTAATCTATACCTAATCAAGTTTAAAAATAAACATCAAAAGGCTTCAGCTGACTGCAAATAGCTCCCTGCCGGCTCAAAAGGTCAAAGCTATGTAAAGAAATACAACAAGGGCTGGAGGGATGGCTTAGCGACTAAGGCGTTTGCCCGCAAAGCCAAAGGACCCAGGTTCGATTCCCCAGGTCCCACGTTAACCAGATGCACAAGGAGGTGCACACAGCTGGAGTTCATTTGCAGTGGCTGGAGGCCTTGGCGTGCCCATTCTCTCTCTCTCTCTCTCTCTCTTCTCTCCTCTCCCTCTTTCTCTGTCACATAAATACATAAATAAGATATTGGAAAAAAAAAAAAGAAACACAACAAAATAACACCCAGTGATGTAAAACTGCAATGCCAAGCATTTAATATAGTATTAGCAAATATTCTTATGAGCAAAATGATATAGGCCATGGGGTGTAATAATAATAATAATAATAATAATAATAATAGGCAAAAGTAGACTTTTTTTTTTTTTTTTTGATTTTACGAGGTAGGGTCTCACTCTAGCCCAGGCTGATCTGGAATTCACTATGGAGTCTCAGAGTGGCCTCGAACTCACGGCGATCCTCCTACCTCTGCCTCCCGAGTGCTGGGATTAAAGGCGTGCGCCACCACGCCCGGCAAAAGTAGGCTTTTAAATGACAAAAACTCAGAAGCGAGGGGAAGCGAACCACTCTTGCTCAGGAGACTTTGAAAAGTAGCAGATGAATACGGAGGTGGATGAATTCTCTTCCCTCCTCTTCAGCGTCGCTCATTCCTACCACAGACAGTCCTCAGGGTCACCAGAGCTCCTGCAGCCGGTCACTGGTCACCTGCAGCTGTGGCTCCTTTTCCTAACATCCTCCCCTGACTGTGTCTCTCTGCTTTGTCCCCGGCGTGAGGAGCGGCGACGACGTCTTAACCCCCCTCCAGACCTCTCACACGGAAGCAACTGTCTTGTGCCTGAGCTCGGGGGGAATCCAGGCTATCAGAGGGGTGATTACAGAATTGAGCTCATAGGACAAGTGCTCAACGTAAGGTGTAAAAACTGACCACACACTAGGCCATTAAAGACACGAATGAGTGGGGAAAATATATTATCTGGTGCAAGAGGAAGGCTTGCTGTTCTAAATAGGTCATCTCGACAGAAAATAATCTGGAAATTTAATGACACAAGTAAAATTCTAATATGTCAATCTAACGACTTAATTCCCCAAAAGCTATCAGAGAAAAACTCTTGAAAATAGCCAGGTATAGTTTGGAAAAGCATGCTAAAGGGCAACCGTAAGAAACGAGCAAGTCTGCTATAAGGTTATAATTTCAAAATTGCGGATTATCAACATAGACAGACTAGCAACCTGGCCCGAGCAGAGACAGATGTAATGTATGTTAAAAGTGGCATAACAGATCAGCGGGGAATTCGTGGATGGATTTATTTTTCACAATAATAACACAACTGGCTAGTCACTTGGGAAAAACATATATATATTCTCTCCTCGCACTTCATAGAATAATAAGATCCAGATGGAGCAATACTGTCTCACTGCGCTATGTTCTTCCATAATTTTATTTTGACACTTCTTTATTTTTTATTTATTCATTTATTTTTTGTTTTTTTTGAGGTAGGGTCTCACTCTCTAGCCCAGGCTGACCTGGAATTCACTACGTAGACTCAGGGTGGCCTCGAACTCACGGCAATCCTCCTACCTCTGCCTCCCGAGTGCTGGGATGAAAGTCGTGCGTCACCACGCCCGGCTTTTTTTTTTTTTTTTTTTT
Organism: Dipus sagitta; assembly: GCA_036346955.1. Lineage (NCBI taxonomy): Eukaryota > Metazoa > Chordata > Mammalia > Rodentia > Dipodidae > Dipus > Dipus sagitta. The sequence goes on from CM070789.1 coordinate 35,282,684, forward strand.
AAACATTAAGGCTTCTTGTATATAGTGCTTTTCAACTTAACTTTATTTACCGTTAGCTTCCCCAGGGGAATGGAGAATGGATTGAATTTGAGAGTGATAATAAAAGGGGGGATGTAGCTTCGTGGTAGACTGGATTCTACCCCCAACCACCGCCAGAGGTGGACAGGGCTTACGATAAATTGACTAGCTCGCTTAGTATTCTGGGGCCTGCAGCCGTGAACAACAGCGTAATCTACAGTTCTGGCTTTTGAAGCATGTATGGTGGCGAGTCAGAGAGACCGACCGTGCACAGTACTGGAAAGTTCCATGGTGACAAATGCATGTGAAGAATATAAGGAAGAGCAGAAGGCTTCCCTAAGAAGGGGACATAGCTTGGATGTCCTTTGTCCCCCAGGGGTTCACGCCTCCTCCACGGGGTAGTGCTGAGCTGTTGGAATCTTTAAGAGGCAGAGCCTGGAAGGAGGGGGTTTAGATCAAAGATCAAGGTAGGGCCTGGAGAGATGGCTCAGTGGTTAAGGGCACTTGCTTGCAAAGCCTGCCAGGCCAGGTTCAATTCCCCAGTCACCTGCATCAAGCTGGATAAGCATGCGATTACAGTGGAAAGAGACACCCTGGCATGCATGCACTGGAGTATGTGCGTATGAGTGCACACGTGCACACACACACACGCACACACACACACAAATAAATAAATAAATAATCAAAAATATTTGGGCTGGGGAGATGGATCAGCAAAACCTGCCTGTCTCGGTTTGATTGCCTAGTATTGACATAAAGCCAGTTGCATATTTTTAAAATTAATTTATTTTTTATTAACAACTTCCATGATTGTAAACAATATCCCATGATAATGCTCTCCCTCCCCCCCACTTTACCCTTTGAAACTCCACTCTCCATCATATCCCCTCCCCCTCTCTATCAGTCTCTCTTTTATGTTGATGTCATCATCTAGTGTCAGGCACTGTGAGGTCATGGATATCCAGGACATTTTGTGTCTGGGGGGAGCATGTTGTAAGGAGTCCTACCCTTCCTTTGGCTCTTACATTCTTTCCATCACCTCTTCCGCAATGGACATTGAGCCTTGGAAGGTGTGATGGAGATATTGCAGTGCTGAGCACTTCTGTCACTTCTTCCCAGCACCATGATGCCTTCTGAGTCATCCCAAAGTCACTGCCATCTGAAAAGAGAAGCTTCTCTAGCCCAAAGTGAGAGAGTGTCTGGAGTTCATTTGCAGTGGTTAGAGGCCCTGTTGTGCCCATTATCTCTCTATCTGCCTCTCTCTCAAGTAAGTAAATAAAATAAAAATTAAAAAAGTTATAGGCACGATCTTCAAAATTATTGTCTTAAAAGAAATCACTAATATATATCACTATACAATATTTTAACATTCTATGTATCACATAAAGGATGTATGAAAACAAGTCAACAAACTATTGGCAAAATTAGTATCAATGTATATAACATGTGAATTACTAATTTTAATACATAAAATGTTCTAGAAAATCAGTATGAGGCCAATACCCAAAGGGGCAAAACAAGCTTATTTCAATACCAAATTCATACCAGAAAAAAAAACAACAGATGATTTATTTTATAGAAATGTACCAACTAAAATAGTAATATTTTCATATACGTTAGAAAAATTACCATTCAGTAATACTGCCTACTTTGGGACAAGGGCATGAAAAATGTTGTGTTGTTTATAATTTTACTGTATATTCGTATTACATTTGCCTAGATTGTCAGGCCTGCTGACATATACCTATAGGACCCTAACTTGGGAGGCTGGGGCAGAAAGATTGAGAGTTCAAGGCATTCTGGGATATATAATGAGAGCCTGCTTCAGAAACCAAAATTTGTTTTTTAAAAAAAAATTCTTTAATCCCAGCACTCGGAAGGCAGAGGTAGAAGGATCACTGTGAGTTCGAGGCCACCCTGAGACTACATAGTGAGTTCCAGGTCAGCCTGAGCTAGAATGAGACCTTACCTCGAAACCCCCCCCCCAAAAAAAATCTTTAATGATAATTTTCATACATGAACATAATGTGATTGGATCATAATCCTTTCCTAATACTTTCTTTCACTTTTGTCTCCCTTCTTACTTTCCACTGAAATCTTTTCCAGTTCATTTTTGTCCACTCCTAAAAAAATTATATATATACATATATATATATGGAGAGAGAGAGAGAGGCAGGGGAGAGAAAGGAAGATAGAGAGAATGGACATACCAGGCCTCTATCCACTGCAAACAGACTTCAGACACATGTGTCATCTTGTGCATCTTCCTTTCATGGGTCCAGGGGAATAGAATCTGGGTTCTTTGGCTTTATAAGCAAGTGTTTCAACTGCTGAGCCATCTCTCCAGGCCCACAAATAAATTTTAAAAAAATGAAAATAAGATTTTCAACTAAGATAAGACTAAAATAAGATTTTGAATAAGATTGAGCTTTAAACTGCCACGTTTTTTGACTAGATGGTCTGCTTTTTGTTACTTACCTGAATAAAACATTTATTTATGTGTAATTACTCATGTTAAAGGAATTGTAATTGCAACATTTAAAACTAGTGGATATTATTTCAATAGGGAGAAAACTAACTAATTGACTAGGCAAATGTTTCTATTATCCATATGATAGGGTATATCCTATGGTCACACAAATCATGTCATAGAAATACACACACACAATCTGGGTGTGTTGGCGCACGCCTTTAATCCCAGCACTCGGGAGGCAGAGGTAGGAGGATCGCCGTGAGTTTGAGGCCACTCTGAGACTACATAGTGAATTCCAGGTCAGCCTGAGCTACAATGAGACCCTACCTTGAAAAACCAAATATATATATATTTATACACACACACACACAGTGAAAATATTTGTGTGAGTTCATGTTTTATTTGCGTTATCAACAAAGTTGATAACAAAACAAATAATATAGTTGCTTTTCATTTGAAGAAAATAATACACTCTAACAATATGGGGTGAGAAAAATTGTTTCATTTTCTCCTTTCTAGCTTAATTGCATTTTTCTTAATCTTTGACAAGACTTGGAATGTTGAAAGATGAAATCAACACAACAGGGACTAACAGCAGCCCTGGTCCCCACCCAGTGTTACGTAACTCTGGGCTGCTTCAAAGACACCCAGCCACGCGCTGACAGGTTGTCCAGATGTCTGGGATGAGAATCACCGAACATCTGTCCCAGCAAATTAGGTGTCCACGCACACAAACAACCTGCCCTTATCTTACTGATCTGCACTTTGACAAGACAATTTCCCCTGCCATCGTCCTTTGCGTTTCTGTTGGGAGCTCCAGGTATTTTCCTCACACTTCAGTACTTGACTGTGCGCATGAAAATAGCCTCCAAATTCAGCGTTCATCTTGCATTTTTACATGTGAGGAAACCGCTGCACAAAGACTTTCAGTAGCTTGTCCGTTGCAATTGGCAAGGCGGAACTGGGGCCCAATTGTACACGGTGGTTTCTCTTGCTTCAAAGCTTTGCCTTTTTCAGTAGAATTTTTTCTTCTGAAAAACAAGTGAAAGTGTGGTAAGGGGCTGTTTCTTTTTTCTTCTCAGTTTTTTTAAAAAATATTTTATTTTTATTTATTTATTTGAGAGAGAGAGACATACAGAAATAGGCAGGTAGACAGAGAGAATGGGCGTGCCAGGGCCTCCAGCCACTGCAAACGAACTCCAGACACGTACGCCCCCTTGTGCATCTGGCTAATGTGGGTCCTGGGGAATCGAGCCTTGAACCAGGGTCCTTAGGCTTCACAGGCAAGCGCTTAACCACTAAGCCATCTCTCCAGCCCTCTTCTTGGTTTTTAAACCTGCTAAGGAAAATATTCTCCATTTGATGAAAGTGAACCTACAATGCCTTTTAGCACTTTTTTCACTATTTCTCTTTCTTTTATTTTTTTTTTCACTAACAAAAAAACAAAAACAAAACACAATTAGCTGAGTGTGTTGGGGCATGCCTTTAATCCCAGCATTTTGGAGGGAGAGGTAGGAGGATCACTGTGAGTTTGAAGCCAGCCTGAGGCTACATAGTGAATTCCAGGTCAGCCTGGGTTACAACAGAACCTTACCTCAAAAACAAAACAAAAATCTTGTGGTGGTTTGATTCAGGTCTCCAAAGCCCAGCATTTGTGCAGGGCATGGGACGTTGTGCTTCTAGCCACACCCCACCCCTTACCACTCAATTTTTAGTATTGCCTTAAAATCAAGTCAGAAGAATGGGGGCGTTTTCAGATCAGAGCAGAGGCACGGCTGAATCCGTGCTTGAAGACCACAAATCTCGCCCCAACAGTGTCCCCAGCTCTCCTCCGGCATGTTCTGGAAATGGCTTCTCAACACAGTTGGCCCAGCACCAGTGGTACTTGCAAAAAAGCTCAGAGCAGATGTGTGGCTCACGCACAGTGTCTAACGTGTCTCTGAGTGGAGTAATATTCGAGAAGAGTCCGAGGACGGGGCAGACCTTTACAAAACACATACTTAAAAAAAACAAAACAAAAAAAAAAAAAACAAACCCTTCCAACCAAGCTTTCCAGCTTGTGTGCATATAAATCCTAGTCAGAGACACAAAGGCTGTGGTGGTGTGCATTTCATGTTTATTATTGGGGGCCCCCCCCATCACATTCGGCCTCCGGAGAGGTCACCGTGCTGACTCCGCCCGCCTCCCTTCCTTCCTCCTCCTCAGCTGGTCAGTCAAAGCATTTAAACTTGAAACCTCAGACCCTTTCTTCTCAAAACCCAGATGTGCTCAGCTGGAGAGAGGAAAGGGCCCCTGGGCACCCCCGTGGAATGCAGAGTGGATGCATAGTAAGGGGGCCAGATGGACGAGCGGGCCCCCGGCTGGCCCTGTCCAGCCCTCCCTGGCTCTGATTTCTCACTGGGCTCATGTGGACCACAGCCTTTCACCTAGAAGGAGGGCCATACTGCTTGATTAGATGCCCAGGGCTGAGTGCCTCACAGGACCCAGTTATGTTATCTCAGAGGAACTTAGCACTCTCCCCCTTCCGTACCCCCTCCCTGCCCCCACCTCATCTGAACTCATTCAGCCCTAAATGAGAACGCTGTCCTTAGGGACCTCCTGATCTGAGAGACAGCCTGCCACCTCACCTTCTCATGGGTGTACTAATACTTCTAATGCTCGTAACAGGACGTCTAACAACACCCCTAATACTTCTGAGGGTGTGTCTAATACTTCCAACAATGCTTCTAACAGCACTTCTAAGAACTCTCCTAATTCTTCTAATAGTGTGTCTGATACGTCTAATGATGCTTCCAACAATACTTCTAACAATGCTTCTAACAGGACTTCTAAGAACACTCCTGATTCTTCTAATAGTGTGTCTGGTACTTCTAATGATGCTTCCAACAATACTTCTAAGAACACTCCTAATTCTTCTAATAAATAGTGTGTCTGATACGACTAATGATGCTTCCAACAATGCTTCTAGCAGTACTTCTAAGAACACTCCTGATTCTTCTAATAGTGTGTCTAATACTTCTAACAATGCTTCTAACAGCACTTCTAAGAACTCTCCTAATTCTTCTAATAGTGTGTCTAATACTTCTAACAATGCTTCTAACAGTACTTCTAAGAACACTCCTGATTCTTCTAATAGTGTGTCTAATACTTCTAACAATGCTTCTAACAGCACTTCTAAGAACTCTCCTAATTCTTCTAATAGTGTGTCTGATACGTCTAATGATGCTTCCAACAATACTTCTAAGAACACTCCTAATTCTTCTAATAAATAGTGTGTCTGATACGACTAATGATGCTTCCAACAATGCTTCTAGCAGTACTTCTAAGAACACTCCTGATTCATCTAATAGTGTGTCTAATACTTCTAACAATGCTTCTAACAGCACTTCTAAGAACTCTCCTAATTCTTCTAATAGTGTGTCTAATACTTCTAACAATGCTTCTAACAGTACTTCTAAGAACACTCCTGATTCTTCTAATAGTGTGTCTAATACTTCTAACAATGCTTCTAACAGCACTTCTAAGAACTCTCCTAATTCTTCTAATAGTGTGTCTGATACGTCTAATGATGCTTCCAACAATACTTCTAAGAACACTCCTAATTCTTCTAATAAATAGTGTGTCTGATACGACTAATGATGCTTCCAACAATGCTTCTAGCAGTACTTCTAAGAACACTCCTGATTCATCTAATAGTGTGTCTAATACTTCTAACAATGCTTCTAACAGCACTTCTAAGAACTCTCCTAATTCTTCTAATAGTGTGTCTAATACTTCTAACAATGCTTCTAACAGTACTTCTAAGAACACTCCTGATTCTTCTAATAGTGTGTCTAATACTTCTAACAATGCTTCTAACAGCACTTCTAAGAACTCTCCTAATTCTTCTAATAGTGTGTCTAATACTTCTAACAATGCTTCTAACAGTACTTCTAAGAACACTCCTGATTCTTCTAATAGTGTGTCTGGTACTTCTAATGATGCTTCCAACAATGCTTCTAACAATGCTTCTAACAGGACTTCGAATACTTCTGGCCATGCTCCCCATACGTCTGATGCTAATATTAAAGGAGTGCTAACCACGTTGGCATCCGTTGTTGTTCCAGGGGCTGCTACCAATGCGCGGGGTGTATTCACACACGTTCTTTCTCTGGTCTCTCCGTCCCCACCTCGACAATGTGCCCCTCATCACAGCCACCACGAGCGGCCTCCACTCCCTCTGGACAACTTGCATTTTCAGCTTCTGTAAACTCCGACCCATCACTCTCCTCACTTGGGCCTCGGCTTCCTTAATTTTGAACCCAGGCAATCCAATAACATCTCGTATTGATTAAGTCCAGTGGGTTTTGAAACTACTGAAAGAGTTCCTTTCTTCCTTCCTTTCTTCTTCCCTTTTCATTCCTTCCTTCCTTCCTTCTTTCCTTTCCCATCCTTCCTTTCCCTTCCTTCCTTCCTTTCCCACCCTTCCTCCCTTTCTCATCCTTCCTTTCCCTTCCTTCCTTCCTTTCCCATCCTTCATTTCCCTCCCTCCCTTCCTTCCTTCCTTCCTTCCTTTGGTCCTTCGTTCCTTCCTTCCTTCCTTCTTTCCTTTCCCATCCTTCCTTTCCCTTCCTTCCTTCCTTCCTTCCTTCCTTCCTTCCTTCCTTCCTTCCTTCCTTCCTTCTTTCCTTTCCCTTCCTTCCTTCCTTCCTTCCTTCCTTTCTTCCTTCCTTCCTTCCTTTCCCATCCTTCCTTTCCCTTCCTTCCTTCCTTCCTTCCTTCCTTCCTTCCTTCCTTCCTTCCTTCCTTCCTTCCTTCCTTTCCCATCCTCCCTCCCTTGCCAGTGTTTGGCATACTTTCCTGTTACTATTGTCCACCTGATGTTGGCCAGGGGGTGATGTCCACCCTCTGCTCATGCCATCGTTTTCCCCTGCCATCATGGAGCTTCCCCTCGAGTCTGTAAGCCAAAATAAACCTCAGTTTTCCTACAAGCTGCTCTGATTGGGTGATTTCTACCAGCAATGCCAACCTGACTGCCACACCATGGGTTTCTGACTTGGTGCCCAGGACAAGGTATGAGTGAGGGTTAGGGATGACCTTAAATTTCTGATCCTTCTGCTTCCACCTCTCAAGGCATACATCACCAGATCCACTTAAAAGGTGTTTTTGTTGTTGTTGTTTATTTTTATTTATGTACTTGAGAGAGACAGGGAGAGAGAGAGAGAGAGAATGGGTGCATCAGGGCCTCCAGCCACTGCAAACGAACTCCAGATGCGTGCGCCCCCTTATGCATCTGGCTTACGTGGGTCCTGGGGAATCGAACCTCAAACAGGGGTCCTTAGGCTTCGCAGGCAAGCGCTCAACTGCTAAGCCATCTCTCCAGCCCCAGATCCACTTTTATGTGGTGCTGGTGATCCAGTCTAGGGCTTTCTGCATGCTAAGCATGTTTTACCAACTGAGATACATCCCAGACCCTGTTTTCATTCTACATGTGATTTTCAATTTCTGACACCAATGTGTCTCTTCTGACAAGAAAATACTGAGGCTGACCATGAGACTGCATTCATGCATGTGGATTAGTAGATATTTAAAAATATTTATTCCTTTCTACTTATTTAAAAGAAAGAGGCAGGGCTCGAGAGATGGCTTAGTGGTTAAGCGCTTGCCTGTGAAGCCTAAGGACCCCGGTTCGAGGCTCGATTCCCCAGGACCCACGTTAGCCAGATGCACAAGGGGGCACACGCGTCTGGAGTTCGTTTGCAGTGGCTGGAAGCCCTGGCGCGCCCATTCTCTCTCTCTCTCTCTCTCTCTCTGCCTCTTCCTCTCTCTGTCTGTCACTCTCAAATAAATTAAAAAAAAATATTAAAAAATAAAGGAAGAGGCAGAGAGAAAGAAAGAGAGAATGGGTGCGCCAGGGCCTCTAGCCACTGCCAGTGAACTCCAGATGCATGCGCCACCTTGTGCATCTGGCTTACGTCGGTCCTGGAGAACGGAACCTGGGTCCTTAGGCTTCGCAGGCAAGCGCCTTAACCACTAAGACATCTCTCCAGCCCCAGAATTAGCAGATTTTTGATGCTAAGCCTGGAACCAGTCCGCTTGGCCCGTTTGTTTTCTGTAACCTCTCCCTCGCCCCCACTGAGACTTGCAGAAGGGGTGTGGCACATGGTGGGTCATTCTCCCCAATGACCCCACACCCTATCACTTGGAAGTACTTACACAGGAACTGGGAGTCTGGCTGAAAAGAAAGCTCCAGTTTTGCGTTCAGGCAGGTTTAAGACCGGATTCCTGATCTTTTTAGTTTTGTAGTTCCAACAAGTTACCTACTTTCTCTGGTCTTAACCGGATCATGTATCTGAAAACACTTACCTGACTGGGTTACTAAGTTTAAAAACACACTATTTTTCTAAGGTTGCGTTTCCTCTTAACTCTTCTTCCTGGTCCACACCTCTTTCTGACCAAGAATCTGTTTCTCAATCTAATAAAGAGATCTAGGGAGTATGTTTGCAGCAATTTTTTTTAAAATTTTTTTTTTACCAAAGACATTTATTGGGCCATAAAAAAAAACAATGTTAACATTTTTACCCACTTGTTGGGACATGAAGTTCTACGATTTCTTTTTATGGGTAAGCTTGTTTTTCTTCAATTTTTTTTTTTTTCTTCAGCACTCAAAGTTGCTCCAAATATGGTAACAGTAAATCATTCCGACTAGGTTCATGCGAACCGTAGTTTTTAGGCACTCTCCTGTCCCCCTCGCTCTTCCTTGACACAGAGGATTATCCAAGAGTCATTATCCTTAGAATCATTGCTTTGCACATATGCAGGGGTTCCTAGTGACATAGGTCTTGCCTGGCTGATCTGTGACGACCATGAGAAGCATGTAATTTGATCCCTAGTTTTCTTCGCTTGCAGATCTCTTGCTGGAGAGAGAGCTCAGCTATTGCTTTTGTGGAACAGGTCTTAACACTTCTCAACTTTACCAAACTTCCTCCCCGACTGTTCTTTCCTCAAAAACACGCTTGCTGCTTCCCCTTTCATCAAAGGCCGTGTTCCATTAGGGTTTCTTTCTTCCCGCTTTCAGTCAAACCTGACTGTCACCTCCTCTTCTCCCTCTGACCTGTCTAGATTCACGATTCTCTACGGACTACCTGACTTTCCTAACCCCAGTGACAGTTGTGATGTGGCCTCCCAAGTGGCAAATGCTTGCTTTTTACAGCCAGCCTTGAAAAATCCCTTCTTCAGAAAGAAGGGAATTTTAGAAGCATTTAGGGGCTGGAGAGATGGCTTAGCGGTTAAGCGCTTGCCCGTGAAGCCTAAGGACCCCGGTTCGAGGCTCGATTCCCCAGGACCCACATAAGCCAATTGTACAAGGGGGCGCACTTGTCTGGAGTTCGTTTGCAGTGGCTGGAAGCCCTGGCGTGCTCATTCTCTCTCTCTCTCTCTCTCTCTCTCTGCCTCTTTCTCTGTCTGTCGCTCTCAAATAAATAAATAAAAATAAACAAAATGTTCTTTAAAAAAGAAGAAGCATTTTGGGCCAGTGATATGGCTCAGAGGTTAATGAATTTGCCTGAAAAACCTAATGACTCGGGTATCCACATAAAACCAGGTTGCATGCATAAAGTGGTGCATGTGTCTGGAGTTTGTTTGCAGCAACTAGAAGCCCTGGCATGCTCGCTCTCTCTCTCTCTCTCTCTTCTGTTTGCAAGTAAATACATATATATATATATATATATATATATATATATATATATAAGCATTTGTGGCCTGGAGGGATGGCTTTGCAGTTAAGGCGTTTGCATACAAAGCTAAAGGACCCAGGTTCGATTCCCCAGGACCCACGTGAGCCAGATGCACAAGGGGGCGCACGCGTCTGGAGTTCGTTTGCAGTGGCTGGAGGCCCTGGCGCGCCCATTCTCTCTCTCTCTCTCCCTCTTCCTCTGTCAAATAAAAAAAATAGATAAAGAAATAAAGCATTTGTAATTGTTACACAACCTGGCTATCATGATTCTGACAACACATGTTAGTTGCAGCAATATGTGGAGAAATCTCAAGAGGTCGCTGCCATGGTCAATAGAAGTGGTGTGATATATAACTCAGGGGCGCCCCAGCCATGGGACATTTGGTGCCAGGACCATGCGACATGGCTTAGGGTGACTGACAGCCATAAATAACATGGAATTACATGGCAAGAAAGCTATCTTCTTTGCCCAAGTATAATTATCTTGGCTGTGTCAGGATAGTAGTAGGCTGTAATACCTCTCTGGCATTTCCTAATCTCTCTCTCTCTCTCTCAATCGCTCTCTCTCACTGGGGGTCAAACCCAGGGATTTACTATGCCTGGTCAATACTCTATTCCCGAGCTACATTCCCAGCCTCCCAGTCCCATTTGTGAGCAGAGATAGCAGGCATTGAAGTCAGACCCACAAGAGAATCCGCAAGCTAGCACGTATTGATTCTCTTGTGCACGTGGGGGCTCATGTTGAAGTGTGGGTGTGCGGGGCTGCAGAATGCGTGCGGAAGTCAGAGGAAAGCCCTGGTTGTTGCTCCACATCGCTTGCCTCGACACAGGGTCTCCCTCGGTTCCTCACTGCATTCTCCGGGCTCACTGGCCTGCAAAGATCCTAAGAGATCACCCTGTCTCCATCGCCCACCTTGCCATAGATGTGCTGGGATTACAGATGCCCACTATAGTGTCTGGTCTTGTGTGTTGTCTCAGGAGATCCAAACCCAGCTTCTCGTGTTGCCACAGCCAACACTGTATCCAGGGAACCACAGCTCCATCCCCCATGAGACTAGTACTTATGGGTATTTTTTTTAATTAAAAAAAATATTTTCTGAGGTTCTTTATGGGTGAACTTCTGTTCTGTTTACAGGGCTGACACGAAGTAGCCTTATAAATACCATCATAGGATCAGAACAACCATGTTAAGGGCTGGGAAGCTGGTAATCCAACAAATTCCCTTTTAATACAATTCATTCTATCAGTACTGTCCCTGTAGAGAACCCTGACTAATACCCAAGGTAAGCAAGATGCACAAAGTGGTGCATGCATCTGGAGTTGATTTGAAACAGCTAGAAGTCCTGGCTCATTCTCTCTCTCCTTACAAGTAAATGAATAACAATATATTGTTTTAAAGATTTAAGACATTGAATAAAGAAATTAAAGAAGACACCAGAAGACAGAGCAATCTCCAATATCTCATACTATGAAAATTAATCTTAGACAAAATAATCTTTGGATTCATTGTAATCTTCATCAGCCTTCGAATGCCATTTCTTCACAGAAATAGTAAAAGAAAAAAAACCAGGGCATGGGGAGATGACCCAGGGATTAAAGGAGTTCACTTGCAAAGTCTGCCAACCTGGGTTCTCACTTCTCCAGAAGCAGCATGAAGCCAAGCAGGCTTTTGTTGGCAGTGGTAAGAGACACACACATACCAGTGCACATACCCAAATAAAATTATTTTTGAAAAGAAAAACAGGGGCTGGGGAGATGGCTTAGTGGTTAAGGTGCTTGCCTGCAAAGCCAAAGGACCTGGGCTTGATTCCCTGGGACCCACGTAAGCCAGAAGCACAAGGTGGCTCATGCATCTGGAAGTCCTTTGCAGTGGCTGGAGGCCCTGGTGTGCCCATTCTCTCTCTCTAAAATAAAGAAATAAATATTTTTTTTTAATTTTTTTGTTATTTTTATTTATTTATTTGAGAGTGACAGACACAGAGAGAGAAAGAGGCAGAGAGAGAGAATGGGCGCGCCAGGGCTTCCAGCCACTGCAAACGAACTCCAGATGCGTGTGCCCCCTTGTGCATCTGGCTAACGTGGGTCCTGGGGAATCAAGCCTCGAACCGGGGTCCTTAGGCTTCACAGGCAAGCGCTTAACCGCTAAGCCACCTCTCCAGCCCAGAAATAAATATTTTTTAAAAAGAAAAATACATGAAATATACATTTCACACGGAGGAACAAAAAGGACTCCAGATCCCCAGAGCACTGGAGTGAGTAGAACAATGCTGAAGATATCACCAGATCTGATTTCACATTATGCCAGAGACCTAGTAATGAAAACAACATGGTACTGGCACGAAACTGACGTGGAAACCAATCGAATGGGACGGAGAGAGCCCACGTATAAAGGCAGGCAGCTATAGCCCCTCATTTTTTGACAAAGACGCCAACAGTCAATCTTGAAGCAAAGCCAGCATTTTCAACAATTGGTTCGGGAGCAGCTGGATACCCTGACGTGGGGGAGTGAATTTAGATCCCTATTTTTCACCCGGCACACACACACACGCAAAAAAAATCAACTTCCAAATGGATCAAATACCTGAATTTAAGACCTGAAACTTGGGGGCTGGAGAGATGGCTTAGCGGTTAAGTGCTTGCCTGTGAAGCCTAAGGACCCCGGTTCAAGGCTCGATTCCCCAGGACCCACATTAGCCAGATGCACAAGGGGGTGCACACGTCTGGAGTTTGTTTGCAGTGGCTGGAAGCCCTGGCACGCCCATTCTCTCTCTATATATATATCTGCCTCTTTCTCTCTCTCTCTCTCTCTCTCTCTCTCTCTGTCACTCTCAAATAAATAAATAAAAATGAACAAAAAAGAATTAAAAAAAAAAAAAAAAGAAGACCTGAAACTTGGAACGTTTCAACTGCTGGTGAGGATGTGATCAAAAGGGAATGCTCTACACTTCTCATAGGGACGTAAACTAGCCCAGCCACTATAATCATCAGTAGGGATGTTTCAAAAAAAAAAAAAAAAGTGGGGCTGGAGAGATGGCTTAGCGTTTAAGCGCTTGCTTGTGAAGCCTAAGGACCCCGGTTCGAGGCTCGATTCCCCAAGACCCACGTTAGCCAGATACACAAGGTGGTGCATGCATCTGGAGTTCGTTTGCAGTGGCTGGAGGCCCTGGTATGCCCATTCTCTCTCTCTCTCTGTTGCTCTCAAATAAATAAATAAAAATAAACCAAAAATTAAAAACAAGTGATCTTCCATATGACCGTGCTATACCACTCCTGGTATTTACCCAAAAGACAAAGTCAACATATGATAGAGATTACTTGGACACCAATGTTTACTGCAGTACTGTTGGCAGCAAGTTATGGGACCAACCTAGAAATCTGACAACAGAGGGATGGAGAAACATGCACGCGACAGAACGTTTTCCAGCCATGAAGGGTGAAGTTCAATTGTCGGCAGGAAGACGGATGCAACTGGAGATGATCGTTAAGCAGGTGAAACGGTCTCAGGCCGACAAATACGTTTTCTCTCGTTTGTGGGTCCTAGGTTTATATAGAGAGGTAAAGTCACACACGTACATATGATATGAAAGAAGAAGTGAGACTGTGTAGGGGGACAGAGAGGACTACTGGGAGAGGGGAGGGGCCAGAACCGGGACAGTAGTAGGTATGGGGGTAATTGGATGAACTTGTAATATATGCTCGCATGCAAAGTTAAGAGTTAAAATTAAAAAAATAATAATGTGACAGAAATGATAAGTGCATGGCATAGTACTTGACACAGAGCAAATACTCCCGATTGGCAGCTTCCTTTGCCTGTTTAAAATCACTATTTCAAGCAGGGCGTGGTGGCGCACACCTTTAATCCCAGCACTCGGGAGGCAGAGGTAGGAGGATTGCTGTGAGTTCGAGGCCACCCTCAGACTCCATAGTGAATTCCAGGTCAGCCTGGGCTAGAGTGAAACCCTACCTCGAGAAAACCAAAACCAACAACTACAACAAAATAAATAAATAAATAAATAAATAAATAAATAAAATCACTATTTCACTCTTGGAACTTCAACAAGAGCAGAGTCAAGGTCTGAGTAGTGACTACGGGGAAACAGAGTCATGGACCCATTTGTAGCCGTTAATACATGTTCTTATGATTATAACTGTCGTTTCAGGGTGAAACAATTCTTAACTATCAAATGCAGCTCTCAAAAGCATAAGAAAGGGCTGGAGAGATGGCTTAGCGGTTAAGCGCTTGCCTGTGAAGCCTAAGGACCCCGGTTCGAGGCTCAACTCCCCAGGACCCACGTTAGCCAGATACACAAGGTGGTGCATGCGTCTGGAGTTCGTTTGCAGTGGCTGGAGGCCCTGGTGCACCCATTCTCTCTCTCTCTCTGTCACTCTCAAACAAATAAATAAAAATGAACAAAAAAAATTTAAAAAGCTTAAGAAATACGCTCACATGAGAATAGTTGAGGGGAAAAAAAATTATAGGATTTCCTGACTGAGTCAGTGTGAACTCCCCTCCCCCACCGCCATGCCTTCTTCAACACTGCCTCCCTTCGTCTCCCAAAGGTGCCTCTGGTGTGCGTCTTGTCTCTCCCATTCCCTCCTCTCAAAATCTCTGCTATCCTGTGCCTGGGCATTCCGTACCACCGGTCTGCACGCTGTCTTTACGGGCACCGTGAAATTCCCTTGCTTGTGACGGTCTACCCCTGGTCTGTCCACTCTGTTACCCATCCCTCCAGGGCCTTTCGTCCTGTGTCAGCCCCTCTTTCATTGCTGGGAGGAAATAGCCAGCCAGAACCCAGTTAGGGCTTGATCCAGCTAACATTTTCAGAGGGTAGAGTTCACCATGGAGGGGAAGGCTTGCAGTATATCTTCACACTGGCAGGGAGGAAGGAGAGAGAGAAAGAGGGAAGTGGAGTCATTGGGAGACATTTTATATTCAAACCTTTCAAATGCCTCATATAAGTTGTACTCTACCTTCTCCTTAAGCCACATGATGAGTTACATTGCCCCCTTTCCTGTAAAAAAATATTTTTATTTATTTATTTGAGAGAGAGAGAAAGAGACAGAGAGAGAATGGGCACACCAGGGCCTCCAGCCATTGCAAATGAACTCCAGACGCATGCGTCACCTTGTGCATCTGGCTTACGTGGGTCCTGGGGAATCGAACCAAGGTCCTTTGGCTTTGCCCGCAAGTGCGTTAACCACTAAGCCATCTCTCTAGCCCACATTGCCCCCTTTGTTCCTGCAGAACCTTTCCAGACACTCATGCCTTCGCTCCCATAGCTCCAAGTCTGACCCCTCCCTATGGCCCTGCCTCTGCTTCTAGCTCCCCCTCATTCTTCAAGACTCACATCAGCGGTTCCCTTCTTGGGATATTCTTCTCTGATGCTTGCCCAAACCTCAAATTAGGCTAAGTTTCGTGATTACACACTTCCTTTCATTTTAAACATTTATCTGTGGTTGAACTCACCAGACGATAGTCCATGGGAGAAACAGCATTCCTGGCTGTGTTCAGCATTTTGCCCCCAGTTCCAAATGCAACCAGCAATGGGCAGGGTAAACACTCAGCAAATATTCGTTGATACAGTGAAATGTGTTTTTGAATAAACTAAAAGAATCATTTGTCCTCACCACGCTAGAATTTTCCTTGTTTATTGTCTTAATTTTAATATTATATAAAACGCACATAACATAAAAATTGTCATTCATGAGCCTGGCGTGGTGGCGCACGCCTTGAATCCCAGCACTCAGGAGGCGGACGTAGGGGGATCGCCGTGAGTTCGAGGCCACCCTGAGACTGCAGAGTGAATTCCAGGTCAGCCTGGGCTAGAGCGAGACCATACCTTGAAAAATCAAAGAAAAAAAAAAACAAAAAAAAATTACTCTTCATGATCTTTAGTTCATTCAACGTGTGCGACCATGCCCACCATCAAGTTCCTGAAGATTGTCATCATCCCAAGAGGAAACTTCATACACATTAATCAGTCACTCCCTATTTCCCACTACTCACTGGCAACCTTGAATCTACTTTCTTTATATTTTATTTATTTATTTGAGAGAAAGAGAGAGAGAGAGAGAGGAAGATAGAAAGAGAGAATGGTGGGCTAGAGAGATGGCTTAGCAGTTAAGCACTTAACCTATGAAGCCTGAGGACCTTGGTTCAAGGTTCGATTCCCCAGGACCCACGTGAGCCAGATGCACAAGGGGGCGCACGCGTC
The DNA here is from genome assembly GCA_036346955.1 of Dipus sagitta. Classification (NCBI taxonomy): domain Eukaryota; kingdom Metazoa; phylum Chordata; class Mammalia; order Rodentia; family Dipodidae; genus Dipus; species Dipus sagitta. The sequence continues at coordinate 35,299,104 of CM070789.1, forward strand.
TGGAGTTTGTTAGCAGTGGCTGGTGGCCCTGGCACACCCATTCTCTCTCTACCTCTTTCTGTCTCTCAAATAAATTATATATATATATATATATATATATATATATATATATATATATATATATATTAATTTGCCAAGTGTAACCTATGGATGGCCTTGGCAAAGCCATTTGCTCAGATACCAGATCTCCTTCTATGAAGCGTATCAGTCAAGCTCCCGTCCCGTATTGTTCCAGAACAGGTTTGTGGAGCTAGGCAATTTGGAAAATGCCCACCTTCAGTCATAGCAGCAGGCGTACTTTGGAAGTGGCTTTCTGTTCAGGCTGCTCTGAGCCACGGGTCAGGCGGGCGAACCCATGATTATTTATACATAAGTCTATGATCATTTGTCATCATTTCACACCACCTGGCAAAGATCGAGTCGAAAATAACCCACCTGGTAGACATTACACTTTGATCAAAAGTCGGACCACGTGGGATGCTCTTGATTGGACAATTGACCCGTGAGTCTGCGGAACTGAAAAATACACTCAGAGCTATTTTCTGTACTTGCAAAATACAGATCTCTCTTTTCCGTGCCTTGGCAGAACCCGAGCTTCATGGCAGGTTCTCGTGGGAAACTTCCAGATTTGCTCGGCATTTGGTGTTAGCGAAAAGGACGGTGAGTCAGCGACAGGAGCCGAGCTCTGCCCAGATTGGAGTCTCTGACATTCTGAGGAACAGCAAGAAGGCTATTTGGGGGGCATGGGGGGGGGGGGCGGCGGCAGGAAAGCTGGTCTGTAACTGTTCCAAAAGTCTTGCTGTCAGTGTGCTGGAGAGATGGCTTAGCGATTAAGGTGCTTGCCTGCAAAGCCAAAGGACTGAGGTTCGATTCCCCAGGACCCACGTAAGCCAGATGCACAAGGTGGAGCATGCATCTGGAGTTCGTTTGCAGCAGCTAGAGGCCCTGAAACACCCACTCTCTCTCTCTCCCTGCCTCCTTCTCTCTCTCAGATAAATAAATAAAAATAAAATATTTTTGAACAAAGAAATAAAACCAGGCGTGGTGGCGCATGCCTTTAATGCCAGCACTCCAGAGGCAGAGCTGTAGGAAGATGGCAGAGAGTTCAAGGCCACCCTGAGACCACATAGTGAATTCCAGGTCAGCCTGGGCTAGAGCGAGACCCTACCTCAGGAAAAAAGAAAAATAAGAGCACATCATTTCAATATTCAATCGCTTTTTAGTTATTCACTCACCATTAAACTACTCAGGAAAAAAAAACAAACACAGGCCTTTTGGTGCAAGAATGACATTAGAGGGCTGGAGAGATGGCTTAGCTGTTAAGCGTTTGCCTGTGAAGCCTAAGGAGCTCAGTTCGAGACTCGATTCCCCAGGACCCACGTTAGCCAGATGCACAAGGGGGCGCACGCGTCTGGAGTTTGTTTGCAGTGGCTGGAAGCCCTGGCGCGCCCATTCTCTCTCTCTCTCTCTTCCTCTTTCTTTCTCTCTCTCTCTCTGTCACTCTCAAATAAATAAAAATAAACAAAAAAGAATGTTTAAAAAAAAAGAATGGCATTAGATCCCAATAGTGTGGAGGGGATGTCGAGTCAGTCTCTTAGCTCTTGAGGAATTTATGGTCTGAAGGAGAATGTGATCGTAGACATTACAGGACCAGAGAGCTTATGGCCAGTTCTCCTTAAGAGATCCAAGGGCTTAGGCGCAAAGGATAGACAGGCAGGCAGGCTAGGACCCAAGGGAGGACTATAGGCACTTGTTGGTCGAGGAGAATCTCCAAGCAGAGGACAAGGCAGGCAGAGGCAAGAAGCTTCCCCCTGAGTTGGAGAAGCCAGAGTCATCCGGTGTCTGGCATACCAGGTGCCAAATGAGAGATGTGAGAGTGTCAAGGGCACTTCACCTTCAGGCCTGGCATCTCAGGTCCGGTGTGGCTGGCATTGGCCTATCCGTGGCAGGAGGTCATAGAAGAGATTTAGGAGGGCAAGGTGGTGAGGTGACGAGCCTGTGACTTGTTTATTTAGGAAAATCACTAGTCAAGTAGGACAAAATCGTCAGAAATGGTCGCAGAAAGGCGTTGACGCGATTGGAAAGACGTGTGGTTTTTTAAAAATTTTTTTGTTTATTTTTATTTATTTATTTGAGAGCGACAGACAGAGAGAAGAAGAGAGAGAGAGAGAGAAATAGAGAATTGGCGTGTGCCCCCTTGTGCATCTGGCTAATGTGGGTCCTGGGGAATTGAGCTTCGAACCGGGGTCCTTGGACTTCACAGGCAAGCTCTTTCTGCTAAGCCATATCTCCAGCCCATCTCTTATGCTTTTTTTTTTTAAAAAAATTGTTATTCATATTTATTTATTTGAGAGAGAGAGAAAAAGAGATACAGAAATAGGCAGGTAGAGAGAAAAAGAGAGTGAGAGAGAGAGAATGGGTGCGCCAGGGCCTCCAGCCATTGCAAACGGACTCCAGATGCGTGCGCCCCCTTGTGCATCTGGCTTCCGTGTGTCCTGGGGAGTCGAACCTGGGTCCTTTGGCTTTGCAGGCAAGTGCCTTAACTGCTAAGCCATGTCTCCAGCCCCTCTTATGCTGTTTTAATACTCACTATATAGTAAGCCTATAGTTTCACTACTTGATTATAACAACTCTTTGTCAGGTTCTCAGTAAACTCCAAGCATCGTTCAAAGTCTTGCAGGAAGTTGTTTGACTTAATCTTTCCCTTTTAATCTTGTAGGAAACACTCCGTTGTCGTATGAACTGTGAGGCTAAAGGATTAAGGCTCTAAGGGGTAAATTACCAAGGTTGTGCTGTACGCGTATTTTACAGAGCCTGACCATAAACCCTTGGTAAAGAGAATCCGATGCCTTCCGGGCAGCCATTCCAGTTTCGTTAGGCTTCAGCTGGTGCCTGTACGTGCATCTCGTCACATCCCAGCATGACTGGGACCCAGATGTGGAGGAGCAGTGTCCTCGGGAAAGAGGAGGGGATCTGAGGCTTAGATCAAGACCCGGCAGCTTCCAGAACCTGTTTCTAGATTTGTGTTTCCCGGGATGGATGGATGGATGGATGGAGGACATTATTTAGTGTTGTGTCTAAAACTAGTCACTGGCAATAGGCCTTTGCATGACATTAAGGTTAGAACTCTGTTTGACCAAGTGCTGGAATGACCGTGCAGATTCACAGCTTTCTGAAAGAAGGAAGTTTTATCCCTAAGTGACAAAACCCTGTTCTTTTATTGCTAATTGGTACTTAGCTCAAAGACCAAATGAAAGGACTCAGTAATCCCACGTTTTCTTCTCACAAAAAAAATCACACTTCTGGGCTGGAGAGATGGCTTAGCGGTTAAGCGCTTGCCTGTGGAGCCTAAGGACCCCGGTTCAAGGCTCGATTCCCCAGGACCCACGTTAGCCAGATGCACAAGGGAGCGCACGCGTCTGGAGTTCGTTTGCAGTGGTTGGAAGCCCTGGTGCTTATTCTCTCTCTCTCTCTCTGTGTCTTTCTCTCTCTGTCTGTCACTCTCAAGTAAATAAATAAAAGTAAAATAAAAATTTAAAAACCAGTATAAGAGAATAACATAAATGTCATTATAGAACTGAGGAGAAAGAATTCATTTGAAAATTAGAGGAGATGGAAGAGACAGCATAAAAGTTCATTTCCTAGTACACACACACACACACACACACACACACACACACACACACACAAAGAAAAGGTAGAAAAGAGTAAAATGCTTCATCTTTGTTTTCCTCTTTCATACAGCCCCATCCTTCTCTACTTTACATACGGTGAGTACCTTCAGATCTTACGACAAACCTTGAGACATTTTCCAGCCGCACTTGCATCCAGGCTGAGCCTCTCCCGAGTCCCCTGAGCCCTCCTGCCTTGTCATTACCCTGCAGTGATATGTCGTCAGGGCGCTGTTTCTTGGCCACGTGGGCATGCTCTGTCTGGCTCTCTCTCCATCTGTACTGCGAACTTCTCTCAAGGAAGGCTGGTCTGGCCGGGCATTTAATCTCAGCACTCGGGAGGCAGAGGTAGGAGGATCGCCGAGAGTTCAAGGCCACCCTGAGAGGACTACATAGTGAATTTCAGGTCAGCCTGAGCCACAGTGAGACCCTACCTCGGAAAACCAAAAAAAAAAAAAAAAAAAGAAAGGCTGGTCTGATCCCTTCATCGCCGTATCCCCTGGGGCAAAGCGAACTGTTTGATACGGGCGTTAGCAGTCCTTAACTCACTGCTAGCCTGGACCTAGATCAACCTCGTCAGCCTGTCGAGTACTCAGGGACCCACGTGAAGACGTGGGTGACAGGGTATTCCAATGCGTGTTAAGGGATGGCGGAGGAATGGGAGGGCACAGGGGAGATGATGCCCAGACACGTGTGGGCAGCTTGTGTAAAAGGGTGGATTAGGAGATAGGGTGGGTAGAAGAAACTGCACAGAGAGTGCCCACCTACTGGTGGGTTAGAGAAAGGGGCAGGCGTGCTCCAAAACACGACCTGAGAAGACTCTGGAAGATGGGGTGGGCGGAGGGCTTCAGAGAAGCCACTGAAGCAGAAACAAGAAACAACTTTTTACTTTTGTCAACAGACCTCAGATCTAAGTTCCAGTCGGAGGGCTCGCACGAGAAGCTGTCGCAAGAGCAGTCAGTGAAGATTGAGAATCCTTCTGGAAGCCTCGCTCATTTCATGCCCCCGAGTTTCACGACTATGGCTGTTCATTGTCTTGCCGAGCCGAAGAGACTCCCGGGTTTTTCTCAATGGTTGCTTTTGCCGTGGCATCTTCAGACTGTAGCTCAAAGGCCGCACATTGCTCAGGTGTTTTTTTTTCATAATGTACTTAAAAAAAACAAACACAAAAAGCTGCTTCTCTGGCTATATTCATCATAAAAGTCCCCACTCCTGTCCTTGCTGAGCGAACATTTCATTAAAGCTTTGAATTCTGGGGCTGGAGAGATGGCTTAGCGGTTAAGTGCTTGCCTGTGAAGCCTTAGGACCCTGGTTCGAGGCTCGATTCCCCAGGACCCACGTTAGCCAGATGCACAAGGGGGTGCACGCGTCTGGAGTTCGTTTCCAGTGGCTGGAGTGGCCCATTTTTTTCTCTCTCTGTCTATCTGCCTCTTTTCTCTCTCTGTCTGTCTCTCTCCAATAAATAAATAAAAATAAGTTTTAGAAAGAGCTTTGAATTCTGCACTCAGGGAACAGTTTGAAATCTCTCGGGCCATCATATATTTCTCTGGGGTCGTGCCAAAGACAGAACGCAAGCAATCTTTATTTGAAGTCTAAGGTAGTAACTCCCTGTGACGTCCATCGCTCTACCCTGCTTGCATCTAGTTTTAGGTTCTATTTTCCTCAGCTGAAGTTATTCGTATAGGGTGTACCAACTACATTCTACACGACAACTGACCTTGTGCCCGCCTCTTTCAACTGTCTGTGCTGACTCTGAAAAGAAGAGAGCTTGACAAGACTCAACCAGAGTAATGCGATCAGGGGATACATCGGAGCCGGGAACAGGGACTGGGCTGGCAAAATACCAGAAAACAACTAGAGTCACTGGCGATGGTGTGGACGTAGTGGTAAAAATGTGGGTGCATTGGTGATGGTGTGCGAGACCCATTTATTGGGAAGGAACCCGTAGCTGGAACTGGGAACCAGGTCAGAATCGTGTGGAGACCAAGATTACGGTCCCCAATGACAAGCTCCCCCTGGTCTCCAATCAGAAGGAATGTTCTATTAATTAAAATTTTAAATCTTAACAATTTAAAGGTAATAAAAGTAATAAGGGAAATTCTAACTAGGAATAGTGCTGAAATAAACATGGAGTGCAAATGACTTTGGAACACTGATTTGATGTGTGTGTGTGTGTGTGTGTGTGTGTGTGTGTTTTGCTGGTAGTTTATTTCTAGTTTTTTTTTTTTTTTTTGTAAGGCACATTCACGCTACTTTCTAGAATATACTAATTTTCAGTCCCAGCAATAGGATATAAATAGCATATAAGAGTTGTGCTTTCTCTGCATCCTTGCTAAGATTATATTTTTAATTTTTTTAAAAAAGCCGTTCTGACTGAGGAGAGGATATGTCCTTGCTATTTACCCCCCTTTCCTGATGGATGAGTAGATGAGCATCTTTTCGTTTGCTTCTTAGCCAAACACGGTCTTCTTTTGAGAAATGCCTCATGCATATTATGTGCCCGGTTCCACTGGACTCTCCCGTCAAGTATGTTCTTTATAATTTTGAATCTTAACCCATTTTCAATAAAGAGTTCGCACATATTTTCTCCCATTTTGCACACCTCTCAATTCTGCTGTTTCCTTGGCTGTGCAGATATTTTTATTTGAATGTAATCCCGTTTGCCAATTTTTTGGCCTTTATTCCCTATGCTTTTAGGGTCATATCCAAAATCCTTTGCCCAGATCAATGTCGGAGCCTTGTTTCATCAAGGAGCTTCATGGTTTCAGGTCTTATGTTTAAATCTTTGACCCATTTTCAGTTGACTTTTTTTTAGTTTCTAATTTTTAAAATTTTTTATAATTAACAGCTTCCATGGTTGTAAACAATATCCCATGGTAATTCCTTCCCTCCCCCCACTTTCCCCTTTGCAACTCCACTCTCCATCATCTCCCCTCCCCCTCTCAATCAGTCTCTCTTTTATTCTGATGTCATGATCTTTTCCTCCTATTATGAGGGTCTTGTGTAGGTAGTGTCAGGCACTGTGAGGTCATGGATATCCAGGCCATTTTGTGTCTGGGGGGAGCACGTTGTAAGGAGTCCTACCCTTCCTTTGGCTCTTACATTCTTTCCGCCACCTCTTCCGCAATGGACCCTGAGCCTTGGGAGGTGTGATAGAGACAATTCAGGCTGAGCACTCCTCTGTCACTTCTCAGCACCATGGTGCCTTCTGAGTCATCCCAAGGTCACTGCCCTCTGAAAAGAGAAGCTTCTCTAATGAAAAAATGAGAGTAGCATTATTATATGGTTATGAACATTAAGAGAAGTGCTTACTGGGCATTTTGATGAGCATAGTACATACATTTAGCCAGACAGCAGATGTTACACCCCTAGGGCTCAGGACTACCCCTGTTGTAGGCTTTCAGTATAATTTTTAAAATTAATTTATTTTATTGTAGAGAGATCAAGCACAACAGAGATAGACAGACTCAGAGAGAGAATTGGTACTCTACGGCCTCAGCCACTGCCATTGAGCTCCAGACGCTTGCGCCACCTAGTGGGCATGTGTGACCTTGTGCTTGTCTCACCTTTGTGCGTCTGGCTTACGTGGGATCTGGAGAGTCGAACGTGGGTCCTGAGGCTTCTCAGGCAAGCGCCTTAACCTCTAAGCCATCTCTCCAGCCTTGAGTTGACTTTTTGTATATGACCAGGAGATACAAGGCACATGATTCTGCATCCTTCAGTAATTGAGTGTCCAGATCTCCAAGCACCAGTTATTGGAGAGACTGCCTTGTCTCCAGGGTAGGATCTCATACCCTTTTTCAGATGAGTGACATATAGCAAGAAACTTTTAAGTGGCCAAAGAGAAGCAAGCACGGGATATGATTTACACTGAGTGGCAGCTTGCATCGTTACAGAGCCGTCCGTGACATTCCAGTGAGCTCAAGTTTCCATTTTGATAGTCCTGCAGCACAATGGAGGGAGGAGATCAAAGCCAGCCTGTACTGTGGAGTGAACTGCACCCCCCTCTATAAATTCAGATGTTGAACCCCCCCCCAAACAGTGGTATTTTGAGAAGGGACTTTACGTAGTAATTAAGGTAAATTAGGTTGTAAGTATTGATCTGTAATCTAATAAGAATTGTGCCCTTGTAAATAGAGGAAGATCATTCATCCTCTCTCCCGATCTCTCTCTCTCTCTCTCTCTCTCTCTCTCTCTCTCTCTCTCACACACACACACACATACACATGAAGATAAAAGACTATGAATTCTGCGTATTGCTTTAGTCATGTTACTTATAACAGAAGTCAACTAAGCATGAGTAAATGTCAGAAACTCAATTTCATGGAAAGGGCACGTATCTAGAAAACAAGAGGTAGACAGATCGGGAACATGAGAGACATCTGTGTTTGTTGAATGATGCTATGTTTTTAAAGAATCTGTTGCCATTTGCTTAGTTAGTTTTAAAAATCATTTTATTAGACAGATTGGGAACGTGAGAGACATCTATGTTTGTTGAATGATGCTACATTTTTTTTAAACATTTTTATTTATTTATTTATTTGAGAGTGACAGACAGAGAGAGGAAGAGGCAGATAGAGACAGAGAGAGAGAATGGGCGCGCCAGGGCTTCCAGCCACTGCAAACAAACTCCAGATGCGTGCGCCCCCTTGTGCATCTGGCTAACGTGGGTCCTGGGGAATCGAGCCTCGAACCAGGGTCCTTAGGCTTCACAGGCTAGCACTTAACCGCTAAGCCATCTCTCCAGCCCCCGATGCTACATTTTTAAAGAATCTGTTGCCATTTGCTTAGTTAGTTTTAAAACTAATTTTATTATCTTCATTAAGTTCCAAGTTAAATGATCCTAAAGAAAAGAACTTGAGTGCTGATTAAAGAATATTGGCTAAACAAAGTGTGGTATATCCAGGGTCTATCAGGAGTGTTGAAACTTATTTTATTTTATTTATTTATTTATTTGGTTTTTTGAGGTAGGGTCTCACTCTAGTCCAGGCTGACCTGGAATTCACTATGCAGTCTCAGGATGGCCTGGAACTCATGGCGACCCTCTTAACTCTGCCTCCCGAGTGCTGGGATTAAAGGCGTGTGAGCCTTGTGGAAACTTTGAACATTGCCATAGAACATTGCCATCGGCAAATATGTTGGGTCGTATTCACAGATGTCACCGGATGTGCTGCCCCTGTTCGGACATGCCTGGAAGATTCTAGATGATGGATACTTTAAAATTATCTGCCTTAATGTGATTCCTCTGTTCTGTTGGGTTACTATTGTGATTTCCCACATGTACTATAGACTTGGGGGAAATCAGATTTTTATATTTTTTTTCTCTTATGTTTTACAATTTGGTGTTAGCTAGTATCATATATCTTCTTTTACTACCTACCTCTGCTTTTCGCCTCATTCAACTTCCAGTTCTTCATGGGTTCTAGTGAGCTTCCTCTTAGGTAAACTTAACAGTCTCACATCAACCAGTTGCAGTGTGGAAATCTCGGTGAGCTTTTGGGACTGCAAAAGTACACGCCTCTTACTTGACATCTGTAACATTTCTGACTCACTGATGTGCGGATTACTCATCACGACACATCATAAAAACCCAAAATCAACGAGGACACCATCTCCAAGAGGCAGAACCTTGGCAACGTTCCTTTGATTCTTGAACTTTCAGTTCCTCTCACCGGCCAGCTCTCAGAGGTCATCGTGAGGATTAAGTAAGAGCTTATAAAACGTGATTCTACCATGGTGCTGACCTACTCACTGTTACTCTGTTGCTAACCCTCAAATTGAGGATGGCTGTTTCCTCAAATCCCAGGGTTTTGGGGGTCCTGTTATGAAAAAAAAAAGATTACCCTCATATTCCTTCTGACTTTTAGCAACATCTGCCTCCTGAAGCTCCACAGGGATCCTTGAGAACGTGCTAAAAAGCTTACTTTTCAGGGGCTGGAGGGGTGGCTTAGTAGTTAAGGCGTTTGCTTGCAAAGCCAAAGAACCCAGGTTCGATTCCCCAGGACCCATGTAAGGCAGATACACAAGGTGGCACATGCTTCTGGAGTTTTTTTGCAGCGGCTGAAGGCCCTGGTGCATCCATTCTCCCTATCTACCTCTTTCTTTCTCTAGTAAATAAATAAAAATAAATTACTATTTAGTATGAGTCCTCCTCCTTTCTCCTTACTAGAACGTGGGATTCAGAGCCACTATGTTTTCTCTATGTTCCCAGACAATGGCCATTTACACACTGGTTAAAAATTGGATATGTAAGTACCGTCTTTGTTTTTCTTTTTTTAATATTTTATTTTTATTTGTTTATTTGACAGAGAGAAAGAGGGAGGGGAGGGAGAGAGAGAGAACAGGCACGCAGGGCCTCCAGCCACTGCAAACTCCGGATGCATGCACAACCTCCATCTTTGTCTTTCTGACAGAAGGTCCCTAGCTACCAGTGCCTGTGGGAATGATGCATTTTCCTTGCTCTTTTGGACATTAGAACTGGACATCAGACCACTGACCACTTTCTCTACTCTAGAGGCAGAAAGGGTTTTTTTTTTTTTTTCTTAACTTTTTTTGTTTGTTTGTTTGTTTTTTGTAGTAGGATTTCACTCTAGCCCAGGCTGACCTGCAATTCACTATGTAGTCTCAGGGTAGCCTCAAACTCATGGGGATCCTCCTATCTCTGCCTCCTGAGTGCTGGGATTAAAGGTGTGCACCACCACGCCTGGCTCCTTAACTTTTTTTTTTTTTTTTTTCAAGGCAGGGTCTCGCGCTAGTCCAGGCTGACCTGGAATTCACTATGTAGTCTTGGGGTGGCCTTGAACTCACGATGATCCTCCTACCTCTGCCTCCTGAGTGCTGGGATTAAAGGTGTGCGCCACCATGTCCAGCTTTCCTTTACATTTCTTATTGATGACTTTCATAATTATAGACAATAAACCATGATAATTCCCTCCCTTCCATCACTTTCTCCTTCAAAAGTCCACCACCATCATATCCCCTCCCTCTCTTAATCAGTCTCTCTTTTATTTTGATGTCATCATCTTTTCCTCCTATGATGATGGTCTTGTGTAGGTAGTGTCAGGCACTATGAGGTCATGGATATCCAGGCCATTTTGTGTCTGGGGGGAGCACGTTGTAAGGAGTCCTACCCTTCCTCTGGCTCTTACATTCTTTCTGCCACCTCTTCCGCAATGGACCCTGAGCCATGGAAGGTGTGATAGAGATATTGTAGTGCTGAGCACTCCTGTCACTTCTTCCTAACACCATGGTGCCTTCTGAAGGTCACTGCCATCAGAAAAGAGAAGGTTCTCTAGCCAAAAGTGAGAGTAGCATTAATATAAGGGTATGAACATTGAGAGAAGTGCTTACTGGGAAGTTCAGTGAGCATAATACGTGTATTTAGCCAGACAAGGGCAGGCATGACACTCCTAGGGCTCATGACCTCCCTGGCCATAGGCTTTTGATTAGGTGTTCAGTACCAGGCATGCGTTTTAAATTTCACTCAGTTCCTTGCCTCTACCTTATTGTCTATTCTTACTGACCACATGTTTCTAAGCTTCCTATCTTCAAACTGAGCTCATTTGAGTCAAATCCCTTTATTCTATTCACCATCTTCTACTTTGCCATTTATTTCTATATGTATGACATCCCAGCATTAAATAGAAAGCTCCATGAGTTTATGTATGCTGGGACCTCATTTAAAGCAGTTGTCAATAAACAGTTACTGGATTTTAGCATCCTTGGCTTGAAATCTTCCCAAATATTATTTCCCCAGCAGCTTTGGATCGATTGAATCCTAAATGCAGGATTGATTGGGAGGAGGGAGCCTAGGCTATATGTGGGTGAATAGGAAAGAGTAAGGGTGTGCAAAAGAAAATTTCACAAGCAAAAGAGCATAATGGCACACAATGTTTACAAAAAAAAAAAGTAAAAAAAAAAAAAAGAAAGAAACAAGAGAAAACAGGCTTCTCAAGGCCAGTAAAATGCTGGGTTTAAACAAACTGAAATTCTTGCAGGACATTTCACATGCTTCATCATGCCGTCATGGATTGCGAAACATGAGATTTCCTCACATGATTTGGCCACGAAGGCCTTGTCCTCCTTGGGAAATCTGGAGGGATTACTGGGCCGGACTGTTCCACATATGCACATCTCTCGCAGTGATTCCCGTGTCCACCGGGGAAAAGTCGTAGGAAGATCAATGAGTTCCTTCTGAAGGGAACCATGTAATACCTCCTCTGACCCTCCTCCTGCCCATTTCAGCAAGCAGCCTTTGTGGTTCGTTAGACCTTAGCCAAAGACACAGATCGCATGTTTTCTTTCTTTCTTTTTTTTTTCCTCCATGCTATGTGGGTCAAATCCCTGTACCAGATTCAAGGTCTAATGGATAAGAACAAATAATATTATTAAAGACAACGGAGGGGCTGGAGAGATGGCTTGGGCTGGAGAGATGGCTTAGCAGTTAAGCGCTTGCCTGTGAAGCCTAAGGACCCCGGTTTGAGGCTCGATTCCCCAGGACCCACGTTAGCCAGATGCACAATGGGGTGCACGTGTCTGGAGTTCATTTGCAGTGGCTGGAGGCCCTGATGTGCCCATTCTCTCTCTCTCTCTCTCTCTCTCTCTGCCTCTCTCGCTTTCTGTCACTCTCAAATAAATAAATAAAAATTAAAAAAAAAATAAAGACAACGGAGGATCCGTTGTTGCTCTACCTCATAAATGTCCTCTCTAACCTTTACTTAATCTAGTCTTCCAGCTTTAACCACAACAGCATCATGAACCGCCAGCATTTTATCTGAAGGACATTTTATCTGAAAAGATGTTCTCCTTCACTCTACTCAGTTATGTAACAAATATTTGTTGAGGGCCTACTACGTATGACGGACACTATTATAGGGGTTCGGGATACAGCAATGAGCGAAAACTGACTTTATAGTGGCCGGACTCTTGCTGGAGGAGACAGACACAGCAAAAAGATGAAGTGAGTCCGTGAGTTTGTAAATATATATGCTATCAGAAAAAAAAAAAGGTTGAAATTGTCAGTAAGGTGGCTTCAAAAGGAAGTGGCATTTGGACAACGTGTCTGAGGAATCAAGAAGTACAAACTTATCTGAGACACAGGTGTTCCTTCTGTCTGGAGGGACAGAAATGCAGTTTCAGGGTTGGAGAGATGGCTTAGCTGTTAAGGCGCTTGCCTGCAAAGTCAAGGGACCCAGGTTCGAGTCCTCAGGACCCATGTAAGCCAGAGGCACAAGGTGACGCACAGAGTTTACAGTGGCTGGAGGCCCTGGATGACCATTCTCTCTCTGCCTCTCTCTCTCTCTCTCTCTCTCTCTCTCTCTGCTTCTTCCTCTCCCTCTCATCTTAATAAATAAAAGGTATTTAAAATTTTAAATATTTTTTATTGACAGCTTCCATAATTGTAAACAATATCCCATGGTAATTCCCTCCCTTCCCCCCCTTTCCCCCTTTGAAACTCCGCTCTCTATCATATCCCCTCCCCTTCTCAGTCAGTCTCTCTTTTATTTTGATGTCATCATCTTTTCCTTCTATTATGATGGTCTTGTGTAGGTAGTGTCAGGCACTGTGAGGTCATGGATATCCAGGCCATGGAGGAGCACGTTGTAAGGAGTCCTGCCCTTCCTTTGGCTCTTACATTCTTTCCACCACATCTTCCGCAATGGACCCTGAGCCTTGGAAGGTGTGATAGAGATGTTTCAGTGCTGAGCACTCCTCTGTCACTTCTTCTCAGCACCATGGTGCCTTCTGAGTCATCCCAAGGATATTTTTTAAAAAGAAATGCAGTTTCAATGTATTCTGGACAGTGGCAACACCAGGTTTAGTTGGCCGTGGGGGGGGTGGGGGCGGGGTTAGTCTGCCATCCTCAGGCAAGGAACTTGCAATGAGAGAGGGCTGATTTTGGTTCACGGTTTCAGAGGTGCTCATTGACGATTAAACGGCCTCTCACCACTTTGGGCCTGCTGTGAGAGTAGGGGGTGATGGTGTTTGTGGAAAACAGAACAAACTGTTCATCTTAGGAGCCAGAAAGTGGAGGTCACAGAGGGAGGGGAAGACTGGTCTTCCACCACAGTCTTATGCAAGGGCGAATCCTGGAGGACCTGAGGAATTCCTAGCAGACCTTACCTCCCAAAGGCTCTATGACCTGTTCCCCACAACAGAACCACCCTGGGGACTAAGCCTTAATTAAACACATGGGTCTTTACGGGCCATTTATCCAAACCACAGCACGCCAGGCCGAGAGCAGAGCAAAATTCCAATCTGGGAATTCGGGAGAGCCCTTTTTGGAAAATCATTTCAGATTTCAGATTTAAAGAGTGAATGAATACACATTAACATATGAAGCTTATTTTTTTTCTCCACTCCTGATAAATGAACAACCTCTGTGGGAGCTCGGTTTTACACAGTGCTATTTTAAATGTGACACCTTTTTCCCAACAGTGTGAGAAAACACTAAATCCTTTCCACTAGTTTGGGTTTTTACTGTCTAATGACTGGAGTCCAGATAAAGAACAAATGTGAAAGTGCTTAAAAGAGTAATAATAGGGGCTGGAGAGATGGCTTAGCAGTTAAGGCACATGCCTGTGAAGCCTAAGGATCCCGGTTCGATTCTCCAGGTCTCACGTAAGCCAGATAGATGCACAAGGTGGCGCATGTGTCTGGAGTTCCTTTGCAGTGCTTAGAGGCCCTGGCACACCCATTCTCTCCCTCTTTCTCTCTCTCTCTGTCTCTAATAAATAAACAGATAGATAGATAAATAAATAAATAACATTTTTAAAAAGAGTAATATTAGAAATAATAATAAATAGACAAGCCATAGGAGCCTGGTTCTCATTTACTGGTTCATGAAATGGTCATCAAGCAATAGTTTTTATTTATTTTTTATTTTTTATTTTTTGGTTTTTCGAGGTAGGGTTTCACTCTAGCCCAGGCTGACCTGGATGTATGTAGTCTCAGGGTGGCCTCTAGGTCAAGGCGATCCTCCTACCTCTGCTTACCAAGTGCTGGGGTTAAAGGCGTGTGCCACCATGCCTGGCTTCAAGCAATGTTTTTTAAAATTATTTATTTGGGAGAGAGAGAGAGAGTGCTAAGGCCTCCAGGCACTGCAAACGAACTCCAGATGCGTGAACCCCCTTATGCATCTGGCTTACGTGGGTCCTGGGGAATCGAACCTGGATCCTTTGGCTTTGCAGGCAAATGCCTTAACCGCTAAGCCATCTCTCCAGCCCCCCTCTCCCTACCCCCTGTGTACTTGAAGGAAAAGGATCAGGAGTTAGCAGTGGAATTGCAGGCAGGCATCCATGCAGAATGAAGTCGAGGGAGGAGCAGGTCTTGAAGCACTCCGCGTAGGTGGCCGACTTGTGGAGTTGGGTGTGTGTCAATGGTCATGAGACTGAAGAGACGCCTTCATCAGTGACTGCCCCTCAGGACAGCACTGCCCTGGTAGCCACAGTGCCCGCAAGCTGAGCTGAGAGCCCTGGAAGCTCTATTGGAAAGAGGGGACAATTGCTGATTCCATCCTCCTCCAGGCACGGGGGGTGGGGGAGGACGGGGGGGGGGGTGTGTGTGGCCAAAGGTGGGCGCCCCACGTTGTACACTGGAGGCTCCTCTTGTCCCGAAAGCCTAACCTTCAATTTTGGAAATGTTCTCAAAGCTTTCCTCAAGATGAAAATATTTGTACAAATCCTCAGAATGCAATAAGAAAATATCCTTCTAGCAAAAGCAATGACTTAGCATTTTAGGCTTGGCACAAAAGTAGGAAAACATAGGGCCCAGGGAACAGAGGCCTGCCTGACTGTTGGCCGGGTCTTGCTTGGGAGGATTAAATTGCCGTATGAACTTGGTTTGCCTTTTTTTTTTTTTTTTTTTTTTTTCTCGATGGTTCTTGGATAGTAGTTTCAAGACTTCATATTTGCATGCGCCCTAAGTTACTTGGAGAATCTCTCTCTTTTTTTTTTTTTTTTTTTCTAAGGTAGGGTCTCACTTTAGCCCAGGATGGCCTGGAATTCACTATGGAGTCTCAGGGTGGCCTCGAACTCACGGCGATCCTCCTACCTCTGCCTCCCGAGTGCTGGGATTAAAGGCGTGCGCCACCACGCCGGGCTACTTGGAGAATCTTAAGGAGACGTATAGTATCATACATGTGGTATTATCTTCTATACCCCACCACCTCATTTTATTTTTTCTTATTTCTATTTATTCATTTGACAGAGAAAGAGGGAGGGAGAGAGAAAGAGAGAGATTGAGAGAGAGAATAGGCACGCCAGGGCCTCCAGCCACTCACTGCAAACGAACTCCAGACGCGTGCACCCCCTTGTGCATCTGGCTTACGTGCGTCCTGGGGAATCAAACCCCGGGTCCTTTGGCTTTGCAGGCAAATGCCTTAACTGCTAAGTCATCCCTCCAGCCCTACTTTTTTTTATTTTTTTTTAGGCAAGCCCAACAGACTGGCCCTTTATTTTTTCGTGTGTGTGAGAGTGAGAGCGACACAAAGAGAGAGAGAGAGAATTGGCAGCTCCAGCCATTGTAATCGAACTCCAGACGCGTGTGCACCTTGTTTGTCTGGCTTATGTGAGATCTGGGGTGTCGAACATGGGTCCGTAGGCTTCGCAGGTAGGCGCCTTAACCGCTAAGCCATCTCCCCAGCCCCACGCCCTCATTTCTGAGATAGGAAACTGAGGCCAGGAGAGGTTTGAGGCTCTCTCTGCAAGGCCACGCGGTTAGATTGGTACCAGAAGGGGAGATAAAACCCAGTCAAACTGCCTTTTTCAATGACCCCCCCCCCCATATCAACTCTTCCTCTCAGGGATGACTTTTTTTTCTTCCATTGCCCCTTTTATTTGTGGAGCTAAGTCCTAGGAAATTATCCTCAGCAGTATGCCCTTTGGAGAACTGGAATACATGAATGAAAAACTAGGTTCTCTGGGAGAAGGACACCGGGTGATCTCACTTATTCTCCAGTTCCCAGCTCCAGCTTCACAGTGTACTAGGACCCAGTTTCCACTTGCGCACATTAAGGAGTATTTGTAGTCAATCTGTTTCCATGTAATGGTTGCTGTGAAACATTTAAAATCCGTGTCAGAGCCGGGCGTGGTGGTGCACGCCTTTAATCCCAGCACTCGGGAGGCAGAGGTAGGAGGATCGCCGTGAGTTCAAGGCCACCCTGAGACTACATAGTGAATTCCAGGTCAGCCTGGGCTAGAGTGAGACCCTACCTTGAAAAAAAAATCCATGTCAGAGGGATGGAGAGATGGCTCAGTGGCTAAAAGCACTTGCTTGTGAAGCCTGACGGCCTGGGTTCGAGTCCCCAGTACCCATGTCAAGCCAGATGTACAAAGTGGCCCATGCGTCTGGAGTTTGTTTGCAGTGGCAGGAGGCCCTGGTGTGCGCCCATTCTCTCTCTCTCTGTCTCTCTATCAAATAAATAAATATAAATTAATGAATAAAATTTTTTTTTAAATTTTTCAAGGTAGGGTCTCACTCTAGCCCAGGCTGACCTGGAATTCACTATGTAGTCTCAGGGTGGCCTTGAACTCAAGGCGATCCTCCTACCTCTGCCTCCCGAGTGCTGGGATTAAAGGCGTGCGCCACCGCGCCTGGAGATGTCCTGAGGTTTCTGTAATGCCAGCCCTCCTACAGCAAGACAGGAAGCCAAGACAAAAAAAAAATCCCAGAAGCTCATGGGTTAGCCAGCATGACAAGTGCATCTCAGTGGATAAGGGACCCTTCCTCAGATGAGAGGGAAGGTAAGGGCTGACACTCGGGGTTGTCCCGTGACCTCCACGTGCGCACCATGGTACATGTACACCTATGCTCACAAACACACGCACATACATCAAATGAAGATAACAATAAGTCTTAAAGCATTGGTTTGCACGTATTTCCTGATCCTCTGGTGGCCCCTGCATTGTGTGGTAGCTTGTATACTGAATTCAGTTCTTCAACAAATGTCTGCAGAACGTTGCATCACGTGCACAGGCCACACGAAGTTTTTATTTACTTACTTATTTATTTAAGGGAGAGAGAGGCAGGTAGATAGATAGATGAGAGAGAGAGAGAGAGAGAGAGAGAGAGAGAGAGAACGGGGGCACACCAGGGCCTCCAGCCACTGCAAACGAACTCCAGACACGTGCGCCGCCTTGTGCGTCTGGTTTTAAGTGGGTACGGGGGAATCGAACCTGGGTCCTTAGGCTTTGCAGCCAAGCAGCTTAACCGCCAATTCAACATGCAGTCAACAAGTCCTGCACTTACTGGAGCTCCACAGCAATTCCCTACTGGGTGCTGAGAATATGACATTAAGGTAGAAATTTGATTTTGAGCAACACGTCTAGTGGAAGATGCAAAGATGAAAAAGTGACCTCTAGATCAACTTTGTGCTTATCGGTCATTATCACACTGCTTTTCCTAGTGGCAATCGCATCAGTGCAATTCAACGTTTCTCCTGAATGTGTTCGATAGGATGCACCACCATATTTATTTACAAAATGAAGAGAAAGAAACCAGCACATCAGCCTGGGGTGGTTTGGTGCTATTTCTTTCTGTAGTTATTATAACATAATCGAACGTTCATGGGCCTCGTCTCTACTTTCCTAGATGCAGGTGAGTAACCACTGCTTTTATCTACTTGCTGCTAGGACCCAAACCAGCCTCTAATCCTAGATATCTCCTCCTCCTGTTACTCTGTGATGACCATTAAAAAAAAATTACTGGGGCTAGAGAGATGGCTTAGTGGTTAAGGCACTTGCCTGTGAAGCCTAAGGACCCATGTTCGATTCTCCAGATCCCACATAAGCCAGACACACAAAGGTGAGGCAAGTGCAAGGTCGCACATGACCACTAGGTGGCGCAAGCATCTGGTGTTCAATTGCAGTGGCTGAGTCCCTAGTGCACCAATCCTCTCTCTCTCGCTCGCTTTGTCTCTCATAAAGGTGTGTGCAAGCACACCCAGCAAAATAATAAAAAATAAAATAAAATGAAATAAAAATCCTGGTTTTGAGTCCTGATACCTAGATGGGCTACATTATCTACAGTAGTGACCTTGGAAATATCTCACAAGCCTAATGGACATGCCGTGGCCTTATCTTAATGATATCTTGTATCACCATCAGGCAGGGTGGTTTGTAGCTTCTCTCATGCTCTTTGCAGCTAAGGAGATTATGTAGAAGTGGAGCTTCCAAAGGGATGTGGGTCTGGGTGATGGCATATGGATGTTATCGATTGACAGCTCTTTTTTAACATTCAAGAGTGGTATGCATTTAATCCTAGCCCTCGGGAGGCAGTGGTAGGAAGATAGCTATGAGTTTCAGCCAGTCTGGGACTCCAGTGTAAGTACCAGGTCAGCCTGGGCTAGAGTGAGACCCTACCTTGAGAAAAAGAAGTGGGGCTGGAAAGATGGGTCAACAGTTAAAGACTCTTGCTTACAAAGCTTGCTGGGCTGGCCCAGGTTTAGTTTCCCAGTACTTATTTAAAGCCAGATGCACAAAGTGGTGCATGCACCTGGAGTTTGTTTGCAGTGGAAAGAGGCCCTGGTGTGTGTCCACTCATTCTCTCTCTCTCTCTTTCCTCTTTCTTTCTTTCTTTCTTTCTTTCTTTCTTTCTTTCTTTCTTTCTTTCTTTCTTTCGTCCTTCCTTCCTTCCTTCCTTTCTTCCTTTCTTTCTTTCTCCTTCCTTCCTTCTTTCCTTTCTCATTCCATCTCTCCCTCCCTTCCTTTTTCTCTCTGCTTGAAAATACATAAATGAAAAAAAAAAAGATTCAAAAGTGAGTCTTTAAACATTATTTTATTCATTTAATTAGGAGAGCGGGAGAGAGAAAGAGAATGGGCACACCAGGGCCTCTTACCACTACAAGCAAATTCCAGATGCCTGTGCCTCTTTGTGCGATCTGGCTTACATGAGTATGGGGGAATCGAACCCAGGTGCTTTGATTTCCCTGACAAGTTCCTTAATCACTAAAGCATCACTCCAGCCCATAAGTGTGTGTGTGTGTTTTTTTTTTTCTATAGACATATCCAAGCTTAACATCAGGAAAGGAAGAACAGAAAAGAAGACACAGGCAGCCAGTGTGGTGTTACACACTGCATAATTGTTCCTTAAGAAGTTTCTAATCCTATAGACTTGCATTTGATAGAAGCCAGTACCTTTTGAGGGCTTATCTCCCAAGATGCCTTTGCAAACCATCAGAAAATCTCCCATATGACAAGAGCAGTCAGGTATGAGAAACAGCAATACACCACGTCAGCATAAACAAAATGGCTTAAAGGCATAGGAGGCCAAACTTTCCCAAACCAAGTGGGACTGAAAGAACTTAGCCCGCTCGGTTTTATAAATTCTCTGGATACAGGCATTACAGATCAGGAATGTTGTTATTTTCCATGCAATCAGAATCCGTTTTTCTACTTTGAGTGAAGTTTAGGCATCTCCTCATGGGACAATTACCAAACACGACACTGACTCTTACTCTCTTAATTTGGATGCTTGTAGAAGTGGACCAGGATTGGATAAATATCCAAACACAAATTGGATTATCTGGGCCATGCAGACAACAGCAGGTAGGGAAAAGGGGGGGAAAGAAGGAAAATTGTCAATAAAGAGCACATTAAGCCGGGTGTGTTGGCGCACGCCTTTAATCCAGCACTGGGGAGGCAGAGCTAGGAGGATCGCCATGAGTTCCAGGCCACCCTGAGACTACATAGTGAATTCCAGGTCAACCTGGACTAGAGTGAGACACTACCTCAAAAAAACCAAAACAAGGGCTGGAGAGATGGCTTAGCGCTTAAGGCACTTGCCAGCAAAGCCAAAGGACCTCGGTTCTATTCCCCACGACCCACGTTAGCCAGGTGCACAAGGGGGCGCGCGCATCTGGAGTTCATTTGCAGTGGCTGGAGGCACTGGGGTGCCCATTCTCTCTATCTGCCTCTCTCTGTCCCTCTCTTTCAAATAAATAAATAAATAAATAAAAACATTTCAAAACGAAACAAAAGAGCACATTATTCAATCAGCTGTCCTAACAGAATGGCAGCTTAACCTGTACAGCTTGGAAAGAGATTCAGACCCGGCATCCAGGAGGAGCAGGGTATGGTGGGCATGACACGGGGATGATCTCAAAAGTTCTAGACGGGTGTTCCAGACGACCATGGTTGAGGGCTTGCGGGGGGTTAGGGAGTATCTGCTATTTCACAATTCTCAGGTCCAGTGATGAAACCACGGCTTCCAGAAGAAGAGGATCCCTCAGAAGGGAAGACTGAAGCCCACGAGGGAAAATTGAATGCCTCCCTTCAGACAGCAGTAGCAGCAGCAGCAGCAAAAGCAGTCGTCCTTAATTAAGCGCACATTAAGGCAGCCGGTTCAGCAGGACTGTGAAGGAGCCTCGTGCAGGCTCAGGAAATTTTACTGCGGGAATGGGATCAATCTGGCAGCCCACAGCGTAGTGAAGGCGGAATAGAGAAAAGGGATTTGCGACGTAGGTGCAACTAGGATTCGAACTCTGACGCCGATGGCGTAGCGATTCTGGCTCTCTGAGCCTTGGTTTATTTCCCTTTTTGGTAATTTTATTTTTATTTCTTTATGAGAGAGAGAGAGAGAAAATGGGTGCACCAGGACCTCCAGCCACTGCAGACGAACTCCAGATGTGTGCGCCCCCTTGTGCGTCTGGCTTACGTGGGTTCGGGGAATTTGAACCTGGGTCCTTGGGCTTCGCAGGCAAGCGCCTTAACCACTAAGCCATCCCTCCAGCCCAATCTCCTTGTTCCTATTGTAGACTTCTTTTTAAAAAGCTTGCTGGGCTGGCCCAGGTTTGGTTTCCCAGTACTTATTTAAAGCCAGATGCACAAAGTGGTGCATGCATCTGGAGTTTGTTTGCAGTGGAAAGAGGCCCTGGTGTGTGTGTCCACTCATTCTCTCTCTCTCTTTTCTCTTTCCTTCCTTCCTTCCTTCCTTCCTTTCTTTCTTTCTTTCTTTCTTTCTTTCTTTCTTTCTTTCTTTCTATCGTTCTTTCTCTTTCTTTCCTTCCTTCCTTCCTTCTTACTTTCCTTTCTCATTCCCTCTCTCCCTCCCTTCCTTTTTCTCTCTGCTTGAAAATACATAAATGAAAAAAAAAAAGATTCAAAAGTGAGTCTTTAAAAATTATTTTATTCATTTAATTAGGAGAGCGGGAGAGAGAAAGAGAATGGGCACACCAGGGCCTCTTACCACTACAAACAGACTCCAGATGCCTGGGCCGCTTCGTACGATCTGGCTTACATGAGTACGGGGGAATCGAACCCGGGTGCTTTGACTTCCCTGACAAATGCCTTAATCACTAAAGCATCACTCCAGCCCATAAGTGTGTGTGTGTGTTTTTTTTTTCTATAGACATATCCAAGCTTAACATCAGGAAAGGAAGAACAGAAAAGAAGACACAGGCAGCCAGTGTGGTGTTACACACTGCATAATTGTTCCTTAAGAAGTTTCTAATCCTATAGACTTGCATTTGATAGAAGCCAGTACCTTTTGAGGGCTTATCTCCCAAGATGCCTTTGCAAACCATCAGAAAATCTCCCATATGACAAGAGCAGTCAGGTATGAGAAACAGCAATACACCGCGTCAGCGTAAACAAAATGGCTTAAAGGCATAGGAGGCCAAACTTTCCCAAACCAAGTGGGACTGAAA
This sequence comes from Dipus sagitta, assembly GCA_036346955.1. NCBI lineage: Eukaryota > Metazoa > Chordata > Mammalia > Rodentia > Dipodidae > Dipus > Dipus sagitta. Next base: position 35,321,418 of record CM070789.1, read on the forward strand.
GAACTTAGCCCGCTCGGTTTTATAAATTCTCTGGATACAGGCATTACAGATCAGGAATGTTGTTATTTTCCATGCGATGAGAATCCGTTTCTCTACTTTGAGTGAAGTTTAGGCATCTCCTCATGGGACAATTACCAAACACGACACTGACTCTTACTCTCTTAATTTGGATGCTTCTAGAAGTGGACCAGGATTGGATAAATATCCAAACACAAATTGGATTATCTGGGCCATGCAGACAACAGCAGGTAGGGAAAAGGGGGGGAAAAGAAGGAAAATTGTCAATAAAAAGCACATTAAGCTGGGCATGGTGGCGCACGCCTTTAATCCAGCACTGGGGAGGCAGAGGTTAGGAGGATCGCCATGAGTTCCAGGCCACCCTGAGACTACATAGTGAATTCCAGGTCAACCTGGACTAGAGTGAGACACTACCTCAAAAAAACCAAAACAAGGGCTGGAGAGATGGCTTAGCGCTTAAGGCACTTGCCAGCAAAGCCAAAAGACCTCGGTTCAATTCCCCACGACCCACGTTAGCCAGGTGCACAAGGGGGCGTGCACATCTGGGGTTCATTTGCAGTGGCTGGAGGCCCTGGGGTGCCCATTCTCTCTATCTGCCTCTCTCTGTCCCTCTCTTTCAAATAAATAAATAAATAAATAAAAACATTTCAAAACGAAACAAAAGAGCACATTATTCAATCAGCTGTCCTAACAGAATGGCAGCTTAACCTGTACAGCTTGGAAAGAGATTCAGACCCGGCATCCAGGAGGAGCAGGGTATGGTGGGCATGACACGGGGATGATCTCAAAAGTTCTAGACGGGTGTTCCAGACGACCATGGTTGAGGGCTTGCGGGGGGTTAGGGAGTATCTGCTATTTCACAATTCTCAGGTCCAGTGATGAAACCACGGCTTCCAGAAGAAGAGGATCCCTCAGAAGGGAAGACTGAAGCCCACGAGGGAAAATTGAATGCCTCCCTTCAGACAGCAGTAGCAGCAGCAGCAGCAGCAAAAGCAGTCGTCGTTAATTAAGCGTGCATTAAGGCAGCCGGTTCAGCAGGACTGTGAAGGAGCCTCGTGCAGGCTCAGGAAATTTTACTGCGGGAATGGGATCAATCTGGCAAGGCGTAATAGAGAAAAGGGATTTGCGACGTAGGTGCAACTAGGATTCGAACTCTGACGCCGATGGTGTCGCGATTCTGGCTCTCTGAGCCTTGGTTTATTTCCCTTTTTGGTAATTTTATTTTTATTTCTTTATGAGAGAGAGAGAAAATGGGTGCACCAGGACCTCCAGCCACTGCAGACGAACTCCAGATGTGTGCGCCCCCTTGTGCGTCTGGCTTACGTGGGTTCGTGGAATTTGAACCTGGGTCCTTGGGCTTCGCAGGCAAGCGCCTTAACCACTAAGCCATCCCTCCAGCCCAATCTCCTTGTTCCTATTGTAGACTTCTTTTTAAAAATATGTATTTAGGGCTGGAGGGATGGTTTAGTGGTTATTTGCCTGCAAAGCCCAAGGACCCAGGTTCGATTCCCCAGGACCCACGCTAGCCAGATGCACAAGGAGGCGCACGTGTCTGGAGTTCGTTTGCAGAGGCTGGAGGCCCTGGCATGCCCATTCTCTCTCTCTCTCCCCTTTCTCTATCAAATAAATAAATAAAAAATTAAAAAATATAAATTTAAAAAATAAATATTTATTTATTTATTAGAGAGAGAGAGAGGGAGGGAGAGAGATTGTAGCAGGGCCTCTATAAATAAACTCCAGACGTATGCACCGCTTTTGTATCTGGCTTTACATGGGTCATAAGGCTTTGCAAGCAACTACTGAGCCATCTCTCTCCAGTCCCTATTGTAGCTTTCTTGATAGACTCTTGAGTCTGTAAATGAAAGAGCACACACACACACACACACACACACACACACACACACGGAGCCGTTTAGGTACTGAGCTCCGCCCTGTCTTCGGTCTGTGCAGGAGAACCTTGCAGATTCAAACCACTTTGTGCACACTGCTTAGGTGGTCTGACCGGGGGTCCAGGGTAGAACACTTGGCTTTTTTGAGGCTGTTTTTTTTTTTTGAGCTGCCTCTGACAGAACCCGCAGGAAATTGTCTCCATTGTAATATCCTGTTGGAAAGAAAGATCAGCTTTGGACTTAGGCGAGCTTGGATTTTTTTTTTTTTTTCTGCTTTCTGTTCTGCCGTTTGACAGATGGTTATAGTTTACCCATTTTACCTAAATCACCGTGCTAGGTGCTGCGTAGCCTCAGGAAGATTCGGGAATTCTTTCAGTGGCAGGGCGTTTTTGGGGTTGGAGCAAAAAAAAAAAAAAAAAAAAAAAAAAAAAACACAAAACATGTCTCCGTTCAGAATACATGAAAGTCTCCCCCTCCAGTCCTTCAGCCAAACTTAGCTGATTCAAGAGAGTGACAGAGGAATCAGGGGACACACGATCTCCCTCCCCAACTTATCAGAGTTAGAGAAACATGTCTGAGGCCATCAGGGAGGAAGCATCAGTGCATTCCAGCCTGTGGGGACCCCAATGCAATGATAATCCCACCAGGTGACAGTCGTGGTATCTACCTATCGCTGTGTGTCTCCCCTTCCCTGGAGCGTGTCTAGGCACTGACAGAATAGCCTACCTTGTGCCCACATTGGGCGGATGTTAACTCCCAACAGTTGGGATGTAGGCAGGAGCGCCAATTCTCTCCTCACGCCAGGCCACGCAGGATGGGTACTAACGGAGAAAGTGGCGAGATGGCTTCAGTGACCAAAACTCACCCTGCAAACCAACCCCCCTTCCTTTTCCAGTCGCTTCTGGAAGGTGGATCGGAATAGGCAACACGAGAAAGTTTCCTTGGCCATGTCTCTGCCATCTGCAGGGCTGGGGAAAGTGATCACGACCCCAGCTCCCGCCCTGAGGGGCTGCTGTCCCCTCTGGAGGAATGACCCACAGTGAGTCTCTGTGTCCTCCCTCATCCTTTGGGCCAGTTTATGGCCATAGCTCCCAGTTGCCAGGAAACCCTGTTCCATCCCCTCTTGGCCCCCATAAATTCTGAGCATATAGAGCATTATTGTCATTTTTTTTTTTTTTTTTTGGTCAAGAATCTTTTGAGTAAACTCTCCTCAACCCTTGGGTGGTGTGCCATCCGCTTCCTGCGTGAATCTTGACGGATACAGAGATCAACGTCACCAAGCCACTGGAACAATGGCCCGATCTCCTGCACCACTAAGCAGTTTTCAGTGCAAGGACCTTATTAAAGTGCCTCTTGGAGGGCTGCAGAGATGGCTTAGCGGTTAAGCCACTTGCCTGCAAAGCCAAAGGACCCCGGTTCAACTCCCCCAGGACCCAGGTAAGCCAGATGATGCACAAGGTGGCGCGTGGCGTCTGGAGTTAGTTTGCAACAGCTGGGGGCCCTGATGCTCCCATTCTCTCTCTCTCTCTCTCTCTTTCTCAAATAAATAAATAAAATAAAATATTGGGAAAAGTACATCTCCTATGACATTTATGACTACATAAATGTAAAGCTTGACTCTGTAATTTATGAACAGTCTAGTAGAAATTTTCTTTTCTTAAAGTTAACATCTTGCTGGACGTTGGCCACGTTGTAGTCTGCTCTCATTCATGGGGCGCAACTTAGCAATTAGCATTGGAAACCTCTCAGGAGCCAAGACGCTAGGTACCCCGGTGTTTGCGTAGCTGTCCCACAGTGTTACGAAGGAGCCTGGTTTTCTGTGTCCTTCCTCCTCCCCCCCCCTTTTTAAAAAATTTTTATTTATTTATTTGAGAGTGACAGACAGAGAGAGGAAGAGGCAGATAGAGAGAGAGAGAATGGGTGCGCCAGGGCCTCCAGCCACTGCAAACGAACTCCAGACGTGTGCGCCCCCTTGTGCATCTGGCTAACGTGGGTCCTGGGGAATCGAGCCTCAAACTGGGATCCTTAGGCTTCACAGGCAAGCGCTTAACCGCTAAGCCATCTCTCCAGCCCCCTCGTCCCTCTTTGCCTTTTGTCCTTATGCTTGTTTCTTCGATGAGCACCGTGTGGCTTGCTGTACCCCCAGACATTTCAGTGGCAACCAAAGGCTAGAAATAGGGAGCAAAATACTTTTGTCTTTCAAGTCTGTCTTATTTGGGAATAATATCTTTCTGAAAAGTCAAAATGAAAAGAAAAACAAGAAAAAAATGTCTCTTGGAATGACAAACATGAGTTTTTTAAAAATATTTTACTTATTTATTTGAGAGAGAGAGGGGAAGAAGCAGAGAGAGAGCGAGACAGAGAGAGAATGGGCACGCCAGGGTCATCAGCCACTGCAAACGAACTCCAGGCGCATGCGACCCCTTGTGCATCTGGCTTACGTGGGTCCTGGGGAATCGAACCTGGGTCCTTTGGCTACATAGGCAAGTGTCTTAACCGCTAAGACATTTCCTCAGCCCCACGAACTTGTTATTTTCAGCGATTCTAAACACGTGTCATCGCTGTGTCTTCCTCTGAGGGCAGGTTGCAAATGTTTCCCTTTGACTTCCTAGCATATTCTCAGTCTCTGGTTTGAAGGAAATCACATTCGATTCTTACAGATGGCCCTGGTCGTACATTGCTGTAGTCCTTCTTTACTCTGTGAGATTTGGCTAAGGCTACTGGCCCTGAAGGCAGAGGCCTTAATATTGGTTTTTGTTGTTGTTGTTTTATTTTTATATTTTTTTTATCATCCTTTTCCCCCTTGCCTTCTCATTTAGAATGGCATGTCAGGGAAGTTGCAGGAAAGAATACATTGTCCCTATCGTGTGCCTAGGGAAGGTTCTGGGCTGGCTTGTGGAACGTCTGTAACACTGACTGGGCACGGCTCCTGGTAAGCAAAAGAAAAAGGAAACAAGGAAAAAAAGAAAGAAAAAAAAAAAAAGTCCCAAGTTGTGGCTTTTTCATGGGCTACTTTTGTTGGTTCTTTGAAGGACTCTGTTGTGGTCACCTCCGACAAGCACCCCGGTTTGGAATGACTGGTTTCCACTTGACCATGTCTCTTCCCGTCACTGCCCTTCCAAGGGAATCCTGGACAGAGTCTGTCTCCTCATGAAGTGACAACAAAATACTCTCATCTAGCCACTCACCAGTGAAGGCGAATTCACATGTCCTTGCCAAATGTTCTCTGGCATCCCGGCTCTGCCCCCTCACTCCCATTTCCCCTGGCCCTGGCCTGGTGCAGTGGGCACTCTGCTGACTCACCCCTCACTCAGCTTCGAGACGGGCACTTGGTCACATTGGGGAGGGACCTCGGTGGAGCGCTTCCAATCTTCTTCTTCTTTTTTTTTAAGTATCATTATGACATTTTCAAACACGGTTTGTTTTAGCTATTCTTCACAATGGCTAAGAATTGGAAGCAGCCTACATGCCCTTCAGCTGATGAATGGATAATGAAAACGTGGTTCACACGCATGGAATTTTACTCAGCAGCAAAGCAAAATAAAACTATGACATTTGCTTGGAAATGGGTCGGTCTAGAAAAAAAACTTACATTGAGATGACCCAAACTCATAAAGACCATAACCACTGCTTCCTCTCTCATAGGTGGATCCTGGCTTATTTCTCCAACCCGAAAATATTATTTTAAAAAAGGAGAGACCTCACCATAATAGTTACCTTCTCATTGCCTGGGGGAGGGGGTGGGAAACATGCAATAAGAAGCAGCTAGGATGCTGGTGAAATGGCTTAGTGGTTAAGGCGTTTGCCTGCAAAGTGGAAGGGCCCTGGTTTGATTCCCCAGGACCCACGTAAGCCAGATGCACAAGGGGGCGCACGCATCTGGAGTTCATTTTCAGTGGCTGGAGGCCCTGGCGTGCCCATTCTCTCTCTCTCTCTCTCTCCCAAATACATACATAAATAAATAAAATATTTTAGCTGGGTGTGGTGGTGCATGCCTTTAATCCCAGCACTCGGGAGGCAGAGGTAGAAGGATCGCCATGAGTTCGAGGCCACCCTGAGACTACATAGAGGATTCCAGGTCAGCCTGAGCTAAAGTAAGACCCAACCTCGAAAAACCAAATATATATATATACACACACACACACACACACACACACACACATATTTTTTTTAAAAAAGAAAAAACATCTTTAACAACAACAAAAAAGAAGCATCTAGGGTTTATTTTCTGCTTATGGGAGCAGAAAGCGGGTCACATGGTCACATTATCAGGAAGGAAGGAGAACAAGGGAGATGGCTGAGTGTGGCAAACACGGTATAAAACCCCAAGGCCGGGCCCCAGCGGTGCCCTGCCTTCAGCTCAGCTCCGTCTGCCGAAGGCTCCACAGACTTCTGGAACAGATCCACCAGTGGGGACCAAGAGTTCCTAACCCAGAGTCTACGGGAGGATGTTCCACACCCAGGCCACCACGCTCACTGCGGCCCTCCTGTCCCAGCCTCCGCAGTTGCTGCGATCTCTCCCCCATGGGCTGCTGTGTCCGGCTCGAGACGTGATCACCATGCGGCTGAAGCGCATCCCCGGGTCTGTCTCCTCCTCGGGGCCGCCCTGAGCACTCTCTGCACATGCGCCTTCTAGCAGACAGGTAACTTGACTTGCCATGACTATAATGTCTCCGCGAGGGACGTGCTCTTGAATCTTCTTTTTTTTTTTTAAATTTTTTTTTTAAAGAGAGGCCTGCCCTCCGGTAAGCATCCTTTTATTTTGTTTTTATTTATCTGAGAGAGAAAAAGGCAGAGAGAGAGAGAGAGAATGGGCTCACCAGGGTCTCCAGCTACTGCAAACAAACACCAGACACATGCGCCACCTTGTGCATCTGGCTTATGTGGGTCCTGGGGAATCGAACCTGGGTCCTTTGGCTTTGCAGGCAAATGCCTTAACTGCTAAGTCATCTCTCCAGGCCAAATTTTTATTTGTTTATTTGCAAGGAGACAGAGAGAGAGAGAAGAGAAACAGGTAGAAAGAGAATGGGCATGCCAAGGCCTCTAGCTACTGCAAACGAACTCCAGACGCATGCGCCACCTTGTGCATCCGGCTTACGTGGGACCTGGGGAAATCAAACCTGGGTCCTCAGGCTTCTTCAGGCAAGCGCCTTAACCGCTAAACCATCTCTCCATCCCCGGTCTTGAATCTTTTATGTCCCCATTCTCATTCATCAACAATGGCAGTATTATTTGCCAAACATTGTGTGAATTTTTAGCCACACACTCACCTTTAAAGATCAATCTTTGGGCTAGGAGATGGCTAAGCAGTTAAAGGTGCTTGCTTGCAAACCTTGTCAGTCTGGGTTCGATTCCCCAGTACCCATGTAAAGCCGGATGCGCAAAGTGCCACATGCATCTGGAGTTCATTTGCAGTGGCAGAAGGACCTGGCCTGCCCATCCCTGCTCTCTCTCCTCCCCACCCCCCTCTCTAATAAAGAAATAAAATATGGGCTGGAGAGATGGCTTAGCGGTTAAGCGCTTGCCTGTGAAGACTAAGGACCCTGGTTCAAGGCTTGATTCCCCAGGACCCACATTAGCCAGATGCACAAGGGGGCGCACGCGTCTGGAGTTCGTTTGCAGTGGCTGGAAGCCCTGGCGTGCCCATTCTCTCTCTCTCTCTCTCCCTCTCTCTGTCTGCCTCTTTCTCTGTCACTTTCAAATAAATAAAAATAAACAAAAAAAATTTAAAAAAAGAAATAAAATATTTTTTAAAGAAAAGATTAATCTTAAAAGAAAGAAAAGATTAATCTTTAATAGCCCAGACAGCTCAGTCAGTAGCACATGAGTCTCTTAAAAGATTAAGCCTTACAAGAAGCCTACAGGAAATGTGCTGTGTTTATCATCTCTATTTTAAGACAAGGAAAAAGTGACTTATTAATGAAATAACTCTTCCAGAGTTTGAACATAACAGTGTCAAGTTTTGAACCCACGACTGTCTGACTTTCCCACGTGACAGCTGTCAGCTATGATCCCTCGCTTGTGGTCTCACCAGGACAGTGGACAGTGGAGACACCAGCCCTCTCTTTCTAGAATGCTCCACGTACGTCTGCCTACCATCTAGGAAAACACTTTTTTTTTTTTTTTTTTTTTTTGTCTCTAATGAAAAGCAGATCCTTGCTTCTTCCCCCAAAACACAGTTTTGTGGCATTCTCCTTTTTCATGTGTGGTTCTCTTCCAGGCACACCCATTCCATGAAAGATGTCGGTTTTCAGAAACTGAGATACACTTCTCTTACCACCAAGATCTAATAAGGAGAGTGAAATGTGAGTATGACAGGCCATTGGCATATCACTGCTGTCAGTGAAGGCAGGCTAATTCCGAGACACGAGCTCACGTGGTCCTCAATGAGACTGAAACGGGAAACTGCTCTTCAGGTCCCCGACGATCCCGTAGCCACAGACAACTTCCCCACGGGGTTGCTGGTACTCGGGAGACACTGTGGGGGCTGGAGACATCCTGACTGCAATGCTATTTACTCATTTGACTGGGAGGAGCTTAGGAACCTTCCAGACTGCTCCTTCTGCCATGTAGACTATGTAAGGGAGGCGCACAGAGAGGCGCTGTCATTACCCCCTGGGTCGCCCAGTGACTTATTGCAGAGCACAGCTAGTCTTTGGAGCTCCAGGATTTGAGTTCTGATCACTCAACGAGACTTGGTCAATCAGCACGTTGACAAGGCAGGGCTGACGAGGCCGAGTACGGGTAAAGAACTTCATTTGCTGAACATCTACTGCATGACCATCATTGTGTATGTAAGCCATGGTGAGCACATCATCCAAGGCAGATAAATTCCTCTTATAAGATGTGAAAGGGAAGGCTCGGTTTTAGAAAGTTCTCTGTAGGCACAGAGTAGGGAAGTAGCAGAATATGTGTTTAACTCACATCTCTCCCATTCCCTTCTCCCCTCCCCACCTTCCCTCTTTTCTCCTTTCCCACTCTCCTACTCTCCCCCACCTCTTCATGTCCCGTGGACCCATCCATGAAGCCATCATAAACTAGAAATGAAATGGTTCTTTTTTTCCCCCTCAAGCCCACATTTAATTAAACTCAAAATTGTACATTCTGCCTCCTAAAAAAAAAAAAAAAATCTGGGGCTGGAGGGATGGCTTAGTGGTTAAGGCATTTGCCTGCAAAGCCATAGGACCCAGGTTCGATTCCCCAGGACCCACGTTATCATCATGTCGGGTCTGGTTCATATTTTTAAAGGAAGTATTATCTAGCTAAGATGTTTAGGAATGAGCGGGCTGAAGAGATGGCTCAGCAGCGAAGGGGCTTGCCTGCAAAGCGTAATGACCCAGATTTGATTCCCACATAAAGTCAGATGCACAAAGTGGCGCATGCATCTGGAGTTCACTTGCAGTGGCTGGAAAAAAAACCCTCGCTCTGTCTGTCTCCTATGTCTCTAACTTGCAAATAAATATATAAAAACATGTTTTGAAAGACGTTCAGGGGCTGGAGAGATGGCTTAGCGGTTAAGGTGCTTGCCTGTGAAGCCTAAGGACCCAGGTTCGATACCTCAGTACCTACGTAAGCCAGATGCACAAGGTGGCACATGTATCTGGAGTTCATTTATAGTTGCTGGATGCCCTGGTGTGCCCATTCTCTCCCCTCCACCTCTCCTTGCAAATAAATAAATAATGTATTTTCAAAAAGATGCTCAGGGGCTGGAGGGATGGTTTAGCGGTTAAGGCATTTGCCTGCAAAGTCAAAGGACCCAGGTTCGATTCCCTAGAACCCATGTTAGCCAGATGCCCATGGTGGTGCACGCACACATCTGGAGTGCCTTTGCAGTGGCTGGATGCCCTGGCATGCCTATTCTTTCCCTCTTTCTCCCTCTTTCTCTGTCAAATTAATTAATTAATTAATTAATAACATATTTTTTTAAAAAAAGAAAATAAACCTGCCTACCTCCTCGCTTCCTTACCACACTGCTTTCTCATTGGCCACTCCCGCTACCTCACGTGTCTGTGAGTTTACACCTGGATCCGTGCCCTCCCCCCAAAATGGAGACACAGTGTCTTTCGAACCTGACAGCATCAGGCCTGGAAGACAACTCGCGGAGGGCTTCTCCCCTGCCTTCGGCACACACAGCTCAAAATCGGGGGGTCACAAAGCTGTTTTCCCCATGTACCTTTCACGTTCCCCTTTTCCCCTTGCTCTCTAGCCTTCTCGCGTGCTTTGAGACATCTTGCCCGGCTATCACAGACTTCAGATGTGAGCCTGAATGTCACCTGTGTGGGAACACCTTTAGGACGCCCCTACATCAGTTGATTTCTACAGTCCTCCCAAGAGCCTCTACTAAATCTTCTGTCATGTCCAACAACTTGACAGCCTCGAATGCACCTTCTTATAGAACACACTCGGGGAACATGGAATCCCAGCCATCAAGCGCATTTGGTTTTGTGTGAGTTAATACCGTGTTGCCTTCCCCATGTGGGTGGTACATTTGTAATTGGTAGGCGATGGAGAGCAAGTTTTGGGGGCCATCAGCGCAGGCGAGCATGCTGAATGTAATATTTACATGCAGCATATGGGGGACTCGTTCTTCCTTTTTCCTCTGCCACGTGTTAAATCTATATGGGCTTGGCTTTCTACTAGGGTCCTCCTTCAATGAGAAAATGTCCACCAGGCCAGCACATGTGTCGGAGCATTACCAGTGACAGTCACAATGTGCCTAGAGATAGCACCTGTGAAAGGCACAATGCTTGAACGGACCACAGAAATCACTAAACACCTTGCTTCTCCCATGTCAACTTAGCTCTTCCACATTAAGAGGGTAGATTAAGAACACACTATTCCAACTGCTTCTACAGAGCAAACATGTGTAGAAACTCTAGGCTAAACGTTTGTAAAATGTGTAGCCCAGAGCCGGAGCATGGTGGCGCACGCCTTTAATCCCAGCTCTTGGGAGGCAGAGGTAGGAGGATTGCAGTGAGTTCAAGGCCACCCTGAGACTACAGAGTGAATTCCAGGTCAGCCTGGCCTACAGTGAGACCCTACCTCAAAAAGGCCAAAAAAAAAAAAAAAAAGCATAACCCAGGGCTGGAGAGTGTGCTCAGTGGTTAGACACTTGCTTGCAAATCCTGCTGGCAGAGGCTCAATCCCCCAGTACGCATGTAAAGCCAGATGACTAAGTGGCACGTGCATCTGGAGTTTGTCTGTAGCAGCAAGAGGCCCTGGTGTGCCCATAATCTCTCCTTCACTCTCTGATGGAAAATAAATAAACTATTTAAAAATATACATAACCCAGGGCTGGAGACATGGCTTAGTGGTTAAGGTGCTTGCCAGCAAAGCCAAAGGACCCAGGTTCGATTCCCCAGGACCCATGTAAGCCAGATGCACAAGGGGGCGCATGCATCTGCAGTTCATTGGCGGTAGCCAGAGACCCTGGCATGCCCATTCTCTCTGTCTCTAACTGAGTCTTTCTTTCACTCTCTCTCTCTCTCTCAAATAAATAAATTATTAGTAATTTTTAAAAAAAGAGTTTAAAAATTGCATAACCTGGCTACAAAGTAATGGTGGGAATCCCTTATTCCAGAAGACTCAGAAGGATGTCCACGCATGCTGAAGGGGCCACATCGACACCAGCCACGGGAGCCACGGTCTCCATGCTCTCCTGTTGGACAGCGTTGGCTCCCAGGACCCAGACACTATCGGGAGTTGAATCTAGGATGCCTACAGGGATCTACGGTGGGAATAAGCTTTTCATCCCTGAACGAGGAGTTGAGAATCTCCAACATGAGAGCGAAATGGGATACGCGTAACGCGAAAGTAGGAAGGGGGGGACTACTCGAGGGGAGGGAGGGGGCCAAAAAGAGGCATATGGGGTGGGGGAGAACCCGAGAGAGGAGTGGGGAAGAGCAACGTATAATGAGGCGTATGTATGAGCTTCTCGTAGTGAAACCCGTTACTTTATATGCTAACTTTAAAAGCTAGTTTAAAAAAAAAAAAAAGGAACAAAACATTAATGCAAAAGGAAATGGAGACAGAACAGGTCGTTTCAGGCCATAGACAGAAGCAAGTTTATCCACTCTAGGAGAGGCGTTACGACATGGGGATTCTACAGAGAGGTCTCAGCTGACCCAGCCAGCTGTCTTCCCTGAGAAATACCGAAAATGTCCAAAACTAACCTGGACACAATTCTGTTTGTTTGTTTGTTTTTTGTTTTTCGAGATAGGGTCTCACTCCAGTAAAGGTGGCGCACGCCTTTAATCCCAGCACTTGGGAGGCAGAGGTAGGAGGATTGCCATGAGTTTGAGGCCACCCTGAGACTACATAGTGAATCCCAGGTCAGACTGAGCTAGAGTGAGACCCTACCTCGAAAAAACAAAAACAAACAAACAAACAAAAAAAAAAAAGAAAGAAAAGAAAGAAACAATGATTGAGAAGGTTGCTCCTGGACCAGGAGATAGTTGGAATGCAGGAATAACATCAGACACCACCAGAAAGTCCTGAAAGATAGAGTAGGTGGTTCACAAAAGCAAGAGCCGGTCACCTATGTATAAAGGGAAGTCCAGATGAGATAAGAAAAGTATTGGTTACCAACATATTAAATGTCTTATAAAATGTTAAAATATTTTTTGGCTGGTCTTTTATGGAAAGGGTCATCTCCAACCCTGTTCCGAGGATATCTGGAAAGCTCTGGGAAGGCCCCACTTTGGCTGTCTCCTGATGTGCTTATATCTTCCTTATAGCTAGCAGCCGGGGCTGGGCGTGGTGAGGCCTTTAATCCCGGCACTCGGGAGGCAGGGGTAGGAGGATCGCCATGAGTTCGAGGCCACCCTGAGACTCCATAGTGAATTCCAGGTCAGCCTGGGCTAGAGTGAGACCCTACCTCGCAAAACCAAAATAAATAAATACATAAATAAATAAATAAGGTAATGAAAATAAAATAAGAATGGGAAAGCTGTACCCACGATTGGCATTCGCACATCCTTTCTGTCCTATCGTAGGGTTAACAGTCTGGGTACAGGGACTAGATGATGGCACGTAATGGTGCCAATAAAATTGGAGTGAATATTTTCAAGGACAACTACGGGAAGTTTTGAAAGAGAAGGGCTGGGAAACAACCCAGCTCTGGGCGAAAGAAATCTGTCAGGTTTCACCCAGCTCACAGTCCTACGAAGGCAACTGGGTAACCGGACGTCCGCTGGGTCTTGGGCCCACACGCAGAATTGTGGTGCAACTATGGGATTGCATCAGCCACAGTGGTGCCCACAGCCTGAGCAGGGAAGAGGTGGTATTCTGGTATTGTCTGAATAGTGACATTAATCAAGTACGCTAGATGCTATTTAGACTGGCTTTGGGACATGAAGAAAAGTGAAGAGAGGGGTCATATTCTTATTTATTCCTGGATTGTCTGAGGTTTGGATGTTGTAATTTGGAGGTTCCTCTTTATAAAAAAAGGCCCTGTTTCATAGCAAGGAAGTTGGGACCCAGAAAGCTGAACTGTCAGTCAAAATAACAGGAAAAAAAAAGAGATTTTTTAAGTTGATACTGCAAACCCCAAGTAGCCACTAAGATACCAACCACTTCATATACTCTACTGTCTATGGAGTTTTAATGATTAAAAAAGCAACAGGACTGGAGAGATGGCTTAGCGGTTAAGGCGCTTGCCTGCAAAGCCAAAGGACCCAGGTTCGACTCCCCAGGACTCACGTTAGCCAGATGCACAAGGGAGTGCACGCGTCTGGAGTTCATTTTCAGTGGCTGGAGGCCCTGGTGCGACCATTCTCTCTCTCTCTCTCTCTCTCTCTCTCTCTATCTGCCTATTTCTATTTCTCTCTCTCTCAAATAAGTAAATAAAAATAAACTATTAAAAAAAACAGAAAATTTAAGAAGAGGTAAGCATGAAAAATTGTGAAATGGAATGGTAAGCTAAACCTACAGAAGAATGGTGAGTTTTTTTTTTTTTCTGAATGTTTTCAATAAGCTAGAACTAAGCCTTGTCATGGTAAGTGGATATGGTACTGACAGAGTCCTACGCCAGCATGCTCAGTGCACATCTTGTTTGAGGTGGAGATGGAGATGGGCTAACTTTAAGGTCTCTTAAGAAATTTAAAATGCAGGCGTGCGTGTTAAAAATTCGAGGGTGGAGCTGGAGGGATGGCTTAACGTTTGTAGGCGTTTGCCTGCAAAGCCAAAGGACCCGGGTTCGATTCCCCAGGACCCACGTTAACTAGATGCACAAGGGGGCGCACGCGTCTGGAGTTCGTGTGCAGCGGCTGGAGGCCCTGGTGCTCCCATTCTCTCATTCTCTTTCTCTGTCAAATAAATAAATAAATAAATAAATAAATAAATAAATAAAAAGAGAAAGAAAGCCCAGTGTGGTGGCGCATGCCTTTAATCCCAGCACTTGTGAGGCAGAGGTAGAAGGACCACCATGAGTTCAAGGCCACCCTGAGATGACATAGTGAATTCCAGGTCAGCCTGGGCTAGAGTGAGACCCTACCTCAAAAAAAAAAAAATAAATAAATAAATAAATAAATTCGAGGGCCACTACTAAAACGGTTTTGTAAAACTTCTGAATTATACAGTAAGGATTCAGTTCGGATTAGGGCTAATTCATTGTGCCGATAGGAGACAAGGAATGAAGAAAGAGCAGAGACTCTAAGGGCTTCAAATCATGCTAGTAAGGATTAAGACCAAGCCCGGGTCTATGCCTCCAAGCCCACTGAGGTGCCGCCTCTCTCCACGCACAGCTGCTGATGTCCGCAGAGAAGCCGTGTACTCCCACAAAAAAAAAAGCTGCGATGTAATTTTGATGGTAAAGTGAAGGGGGAAATATGGTTTGTGTTTATATACACGGTTTCAGATTTCACTTATACGATCCACTGGCTGTCACTTGAGATAAAATATTTAACCTCTCCACTCTAAGCAACATCATTTGTTGAATTAAAATAGTAATAGATATCTCACAGAGGTAATGTAAACACCAAATTATTCAATACAGTTTAAATATACACAAAGCATCTGGTTTAATTCATGATGCTCTGTGCACATCCAGTGAATGTGACTGAAATGGATGGAGGAGGAAATTCCAAGGTAGGAAGACGGATGTCGACCCCGGAGAGGTAGTGTCGAACATCAACTCTAAGGAATGCATTGAAACCACTAACCCAAACAATAATAGCAAAAAAAATAAAATAAAATAAAATGAAATTAATGAGGAGGTGAGAAATGAAGACGAAACGGGGCATAGACTGAAATATATGGCGAGGCCTCGTCCGTGTTGAGTCTCGGATGACCTAAGAACACCAGGGGCTCATTATCCAGAGCAAGTTATGTGGCCTGGAGGCGAGTCTGCTGGCTTACCAGAAGTTGGCCCCCAGGCCCGTTCTTCTTTTTCATAGCTGTGATTCTGGTGGAGGTCAGCCACACCCAGATGTTTACATGTCATCTGTGACTACCTCTGATCTGCTCTGCAAACTCCAGCGGCTGCATCGGAGATCACGTTGCCAGCAAAGCCTGAAATATTTACTATCTGGCACGTCTTAGAAAAAGTTGGGTCACTAACTCTGTGGTCTGATGGCCTTTACTGCCCTTTAAATCACGTCTTGAGCCAGACCAGCCTGTTCAAATGCCTTCAACCCCCTTCCTTTGGTCCCAACAAGGGGTGTCTGATCTTCATACCTCTTTTTTTTATTTTATTTTTTGGTTTTTCGAGGTAGGGTCTCACTCTAGCTCAGGGCTGACCTGGAATTCACTATGGAGTCTCAGGGTGGCCTCGAACTCACGGCGATCCTCCTACCTCTGCCTCCCCGAGTGCTGGGATTAAAGGCGTGCGCCACCACGCCTGGCTTCGTACCTCTTTTTGTCTATAGTTTCTGTGCTAGGCTTTAACTCTTGAAGATGGGAGCTGGGCCTGATTCCCTAGTTTCATCTTTTGTTGTTGTTGTTGAGGCAAGCCCAAGAGACTGCCCTTTATTTATTTATTTATTTATTTATTTATTTATTTATTTATGTGAGAGAAAGAGAAATAGCACACCAGGGCCTCCAGGCACTGAAATCCAACTCCAGACACTTGCGCCACCTAGTGGGAACACGCGACCTTGCGCTTGCACCACCGTGCGTCTTGTCTTACGTGGGACCTGGGGAGTCGAACGTGAGTCCTTAGGTTTTGCAGTCAAGCGCCTTGACTGCTAAGCCACCTCTCCAGCCCCCTAGTTTCATCTAAGTCACCCAGGCCTCAGGCCTCCGATGATGCCCCCTGTCTTTTCTTGCTCTCGCTCCTGTTATAACTATGTTAGTGCCCCGTGAGAGAGGAAGAGAGGAGAATTGCCGTGAGAGCCAGGATCATGTCTTCCTTCCGTTTCGCTCACGGTCTGTTGTGGTCAACCTCACAATGCTGAGATGAACAGCCAAACCGGGCACAGTTTAGGCGAGGAAGGGATTTATTTCAGGCTTTTAGGGTTCAGGTGGGATGTTCATACATCCAAGTGTGGGGGAGAAACCATAACTCACCAGAAAAAAAACCAAAAAAAAAGAGTAGCAAAACGCAAAACCCAACAGCAAGCCACAGGGGATCCCCTCGCCCGAGCTCAGGTTGCATAGCTTTGGGCTTAGAAATCAGATTCACCCCCAAACACACCTTAGCTCACTAGATCCCAGGATCTGCCCCCTACTCCCCCCCCCCCCCAGTGACATCTCCTTCAGCCAAGGCATCTGGAGATCCAAGTTATCAGCAGAGCCCATTGGTGGTAAGAAAGTGGGGGAAAGATGAGATAGGAACATGAAGGATCAAGTCCAATAGGCCCGTGTGTGCGTGACGAACCGGCCCTATGTCTTTAGCCAGACCTGAGCTAAGCCTTCTGCTTGACTTACGCTGCCTGGGTGTCCTCTGAACCGAAGGTGGGGAGATGGAAGGTGGGAGAAATACAAGTGAAAAAAAGAAGCTTCAGGATCCTGACTCTCACGTCCCACCTTCCTGTCTGGTTTGGCAGCTTTCTCTCTAGGTGCCTGGCCTTCGGGTCACCTCCCTGTGCCCTTTCGCCCCCTCAGCTCTTCTCTCACAAGTTTGCCATCAGTTCAGCTTGCTCAATCTGCTTCACTGAAGCGTCTGGGTGGGTTCCGCACGGACCAAGACCGAAATATGGGTAGCAGAAGTCAAAAGAGCTGGCATTCACTTATCTTCACATGCCTACCACTTACCCCAGGGGTAAGGCCCACAAAGCAAACACTCACTAAATGCTCATGCGATTAAACTATAGGAAAAAAAAAAAAACATTTTTTTTTTTTTTGGTATTTTTCCAGCTCCCAGTAATCCAGAATACATGTAACGAGGGCTGGAGAGACGGCTTAGCGGTTCAGGCGCTTACCTGCGAAGCCTCAGGACCCATGCTCGACTCTCCAGATCCCACGTAAGCCAGACACACACAGGTGAGGCAAGCGCAAGGTCGCATGTGCCCACTAGGTGGCGCAAGCGTCTGGGGTTTGATTGCAGTGGCTGAGGCCCTGGCGTGCCAATTCTCTCTCTCTCTCTCTCTCTGTCTCTCTCTTTCTCCAAAAAATAAATAAATAAATGAAATTTTAAAAAAAATTTTAAAAAAGAATTCATGTAATGAGGAAAATATGAGCATAGTTCGGACGGTGTTTGTAAAAAATCCCAGAAGTGAAAGATTTGACAGTTGGACCGGCTCCGTGTCCGGGATGCCACCCACGCCGCCTTCCCACAAGACTTGGTCTAGACCAGGCAGCCAGTGTGTGCACGGAAGCCTTGAAGCCCCTCCAAGTTCTGGGGAAGATCAAATTTAGATAAAATACTGGAACCGTAAACTCCTCATGTGTGGTTCACATCAGAGGACGGACAGCAGTTAGCAGCTGCATGTGGCTGGGCGGTGTGTGTGTGTGTGTGTCAAGCCGGGCTGCCCAGAGCTCTGTGTTTTGACACACATTTCCTAAAGAGGGAGCAGGAGGCAGCGGGGGCGAGCGGGGTTCGGGATCCAGACACGAGGGATTCTGACTTCCCACCTCGCTGCTCCCGTGACCTTGTGATCTTGGTGAACATGCAGGATTTTGAAGCTGCGGGTTGTTTAACCTACGAGACACCCTGAGGGGAAGAGTGACGTTGAAATAAACCTCTCGGGCTTCTTAATGAAAACCAGAGTCAGGCCTGGCGTGGTGGTACACTCCTTTAATCCCAGCACTCGGGAGGCAGAAGTAGGAGAATGGCCGTGAGTTCGAGGCCAGCCTGAGACTCCATAGTGAATTCCAGGTCAGCCTGGGCCAGAGTGAGACCCTACCTCGAAAAACCAAAAAAGAAAAGGAAAAAGGAAAACAGAGTCACGTGATTAAAGAGAAACATGCCACGAAGTCAGTTTTTAGGCAGAACTTCTATTCCGCACCCCTCCCCACCCTCCCTTTTGTTTTTCAAACCTCTGGTTTCTTCACCTGAAAAAAAAAAAAATTGGGACTCAAACAGCACCTTGTGGGAGACTGTGACACGTCATTGCTGGGTTGTTGCTCAGCCAGGCACCTGGGGTCCCATCGTCGCAGGCATGGCATCCTGCTTTGCGCATTAAGGGACACTGCTGTGCACTGTGGGGGTGACACGGCCACCTCATGTTAAAGACGTGGATCCCAAGGTATAACTTGCCCAGGTCATCCTTGTCTAAGGCCATTCAGTTAACTAGACAGTGAGGTCTTTGACCACAAACCCTTACTAAACAGTGATTTGCGGGCTGGAGAGAGATGGTTGAGTGGCTAAGCGCTTGCCTGTGAAGCCTAAGGACCCCGGTTCGAGGCTCGATTCCCCAGGACCCACGTAAGCCAGATGCACAAGGGGGCGCACGCGTCTGGAGTTCGTTTGCAGTGGCTGGAAACCCTGGCGCGCCCATTCTCTATCTATCTGCCTCTTTCTCTCCGTGTCTGTCTGTCGCTCTCAAATTAATAAATAAAAATAAACAGCAAAAAAAAAAAGTGATTTTCACTGTCTTTCAATTATTAGTTGTTAATATGGCTGTTGCTATTCTTACTAAACCATATACAGGGGGGCCTGGGACAGACCAATTTTTCTAAATGTACCACTTTCCTGCTTTTTATGTGTGAAGAACTCTTCCCTACCATCTGCGATGTTTCCCACTGCGGTTCAAGAGTTGCTTTCTTGGGCTGGTGAGATGTCTTAGCGGTTAAGGAGCTTGCCTGCAAAGCCTAAGGACTCAGTTTTGATTCCCCACAATGTATGTAAGCCAGATGCACAAGGTGGCGTATGCATCTGTAGTTTGTTTGCAGTGGTTAGAGGCTCTGGCACACCCAATTCTCTCTCTCTCAAATATATATAGAGAGAGAGAGAGTCATTTTCTGGGCTGGAGAAATGGCTTAGCAGCTAAGACGCTTGTCTGCAAAGTCCAAGGATCCATGTTCAACTCTCCAGATCCCACATCAGCCAGACGCACAAAGGTGAGGCAAGCACGAGGTTGCACATGCCCACTAGGTGGCGCAAGCGTCTGGAGTTCGAATGCAGTGGCTGAGACCCTGATGCACCAATTCTCTCTCTGTGTCTCTCCTCTCTCTCTGTCTCTGTGTCTCTGTCTCTCTCACACTGTTATCTAAAAAGTAATAAAGAAAAAGAGTCACTTGAATGAATTATAATTGGGTCATTTTTATGCAAACTGGCATTCCCCCCCCCCCTTCTCTTTTACCCCGGAGGAAGGGGAATACTTTTCTTCTCATTTTTAGTGAGGCAGTAACTTTCACGGGCTGTATATCTCAGAGAGACTTTTAGTAAAAGCCACGTGTATGTTAGGATGAGCCAGGGAAATGGTTTGGCGAACTTCGAATCCAAGAGGCAGGGTTTAGGCCCGGCTCTATGACCTTGAGCAGACCCCCAGACCTTGGCGACCCTCGTGTCCTTTGCCTAGGAGCTGAGAGTATTGCGTAGAGTGAATCCATTTCAAGCCGACGGTACAAGCAGTATTTTGCTCACGGTGTCGATGTCATTTACGATGATGACGGTAATAGACGAAACTCACTTCGCTGGGTACCTAAAAGGCTCCACTTGATAGCACTTATGTGGCCTTGTATCCTGTAGTGCTTGGCCTGCAGCAAAGTGTTAGTGTAAGATTACTGCTCCCTCAAATCACATTATTTCTATGTATTAGGCTAAACCCCAATACTTAAAGTTTGAAGTTTTTATGATTTTGGCCAGAGTAGACATCCTGTTTTCCAGAGAGAAAGGGCCTTTAAAAAAAAAAAATTCACTTCTCTGCAAATCTACTCTCTCAAAATCATATTTTGATGAGTTAAGTGCAAACGAATTGAAAAAAAAAAAACATGTGGATTTCATTTCCATTGAAATTCACATGCGCTACAAAAGGAGGGTGAGGGAAAACATGCGGAGGGCGGAAGGAATAGGAGAGAAGGATTCCACAGAGCTGAGAAGAAGAAAAAAATATCTGGCATTTTCTGAAAGGAGTCCTAAGTCAGAACCGTACCAAGTTCGCTCTCCCCCTCTGAGGGCCGCAGGGACCCCGAAATTTAGGGCTCCACGTGCGCCGCGCGGGAGGGGAGAATCCGTGGCTCGCTTTGGTGTGGGGCCTTGTGCACTTTTGGCTGGTGTCTCTCGGCGTGAGTGTGTTACATCAGGTGCTCTGTTTCTACAGACGCGGCTAATACCTATAGCAGAGCTTTCTTTCTTTCTTTCTTTCTTTTTTTTTAAACAAGTAACAGCGGTCCCCGGGGCATACCTGGAACTCCGTGGCATCTCTTCATCTAGTCCTATTTCTGCATCTTTTGGCAGCCGACCTAGTCATCAGAGGAGAAGGGACTTCTGATGGGGCTGGGAGGGCTCATGTTACGTGTGTGTGTGTGTGTGTGTGTGTGTGTGTGGTTCCCCCCCTCCCCACTTCCACCTTCCCTCCATCTTTTGCTTCTAAGTCCTGTGCAAAGTCAACCTGTGAAAACCATTGAGGTATACCCTGGGATTACTATGATAGGAGGATAGGTTGTGCGTCGCTCTGTCGTGTCCGGTGACAGAGAAATCTCTGCTTTGTCTCCCATTTGTGGCTAGGGCAAGTCCCTGGTTCCTTGTATGTAAGTCTCCGGGCGACTTCACCCTTCCCTTTGCCCAGGGCTCCGGGTAGTTCTCACAGCCAGGTTCTCCGTAGCTGTTTCCAGAATACCTCCTGCTACCGGTTTGCTCAAGATCTCTGGGGTTTGCTGAAAAGGTAGAATTACTTGAGATCAAGTTTACCTCTTCTCTCAGCCTTGGACCTATATCTGTCCTTTATATGCAAACACTTAGACCCCTATCCCCACCTTCACGTGGTGCTTTGGGGTTCTGGAAGTGGGTTGAAGTTTAAAACCAACTCCTTTTTGATAGTTTTTATTAGATATGGGCATATTTAATATGTAAGCAATACATGTTCGTACCATCTTTTCCCTCCTCCCTGCCCCTCTTCTTTTTTAAAAAATTTTATTTATTTATTTTATTATTTATTTGAGAGAGTGAGAGAGGGAAAGAGGCAGACAGACAGGGAGAGAGAGAATGGGTGTGCCAGGGCCTCCAGCCACTGCAAACGAACTCCAGACGCATGCGCCCCCTTGTGCATCTGGTTTATGTGGGTCCTGGGGAATCGAACAGGGGTCCTTAGGCTTCACAGGCAAGCACCTTAACCACTAAGCCATCTCTCCAGCCCATCCCTGCCCCTTTTCTGAAGAGGCCATCCTTGTTGGAGGATGCAGTTTAACCCCATGGGGATTGTGGGTCATGTATTTGGGGGGGCATGGGGTAAGGCAATATCTCTGTACAAAATGTCCCAACTTATAGCTCTAACAATCTTTTCATCCCCCCCCCCCCGTCTTCTGCAAAATTCTCTGAGCCATGTTGGGTACATTTTGAGTCTACTTCAGTGATGGGCTCTTAGGAACCTCTGTATCTCTGGTTTGGTAGGTGTTGAGTGTCCTCAGTGTCTATCTCCTTCACCCTTGTTTCTCACAGTTTGGGCCTGAGAAGGTCGACACCAAGGTGCCGGCGTTTGGTGAGATTCTTTTTCCTGTTTCGTGACGTAGCAGAAGGTAAGGCTCTGGTGAGGGCGAGGGAGGGTGTAAGCCCGGGGGTCTTCCCTTTCTTAGAAAGTCACCAGTGCCGTCCTGGGAGCCTCCGCCCTCGCGACTTTATCCTAACCCTAACCACCTCCCAAAGGCTCCCCTTCCAAATACCATCAGCATATGAACTTTGTGGGTAAAGTTTACAACATGAGGACCTCAGGGGATTCCTTCAGGCCATGACAATCACCCGTCCGGTCCCTGAGCACCTACCGTGGACCACCATGCCGACGAATCCCATACCGGCTCCACCTCCATCCACTTTCCTGACAGTTCTTTCTTATCTTTTTATAAAATGTTAATTATCTTATTTATTTGAGAAAGAGAGAGGAAGATGGAATGGGTACACAAGGGCCTCCTGCCATTGCAAACGAACGCCATACAGTTTTTAAGCTGCATATTTTCTCCCCATCCTACAAATGAGAAAAGATGTTCAGAGAGGTGAAGAAACCAGGTCACACTGTTTTTTTTCTTCCCCCTTTTGCTTTAAATAAAAAAAAAACACAACTTTTTTTTTTAATTTCAAGTGCAAAAAGACAGACAGAGAGACAGAAAGAGAGAGAATGGGTGCACCAGGCCCTCCAGCAACTGCTAATTAACTCCAGACCCATGCATCACCTTGTGCATCTGGCTTACTTGGGTCCTGGGGAATTGAACCTGGGTCCTTTGGCTTTTCAGGCAAGTGCCTTAACTGCTAAACCATCTCTCTAACCAAACACAGTGTTGTTTCTCTTTTTGTTTTCAAAGTGAGGACTACATGGCAGGCTTCTTTTTTACAAAGTCTTTTTATTTATTCATTCATTTGTTCATTTGAGAGAGAGAAAGAGGCAGATAGAGAAAGAATGGGTGCACCAGGGCCTTCAGCCTCTGCAAATGAACTTCAGACGCATGTGCCACCTTGTGCATCTGGTTTACGTGGGTCCTGGGGAATCGAACCTGGGTCCTTTGGCTTTTCAGGCAAGTGCCTTAATTGCTAAGCAATCTCTCCAGCCAAGCACAGTATTGTTTTTTTATTTTCAAAGCCAAGATTACATGGCAGGCTTTTTAAAAAATATATTTTGTTTGACAGAGACAAAGACATAGAGAGAAAGAGATAATGGGTATACTAGGGCCTCCAGCCTCTGTGAACGTACTCCAGATGCATGTGCCACCTTGTGCATCTGGTTTACATGGGTCCTGCGGAATCGAACCTGGGTCCTTTGGCTTTGCAGGCAAGTGCCTTAACTGCTAGGCCATCTCTCCAGCCCACATGGCAAGCTTCTTAAAAACGTCTTTCTATTTATTTATATTTACTTTTTATTCATTCATTTATTTGAGAGATAGAGGAAAAGTCAGAGAGAGAGAGAGAGGGAGAGAGAAAGAGAGAGAGAGAGAGAATGGGTGCACCAGGGCCTCCACCCACTGCAAATTAATTAACTCCAGATGCATGCACCACCTTGTGCATCTGGTTTACGTGCATCCTGGGAATCGAACCTGGGTCCTTAGGCTTCGTAGGCAAGTGACTTGACTACTAAGCCACCTCTCCAGCCCCATGGCAGGACTTCAAAGCGCATGTTCTTTCCACTGAGGGCGTCAGGTGGGGCCCTCATTCTCTTCGTGTGAGAGCGCAGTAGACTAGAAAATGGGGCTGAGGGCAGGCGGTGGAAGTGACTGAGCCCCGGAGGCCAGGGCGGGAGGTGAGGGGTACGTGTGGGTAAGGGAAAGCCGGGATCCACGAGTGAAACGGGATGCTGGAGGGTGAGTTTGAACAGGCCAGCTCCTGACTGGGGCCAAATGGCATCCTTACCTACCTAGGCTGCCAAGAGAAGCCACTAACCAAATAGGAATGACTTTGTGAGCCCGGTTCCCAACTAAAGGAGACTCAGATACGTGTATGGATTAACAGCTCAGTGAATTCTAGAATTCCATCACCCTAGATGAACCTCCTATGCTTACTTGAGTATTTGGGACAGACTATATATATAATTTAAAATGTTAACAATACATATTATAACACTATATGTAATATTACTGTGACAGTAATACGCTGTGTGACAGGCACTGAACTGGACACTTGATGTAACTAACTTAGCTTTCTTTTTTTTTAATTTTTTTCTTCATTTTTTTCTTTATTTATTTGAGAGCGACAGACACAGAGAAAGAGGCAGATAGAGAGAGAGAGAGAGAGAGAGAATGGGCACGCCAGGGCCTCCAGCCACTGCAGACGAACTCCAGACGCGTGCGCCCCCTTGTGCATCTGGCTAACATGGGTCCTGGGGAGTCGAGCCTCGAACTGGGGTCCTTAGGCTTCACAGGCAAGCGCTTAACCGCTAAGCCATATCTCCAGCCCAGCTTTCTTAATAACTAATCAAAGTGGTACGACTCTCCTTTCAGAGGAGAGGGTTAGAAGGCAGGGTCACTTTTCTGTCAGGTCACTTGGTAGGTGGCAGAATAAGTGTTTAGAAGGTTCCGAGGGACACATCATGCGAGCTAAGTGTGAGGAACTGTGCGTCTGGAGTAAGTGAAAACCAGTAACAACAGGGAGACGAGCAGCTTGTGCGATCAGTCCTTTGATTTTCTTCTCCAAAAGGGAAAGGTCCACTCGGTGGTGGTCCAGGATGAGGTCCCAGGTGAGAGTCCTCAGCAAACCAGCAATGACCTGGGAGATTGTCAGATGATCCGGATCGAAGCCAACTACGGATTCATGGTACCTAACAGCCCGGGTTCCTTTCATTCCTTGAAACCCATAAAAGGGCCCAGAGCGCATGAGATAAGCGGACTTTATTGACTATTTATTTATTTATTGTTTATTCCCACTACTCAATGGATTTTCAATGGCACGGGCCATTGTTTGAACATTACCACCAAGGGTCCCACCTCCTACCCTGCAGAGATGGAACAACATCTGCGCCTCCTGAAAACACATCTTAGATGTCCTTTTCTCAGGGAAGCCTCAGAGACAGGCCATATGTTTCACTGCAGCCTTCCTGCAATCTGCCACTTACGAATGTGACCACAAGCACGGGACCCCTCCTGGCTTGGTGTCCACCATGCGCTTCTGCCATGTGTCATCCGCAGACACCGAAGGCAGAGGCCACACCTCCTTGCTAGACTGGGGACCTCGGCTCCTAACCCACGGCTCACTTACCACAGGGAGCGCATTCGTTCATTCATTCATTCATCCATCCATCCACGCACACGTTATCAGGACCCGGGCTTACCTCCCCCCGTTGATGCCACATAAATGCGCACGTCCACGCTCTACACTGTAATGTAACACGCCCCCCCACGCGCACATATACATCTGGGTGTGCTCCTCAGAAGAGTATCTGCAATCCAATGTCCTCCTCAAGCATGCCAACTCACCATAAAGATGACCAGCTTGCTTTATACCAAAAAAGGCCACGTTTCAGAGCCGGCTGCAGAAGCGATTGCTGGAATCAGTACCAAGGCTTTGTAATTGTGTGTGTGTGTGTGTGTGTGTGTGTGTAAAATGTATTGTCATCGTGTTTAAATTAGTGAAACCGATGTTATTTTTGTTTTCAGGAGATTATATTGGAATAGTCTCCAGTTTGTGAAATGCATGAGGGCATTTGTAGGTTTTCCCTCACCCTTCATCTGGGCTCCCTTCACTCTCATCTAACATGGTGCATGACTCAGGAAGCCTGACAACCTACACTTTCCAGAATGATGCTGTGGTCTGTAGCCCATTAACACTGTCTAAGAGGGATTCTGGGACTCTGGTGAAAGCAAGGGCCATAGAGGGACCCAGGCTCTGGAAAGTGGCTACATTGCTACGTTGGGTCCACTTATATTTATATTAAATTTTTTTCCCCCGGGGCTGGAGGGATGGCTTAGCGGTTAAGGCGTTTGCCTGCAAAGCCAAAGGATCCCAGTTCGATTCCCCAGTACCCACATAAGCCAGATGCACAAGGGGGCACATGAGTCTGGAGTTTGTTTGCAGAGGCTGGAGGCCCTGGCGTGCCCATTCTCTCCCCCACCTCTTTCTCTCTCTCTCTCTCTCTCTCTTTCTCTCTACTTCTTTCTCCCTCTCAAATAAATAAAGAAATAAAATATATTAAAAAATTGTATGGGCAGTATCTGAGATAAAGAGCTAAAACTTCACTTTAGAAAACATCTACGTAAACTCTTGGCTGTGAACTTGCTTATGATACAATATGTTTCCTTTTTAAAAATTTCTTTTGTTTATTTTTTATTTATTTGAGAGTGACAGACAGTGAGAGAAAGAGGCAGAAAGAGAGAGAGAGAATGGGAGTGCCAAGGTCTCCAGTCACTGCAAACGAACTCCAGACACGTGTGCTCCCTTGGGCATCTGGCTTATGTGGTTTCTGGAGAATCGAGCCTCGAACCGGGGTCCTTAGGCTTCACAGGCAAGAAGCGCTTAACTGCTAAGCCATCTCTGCAGCCCAATGTGTTTCCTTTTAAAGTGTGTGAGAAAGGATTTTGTCTGTCTGAGATTAGCTTTCAGGACAGCCGATTGACAAGATCTGGGGGGAGCAGCTAACACAATCCCAACCCAAATTCTCTGAGCCTGCTTTTTTCTACCAAAATAGACTGATTCCAAAATGTGTCTGGCCAAACTGGATTAAGTCGGGTGTCTAACACATGGCTTTGGCCTCTTGTTATAACTGAGCGAGACAATTTACACATGTGAAGTAAGGTTTCTATAAAGAGAAATAAATGTTTATCCAAAGTGCATAGAAGCAAATTAGTGCCGCCGTTGCTGAAAACTGCCCGATTATTTGAAACACAACCCAGATTTGTCTGTTGAAGATTTTTTTACACTGGCTAATCTCAATCCCCTTCTGTGTATGCGGACTTCCCTCCCCAGTGAGGTCCCACGTTGCATAAATAGCATTTGCTCCCTATTATTTTACAAAAGTGCTTTCAAAAGTGTCCCATGGGGAAAAAAAAATCTTCCTTTGTCCCCTAAAAACTTCTGTGGACAACAATTTTCGTTGTAAACAACAGAGTCCACTTCGGCTAGAAGCCAGGGCAGAAGGGGTTTTGCAGAGAAAGAGTTTGTGTAATTGGATGTCTGAGCTCAGCTGCAGTCAGTGGAGACTGCCGGGCATTCGCAGGTAGTTTCCACGGAACGCTTCCAAAGAGCTCGTGACGCACCTTCTCATGCACAGAGATGTCCTGAGATCTACGTGACATTGATTCCAGTTTCTGTACGTCTCGGGTCTGGTCCGCGCCTGTGTATTTCTAACGTACATCGGAGCTTCTGGTCTTTGAGCCTCAGGTGAAGTAGCAAGACTCCAGGGGAGCCCTTCACGTCAGCGTTACCACCTGCCAAAGAGCATCCACGATTCCAGAATTTCTGCCTCACCCTATCCAGAAGCAGCTACCCCTCCATGTTTTCCTTTCCAGAAAGTTCAGACACCCGGTGTTGGGGCGGGGGGGGGGGCTGCCTCTTTCTCATGACCTCTTCTTCCTTTTCAGACCTGTTTAGGTATGCTTGCATGGGATAAACCCAGGCATGTGCCACACAGTGGCTCAAGGAGGTCTATGAAATTTAAGTCTCTGGTCTCTAGTGAGCATAAGACAGCACCTTGGAATAGAATGAGGTGTGTGCTGACTGATTCTAATCTTCAGTCCTTCCTAAAATACTGATATGAACAATTAAGATAAACGAATTAAAAGTTAACATCTACTGCGTGTTCACAATATACCAGCCAATAGGATAAATGATTACTTTATTAATTAAATTTATTTATTTATTTATTTGAGAGAGGAAAAAAGTAAGAGAGAAAGAGCCAGAGAGAATGGGCATGCCAGGGCTTCCAGCCACTGCAAAGGAACTCCAGATGCTGTGCGCCACCTTGTGCATCTGGCTTACGTGGGTACTGGGGAATTGACCCAAGTTCCTTTGGCTTTGCAGGCAAGCGCCTTAACCCATAAGCCATTTCTCCAGCCCCAGTTAAATTTATTTTTAACTTGTATACAAAGCATAACAATTATACATACGAATGGGATACTATGGGATGTTTTAAAAATTTATACTTTATATAATTCTTAAACCAGGTTAAACATTTATACCTCCTCAAACATTGGTTATTACTTTAAGGTAAAAGTATTCAGAATTCAGGGCTGGAGGGATGGCTTAGTGGTTAAGGCGTATGCCTGCAAAGCCAAAGGACCCAGGTTTGCCTCCCCAGGATCCACGTAAGCCATATGCACAAGGGGCACATGTATCGACAGTTTGTTTGCAGTGGTTTATGACCCTGACGTGCCCATTCTCACTCTCCCTAGGTCTCTCTCTCTCTTCTCTGTCTCAAATAAATAAATAAAATAGATAACTAAAATGTTTTAAATATATATCTTTAGTTATTTGCAAGGGCACAGAGAGAGAATAGGCACACTTGCAGCTGTAAAGGAACTCCAGATACACGGGCTCCATTGTACATCCGGCCTTATATAGGTCCTGGGGAATCGAACCCAGGAAGGAAGACGTTAAGCAAGTGCATTTAATCACTGAGCCATCTCCCTGGCTCTATTACCAACTTTAAAGACGAGCCAATGAAGAGACAGAGTGATTAACCAGCTTTGTCTAACAGCCAAAAAAACACAAGTCACTGTAAAAGTTAGACTGCAAATCCGGGTGACCTGAACCAAAGCCTGCACTTAGTATGTCTTCAACTACGACTAAGGTAGCTTCAGGGACTCCGAGAAAATGACACTCGAGAAACTTGTTTGATTTTTGCTGAACACAGTGATGTTTGAAAACGGAACTTTTTTTTTGTCAACTAATATTTGTTAACATTGAGCAGAAAATGTTCCACACAACAAACTTTGGAAAATACAGCCTTAAATATTTCCTTGGCTGTAGATGGACTTTTCAGTTTAAGGTTTTCAGCCAAATGGAATTTGCTCTTGTCACCCAATATTTTTTTGGATGACTGGGTCTTAAATTTTTGGTGTGAGTCAGAATCTCCTGGATTTTGAACTCAACAGGCCTGAATTTTTTTATTTTATTTTTATTTTTCCTTCCTGGGAAGTCCTCAGAACATGCTGATGTTGCTAAACTCAGGATCATTCTTTGAAAACAGCTATCCTGGACATCAGGACATCTTGGTCCCATCTCTGAGCTCTGGTTTCTTCCTTTGTAAAGTGAGAACAGTGTCGTTGCTGGAAGACCTACTCGTTGTTCCATCATCAGAAATATTTATGAACACCTACTCTGTGGAAGATGTGTGAGGAAACACAGAGAGAGAGAAATAAATAGTATTTTTTTTTCGAGGTAGGGTCTCACTCTGGTCCAGGCTGACCTGGAATTCACTATGTAGTCTCAGGGTGGCCTCGAACTCACGGCGATCCTCCTACCTCTGCCTCCCGAGTGCTGGGATTAAAGGTGTGCGCCACCACGCCCAGCTCCGGCTAAATCCTGTTTGTAAACTCCTTTTGAGAAGGGAGTCTCGTGTATCCCAGGCTGCCTTCAAACTCGCTGTGTAACTGAGGGTGACCTTGAACTCCTGTCTTCCTGTCTCTGCTTCCAAAGTGCTGCGTATTAGATGGGTGTGCCAACACGCCTGGCTTCACATCTGAACCCTCAACAGTCCAACACAGCATCTGCACAGTAGATAAATATAAATTAATATTATTAATTATTAATTATATTTTACAATTATTTTATTTTTAATTTTTATTAATAATTATAATTATTAGTAATACTCCAGTATTATATATAGATATTAAAATATATTTTAGCTGGGCGTGGTGGCACACGCCTTTAATCCCAGCACTCGGGAGGCAGAGGGAGGAGGATCGCCTGTGAGTTCGAGGCCACCCTGAGACTCCATAGTGAATTCCAGGTCAGCCTGAGCTAGAGCGAGACCCTACCTTGAAAAACCAAAGGAAAAACAAACAAACAAAAAAGCTTTGAAAGGTGAATGGGTAGATATGACAATACTTATAAAAATGAATCAATGTATAAACATGCCCTCCGGAGAGGACAAATGGGAGAACGGGCTTTCCAAAAACAAACAAACAAACAAACAAACAACAACAAAAAAAAAAGTGCACAGGGTTTTTATGGAAAGGAACTGGAGAAATTCCACATGGATTGATGGGAAGTGAATCATGACTGGAGAGGTGGGCACACAAAGGGACGAAACCACACAGACCCTAAGAGGTGTTTGATCCTATGTAGATTTTCTTACCAAGGACATTGTGGCTTTATGAGTAATGACCTTCAGAACATCTCATTGGTGACTCCAAAACCCTAAACATTCTAAAACGTTTCAACTTAGAAACACTTTTTTGTTGTTTATTTTTATTTATTTGAGAGCAACAGACAGAAAGAGAGAGGGGGAGAGAGAGAGAGAGAGAGAATGGGCACGCCAGGGCCTCCAGCCACTGCAAAGGAACTCCAGGTGCATGCGCCCCCTTGTGCATCTGGCTAACGTGGGTCCTGGGGAATCGTGCCTTGAACCAGGGTCCTTAGGCTCCATAGGCAAGTGCTTAACCACTAAGCCATCTCTCCAGCCCCAGAAATACCTTTTTTTTTTTTTTAAAGACATGATCTAGGTAGAAAAGTATATTTTTTTTATTCTTTTTTTTTTTTGTTTTATTTTTCGAGGTAGGGTCTCCCTCTAACCCAGGCTGACCTGGAATTTACTATGTAGTCTCAGGGTGGCCTCGAACTCTCGGCGATCCTCCTACCTCTGCCTCCTGAGTGTTGGGATTAAAGGCATGCGCCACCACGCCCGGCTACAAAAGTATATTTCAGAGCATTTCTTTTTTCTGAGCAGTCAATGGATGCACATAAGACAAGCTAATTGGTTTTGTCTTTCCTGTGTCTCAGAGTTCACTCAGTTAATGGTGGGGCAAATGGCTGGGTGATTTCTCCATAGTACGCACAATATGGAGTGTCCTCAAACTTATATGCCCGTCCATCAGTCACTCCATTTGATTCAAGGACACACACCCCTTTGTGTGTGGCCAACCTGAGGCCTGTTTTCTGTAACTACCTTTCTCAAACTGCCTTAAAAATAAATATTTATTTACTTATTTTGAGACAGATAGAAAGAGAGAGAGAGAGAGAGAGAGAATGGGAGCGCCATCCTCTAGCCCCTGCAAACGAACTCCGGGTGCATGCACCACCTTGTGCATCTGGCTTTCGTGGGTACTAGGGAATCGAACCTGGGTCCTTAGGCTTCACAGGCAACCACCTTAACCACTAAGCCATCTCTCCAGCTCCCTCAAACTGCCTTTTATGAAAGTTTCCTGTTGTCAGTGATTTTCATGAACATTAAAAAAAAAGGGGGGGCGGGCTGGAGAGATGGCTTAGTGGTTAAGCACTTGCCTGTGAAGCCTAAGGACCCCGGTTCGAGGCTCGACTCCCCAGGACCCACGTTAGCCAGATACACAAGGGGGAGCACGCATCTGGAGTTCGTTTGCAGTGGTTGGAGGCCCTGGCGCACCCATTCTCTGTCTCTCTCTCTCTCTCTCTCCCTCTCTTTGCCTCTTTCCCTCTGTATCTGTCACTCTCAATAAATAAATAAATAAATAAATAAATAAATAAAATTTAAAAAAAAGTATTGCATTGCCCATGCATAGAAAAGTTTGGCTTAAAGACAGCACAGAATTGCCCTTAACTTTCTGTTGAAGTCACCCATGGGAAAAGTCACAAATCGGAAAAGAAATATTGTTAGCTGTCTGGACTCCGTTCAGGAGTGGGGAAGTAGTTAGGGGTGAGGTGGGCATGAGGCACTGATTATGCCTGCATGGTGGTGGCTGGGATCAGAGCACTAAATGTGAAGGTTTTGAGGAAACCTTAGCAGGCTGTCTGCAGGAATGAAACTCCTGGAGGGGAAGAAACATGCCTGGCCTTCTGTGTCTGGCTTATCCTAGTCTTTAAAATATTTAATTAATTTATTTTCTGAAAGAAGGGAGAGAGAGAGAGAGAGAATGGGCACACCAGGGCCTCCAGCCACCGCAAACAAACTCCAGACACATGCGCCACCTTGTGCATCTTGTTTACGTGGGTCCTGGAGAATCGAACCAAGGCCCTTTGGCTTTGCAGGCAAAAGTCTTAACCGCTAAGCCATCTCTCCAGCCCTTGTCCTAGTCTTTACTTAGCTTTTTAGTTGCATGAGATCTCATTTGTTCATTGCTTGCCTCACTTCCTGGGATACCCAAGTCCTACTTGGAGCGTCTTTCCCAACGCCTCTATCTTGAAGTGTTTCATCTAGTCGCTTTGGAGTTTCAGACCCCGAGTTCAATGTTAATGATTCGCACACTATATATACTTAAGATGTCTTTAGACAGAAGTTCAGGTGAAGACAAGGTCTGGAAGCCACACGCATTGAGGTGGAGGCTGGCTCTGCCAGTTGTCACTTGAGTGTCCTTGACTCACTGCTTAACTCCTCTGTGTCTCAGTTTTCCATCTGTGACAGGGCCATCGCTGTCATTCTGTTTCCCAAGGTTTGTTAAGACTATCCAAATGAGCCGGGCGTGGTGGCACACGCCTTTAATCCCAGCACATAAGGCCATGTCACGAGGATGCTTTCTCAAAAGGGTGACCCCTGCCCTTCCTCCTAGTCTCAGGCGTGACTCAAATTGTATGTATTACATTATATTTATGCTGCATGTTGATTCTATCTCTTTGAATATCTTACCCACACCCGCTTTCTAAGAATATTTTTGTTTATTTTTATTTATTTATTTGAAAGGGACAGACAGAGAGAGAAAGAGGCAGAGAGAGAGAGAGAGAGAGAGAGAGAGAGAGAGAGAGAATGGGCGCGCCAGGGCCTCCAGCCTCTGCAAACTAACTCCAGACGCGTGTGCCCTCTTGTGCATCTGGCTAACGTGGGTCCTGGGGAATCGAGCCTCAAACTGGGGTCCTTAGGCTTCATAGGCAAGCGCTTAACCGCTAAGCCATCTCTCCACCCACACCCGCTTTCTGTGGGAGACCTGGAGGAATGTCTTACTGCTCTATCTCAGAAGGCTCAATCTGAGCTCTTCTGTTCTATTTCTTGTCACAGCCTTGAGAAACCCAGACGATGAGTCCCTGGAGCAAGTGACTCTCCCTGCCCCAGTTGTCAGACTGTCCCCTAGGGCTGAGCAAGGAACCCTGGAGGTATTTATTGTGTATAGTTGAGTGCATTTCATCAACAGAATGAAATGCCATCTATTCCCTAAACTTCTTAAACTGAAGATTAAGTTTTATTTATTTATTTATTTATTTTGCCTCTGAAGATATTTACGTTTTAAGGAAAGCGTTGGGCACATAAGCTAGTCAGTTCCTATTAGGAAAATTCAATTAAATTATTTTGTCCTGGGATGAAGAGATGGCTCAGTGGTTAAGGCGCTTGCCTGCAAAGCCAAAGGGCCTCGGTTCAATTCCCCAGGACTCAACGAAAGCCAGATGCACAAGGGGGCGCATGCATCTGGAGTGGCTGGAGGCCCTGGTGCGCCCATTCTCTCTCTCTCTCTGAAATAAATAAATAAATAAAACTCTTAAAAAGCAACTATTTTGTATTAGGAATTAGAGACGCATCGGTTACCACTTTGTGTCTGGGTGGCCTTGCAGGTTGCTTAAACTCTAAATAAATTCTCTCACTTTCTGGATGGACATTTCTACCTTTCTATTAGGTCTTCTCTCAGACCTCACCTCCCATGAGAAGCTTTCCGTTGGGCCAAAGATTGCCTTCCTCCATGAGCTCTCATAGGCTCCACCCACGGTCACATAACCTGGAAATCGCCCAGACTAGCTCCCACGTCGGCAGCATGACGTCCCATTCACCCCAGGATTCCCCTGAGCAGACTGTGCGCTCAGCAAAGATGTTTAAAGAACGAGTGGATAAGAAACCCAAATTATAGGCAGAGAGCCACAGACATTTAAGCTGTCATGGGTATTATCAAAGACACTGGCCGTGGGGTAGGTGCCTGACTAAGAAATCCCACTCTGTTTGAACTAGCCCTTCTCCCTCCACATGAACCGGGGAGTCTTCCTGAAGCTAACGGGTATACATGCGGTGGGGGTGGGGGGCAGGGGGTGTTCTCCAGTCTCACCAACCTAATTGTTTCTCATTTCCTGCCCATAAATGGTACAAGGTGCAGAGTTGCACCTCCCACTGTCCCGATTTCAATCATTTGTCCGCATTAATCGACACTAATGGCTTTTGCAAACATAAGTCTTTAAGCTCCAGCAAGTTCTAGGAGGCCATGAAAAGAAGGTGAACTCAACTTTTCCCGTTGCTCTTCTGAATATCTGTAAGGCAGGGGGCAGGGCCCGGCATTCCACAAACCTGTGCCTTTGCTCCCACATCTCTGGAGAGATTGGGTTGTTATTCTTAATAATAAAGTGCGACTTTCTCCAAATCAAAGAGCAAAGCTCCGCGTGTTACCCACTGCGAGGAAAAGACAGGCGCAATGAAATCTCAATTACCTCAGCCCATCAGCCGCAGAAGTTGTGTGCTTAACTTATTTACGTTTTAAATTGCTTTTTAAGGAATAACGGTATTAGATAGAGGCTTAAAGTTATCTTCTCCTTCAGTCCCAAGCTAGGATATCATGGTGATTTCCAATTGAAAAAAAGCAATTGGCAGCATTTGGGGGTTATTAGATCTCTTATTATGTTGTATATCTTGTTTTTCATTCGATGTTAAGCTACCCATGAATTTCTACACACTGTTATACAATAGATAAACCTGGATTATAACTGTCGTCTTCGGAAGAAGTACCATTTTATTTTGGTCCATGTAGTCCTATTTTCTTTTTAAAAAAATTAAGCATATTTTATTTATTTATTTGGGAGAGAAAGAGGCAGAGAGAGAGAGAGAGAGAGAAGGAGAGAATGGGCACTCCAGGACCTCCAGCCACTGCAAATGAACTCCAGATGCATGTGCCCCCTTGTGCATCTGGCTTACGTGGGTCCTGGGGAATTGAACCGGGATCCTCCGGCTTTGGAGGCAAATGCCTTAACAGCTAAGCCATTGCTCCAGGCCAGTCTTTTAAATGTGAGGCCAATGATTTTAGACAAACACCCACTAATTAGAGAAAGTAGTGTAATACAAGAGGCTTTCACGACAAGTGTGGAAGATCACACTCTCACTGGGGCATATAATAGGCATGAAAAATTCAAAGGTACTAGGGCTGGAGAGATGGCTTAGCAATTAAGACACTTGCCTGAGAAGCCTAAGGACCCAGGTTCAATTTCCCAGTACCCACGTAAGCCAGATACACAACGTGGCACGTGAGTCTGGAATTCGTTTGCAATTGCTAGAGGTCCTGGCGCACCCATATTCTCTCTCTTTCTCTCTCCCTCTGCATCATCTCTCACTCTCTCTCAAATAAATAAATAAAATATACCAAATTCAAAGTTCCTACCTGAAAAAAACCACCTCCCAACCAAATAGACAAAAATCTAATAATATACAACTTACTTATGTGGAATTGGTTAGATTGGTTGTCCAATGCAACTAGACGACAATGACCAACCTGTATTGTCCTCCAAGCAGATTGCTCCTCCCCCAACCAGACCTAAGACACATATGTGGACAGTTCATTGTGAAGTGATTTCCGGAAGCACGAGTGTATGTGTGTGTGTGTGTGTGTGAGAGAGAGAGAGAGAGAGAGACAGAGACAAACAAAACCCACAGAAAACGAAAACCAATGTGAGGGTGAGTGGCCGAGGGGGTCATCACTGAGGAAGCGTGCACCCTTCCAAGACTGACAGGAACCTTCCAGAATGCACGTTGGGTCGATTCTCCAGGCAGGTGAAGATGGCCTTTCTTGGTCTCCAATCCCGATGATCGAGCGGAGCTCCATGGGAGTTCACTCGCCCAAACGGGGACCTTTCCTGGCTTTGTTGGTGACAGACGCATTTCTCCTGACAGAGTGTTTGTCACAGCTACAGCCGAAGTTAGCGATGGCCTCAGAAGTGACCTATCTGTAAGACATGCCTGACACGGTCCACCTTTCACGTCACTCAGGTTCGCTCCCGACTTCCCGCAAGTGCATCCTCTTTGAGGAGGTTGTCCACTGCTATTCCTCAAATAAAATCAGCCGAAACTTCACAGCACCGTTCTCTCCATGCCTCGGTGAGCGTTCATCCCTCAACCTCTCTGTAGATAGATTTCCTTCATGCCTCACCAGTGCTTCTGAAAACCTAGGATACCTTCCCTGTGGATTGGTCAGTGAGGGGCCCAAGAGCTTGGTGGCTTTTGTGCTTGGTGGCTTCATTTATCTTGTCATGCATGAATGTTTCAAGATTCACTTTGGTAGCCAGGAGTGGTGGCGCACGCCTTTAACCCCAGCACTTGGGAGTCAGAGGTAGGAGGATCACCATGAGTTCAAGGCCACCCAGAGAGTACATAGTGAATTCCAGGTCAGCATGGGCTAGAGTGAGACCTTACCTTGAAAAACAAAAACAAAAACAAAACAAAACAAAAAAATTAAATTAAAATAAAGCTGCATCTGGAGTT
This sequence comes from Dipus sagitta, assembly GCA_036346955.1. Classification (NCBI taxonomy): domain Eukaryota; kingdom Metazoa; phylum Chordata; class Mammalia; order Rodentia; family Dipodidae; genus Dipus; species Dipus sagitta. Next base: position 35,357,842 of record CM070789.1, read on the forward strand.
CATTTGCAGTGGCTAGAGGCCCTGTTGTGCCCATTCTCTCTCTCCTTCTCTCTGCCTCTTTCTGTCTCTCAAATAAGTAAATAGAAATAAAAACAAAGCCAGGCGTGGTGGTGCACACCTTTAATCCCAGCACTTGGGAGGCAGAGGTAGGAGGATCACCGTGAGTTCGAGGTCACCCTGAGATGACATAGTGAATTCCAGGTCAGCCTGGGCTAGAGTGAGACCCTACCCTGAAAAAAGAAAACAACAAAAGATTCACTTTGGTGACTCTCCTAGGTTGCTGGCTCTGCCTCTGTTCCATGACAGCCAACTTGGTAGGTCCCCACATCACCCAGGGCCCTTTACCCCTCTGGTACTCCCTCCCTACTTGTTGATGAGGTAAGAGGGTCCTTAAGTGACCAAGTGGAAACACAGTTTGAAATTTATTGGAAGCCTCATAGTGCCCCTCGGGAGAAGTGCGACCCAGGCTGAGAATTAGCACCTTAAAGACAATAGTACCTAGGAATCAAGACCCCAAAATTTCATTGCAAAGATCCACATTTAGCACCTCTTCTGAAAGCAACTGTCTTAACCTGGGCTTCCCCAAAGTTGGCCCATTAGGCAAAGTCTCATATGCAAGTAATTAATTTGGGAAGTGATTCTAGGAAGGAAGAACGGTAAGAGAGCGGAGGGAAAGAAAGGAGAAAAGGGGCTGGAGAGATGGCTTAGCGGTTAAGGTGCTGGCCTGTGAGGCCTAAGGACCCATGTTCAAATCTCCAGATCCCACCTAAGCCAGGCGCACATAGGTGAGGCAAGAGCAAGGTCACAGATGACCACTAGGGGGCGCAAGCCTCTGGAGTTTGATTTTAGTGGCTGAGGCCCTGGTGCATCAATTCTCTCTCTCTCTCGCACTCGCTCTCTCTAATTAAGAAAAAGAAAAGGAGAAGAAGACAGCATAAGTATACATGGTTAAACTGGCCACTGCTATGCCAAACATGTGTTTAACTGGTGCGTTTTGAACGGGTCACCCCTGGAGTTAAATCTTACAGTATTTGGACTAACGTTGAAGTGTTTCTATTGCATAAAGCTGGGTCCCTAACCACGGCCAAGATGATCCTGCTCCTTTCCAACCCTGCGTTCTCAACGTGCGGCTCGGGCTAATTCGATTTCATTGTCCAGGTCAAAGACATTTTCCGTATCAGATGTCACGCTTTATTTTTCTTACCCTGAACTTTTGAAAGTTCTTCAGGGTAGGATTTCTCTTAAGCTCCGGGACGTCTGATGGTCCTCCTCTCTGTTCAACGTAACTTCCAAGAGCTCCCGGGGTGTCCTTGTTTCCAAAGGGGCTCTGCTCAGCCCTCTTCCCCCTCTGCCCTCTGTGCGGTACTGATGGGTGTCATGTGCCCCCCGCCTTTGACCACGAGAAGACCAGACAATACTGTGAGGATGGTAATGTTACCCAGAAGTCCCTGGCAAATGATCACACTGAGCGCTGAAGAAACACCTTACTTATTTATTTATTTATTTATTTTCAGATACATTCAAACCAGTGAGAACTCTGAGTTTTTAACTTTCTGGCTGAAGACAGTCAGGAGACAGGTTCAGCCTGCCCAATTTCCTCACGCAAGGCCTTCAGCAAAACTGAATGTCTAAGGGTAAGGTCATTTATTTGCCCCTTTGTAAAATGACTATGAAGTGACATGGTCTTTTTCAGAAAGAGAGAGAGAGAGAGACTAGGACCCTACCCTTATGACCTCAATTCATCTTAAGATCCCCTTAAAGGCCCTATCTCTAAATATAGTCATATTTCTGATGAAGTCTTCACCATGGGCATTTTTCTTTTTTTTTGTGGGATCCAGTTCCATCCGTAGTGCAGGTGAACCACTTCAAACAATGCATCCCCCATCCTTTCTCCACATCCGTCCATTTGAAAAGAACCTCTCCAATCTGTTCTTGAGAAATGGACCCCCTCCCTGCCCATTCTAATGGCATCTCGACTCGAAACCCTTCACCCAGGGAAGTCTTACCTTATCGCATTCACTCTCCCTGGTTTTCTGTTCTCCTCACCCCGGAGGAGAGGCCGAGAGCTCCATCCGGTACCCCAGGCCAGGCACACCAGCCAGCGTGGTCTGTGCTTGTCTTTTGCTTGAGTTCCTGGCTCGACCCTCCATTCTGCCTCGAGCTCTGGGTTTTTCTTGGGTCCCTCTCCCCTCTGCTCCTCTTTCATCTCTCACTTGCTCTCCCTAAGGTGCCGAGATGCTGGAAAATTCTTGAAAGTACCGGGAAATAGTGTGCCCATTTTGACTAATTTAGATTAACAATTGGACCTTATTTTATATTTATTTATTTATTTGATAGAGGGAGAGAGAAAGAACGAGGAAGAGGCAGAGAGAGAGAGAGAGAGAGAGAGAGAGAGGATGAGTGCACCAGGGGCCCCAGCCACTGTAAACAAACTCCAGATGCACACGTCACCCAATGCATCTGGCCTGAATGGGTCCTGGAAAATCGAACCTGGGTCCTTAGGCTTCACAGGCAAGCACCCCAAGCGCTAAGCCATCTCTGTAGCCCATCCATTGAGCCTTGCGTTTTAAGTATGGGGAATTCAACGAGAAAAGAGCTACTTTATTTGATAAGGCAATGCATATGCTGTTTCAAAATGAGCTTACATTCCCTGTCCTGCGACTTCTGAACTTGCTCTACAAGTCTCTGCTTCGCTTCCCTTCTCCTCTCTTTCCCTCCTGACCTCCCTATCTGATGCGGGCTCTGCCGGCATGACCTGTCTGATTTCTCTGTGGCATTGCCCGCCTTCCAGTCCATCTCCAACTTTTCCCCTCTTTCTTACCTCCTCCCGTCCAGACCCTCTCCACTAACACGTCTATCTGGCTTTTCAATTTCTGTGCAGCAAATTTGGCACGGGAGTTTTTCCAATTTCCTGCTGTAATAACAATGAGGCGTAGAGGAGAGTCTTGTGAGAAGTCTCCCGTGAATAGAGGAGGTGTGAATAGGACTCTTGCACTGATAGGGTGCAAGAAGTGGCACATCTCGTCATCATCTCTAAAAACTGATGTATCCAGCTACTCGTGTGGACCAACGCCTCCAGCCAGGAAGGAGATGTGTTTATGAAAGACAGACCGGGTCTTGCCACGGGCTCCTGACTGAAAGTCAAGAACATTCTATGACAACCACAGCTCTGGCATTGTCGGGCCATCTGGTCTCCAGAACGTCACGTGGTCACTCCAGGGTTCAGTTTCCCCAGCTCTGAAACAAGGTAGTTGGACTCTAACTCTTCAGGAACATAAAGTCTTTCACTTGATGACCACAGTTTGCCTTTCGATTATCGCTACACCTCAGACGCACACGTGCAGGGCCAATAGACATGTCAGTTTACATGTATTAAAACACACGCTGGAGGGACAGCTCAGTCGTTAAGGCATTTGCCTGCAAAGCCAAAAGATCCAGGTTCGACTCTCCAGGACCCACGTAAGCCAGACGCACAAGGTGGTGCATGCATCTGGAGTTCGTTTGCAGTGGCTGGAGGCCCTGGTGCACCCATTCTCTCTCCCTCTCTCAAATAAATAAAATATGTTAAGAAAACACACCTGCAAATACATATATGTGAGTGCATGTATTCTCTTAATCCATTCAGCCTGCTGTGACGGACATATTGTCTTAAGTCAGGAAATATATGGAAAAATGGAAACTTACTGCTGACGTTTCTTTTTGTAATGTGAGAGTAAGACAGAGAGAATGAGAGAGAATAGGTGTGCCAGGGCCTCCAGCCACTGCGATAGAATTCCAGACACGTGCGCCCCCTTGTGCACATGTGTGACCTTGTGCGCTTGCGTCACTGTGCGTCTGGCTTGTGTGGGGCCTGGAGAGTCAGACCTGAGCCCTGAGGCTTCACAGGCAAGAGCCTTCACCGCTAAGCCATCTCTCTAGCCCGAGCTGACATTTTTCATTTTTTTTGTTTATTTTTATTTATTTATTTGAGAGTGACAGAGAGAGAAAGAGGCAGAGAGAGGGGGGAGGGAGAGAGAGAGAGAGAGAGAATGGGCGCACCAGGGCCTCCAGCCACTGCAAATGAACTCCAGACGCGTGCACCTCCTTGTGCATCTGGCTAACGTGGGTCCTGGGGAATCGAGCCTGGAACCGGGGTCCTTAGGCTCCACAGGCAAGTGCTTAACCACTAAGCCATCTCTCCAGCCCTTTAAAAAACATGTTAAAGTATTTTTTTATTTATTTATGAGAGAGAGAGAGAATGGGTGCACCAGGACCTCCAGCCACTGCAAACACACTCCAGATGCGTGCGCCACCATGTGCATCTGGCTCACGTGGGTTCTGCGGGAATAGAACCCTGGTCTTTAGGCTTCGCAGGCCAAGTGCCTTAACCACTAAGCCCCCTCCTGACTACTTAACCACAGAGATAACATTCTGAAGGTGTGGCGAGGAGGGGCAGGGCAAGGGGCAGCCAGGGCCTCAGTGCTTAGACATGACCTTGACTATTGTGTGTGTGTGTGTGTGTGTGTGTGTGAACTTGATGGTGAGGACATCGGTGCATACCTGCAAGGGCACCTTATACAGCCCTCACCCTTCCAAGACCCCTGATGATAAAGACCACTTGTATGTTCATAGAGGTTCATGGAATCTTCCTTCTCTTCCTCGCTTAATGCCATAAACAGCTTCAGAAGGTCGATAGTTGGAAAGATTTTGATTCTCGTCCCATATTTAAGGAAACTATTTCACAGACACAGACTGACTCACTTGTACACGGGCCCAGAAACCACAGCGACTTCCATGAGGCCTGGGAAAGAGAGGGCGTTAAAGCAAAAAAAAAAAAAGAAAGAAAAGAAAAAGAAAGTGAAAACATCTTTTGAAAAATGTCTTGAAAGCAGAATAAAACTTCTGTCCGAATGTACCACTTCTGACGAGAGGCACAAGAATGTGAACAGGGGCTGGAGAGATGGCTTAGTGGTTAAGCGCTTGCCTGTGAAGCCTAAGGACCCCGGTTCGAGGCTCGATTCCCCAGGACCCACGTTAGCCAGATGCACAAGGGGGCGCACGCGTCTGGAGTTCGTTTGCAGTGGCTGGAGGCCCTGGCGCGCCCATTCTCTCTCTCTCTCTGCATCTTTCCCTCTCTGTCTGTCGCTCTCAAATAAATAAATAAAAATAAAACAAAAAAATTTTTTAAAAAAAGAATGTGAACGGGCTAGCAGCTCTGCTTTCCTTTTCACTGGAGGATGAAAATCCTCAAACTTTGCCCAGGATAATGAGTCGCCCGCTATTTCAAAGCTCAGTTTCTTAAGGAGCCACTGAGAAGAAGGCTAAGCTTGTGGGTTCCTTGCTATCCTTTAAATGCCATTACATTCTTAACTCGATTGTCCCTAGGCTGTGAGAATTTTGGGGGCCACATCATATCTTTGGCCAAGCGGAGGATGTGGCAATTACCAACTGAGTCACTAATGACGTCCTCTAGTTGGTGAGACTGTGGGAAGAATTTTTAAAAAGTATTAGTTTTCTTAAGCTGCGATGAAACCAAACCAATGAGTTTAAAAGCAAAAAAAAAAAAAAAAAAGCCTATCTCAATCTCACCATGCTATTTCCCTCTGATGGTGTCCTGGACAGAGATAGTATCAGTTGGCACTCACAATGGTACTTTACAAATGATACATTACTGCAGGAGCCGCCCTTTCAAACACTGTCATGGAGATCCTGACCTTGGTGGGTGTCAAGGGAGACTTCACTGGAGCAGCCGGTGGAGAACTTCACTTCAGCTTTTCCACCCCGTACCAGGGTGTCACCCCAGTGTCGCTGGCTAACTGTGGGTGCTCCGCAACTACAGAAGGAGTCTTTACCATCGGGGGCCTTGGAAGGGAAAGGAGGGTTCGGGAAGTCTGGGTACCACAGCATCCATGTCAACATCAAGATGGCACATATAGGGCTGGAGAGATGGCTTAGCGGTTAAGCGCTTGCCTGTGAAGCCTAAGGACTCCAGTTTGAGGCTTCACTCCCCAGGACCCACGTCAGCCAGACGCACAAGGGGGTGCATGCGTCTGGAGTTCGTTTGCAGTGGCTGCAGGCCCTGGTGCGCCCATTCTCTCTCTCTGTAATAAATCTTTAAAGAAAAAGAAGCAATCCACGCTGATCGTCAGTCCACGCTGGTCTTCATTCCACACTGGTCCTCAGTCCACACTGCTCTTCAGTCCACGCTGGTCCTCAGTCCATGCTGCTCTTCAGTCCACGCTGGTCCTCAGTCCACGCTGCTCTCCAGTCCACGCTGCTCTCCAGTCCACGCTGCTCTTCAGCCCATGCTGCTCTTCAGTCCACACTGTTCTTCAGTCCACACTGTTCTTCAGTCCACACTGGTCTTCAGTCCACGCTGCTCTTCAGTCCACACTGTTCTTCAGTCCACACTGGTCTTCAGTCCACACTGGTCTTCAGTCCACGCTGCTCTTCAGTCCACACTGGTCTTCAGTCCACGCTGCTCTTCAGTCCACGCTGCTCTTCAGTCCACACTGCTCCTCAGTCCACACTGGTCTTCAGTCCACGCTGCTCTTCAGTCCATGCTGCTCTTCAGTCCACACTGGTCTTCAGTCCACACTGGTCTTCAGTCCACACTGCTCTTCAGTCCACACTGGTCTTCAGTCCACACTGGTCTTCAGTCCACACTGCTCTTCAGTCCACGCTGGTCTTCAGTCCACGCTGGTCTTCAGTCCACGCTGGTCTTCAGTCCACACTGCTCTTCAGTCCACACTGCTCTTCAGTCCACGCTGCTCTTCAGTCCACGCTGGTCTTCAGTCCACACTGGTCCTCAGTCCACGCTGCTCTTCAGTCCACGCTGGAAGGCTGTGCAAACTTGGTTCCAGGCCAATGAAGGACAACCAAACGGGAAAGATGCACACGTGCAGGTACAAGTGAAGGCACGCACACAGCAGTAGGGTGGAAGGAAGTAATTCTTTGCTCCCTAAGCTTCCTTAGATGAAGCCCCCCTTCTGAGAGGAGTCCCCCACTTTGGAGAAGGGCTCACCCCCTGGTGGAAGGATTCCTCCTTCAATTAATCCTTGCTGGAAGCAACCTCAGAGACCCACCCAAGAGGAAAGCCTGAGGATTCCTAATCAGTTCAAGTTGACAACCGAAGTTCACCATCACAATGACCTTTATAGAAACTTCCAGTAGCATGTATTTAAATAGTCCTTTCCCTGTTAATTTCCTGACCTATTTCACTGAAATGGAAACTTCAGCCTATGTGTTTTCTTCATAATGACAAGTGTAGATTAACCCGTGGAGGCATGGAAAGCAAGACAAAGAAAGTAAACTATGAAATAGAAAGGCAAAACAAACGTCTGTGTGCTTTGGGGGAGAGCAAGACCAGGGTGTTCAGTATGATACACGAGACTCTGGAGACAGTGTAGCTCAATTTTGAGGTACGGAAGACACCTTGAGAATATCATGCAGTGTGTATACGTATATGATGCACGTGTATATTTGGCTTAAATATGCCGTAGCGTTTGGTGCCGCTATACGTAATTGTGTTTGTGCCTCACAGATGTTTGCTGGGATCCCTCTCTCTTATTTTCAATCTCATGGGATCCATTTGTGGTCGTCCACGCTGAGCACGTGCCACGCATCCTAAGCAGTTTGATTAGAATATTCAGGGCCCCAAAGTACAATGCTATGGGTGCATTAAAATTCCCCAAAGAAACCCATTACTTTGTATTTTTTACTAAAAAAAGAAAAAGCAATAATCTAAACAAACTGAGCTGAACAGATCCCTTCAGATTTTTGTTTTCTGAGTTCAAGGAACTTCCCTGCCAATAACCCAGAAGCTCATCTCCCTACTGCTGACAAGATAAGGTGACGTGAGCCGAACGGTCCCCCACTCGGACGGGTCTGCGGGAGGGTCCGGTTTCATTGCTGGAGACGGAGCCGTCAATTAGAGAAAAGGGAAGTGGTTGCCATTGGAAACCCCGAGGCCCCGTAGCTGTCAGAGGGAGTGAAAGGCTAGAAGCTAATCAGACATAATGAGCTTACGGCTCCACAGATCATGTCAGCCAGTGTTATTATTAATTTCCTGCCCAGCAGCCGTGCACAGTACACCAATTCATCCATCAGTCCTTCCCCGGTCCTGGATGGTAAATCACTTGTCCAATCCAGAATGCAGCGATGGGGCGGGAGGGGTGGCTTAGCGGTTCAGGCGTTTGCCTGTGAAACCAAAGGACCCAGGTTCGATTCCCCAGGACCCACGTTAGCCAGATGCACAAGGGGGTGCATGCGTCTGGAGTTCCTTTGCAGTGGCTGGAGGCCCTGGCGCCCCCATTCTCCCTCCCTTCCTCTCTCTCTCTCTCTCTCTGTGTCAAATAAATAAATACACATGTATGTGCCACGATTGAGCCACTCCTGGTATGGTACTACATTTCCTTGTTTTCAGATTAGAAAATTAAGGCCCAGACAGGAAAGGGAAATTCATTCTTTTCCGTGCTTATTAACTCTCAATAAATATTTAATGCAATATGGGTGCCAGTTCCTGAACTAGACACAATTAAAAAAGAAAGTTGGTTTATTTTATAAGGCACGGTCTTGGATTTTAAGAAGAAAACAGTAGAGTAACAAACAACGAGATGTTTATTTGGATTAATACCAGTCATACGCGCAAGTTAGAGTAGATACAGATATGGAAGACAGGTACTATATTCAGGCCAGAGGTTTAAGAAATACTTTTAAAAAACTCTTTTTTTGTTGTTTATTTTTATTTGTTTATTTGAGAGTAACAGGACAGAGAGAGAGAGAGAGAGAGAGAGGCAGATAGAAAGAGGGAGAATGGCGCGCCAGGGCCTCCAGGCACTGCAAACAAAACTCTAGATGCGTGCTCCACCTTGTACATTTGGCTTACGTGAGTCCTAGGGAATCGAGCCTTGAACAGAGGTCCTTAGGTTTCACAGGCAAGTGCTTAACCACTAAGCCGTCTCTCTAGCCCTAAGAAATACTTTTTTGTTGTTGTTGTTGTTGTTTTCGAAGTAGAGTCTCGCTCTAGCCCAGGCTGGCCTGGAATTCACTCCATATTCTCAGGGTGGCCTCGAACTCACGGCGATCCTCCTACCTCTGCCTCCCGAGTTCTGGGATGAAAGGCGTGCGCCACCACACCCAGCTCCCTAAGAAATATTTTAAAGGAATAATATCTGAGTTGAGTCTTAAAAGTTAGTCAAGGGAGACTAGATAACAGACAGCCAAGCCAAGACTATAATTTTTGTGTCCTCACGTCTATCTCAGTAAAAAAAATAAAAAGAAAAAGAAATTGATTTTAGCATGTCCATGCTATTTATGTAAAGCTTTCTATACATGGAGATAGTATGTATGTTGGAGAAAGCATGGTTTCTGTAGGATCTTCTCTCCTTGATAGCAGTGTGAACATGGGCAAGTTGTTCCCTCTCTCATCTCTCTCATTTGCCTGTGGAGCCCAAGGACCCAGGTTTGATTCTTCAGGTCCCACGTAAGAAAGCCAGATGCACAAGGTGGCACATGTGTCTGGAGTCTGTTTGCAGTAGCTGGAGGCCCTGGCACACCCATTCTATCTCTCTCTCCCTCTAATAAATAAAAATAAATTTAAAAAACAGTAGGGGAGCAAGCAGTGGAAACTGGGACCGCTCATGGTCTCCCCAACATTTCATCACCTTAGCTAAAGCCGACAAGTGCCTGATGTCCTCAGGGAGCCAACTGCAAGTTCACTGAAGACTTGAAACCTAGTGTCATATCATACTTGATGGTCAAGACATTTCTGTTAGGCTGTATTTATCATTCCCATTTTACAAGCGCAGAAGCTGAAGAGGTCGAAAAGTTACTGTCTGATACCCAAAGAGTGTGTTCTCTACAGCATCCCCAGAAGAAAGAAAGCCATCAGATCACCCGTGTCACAACTGTGCACATGGAGCACGAAACCCAGAGCCAAGGCAGTCGTGCACATCTATGTCATCTATACCTGGTGTTTAAAAGTCAAGCAAAGTACGTTTATCTTCGTTGGAATAAAGCTATGCCATGGGGAGTATTTCTACTAAGGTCATCACACTGTGGGCTGGAGGGATGGCTTAGTGGTTAAGGGGTTTGCCTGCAAAGCCAAAGGACCCAGGTTCAATTCCCCAGGACCCACGTTAGCCAGATGCACAAGGGGGCGCACACGTCTGGAGTTCGTTTGCAGTGGCTGGAAGCCCTGGCGTGCCCATTCCCTCTCTGTCTGTCTGTCTGTCTCTCTCTATCTATCTATCTCTCTCTCTCTCTGCTTGCAAATAAATAAATAAAAATTATTTTTTTAAAAAAAAGATTGGGAAATGAAAGTTTCAATTCCCCAGGACCCACATAAGCCAGATGCACAAGGTGACACATGCGTCTGGAGTTCAATTGCAGGGGCTCAAGGCCCCGGGGCGCCAATTCTGTCTCTCTTTCTTACTCTCTCTCAGGCAAAAATAAAAATAAACAGGGCTGGAGAGATGGCTTAGCGGTTAAGCGCTTGCCTGTGAAGCCTAAGGACCCCAGTTCGAGGCTCATTTCCCCAGGACCCACATTAGCCAGATGCACAAGGGGGCACACGCTTCTGGAGTTTGTTTGCAGTGGCTGGAGGCCCTGGTGCACCCATTCTCTCTCTCTCTCTCCCTCTTTCTCTGTCAAATAAATAAATACAAATATTTAAATTAGCAAAGACCTATCGAGGCACTGGGTCACACATACTGTTTCATTCCTTCTCATTAAAGGCTCTGAATGACATGTGTCCTATGTGTCCTATATAGGCTACTTGAGACGAGAAGAGCCATGAGCTAGTATTTTTACTTGTTGATTCAGTGAAGGTAGAATAGATTGGGGTACGGCACCAAACAAACATCTCAGTGCCTTGTGACGGCTAAGGCGCATTTCAACATGCGCCATCTGCTCTGCATTGCTGTCCCCACTCAGGGACAGTGGCTCTCCAGGACGTCATTTTGTTCCTATGCAGGAGAGAGAGAGAGCTCTTGGGGGCCCTTCCGCTGGTAACCGTGGATTCATCTCACAGCACCCTGGCCGTGTTAGTCCAGACACCCTGCTTATTAGCTACAAGGGGCTACAAATGTGCCCTTCCTGCATGCGAAGAAGGAGAAAGCGCCACAGATATTCGTTGAAGACCCCCTCATGGCTCTAGGAAGCTGGACAAGTCGACCATCTTTAGCAGGTATTTAGTCAAAGCTGGTTCTGTGGCAGACCCAGTGTGGTCTTACAGCTTCCCAAAATTCAAGGTTCCTGGAAATCCAAGCCATGGAAAACGGTGTCTTTGGGATAGAAGTGTGTCCTAGGTCCATCCGGGTCCCTCACCTTACTCTCTTGCAGAAGGCCAAGCTAAGGCAAGGCCATGCGCCCCGGGGTGAGCCAGACAGTAGAAGACTGCTACTCTCCCCCAACGCAGAGCTCCGTTAAGACAGGCGGGGAAGGGAGGTTTCCTGGCATCCCTGTGTTTACACAAGCCTTCTGAAAGTCGCACCAATGGGTTAGGGTGTCCTGTTTACAGAGAAAAAGAAGGAATGTAGACAACACAGCCACTTCGCAGGGGTTAGAACCCAGACCACGAAGGCCACGAACTCTTAACAAGGGTCAGGAAAGCTGTGGTCAGCCGCTATGCCTGGCCCCAGGCTGCGCCTCCGAGCTCTTAAGTCAGGAGTGGTGGAGAGTTCTCACGGATCAGTTCAAGTGCATGTTGTAAAAGAAAAAAAAAAAAAAAAAAGAAACACAGAACAAAAACTGAAACCACTCATTCAATCAAGGATGGCTTACATATCGTCTTGTAAGATGTTTTCTTTACCCACATAAGTCATCTTTAGAATACAGCGACGGGCTGTTGATCTCCCCATGGCCCACAAGGGTCAGCAAAAGAGGCTTGGATCTTTTTTTTCTCTGCCTTGCCTTTGAACCTCAGCTCTCTCCCATATTGCTGTGCCCCCCACCTTGACATCTTCCCCGCATGTCTCTTAGTTACACAGGGACCCCAGTACCAAACTACTGTGGACTTCCAAGATGTGGCTTAGGAGAAAAGAAACGCCTTCCGCTTACTGAATATATTTCTAAGACTCAGAAGGCACAGAAGGGGTTAAGTTTCCGTCCAGTCACTTCAATAGCTCATTTGAATGAGTGATCCCATGTTTCTGAACAAAAGATTCAATAGGGTGAGTGTATTTTCGGGTGCATTAGGTTAGAATATGAAAACAGACAAAAATTTCTGGTGGGGGGGGTGGGGGTGGTATGTTAACATAATTTGAAGGTGTTTCTTTTTTGTAAATGATTTTTTTTTATTAACAACTTCCATGATTATAAACAATATACCATGGTAATGCCTTCCCTCCCCTCACTTTCCCCTTTGAAACTCCACTTTCCATCATATCCTCTCCCCCTCTCAATCAGTGTCTCTTTTATTTTGATGTCATGATCTTTTCTTCCTCTTATGATGGTCTTGTGTAGGTAGTGTCAGGCACTGCGAGGTCATGGATATCCAGGCCATTTTGTGTCTGGAGGAGCACGTTGTAAGGAGTCCTACCCTTCCTTTGGCTCTTACATTCTTTCCGCCACCTCTTCTGCAATGGACCCTGAGCCTTGGAAGGTGTGATAGAGATATTACAGTACTGAGCACTCCGGTCACTTCTTCCCAGCACCATAGTGCCTTCTGAGTCATCCCAAGGTCACTGCCATGTGAAAAGAGAAGGTTTTCTCTACTAAAAGTGAGAGTAGCATTAATATAAGGGTATGAACATTAAGAGAAGTGCTTACTGGGCAGTTTGATAAGCATAGTATATACATTTAGCCAGACAGCAGCAGACGTTAGACACCTAGGGCTCATGACTACGCCTGTTTTAAGTTTTCAGTATCAGGGATGTATTCCCTCCCATGGAGCGGGCCTCCAGTCCAATTAGAGGGCAGTTGCACCCGTTGGCTCATTTGGCGTGGCTGGCCAAATCTAAGGCTTGCAGTGTCCACTGTTGGGTATCTTCACTGGTGATTTCTCTCTCTCCCATCGAACTGCATGCAGAGTGGCTTCTTCCAGCTTTCTGTCAGCTGGTCTACATGGAGGAGGTTATCAGCTCAGCTCCAGCAGGATTTCTCAGTGACCCTGCAGCCCAAGTATGTGGAGTTTGAAGGTGTTTCTTGCTCACATGACCACCCTGGGTAGAAATTGGCAGGACCACTCTCCTTCATATTGATGGTGGCTTGGCATATTTACTCTGGCTCATGGGGCTGCTTTGGACATGGCCATCTCACGAACAGTGCCATGGGTGTTTGTGGCATGGGGCACGGCCAGGGTTGGGGTGGAGTCACCCCTTCAGCTCACGCTCGCTGGGAGACCACTGAGTTTCGCGGCCACAGCTCATGAGAACAGAGCGGAAATTCTCCTACATCTCTCCTTCACAAACAGAAATAGAAAGCTTAGGGCAGGGGAGACAGCTTAGTGGGCTAAGTGCTGGCTATGCAACTGTGGAGACCTAAGATCAGTGCCCCAGCACTCAGTGTATAATGGTGGGCATTGTAGTGCCTGCCTGAGATCCCACTGCCCAGGAGGTAGAGACAGAGAATCGCAGGGACTCAGTGGCTAGAGAGTTTAGCCAAATCAGTAAGCTCTAGGGTTCAGCAAGAAACTGTTTCAAAAAAAAATAAGATGGAGGGGGCTGGAGAGATGGCTTAGCAGTTAAGCTGCTTGCCTGTAAAGCCAAAGGACCTAAATTCGATTCCCCAGGACCTATGTAAGCCAGATGCATAGGGTGGAGCATGCATCCGGAGTTTGCAGTGGCTCAAGGCCCTGGCACGCCCAATCTCTCTCTCTTTCTATCTCTCTGTCTGCTTCTCTTTCTTTCTCAAATAAATAAATAAAAATTTATATCTATCTATCTATCTATCTATCTATATGTATGTATGTATATATATATATATGATGGATGGCTGGAGAGATGGCTTAGTGGTTAAGGCGTTTGCCTGTGAGGCCTAAGGACCTATGTTTGACTCTCCAGGTCCCACGTAAGCCAGACACACAAGGTGATATAAGCATGCAAGGTCGCCCATGTGCACAAAGTGGCATGCATGTCTGGAGTTGGATTGCAGGGGCTAGAGGCTCTGGTGTGCCAATTTTCTCTCCCTCTCTCTCATTTAAAAAAAATATGGAGAGCTATAGAAAAAGATACCTACCATTGATCTCTCATTTCCACACACATGCATACACATGGAAGTACCTGTGCTCATACACACATACAACATACACATGCAAAAAGGAAATAAGCAATTTAGCTCCCATGGGGAGGGAACAGTTTAAGTGTCTGACAAGAAAGCAGGGGGTTAAGAATCTTGATTTTTTTTTAAAAAAATATTATTTATTTATTTGAGAGAGAGAAACAGGCAGAGAGAAAGAGAGAGAGAGAATGAGAGAATGGGCTTGCCAGGGACTCCAACCACTGCAAATGAACTCCAGACACGTGAGCCCCCTTGTGCGTCTGGCTAACGTGGGTCCTGGGGAATCAAACCTGGGTCCTTTGGCTTTGCAGAAAAACGCCTTAACCTCTAAGCCATCCCTCCAGCCCTTTGAATTTTTTTTAATGATTATTAATAAGGAGCAAACTATGCTTGCCTTGCAGCTTCCATCACCATCTCAAATCTCCATGAAAACAAAGAACTAACAGACAACAGCAAAAGAATGGCAGGAAATCACAACACAAGTCGTTAAGTAAAGCGGGCTGGAGTTGACCTGGGAACACTGAGCAGGGCCTCTGTCCCAGCAAAAGTCAGCTTGACGAAGGCCTTGAATTTTTCAACTCTCTACCTGTGATTCTAATTAGCTTGTAGTCAGCCTCGACTTAATAACTTTCACTGGGCATCACACGGTAGGGATCCAAAGGAGGGAATAGATGAGCAAGCAATGTGAATGGAAAATGTCAGAAAGCACCATAGATTGGATACGAGCTCATAATGAAATACAATCACCCAGTTAAATAGCTGTTAACCACCTATGAAACAGGATGTCCCTAGCAAGTGTCCCATCACAACCAGATAAAAACACAATAAACTAAGAAGAGAATAAATAAATAAATAGATAGTTAAAACTACAGGCCAATTTCCCTGATGATCATAGTTGCACATATTCTCAACAAGATACTTGCAAACTAAATTCAAGAACACAGTCAGATCGTTCATTATGACCACGTAGGCTTCAAACCAGGGATGCGAAGTTGGTTCAATATACATAAATCAATGAATATAAGACACCATATAGAAAAATTTAAGGTCAGCAATCACATGATCATCTTCACTGATACAGAAAAAAAAAAAACATTTTGAAAAGTTCAGCATGCCTACATGTTGAAAGTTCTGAAGAAAGTAGAAATAGATGGAGCATATATCAAAATAATAAGGAATGTATGTTACAAGCCCATAGCCAATAACATAGTAAATAGAGAAAAATTGAGAACATCTCCTCTAAAATCAAGAATGATAGCCAGGCGTGGTGGCACATGCCTTTAATCCCAGCACTCAGGAGGCAGAGGTAGGAGGATTGCCATGAGTTCAAGGCCACCCTGAGATTACCTAGTGAATTCCAGGTCAGCCTGGGCTAGCGTGAGACCCTACCTCGAAAAACAAAAACAAAATAATAACAACAGCAAAAAAGTGATGCTACTTATAGAGGAGGAAGCCAAGGTCTCAGAGAGAAGCTACGACTTGCCCTTAGTGAAATTGTCTAATCCTAGCACTTAGGCTGCAAGGTGCAAAGCCGTATTTCTGGATGGCAACATTGCCCACACCGCACAGCCGGCTTATCCAAGTGACGGTGAGAACAATACCTTGTGCCCTTTGTTCACCAGCGATCTCAGACTTGCTTGGCTATCAGTAAGCCAGTCCATCTCCTGATAGAGCTGCACCGTGTGGTCCACCAGCACCTCTTAATGTGCCGCCCTCGTGTTGCTCTCGGATGGCTTTTGTTGAAACACCTCTTTCATGGCTCCACAAATACACACACACACAGAGAGAGAGAGAGAGAGAGAGAGAGAGAGAGAGAGAGACGAGGAGCTCAGCTTTCCAAGAAGAGGCAGTGCGAATATCGGGCAGGCTTCCTGGGTCTCGGCTGCCTTCGGCTGGGGCTCAGTGTGCGACGTGGGTGTGTTTGGATTTCAACAGAGCAGACTTTGGTAGACATTACCCACCCACCCCCACCCCCTGCAAAAGCAAACCAGCCCCAAAATTGAACGATGGGAACGCAAGTGTTCTTGTTTGTTGACCAAAACCCAAGCAAATCATTTGAGGTTTTGGGTTCAAAAATCTTCTCTTTTAAAAAAATATTTTATTTATTTATTTGACAGAGAAAGAGGAACACACACACAGAGAGAGAGAATGGGTGTGCCAAAGCCTCCAGCCACTGCAGACAAACTCTAGATGCATGCACCCCCTTGTGCATCTGGCTAACGTGGGTCCTGGGGAATCAAACCTGGGTCCTGTGGCTTTGCAGGCAAATGCCTTAACCGCTAAGCCATCCCTCCAGCCCTCAAAAATCTTTCAGAGATACAGTTCCCACATACTCAGTTGTAACACTATGAGTGTGCGTGTGTGTGTGTGTGTGTGTGTGTGTGTATAAATGTTGTCTGGGATGCGATAAGCTACAAATCTAAATATGCATGCACACTCTAAAATTACTGAATATGGAGAGGAAATCATTGCCTCTTCGATGTTATGAAATGAAATGAGCTATAGCCCAACATGTGAGCTGGTCTGGTTTTCAGTACCATCTTTGGGAAATTTAGGAGCCAATTAAGCTTCCTGGGTTGCGATTTCTCGATTGTAAAATGAGAATAGCTTTCGGATAATGTGCACCTGCCCACGATAAAGATGGCTTTGGAGGGACAAACAGTAACGCCCTGCGGAAAGGAGGCGTGTTTTTATTCATTCCCACTCCAACTGGCAGGTCTATGGTCTCAGAGTAGAGCCTTTTGCTCCCTGGCCCGTCAAACCCTAACTGGCCTCACGCTGCTTCGTGGCTGTCCAGGGACCCCAGGAAGCCTCTTAACTGGCACCCTTCCTGCCTGTATTTATGTATGTTCGTATGTATGTATGCATGTATGTATCAGGTGGATTTAGCTGCAGAGACTAAGGAAACTGAGACATCAGAATCAAGAGAGCACAAGTTAAATAGTCACCCACAGTATTAAGCAGGTTAAACCCTCCTGTCCCTTCTCAGGAGCATCTGGAAGGACTTGGAAAGGGGAAATCTGAAACAGGCAGGTATATATATATATAAAACAGGTGGCAAGGGCAAGAACAGAAGGGGCAGTACTGGGTCCTCTAATAAGAGCCAACCAAACTTGGGCTCAGGACATTGGAAAGAGAAGGCGGCCTACTCAATTCTTAAATACTTTAACCACTGATGGAAATCTTTAAATGGGACACTGTGAGAAAAATTCTCGTGTAAACTGTTTCCCGGTGTTCTAATAAGAAAGTGAAGAGCTAATTTTTTTTTAAAAAAAGAATTCGCATTCTTTAGTTTATTTTTATTTATTTATTTGAGAGAAAGAGAGAGAGAGAGAATGGGCACACCAGGGCCTCCAGCCACTGCAAACGCCACCTTGTGCATGTGGCTTACGTGGGTCCTGGGGAGTCGAACCAGGGTCCTTTGGCTTTGCAAGCAAGTGCCTGAACCGCTAAGCCATCCCTCCAGCCCTAGCATTATTCTTATAATGGAGACTGCCTCGAACTTCTCTCCTTTGCTAGGGATCCCTCTGATAAAATTCCACTGGCCAGAGGAGGGAGGGGTCGTGGCAGGAAGTGGGTATTTGCTAAGCAATAGCCCGATGGACTCAAGGTTCACAGCGGATTTGATTTGATGTTCGCATGGTTGCAATGTCAGCTTCTTCTCTGGTCCCGTCTCACTCTCTCGTTCCTCAGGCAATGTAGCACCAGCACCAAGCATATGAGCTATATGCAGTGAAGGGCCAACATGACACACAGGAGCAGAAGACAGAAACAGCCACGATGCCCGAGGAGAGGAGAGTTCGGGGTGACAGCAAGTCCCAGGGCTGTGGGGCTCACAGGGAAGTAAGAAGAGCGGAAGCCATCTTCCTGAGATCTCAAGGCAAGCTCACCTGTCACCTGAGCGGCTGATGACCAGCAGTGAGAGAGAATCACCCTCCCAGCCTGGCAGGGTAGAGCCGTGTGCAGAACCCGAGGGGCT
This sequence comes from Dipus sagitta, assembly GCA_036346955.1. NCBI lineage: Eukaryota > Metazoa > Chordata > Mammalia > Rodentia > Dipodidae > Dipus > Dipus sagitta. The sequence continues at coordinate 35,376,020 of CM070789.1, forward strand.
TGTTCTCAAACGCCAGGGAGGAAAGCACCAGCCAGACCAAGGTGGGGAAGTGGGAGGAATGTTTATGTGGCGACAAGATATATATTTTTAAGGGCTGGAGAGGTGGCTTAGTGGTTAAGGCATTTGCCTGCAAAGCCAAAGGACCCAGGTTTGATTCCCTAGGACCCACGTTAGCCAGATGCACAAGGGGGTGCATGCATCTGGAGTCCGTTTGCAGTGGCTGGAGGCCCTGGAGCACCATTCTCTCTCTCTCTCTCTCTCCTTGTCTCTGTCAAATAAATAAACAATAAAAAAGTATTTTTAAAAGATATATTTTTAAAAGATCATGTTTAAAAAATAATAAGTTTTGTCATTGCAGAATTATCAAGTAGGTAGGCTAATCTGAAGAAGCTTAGCCATTATCTACACTTTAAAAAAAAAAGTTTGATTTATTTATCTGCAAAGAGAGAGAGAAAAAAAGAGAATGAGCATGCCAGGGTCTCCTCTCACTGCAAACTCCAGACGCATGCGCCACTTGTGCGTCTGGCTTTATGTGGGTGCCGCAGAATTGAACCTGGGCCAGTAGGCTTTGCAAGCAAGTACCTTTAACCACTGAGCCATCTCCTCAGCCCCATTATTTATACTTAACAAGAGCACTTCAAATTACCTCTGAAGTTGAACAGATTTGAGCATTAAGCTTCAGGATAAGAAAAACAGAAAGCAAAACTTACTTTGAAAATGTGTTCAGGGTTGGAGGGATGGCTTAGTGGTTAAGGCGCTTGCCTACAAAGCCAAAGGATCCAGGTTCGATTCCTCAGGACCCACATAAGCCAGATGCACAAGGTGGTGCATGCATCTGGAGTTCATTTGCAGCAGCTAGAGGCCCTGGGGCAGCCATTCATTCTCTCTCCCTCCCCCCAATAAATAAATTAAAATTGAAAAAAAAGCGTTCAGTATCAAGAAATATATATATTATGAATACTTATGATACTTCTTTTTAAAGATAGGTATTATTCCCATTTTACAGACAAAGATAGAATCAGAGTGGTGGGCTTTTCTTCCTAGGGAAAAAAGGCATTTTCTTTTTTTTTCTGGTTTTTTGAGGTAGGATCTCACTCTGGCCCAGGCTGACCTGGAATTCACTATGGAGTCTCAGGGTGGCCTCGAACTCACGGCGATCCTCCTACCTCTGCCTCCCAAGTGCTGGGATTAAAGGCGTGCGCCACCACGCCCGGAGATTTGAAAAAAGGCATTTTCAAACACACAAGGTAGTGGTGAAACCATGTGGTTGTAATAACGAGAGGAACAAGCAGGTTGCTATATTCAGCCCTTGTTGGTTATGTCTGTGAGAGTTCTTGTGATGTTAGCGGAGTTTGCAAAGAAAGAAAAGTCTGAGGTGAGTTTACGTGACGCTGTAATCTCAAAACCTTTTAGCTGCAAGGCAGGTACTCTGATCCATTTGGCCTAAATGAAGAAAACGTGCTGGGAGTTATGCATTAAACTCAGGCTACATCTGTTTTTAGAATTCTTCGTTTATGCTGTCTTCCCAGCTGAAGAAGCACAGAGAGAAAAAACTGGAACATAACATCACCACTCTTGTGTGTGTGTGTGAGTGTACGCCTGCCACAGTGAGTGTGGGAAGATCAGAGGCAACCTTTGGGGGTGTTAATCCTCTCCTTTCGTCTTGTTCTGAGATGGCTTCTCTCTCTTTATTTAATATTTAATGTAATTGATGCATTTGAGAGAGAGAGAAGGAGAGAGAATAACAATAAGCTATCTCTCCAGGCCAAGGGGTCTGTCTCTTTTTGTTTGTTGCTAAGGTAAAGTTTGGGACTCTCTTGACTCCACGTCCCCTTTGCCTCGGGGACCCTGGATTATAGGTATGTATGTCAGTGCATTTCCAGGTTTCCATGACTGCAGGGAATCCAAACTCTGGTAGCCAGCAGGTTTGGGGAGCAAGTGTCTCTGACCACTGAGCCATCTCCCCAGCCCAGAAAGCTAACATTCACTGAGGGCTGATTATACCACCTGTGCGTATCCCTCTACAGCTCTACATTACAACAGGCAGGCCGGCCTAGATAGACTTAGTTAAAGGCACAGAGAACTTATAGGTACTTCTTTTCTTCCTTTGGACAGACACTAGGATTCTTCAGGCTGGAGAGCTGTTTTAGCAGTTAAGGCACTTGCCTGTAAAGCCTAAATAAGGACCCAGGTTCGATTCCCCAGAACCCACGTAAGCCAGATGCACAAGGGGGCGCACGCATCTGGGGTTCGTTTGCAGTGGCTGGAGGCCCTGGTGTGCCCATTCTCTCTCTCTCAAATAAGTAAACAAATAAAATGTAGAAAACCTAAGATTCGGCCTGGAGGGATGGCTTAGCGGTTAAGGCGTTTGCCTGCAAAGCCAAAGGACCCAGGTTCAATTCCCCAGGACCCACGTAAGCCAGATGCACAAGAGGACACACACATCTGGAATTCATTTGCAGTGTCTGGAGGCCCTGGAGCACCCATTCTCTCTCTGCCTCTCTCCTCTCTCTCTCTCTCTCTCGCTCTCTGCCTATTTCTCTGTCTCTCTCTCTCTCTCAAATAAATAAAGAAAAAATTTAAAAATATTAAAAAAGCTGGGCACATGCCTTTAATCCCAGCCCTCGGGAGGCAGAGGTAGGGGGATCACCGTGAGTTCGAGGCCACCCTGAGACTATATAGAGAATTCCAGGTCAGCCTGAGCTAAAGTGAGACCCTACCTCAAAAAACCAAAAACACAAAACCTAAGATTCTTCATGAGTGATAAAGTACCTCAATGGCTAAATACTGTGTCTACCTTCAAATCAGACCTTTAGGGATAAAGTGGAGCTTCCTTACTTGGAAATATGAGAACTATGTTTCTCCTCTAGTAGGGACATGTGTGACTTCTGTCCCCTTCACATAGGCCACTAGGCCCCCAGATGGGGGAGAGGAAGGAGGCCGTGAGTGGGCTGAAGTGTAGATCTGGGGTAAGAGTAGCTGGGCTGCTCACGAGTGGATGTCTCCCTCCTTCCCACGGAACAACGGAGCTGTGTAACATTCTGAATCCATATCAGAACATCCCCAATGACGGCGCTCTCGGGGGTGGCGTATAAAGTGACTTCATCACTGTACAACACAAAGGCATCCAATGAGATAAAACCACGAGAAAGCCAAGCACACACAGGAGAGTCTCAAGTGAGCCTCGATCACATGACCTCGGAGTCATCTTCGGGGTGGACTGCGGCATGCCGCCTTATATTCTTTGCGCTTGTAACCATCGTTTCCTATCCGGGAGCTTATAGGATGGATCCGTTTTCATAACAAAAAGGACCGTTATTGTAGAGTCTGAGTCCCCTTGCCGTTCAAGTTGTCCTGTCCCTCTCAACTTCATTTCTAAAAACGGAACATTCCCGAAGCTCCTGGGGCTTTCACACTGCCACGAATTAGGGGCTGGAAGAACCTAGGGGGCCGAGACCATGTGTTTTGTTTTTGTTTGAGGAATTGGAATGGAGGCTGGTGATGAAACTGGGTAATGGAAGCTATTTATTTGCCCCCAGCTGCCTCCGGCTGGGACACCCTGCTAGGCTATGGAGTAAATAAACACCCCAGGGCGACTTTCTGAAGCACAGCACACAAGGAAATCCATCTCCGCACAAACCCTGGAAAAATAGGTGCTTGGTGATGAGCACGTCCAAGATCAACCATGCCCCAGCTAGTGATTTGCAATGATGTCCACGTTTCCGTCCCCGAAGGGGTTTCCCAGGCATCAGCCAGAACTGTCCTTCACCTGATCTTGTTGGCAAACCCCCCAAGCACACATTGGGCGTCAGCACAGGTAGCGCATTGGGGACATCTTGCCCGTCACCCTCCCCCAGATTGCTGGCTCACAGCTTCCACGACCCCTGTCACAAGACCCAGCACATTCTACCAAAACTACCAGATGCGGTCCCTGTACCTCCAGCTAGACCTCAGGTCTCCATGGAGCCACAGTTGCTGAAGTCACCATATTCCCCGGGCACTTAAACAAATCGCTTCTCGTAGATGGTCTGTTGGTGTTTGCGGAGATGAGGAGTAGGTGCTGTCTGAAAGCTTCCTTACTGGTTTGGCCTCAGTTTCTATGAGAAAATAATGAAAAAAGAAGATGCTAGAAGAAACCTTATGCTAGGTACACGTCTAGGGACCAAAGAGTTAGACAACCTGCATCCTTGCCCCGTCCCTTCCTATGCCTTGGCAACAATGATTGTATTCCATTCTGTCCCTGCTCATTTTATTTTATTTTATTTTATTTTATTTTATTATTTTATTTTGGTTTTCCAAGGTAGGGTCTCACTCTAGCCCAAGCTGACCTGGAATTCACTATGTAGTCTCAGGCTGACCTCGAACTCACAGTGATCCTCCTACCTCTGCCTCCCGAGTGCTGGGATTAAAAGCGTGTGCCACCAAGCCTGGCTTCTTTCTTTCTTTTATAAATTTTGTTGTTGTTATTCATTTTTATTTATTTATTTGAGAGTGAGAGAGAGAGAGAGAGAGAGAGAGGGCAAACCAGGGCCTCCAGCCACTGCAAACGAACTCCAGACACGTGCGGCCCCTTGCGCATCTGGCTAACGTGGGTCCTGGGGAATCGAGCCCCAAACCGGGGTCCTTAGGCTTCACAGGCATGCGCTTAACTGCTAAGCCATCTCTCCAGCCCTCTTTCTTTCTTTTTAAAGAAAATATTTTTATTTATCTATTTACAAGCAGATAGAAAGAAGAGAGACAGACAGCATGAGAATGGGCGTGCTTATGTGGGTCCTGGGGAACTGAACCTGGGTCCTTAGGCTTTGCAGGCAACTGCCTTAACTGCTAAGCTGTATCTCCAGCCACCCCCTGCCTCTGTGTCTTTTATCTCCCCTCACTATGGGTCCCATGAAGAAAATATGAGTAATTTTGTAGTCCAGCCAGAGAATCCCTAACCTCACAGTGCTTCATCTCACAACCAGGAAATGGAAGCTCAGGGCACCCTTAATAACCCCGTATTTTACTTTGGCTTCTCATCGCCTCACCCATTGAATTCTTTTCCATGAACACCCATGCTTAACTCCCACTCTATGGAGAACTCAACCTCCGCCCACCTACGACCCCTCCGTCTGCTGCCCTCCAGCCACTACCTCAGGTCAGCATCTTGCTGCTTCTTGAGCCGGTCGCCGTCACGTGACTGTGTCTCGTTACATTGGAGGGCGCAGGGAATTTTATGAAATAGGTAGAAATGGACCTTCTACTCACACCAGTCCATTTCCATGCAAAGCAACCCTGCACAAGTTCTCAGGACATGGACATAACAGCAAGCCTCTCACACAAACTGCTTCTAGCCCAATCCAGGCAAAGCTCTTTCTCACCCTCGCAAGCCAAACTGCACAGTCCACAGTTCTTACTGCAGTCAGGTCATTCAACTCTGACCAGAATAGTCCATCAAGCTGTACTTACAGCACTGCAAGGCATCTCTTAGGCCAAGGCTTCAAATCCTTCCACATTCCTCTTGAAAATCAGCTCCAAAAAGCCAAAGCCACACAGTCAGGTGTCTAGCAGCAATCCCACTCCTCGGTACCACTTAACTGTTGCAGTCAGGTTCACATTGCTAGTAGACATCACCCAACCAAGAGCAGCTTCTGGGAAATACACCAGGGCCTCCAGCCACTGCAAATGAACTCCAGATGTGTGCGCCCCCTTGTACATCTGGCTAACGTGGGTCCCGGGGAATCGAACCTGGGTTCTTTAGCTTTGCAGGCAAACACCTTAACCGCTAAGCCATCCCTCCAGCCCATAAGCATATTTTTGGTTATCACTAGTGGTTGGCGGGGGAGAGAAGTATTTCCTCTAGCACAGAACATGAGACCTTTTCTTTGTCTCGTACTCACAGGTTGCTATTGGATCCCTGGACAGGGGAGAAAGGCCAGGTGTGGCCGCCTTGGACTGTCTTGGTGTACCTTTGGAACTGGAAGGGTGCCAAGTTTCCCTGTGCTTCACGGCACACCTCGAGAAGACGTGTAACTAAAGGAGGTCCCAGTTGCGTAGAGCGAAAGTGAAGGGCATTTGTAACCGAAGGCGAGCTCAACCGTGTTGGGAAGGATGGGCAGGAGAGTCTACCCCAGTCCGTCCTGACAAACTGGCAACCTTTCCTTTTTTATTTCTCAATTTTTATTAACATTTTCCATGATTATAAAAAATATCCCATGGTAATACCCTCCCTCCCCCCACTTTCCCCTTTGAAATTCCATTCTCCATCATATCCCCTCCCCATCTCAATCAATCTCTCTTTTATTTTGATGTCATCATCTTTTCCTCGTCTTATGATGGTCTTGTGTAGACAGTGTCAGGCACTGTGAGGTCATGGATATCCAGGCCATTTTGTGTCTGGAGGAGCATGTTGTAAGGAGTCCTACCCTTCCTTTGGCTCTTACATTCTTTCCACCACCTCTTCCACATTAGACCCTGAGCCTTGGAAGGTGTGATCGAGATGTTTTGTTACTCAGTACTCCAGTCACTTCTTTCCAGCACTATGATACCTTCTGAGTCATCCCAAGGTCACTGCCATCTGAAAAGAGAAGATTCTCTACCCAAAGTGAGAGTAGCATCAATATAAGGGTATGAATATTAAGAGAAGTGCTTACTGGGCAGTTTGATAAACATAGTATATACATTTATCCAGACATCAGCAGATGTTACACCCCTAGGGCTCATGACTACCCTTGTTTTAAGTTTTCAGTATCAGGGATGTATTCCCTCCCATAGAGCAGGCCTCCAGTCCAATTGGAGGGCAGTTGGTTTCCACCATGACAGACGTGCTACTATTGCACCTGTTGGCTCATTTGGCCTGGCTGGCCAAATATAAGGCTTGCAGTGTCCACTGTTGAGTGTCTTCACTGGTGATTTCTCTTTCTCCCATTGAACTGCATGTAGAATGGTTTCTTTCAGCTTTCTGTCAGCTGATCTACAGGGAGGAGTTTATCAGCTCAGTTCCAGCAGGATTTCTTAGTGTCCTTGCAGCCCAAGTATGTGGAGTCTTCAGCAATAGGGTCTTAGCATCTATTCCTGGTGGGAAACCAAGAGCCTCAGCAATGGCCTATAATGTTTTGGGGGCATCAGGGACCTCCCTGGCCAACAACTCACTGGAGGTATCCCATCCCTGGCACTGAAAATTTTCCAACAACGATCTATGGCTCCTGAGTGTTCCATTGTCCAAATTCGGAGGATTCCATATGATTTATTTGCATCCTCTTAGATTTTGATTAGCCCTCCCTCCACCTTTCCTTTACTCAATCTCTTCCCCTGACCTCAATTTGGGCCTTTTCACCCCATTAATCTATTCTTCTGCTTACACGTATACAATACCAACCTAATAAGTACCCTCCTCCCTTCCTTTCTCTTCCCTTTATATCTCCTTTTGAAGAGGGTGTCCCGGCTCTGGTACCTTGTGACAGACAACTGCAGCTCACCCCTCCACGATCCACGCAGTCACGGCAACGATAGGGATAACTCTCACTCCAAAACGTGGTAAAGCTCAATTACACGGGATTGTGCGCCTAACCAACCCACGCGTTCAACTTAAGAAATCCTGGATAGACCAGAAGTGCATTAAAGCAGACTTCATAGTCATAAATTTTTTTCTAAAGACATCGTCCAGGCCAAGACCTGTTTCTTTTCTTTTCTTTCTTTCTTTCTTTCTTTTTTTTCTTCTTCATAGAATAATGTTGAGGATCAATTTCTCCAGCTTACCATCACCGGCCTTGGCAGCAGCCCATACTTAGAGCATAAATGATGTCATCTGGTTGGCCTTTTCCCATCACAAACAGTAAATCTCCAGGTCTTTTATTTGGTTACACATCTCGCACGGCATCGAGGGGTTGGAACACATGTGCGGGGGATTATTAAAATCATCTGGAGGAGGGAGAATGGCTTATTATTGGAGAGCCCTATACTCACGACCCTTTCATGCCTGGTGTCTCCATCAGGCCTTCTTTCTCAGCAGCCTTTGCAAACCAGCCATTGTGGCTCGTTGGCCGCGGCGTTTCTGCACCATGTGTCTTCTTGAGAAAAGCTCTCTTCCCAAGCAGAGAGTGGAGGTCTGGCCATGGGATGGGAGTCAGACGTCCAATCGCAGCTTAGCTACATGCCAAATACACAACTGGGAAGACAGCGAAACTCTTTGATCCGGTTTCACACGGAAAAGTAGAGATGATGATGACGGGTCCCCCAGGATGGCTTCAGGTGAGTTTTAATGTCAGTGGATATCTGTATCACTTCGTAACTTGTCAAAATCCTCCGACTGCAGTAGCATTCAACCCACCTTGCGCAGGGAAAAAACCCGGTAGACGTTCACTGACTGACATATATGCAGGTAGAGTTATGGTTCAAAAGATTGGAGTCATTAAACTAACTCATACCTCTGAATTGAGTTTCTTTGATTCCAGCAAAAAAATCAGCTTTATTTACCTTTCAGGGCTATTGTGCGTAAGCAAAATGACATACATGAAGCACTAGGGCCTATAACACCAGGGCACTCAATAAATACTGCCCCTACCTGAATGGTTCCGGGGTCTAGGGATATGAATGCCACTTAGGACAGGTGAAGAAATACAGTCCCTCTTCCTGGGCTTCGTTATCCAGTCCACAGAATTAGTAACACTGATTTTCTTTATTTTTATTTTTATTTATTTATTTGAGAGCGACAGAGAGAGAAAGAGAGAGAGAGAGAGAGAGAGAGAATGGACACGCCAGGGCCTCCAGCCACTGCAAACGAACTCCAGACGCGTGCGCCCCCTTGTGCATCTGGCTAACGTGGGTCCTGGGGAATCGAGCCTCGAACCAGGGTCCTTAGGTTTCACAGGCAAGCGCTTAACTGCTAAGCCATCTCTCCAGCCCATGACACTTATTTTCTATCTGCCAAAGTGGACAGCTCTAGAGAAGGAAAAGTCATGTGGGATCTGGGGAGATGGATCGGCAGTTAGACGTGCTTCTTTGCAAAGCCATATGGCCCAGGCTCAATTCCCTGGTATCCATGTAGAGCCAGATGCACAAAATGGCACATGGATCTGGAGTTTGTTTGCAGCGTGACAGGAGGCACTGGCGTATCCATAGTCATTTTCTTTCTCTCTCTCTCTCTCTCTCTGTCTCTCAAATAAACAAATAATTTTTTAAGAGAAGGAAAAGTAGGGGCTGGAGAGATGGCTTAGTAGTTAAGGCGTTTGCCTGCAAAGCCAAAGGACCCAGGTTCGATTCCCCAGGACCCACATAAGCCAGATGCACAAGGTGGCACATGCGTCTGGAGTTTGTTTGCAGTGGCTGGAGGCCCTGGAGTGTGCTCTCTCTTTCTCTCTCTCTCTCTATCTGCCTCTCTCTCTCTCTCAAATAAATAAATAAAAAAGAAAGAAAAAAAAGAAAAGTAATATGAGCGAGTCTGGTCTTAGATTCCCAGCCCCTAACTTGTATGAACTTTGGCATTTTTTTTTTTTTTTGGAGTCTTTGTTCCCATATGAAAGTGAAGGAATTAGTATAATTCTGAATTTTTAGAGTTCACAAATCAAAAGAACAAACAAAGCAGGAGCACTAACACAATGTGGTCAACTTTCTGACCACTCTAACTAGATTCCTCTCAAAGAACTGCCATTTCTTATCAAAATTATCCTAAAGAAAATGCCAGAAGAGAAGCGAAATTTTTCACAAGGGCACTTCTTCAAATTAGATAAGTTAGCTTTGCAAAAGTTCATTTAGTTTGCCCTATTATCCCCATTTCTTTTCTCCTTTGCTGCAGACTTGTGAACATGTCTAGAGTAAAACTGGGGGATCCGCTGGTCTGCAAGATCACCACTCGTGACCCCAGCATGATCCCATCATGTGGAGAAGCCATGACACTCGAAGCTTGTTTGAAAAAAAAAAAAATTATCTGAGCCAATTCAGAGCAGAAATCAATCCAAAAGTCATGTAACTATGTTGAACAGAGAATGACTATGGGCCTAACTAGGGGATTTGGTTTAATCAAAATAGTCTTAAGTTAGTATATTCGGACTGATACAGTTCACATGGGACCTCAAAATACTTCCCTGCCTTTAATGCAAAGCCTTCTGATTCTGGCTTTTTTCTCTGCCGACTGAAACTTGGGCTGAGCACAACAGCTGTGCCACCATCATCAAAATGTGAGTGATATGTGAATGGACTAAATATATCCAGAACATTCTTGCCGGGAGGTCAGTTTGCTGACACCTTCCTCCGTCTGATCTCAAGTCAAAAATTGTGTCTGGGCTGGAGAGATGGCTTTGCTGTGAAGGCGCTTGCCTGCAAAGCCTAAGGACCCATGCTCAACTCTCCAGATCCCACGTAAGCCAGACGCGCAAAGGTGAGGCCAGCGCAAGGTCGCACGCGCCCACTAGGTGGCGCAAGCGTCTGGAGTTCGATTGCAGTGGCTGAGGCCCCGGCGTGCCAATTTCCTCTCTGTCCCTTGCTCTGTCTCAAATAGAAAGAAATGAAATAAAATTGTGTCTGACTCTACCGGTGTGCTCTCAAAAGAATGCCACTGATATTCTGCGTTAAGTCTCTCTGATTCTGATTTGTCTCTTCTTGTACTGTCAGCTTTGGAAGTGGTCAAATTAGAAATCAAGTGGCCAAACACAGGTACTAGATTCGTGGCAGAAGCTTAGCATGAGTCCTCCCCGGGGGCCCCCAACAGGGAGAGACCATGGAAAGCAAACAGAACTGACTCCGACGTGATTCGAAGTCATCAAGGAAAATTTAATCGAGATTCAACAAATGAAAGGAGACGAATGGTTACAGATTGGCGGCAGTCGATGCCCACAGGGCCATGCCCCAGCTACCAAAGGGATGCACTTGGATTAAGTGGCTCCTATGACCTGAGAATAATAAAGCAATAGGAGAACCACTGGAAGTAATGATGGCTGTCCACTGTCTTGTCTTCAATCCATTTTCTCATTTAATACTCAGGTCGATAATTTGTGGGGTGGGGGTGGGGGTGACACTTGCTGTTATCCATTCATGTCTCCGAGCCAGGAAACTGAACTTAGATAGATGCTAACGGGGGGCGGGGGGCAGCAGCGGGGCTAAGTGACAGGGTAAGAATGTTTAAGTCCTTTGACTCCGAGCCGGTGCCTTTCCCACTCTCATCCTTATAAACAGCTGGATAGACGAAAAGACCTTCAAAGAATCTTCCTTCTGTTTCTCAGGCCCATTATAAATGCCACTTGCCCCGGGGAGGAAAATGGCCTGTGTGCTAAGTCATTGGCGCCCAGAAATAACCTCTTGGAGACTTGGGGCCTTGTATTTACCACAGAGCAGTGGGTAAATAGCTAGTTGGTGTTTTACAGCCTTGTGGTCACTTAATCTGTTGTGTCCCTTCCCAAGCCTCCGAAGGTTTCCTTTTTCAGTTAATTTTTATTTATGTTTCTGAGGTCTGTGTTGTTTGGGGTTTGGTTCATTGGATGTTTTTCTTGGAATGTGCTGCCATTGGCTGCAGGATGTTCTAGCTCTTCTAGTCCATGGAATTTTTTTTTCCCTGAGCGTGGATTGCTATGCATTTCTTTGGGGCAGCGAGCCGAGGCAGGCCTGGCGTGTGATCTATTCCTCTGGCTGGGAGATGTCTTGTTACCCATCCACGTGACGCTCCGTTATCTTTCTCCACTGATAATTCCTCTCCTGTCTGTTGACGGGTAGCAACCTTGGATTGGAGCCATCCTGTGTGTGTGTGTGCGTGTGCGTGTGCGTGTGTGTGTGTGTGTGTATGTGCGCGCACTGCGCGTGCAGAGTTGGCACCGGATAAGACGAGTCCGGTTGCTTGTGACGGAGATTGTGTCAGCCAGATCGTTCCAGCCGCGGTTGGGGACAGAGATACAGGTCAGGTGACATGGAAAGAGTCGAGGAGGCACAGAGACTGTAAGGCCAGAGAGTGAGGCTGAAAAGGGCCAGCCCTTCCACGGGGACTCAGGGTCCTAGCAGCAGTGCCAGGTACGGCCGAATACCCCATGCGCCCATGGCCCTCGGCAAGCCCTGTTTCCTTTGTCTTTGGCAAGCCTCTACAAGTTATGCGCCAGAAACAAAATAAGAACTTGCTCCGAGTCAGAGAGTTTTGTTCTTTGGATATTTTCTTTGTGGGTAGAAGGAAACCGATCAGAAAGGTCAAGTTGTGTTTGGCCATCAGAATAGTATGCGTCTCTCCGACGGCTCTCAGCCTAATTCACATGCAAAGGGCACACAACAGAAATCCTTCTCTTTGGTGGTTTTATTTACGGTCCTTCCTCTCGTTGTTTTGTTTATGCGTTTCAGTGCCTCTTGTTTTTTTTTTTCCACCAAGAATTTGGGACTCTTCACAAAAATGTGTCAATATAAAAGATAAGATGTCCCTTACATCACCGCAAGAAGCATGTCCAAGTTTCTCCAAATTGAAGCAAAGCATGGTGGGGAGAAGCTATGGGGGCCGGGGGAGAGGGGGCCAGGGAGGCAGACCCACTATGCAGAAAGGGAATAACTACTGGCGATTTTCCCTCCTTCCGGTCACACTGACCCTCGTCTTCCAGGAGCCTTACCTCTCTGAGCCTTCTCGCGTGCCGTCCTCCCTGTCTGCCTACAGTTTCCTGGAAAGCTTCTCTACTCGGGTCATTCTGCAGAGCCACAGCCCCGGGCAGCCCAATCTTCGATGGGAGCACTGTTATTTACACACATGGGGAGCGCTGATACTATTGATGCTCACATCAGCAGACGTCTCTGCTATCATTATTTTTAACCATTTTTTGTTTACTTTTATTTATTTACTTGAGATGATAGAGAGAGAGAGAGAGAGAGAGAGAGAGAATGGGGCGCCAGGGCCTCCAGCCACTGCAAACGAACTCCAGACGCATGCACCCCCTTGTGCATCTGGCTAACGTGGGTCCTGGGGAGTCGAGTCTCGAACCGGGGTCCTTAGGCTTCACAGGTAAGTGCTTAACCGCTGAGCCATCTCTCCAGCTCCTCTGCTCTCATTTTTGTAGTGAGCATTGGGTAACCTTTTCATCTTTTAGTTTTTATTAATTTATTTCATCTTAAGAACAACCCTATAAGACTGTATGCATACACACACACACATATTCTTTTTTTTTTTTTTCAAGGTAGGGTCTCACTCTAGCCCAGACTGATCTAGAATTCACTATGGAGTCTCAGGCTCAGGGCGATCCTCCCACCTCTGCCTCCCGACTGTGCTGGGATTAAAGGCGTGCGCCACCCTGCCCAGCTACTTTTTTTTTTAATAAGAGAATGAGAGAGACAGACAATAGACACATGCATACACACACACACACACACACACACACACACAGAATTGACATGCCAAGGGCTTAGCCACAGTCATGGAACTCCAGATGCGTGTGCCACCTTGAGCGCATGTGTGACCTTGTGCGTCAGGCTTATGTGGGACCTGGGGAGTAGAACCTGGGTCCATAGGCTTCACAGGCAAGTGCCTTAACTGCTAAGCCATCTCTCCAGCCATATATATATATATATATATATATATATATATATATATATATATATTCTTATTTCATAGATGAGGGACATGAGTCCCAGAGGCATAAAGTAATTTGCTCAGTGCTAGATTAAGTAAATAGCAGAGCTGAGACTTCGACCCAGGCTGAGAGGTAAGACACAAGTACCCATCAAGGTGTGTGAACACCCAAGTCAGCTGACACTGAATCTCCTATGGAGAAGATCATGCTCGTCCCCTGAGCCTTTTTTTTTTTTGGTTTAATCTCTTCTATCTTCACAACATGATTTCTTCTACCTACAAACTATATGAGCTCTCCCTAATTATGGAGATCCGTGGAGTTAGCGGGCATCCAATCCTGGCACAGGACCCTCTAGCTACTAGCGTCTACCTATGACAGCAGGAGAGGAGCATTACAAATAAGAACCCTAATATTAGTAACATCTGGGCTGGAGAGATGGCTGAGCAGTTAAGCGCTTGCCTGTGAAGCCTAAGGACCCCGGTTCGAGGCTCAATTCCCCAGGACCCACGTTAGCCAGATGCACAAGGGGGCACATGTGTCTGGAGTTTGTTTGCAGTGGCTAGAGGCCCTGGCATGCCCATTCTCTCTCTCTCTCTCTCTCTCTCTCTCTCTCTCTGCCTCTTTCTCTCTCTGTTTGTCGCTCTCAAATAAATAAATAAAAATAAGCAAAAAAATATTAGTAACATCTGCTTCAGGTTGAGTTCATCAGAAACCAGCCTCTGGCTTGAAGATAGCATAGGACTTTGTTCAATAGTATTGGAGAACCTCTTCTCTTCGGGATGGCGTTTGTGGATAAAGGGATAAAAGATGCACGGCTGTACCTAGTAAGAAACGATAGTACGCACCAGTTCCAAAAGGGCTTCAGCTGACCTCATGGAGACGCGTGGGGCTGGCATGGCCTTTCTGACCTATACCTAGTCGGCCTGTGGTGGCCAGGCTGTCCCTGGAGGAAAACTGTCCCTTGCACTGGAGGTGTGACTCGGACAGAGACGGCTGACACTCAGGACCATCTTCAACGTCACGCCTTCTGTAGATGGTAAAGAAAAGCTCTTCATTCTTGTTTTTTTTTTTTTTTTTTTTTTTTTTTTGAGGTAGGGTCTCACTCTAGCCCAGGCTGACCTGGAATTCACTATGGAGTCTCAGGGTGGCCTCGAACTCACGGCGATCCTCCTACCTCTGCCTCCCGAGTGCTGGGATTAAAGGTGTGCACCACCACGCCCGGCAAGCTCTTCATCATTGACACGGGGCCCACCATAGGATCTATTCAATGCCTCAGCTTTTACATGCCTAGCTCTGTTCTGCTCTATATGCTCCATCTTCGTTTTTCAAATATTTTTTAAAATTTTTATTTAAAAATATGTTTAAATTTTTATTCATTTATTTATTTCACAGAGAAAGAGAGAGAGAGAGAGTGAATATAGTCACACCAGGGACTCCAGCCACTGCAAACGAACTCCAGACACTTGCGCCCCCTTGTGCGTCTGGCTAACGTGGATCCTGGGGAATCGAACCTGGGTCCTTTGGCTTTGCAGGCAAACGCCTTAACCGCTGAGCCAATCCCTCCAGCCCTACCTTCATTTTTTTTTTTTTTTTTTTGCCGTGATAGGATAATTAAAGCTTAGCAAAGTAAAGTGACCTGATAGAGGTCCCAAAGATAGTAGCCACTGAACTGCTTCAAGTCTCAGTGACCACAAAGGCTGTTTCTTTGCTATGTTTGAGCCGCTTCCCTCAGGCACATTATAAATTGCATGACAGCACGTATGTGGTCATCTCTTGAAAACCAGAAATATACACTCATAGAACTGAATTCCTTCCAGAGCTACACTTCCCCTTCATTCCCCCAAAGCAAGCAACTCCCTCCGAGCCTACACACCCACTTTCTCTCATTTTCAACATGTTTACTTGGATGGCGTCACCAATTACGTACTGGGCGGATGGCATCTGGAAAAGAAGTCACTGGTCACTGTCAAAGAGAAGTGAGAACTGCTCTCAAATTGGACCTGACGTGTAACTAATGGATGAAGTTACATCATCTTTCATGACAATATATATATATTGTTGCCTATGTATATATATATATATATATATATATATATATATATATATATATATCAACATATCCCAAAAATGTGGTTGACTGAAGCCATAGCACATCTTTCAGGGAGTAAAGGTGAATTCTATAATGATGTGCAGAAGTTATTTTTTGTTGTTGTTGTTATTTTTATTTATTTATTTGAGAGCGACAGACAGAGAGAGAAAGAGGCAGAGAGAGAGAGAGAGGGAGGGAGAGAATGGGCACGCCAGGGCCTCCAGCCACTGCAAACGAACTCCAGACGCATGCGCCCCCTTGTGCATCTGGCTAACGTGGGTCCTGGGGAGTCGAGCCTCGAACCGGTGTCCTTAGGCTTCACAGGCAAGTGCTTAACCGCTAAGCCATCTCTCCAGCCCCAGAAGTTAGTTATTTTGTCAATGTTTTTTTTGGCGGACATGGTGGATGAATAGTGCAAAGCCACCGTGGATAAAATTGCTGGGTCCTTAGTGGGAATCAAGTAGGGCTACGGAACTCATTACCAGTAGTTGCTTCACTTAAGACCATGAATTCATAGGTGTCGCAGTCAGGTGTGCATTGCTGGAAGAAATCGCCCGACCAAGAGCAGCTTTTTTGGGGGAAAAAAAAAGGTCTATTTTAAGGCTTACAGGCTCAAGGGGAAGCTCCATGTTGGCAGGGGAAAATGATGGCATGAGCAGAGGGTGGACATCACCGCCCTGGCCAACATCAGGTGGACAATAGCAACAGGAGAGTGTGCCAAACACTGGCAAGGGGACACTGGCTATAACCCCCATAAGCCTGCCCCCAACAATACACTCCCTCCAGGAGGTGTTAATTCCCAAATTTCCATCAGCTGGGAACCTAGCATTCAGAACAACTAAGTTTATGGGGGGACACCTGATTCACACCACCACAATACTTTAAAAGCAAAAAACGCAAAAGTGAAAGTCAATTTCCCTTACTAATATCTTTGATGGAGCAGTAAAAATATATTAATTTTATTATTTGAGTGATGACAAACAATATTTCATTTGGATACAATTTTCTCAAAAAAAAAATGAATATAAAGAGCTTGTCATTTCGAGGAAAATAGCTCATGGTATTTGCTGCCAATGGTTCAATTGAAACTTTTAAGCAAAAGCAAAAGGTTTGGACATTTCGCAACCACCATGACCTAAGTAGAGACTCTTCTGAAGAGACTTGGGGTGATAATGATCATGATGGTTCTAACAATGTAATAAAGTAAGTCAACATTTGGAAGATCTACATCATTCAGTGAACTGATACTTTCCATATGGCCAGTACACGGCGTTACAGAATTACGCAGGAGGAAAAACAACCCATTCCAAGGAAAAAGGATACCAGTGGATTTCAATGTGGCAGAATACAAAAATGCCCATGGGACATGGTTTCAGTTCTCAGATGGTGACTATCCTGTCAAGTTTCAAATGTACTCCCAACGAATGCCCATAATGATCCAGAAATGGTTGTTAAACATTAACCGTGTATTCAGCTTTGAGGCTGCGAGATTAGAGTTTTCACAGACTACAAACTACACCGCGGATTCAGACTACAGAGCCGGTTATAAGACTCTATATAGATATAGGGACTCTTAAGTCAGAGGCTAAAGATTTGCAAAAATGTCAAACCATGTCAACGTTTCTCACGAGTTGTTTTTGCTTTAGGAAAGATTCTTTCTCATTAACATGCCATTTGTAAAAACAGGCAATGGACTATTGTTTTTTAAAAAAAAAAAAAAAACTTAAGGGGTTGGAGAGATGGCTTAGCGGTTAAGCACTTGCCTGTGAAGCCTAAGGACCCCAGTTCAAGGCTCAGTTCACCAGGACCCACGTTAGCCAGTTGCACAAGGGGGCGCACGCGTCTGGAGTTTGTTTGCAGTGGCTGGAGGCCCTGGTGCACCCATTTTCTCTCTCTTTCTCTCTCTCTCTCTATCGGCCTCATTCTCTCTCTGTCGCTCTCAAATAAATAAATAAAACAAACAAACAAACAAACAAAAAACTTAGGGCTGGAGAGATGGCTTAGCGGTTAAGCGATTGCCTGTGAAGCCTAAGGACCCCTGGTTCGAGGCTCGATTCCCCAGGACCCACGTTAGCCAGATGCACAAGGGGGCGCACGCGTCTGGAGTTCGTTTGCAGTGGCTGGAGGCCCTGGAGCACCCATTCTCTCTATGTCTCTCCCTCTTTCTCTGTCAAATAAATAAACAAATAAACATAAAAGTAAAATGAAATAAAAAGCCTTTTCGAATTCTCAGTGATTTTCAAGAGCTTAAGAGGTTCCTGAGACTAACAATGTTAGAGAACCACCCTCAATTCTATACTCTCTTAGCCAACACTGAGAGAGCTAAGGTATGATTTTTTTTTTTTTTCCTGAATGGATTTTTCAGCTTAAGATAATGAATAAATCAACTGAGTAAATTTGCGAGTGAATGACCAAGCAAAAGGGAGAGATGAAACAGCTGTTTTAAGTTTGTCAAAGAGAGTGTTTAGAGACCTTACGTCTAGGCCGTGAAATTATGAGACTCAAAGATCCCGTAAGGCAAAGAGACCAGATATAATTCCAATCACTTCTAGATGACAGACGCTTCAAGCCTGCTTCCACGTCCTCACAAAGGTTGACAGGGCACAGTATGATCTCCAGCCAGGAGAAGTGGAATATCAGAGGAAACCCGACGGAATGCCAGCTCTGGGAAACAAAGTCCGAGTAATAGGCAGAGTGAGCCGTAGTAGCATGTTCGACGTGAACGGCTGGGAGCGAGGGGGCACCACCAGCGAACGCCTGTCACTGGATTTCGTGGCTTTGGTATAAGACATAGTTCTGATGCTGGACGGATTCACTACCTGGTGGAAGACACCAGAAGAAATGGAGAGGCTGGAAACTGACGCGGGATGAGCGCAAGCGCTGGGGGACTCTGGAGGGAAAACTTGGCTTGACGGCATGGCGCTAGAGCCCAGTCTTCAAGGACTCCTCACAGTTCATGCACAGAGGAACCAGAGCCCACAGGAACGGGTGGCTTCTTCAAGAACGGAAAACTCAGCCTCGTGACCCGAGAGGGAATGCCCGTTTGCAAGTGGGAGAATACCTATTGGCAATCATTCTTTTTCATACTGGATCTTCCCAAAATATCTTCTTTTCAGAACACACACACACACACACACACACACATATATGTATATGTATACATATACATATATTCTGTGGACCATTGTTATAATCTTTTTTATTAACTTTAAAAATATTCTTAGGGGGCTGGAGAAATGGCTTAGTGGTTAACCACTTGCCTGTGAAGCCTGAGGACCTCAGTTCGAAGCTCCATTCCCCAGGACCCACGTAAGCCAGATGCACAAGGGGGCGCATGCGTCTGGAGTTCGTTTGCAGTGGCTGGAGGCCCTGGCCTGCCCATTCTCTCTCTCTCTCTCTCTGTCTCTCTCTGCCTCTTTCTCTGCCTGTCTATTGCTCTCAAATAAATAAGTAAAAATAAACAAAAAATCAAAAATATATTTTTAGGGCTGGAGAGATGGCTTAATGGTTAAGGCACTTGCCTGTAAAGCCAAAGGACCCAGGTTCGATTCCCCAGGACCCGCGTAAGCCAGATGCACGTAGTAGCATGGCACATGCGTCTGGAGTTCGTTTGCAATGGCTGAAGGCCCTGATGCTCCCAATCTCTCTCTCTCTCTCTCTCTCTCTCTCTCTGTAAATAAATAAAAACTTTTAAAAAGAATATGTTCTGTCTCAAAACACTTAAATTAAAAAAATATTTTTAGTCCTAGCCAGGTGTAGTGTTGCATGCCTTTAATCCCAGCTCTCGGGATTTATTTATTATTTATTAATTTACTCCATTTTGACATTTTCATACATGTATATAATACTTTTTTTTTTTTTTTTTGGTGTTTTGAGGTAGGGTCTCACTCTGGTCCAGGCTGACCTGGAATTCACTCTGTAGTCTCAGGGTGGCCTCGAACTCACGGCGATCCTCCTACCTCTGCCTCCTGAGTGCTGGGATTAAAGGCATGTGCCACCACGCCTGGCTATATAATGCATTTTTATCTTACCCCAATTACTTCTTTCCCTTCTGTCCCATTAACCCTTCATCTTCCCCATTAACCCCCATCTTACTTGGACCTCCAAAGGTCCCAAGATCTCATGTTTGGGGCTAGTGGACTGAACACCGTGTGACTTTCTGAGTTCTCGCCTCTCATGGTGACAGATTTTCTTTTCCCTCCCAATGAGTGGCCACAGCAGGAGGCTTCACGTGTTGAATGAAGTGAATGGAGTTTCTCCTCTGTTTCTTCTTTTTTGCTTCCTTCTACTTTTCTTCTGCAAGCTTCTGTGGAAGAGGCATGCACGAACGTCTTCTAGCAAAACAGATCCCCTCAACTTGTCTAGAGGTCCTCGGGGGACACATGACCCAGCTGCAGATTTAGTTAGTCCCTGGTCCACTGGATTTTTATGTCTCTACCCCAATGACATTCCTTAAGGTCAGAGAACTTGAATTCCTATGTTAGACCAAAGAAGCTATATACTTCCTCAGGAAAGAAGAAAAAGGGGGAAAATTTTTTTTTTTAAAAAAAAAAAGGAAAACGAAGTTTTTAGTTACAATGAAGTCCTCCCACCTTTTCTCTACTGTAACCACTACCTCGATGGTCTTCTTTTCTTTCCCACATGGGCAAATTCGTCATGAATCTTGTGTTTATGTTTCCCAGCCCAGTGTGATTCAGAGAGGAGGCTGGAGAGAACCGCACAGCTAAGTGCAAGAGACCAGCTGCAGATGGGTGGGTGGTTGGTGGGGGGGGGGGGGACACTGGCCTGAGTCAACTCCCCAGTGACCTGCCTTTATTTCTTCGCCACACTAGCCAAGACGACGTATATCGAGGAGCTACAGCGACTCTTGGCAACCGGGAACTCAAATTGGTGGAAGGTTTGCAGGGCTAGAATGAGTCTGCAACCGGGGTTCTCCGAGTCCTCAGTGGATGTGACTGTGAGCGGGACTCACAGATCACGTCACTTCTTCTAGCACCTGGGGAATATGTTCACTGCAATCTCACTCCATCCATTATCTCCTCTTTGAGAAACAACTCTATCTCCCATACCATAGAAACATCTTCACATAGTTTTTCACTCACAAGGAAAGAAAAAAAAAATCTCATTTTCAAGTCCTAGTGCCAAACATCAAAAACAATTAAAACCTACTCCTTAGACTTCCTTTAGCTTTTACGAAATGACTTTCTCTTTCCATTTGCTTGAAGAGTTATTTAGACGGTGCACCCATTTCTTTGTTTCCCATACAATCTCAAACCCATTGCAACCGGGTCCCTTTTCTTCTCTCCTAACAGCCAGTTCTACTCTCACATTGTTATCTTTATTTTAGCTGACATCTTGGCAGCTTTTGAGGAATCCTGCTTTCCATTGCCCTAGTTTGACTTTTACGGCGCTATTCTCTATCCCCCCCCCCCACGCGCGCTTTGACTTTTATCTAAGATATCTCACTGCTTCATCGTTTTGCTGTTTAATATGGTTGTTTTTACATTTCATTTGTTTCATTCTTGGTCTAGTTTATTTCTGTCTTAGTTCTCATTTTAAAAAGCTTTGTAGAAAAAAAAATATTTAAAGAAAAAAAGAGGGCTGGAGAGATGGCTTAGTGGTTAAGTGCTTGCCTGTGAATCCCCAGGACCCACGTAAGCCAGATGCACAAGGGGGCGCACGTGTCTGGAGTTCGTTTGCAGTGGCTGGAGGCCCTGGCATGCCCATTCTCTCTCTGTCTGTCTCTCTTCTCCCTCTCTAACTCTGCTTGCCAATAAATAATTTTTAAAAAAGCTTTGTCCCAGGTGACTAGGGATTAGCAGATAATTTTACTGTCTCGTGGAGTTTAGAATACAAAGGAGGGAGAGAACACATCATCTTCATCCATCATTTTACCTGGAAGGCACAAGCTTATGAGTTCATAGTCTATGGCTTCAGTTCTGAACCTCGTCCTTTATCTTATACCCACAGACCCCTGAAAAACACCAACACGGCCAGTAGAAGGCATCATTTCCATGACATCCAGGAATCAAATCAACTTTATTTGAGGGAGCTGGAGAGATGACTCATTGGTTAAGGCACTTGCCAGCAAAGCCTAAGGACCCGGGTTCTATTCCCCAGGACCCACATAAAGACAGATGCACAAGGTGGTCCATACATCTGGAGATCGTTGGCAGTGGCGAAGAGACCAATATTTGGAAAAAAGAAATGATTTGCTAAATTCAGTTTATTTTCCCATAAAACCCCTTTCTTCTCCTTTATTCCTTAACTCCATAAATGACATTGTCACACAATTACTCATTTAAGTACTAATGTCAGGAGACATTTGTTTTGTTTTGTTTTTTTGTTTGTTTGTTTGTTTGTTTTTTTTTTTTTTTTTTGAGGTAGGGTCTCACTCTGGCCCAGGCTGACCTGGAATTCACTATGTAGTCTTCTCAGGGTGGCCTCGAACTCACGGCGATGCTCCTACCTCTGCCTCCCAAGTGCTGGGATTAAAGGCGTGCGCCACCATGCCCGGTTCAGGGACATTTGGGATCCCAAGTTTCACCTCATGAAGGGGATTTGAAACCATGAAAATTTCTCCTCCCAAATATCTCTTACTTCCATGCCACTCCCTTCTCTGTTCTGGCACAAACCCGACTCAGATGACCCCCAACTATTCCTTCTGGGGTAGTTTAAATGTGAAAGGTCCCACTATTCAGCACAGGTTGGACAACCCTGGAAAGACTTCTATAGCCTAACCAAGCACAGTCAGTTTCTTTCCATGACAGTCAAGTTTGCATTGCTGGCAGAAATCACCTGACCAAGAGCAGCTTTGGGGAAAAAAGGGGTTTATTTTGGCTTACAGGCTTGAGGGGAAGCTCCATGATGGCAGGGGAAAACGATGGCATGAGCAGAGGGTGGACATCACCCCCTGGCCAACATAAGGTGGACAATAGCAACAGGAGAGTGTGCCCAACACTGGCAAGGGGACACTGGCTATAACACCCATAAGCCCGCCCCCAACAATACACCGCCTCCAGGGGGCACTAATTCCCAAATCTCCATCAGCTGAGAACTTAGCATTCAGAACACCTAAGTTTATGGGGGACGCCTGAATGAAACCACCACAAGTGGATAATAAGCCTTTATCTAAATTCATTTGCAGTTGTTATCATTTTACCTTTCCAAGTCATTTTGTCCTTCACGTGAAGAGCAATATTTTTGAAATGTACATAATTTCCACATAAAATATGATTTCCCTAAAATCAAATCTACCGCTAGTGGGTGAACCCCAAACATGATAACAGTAGCCATCACCGAGCTCCTGATATTATATCTGGGGAATCCATTGGTCATCCTGCAGCAAACGGCTTCTTTTGGATCGATTTCATAACAAGGCTGTTGTTCATTCTATCAGGAACAAATCTATATTGCAGGTAAAGATAATCGTGCTCTGTTTTCTCCTATTTTGGTGTCACTCTGTTGTAGACATCCATCCTTTACCTAACAGGATAAGATGCAAATAATGAAGTAACAGATAGTGTCGATTTGGACCTTTCTATCCACGTGACAGTGTTTTCTGCTTCGCTCTGTGCCCCTGGATACTAACCTCCTTGACCACGTAAAAGGCTCCCATGTCCAACAGCTTCCTTAGATTCAGCAAAGTTGGGCGTGGGTGGATGGATAGATGGACGGATGGGCAGTTAGACGTTCTGCCACGGGCTTTCTCCAGCATTGATCTCCTCAAGTTTGCTGCGTCCTTACTTTCAACCTGACATGTCCTGTCAGGTGCTTTCTCTTAAAACTATCATATCTGAGTTCTGGAGGCCACGTCCTCTCCCTAACCCTCCCTGTTTAAGCCCACTTCCTGTTGTTACTAGCCACAGGGAATATTCCCTTAGCCTATGACCATGCTATCCTTGTGAATTTGTTCCTTTATAAAATGATCCTCCGTCCGGGCTGGAGAGATGGCTTAGCAGTTAAGCGCTTGCCTATGAAGCCTAAGGACCCTGGTTCGAGGCTCCACTCCCCAGGACCCACGTTAGCCAGATGCACAAGGGGCCGCAGGTGTCTGGAGTTTGTTTGCAGTGGCTGCAGGCCCTGGTGTGCCCATTCTCTCTCTCTCTCTCTCTCTTTTAAATAAAATAAAATAAAATAAAATAAAATAAACTGATCCACAGTGAAGAACTCAGAAATCTTGCACAATGTCCCCCCCCCCAAAGTAATCCAATTTAAAAATCTGTAAATTTGGGCTGGAGAGGGAAAGAGACAGAGTAAGAAAGAGAGACAGAGACAGAGAGAGTGGGGGGGGAGGGAATGGGTGCACCAGGGCCTCCAGCCACTGCAAACGAACTCCAGACACATGTGCACCCATTGTGCATCTGGCTTACGTGGGTCCTGGGGAATCGAACCAAGGTCCTTCGACTTTGTAGGCAAATGCCTTAACTGCTAAGCCATCTCTCCAGCCCCTCAATTAGACTTTTCATCTCTATTCATTCCTTTCCCAATAATCCACTTTCATGCATGGGGAACAGTTCTAACCTCTCCTTTACAGATGAGCTCTGATCTTTCTAGTCTCTGCGAACCTCGGGTTGGTATCTGTGGCCCTTTCTCTTCAGAACAGGACATGTTCTCCTGGGCCCTTCAGTGTCATCCTAGGTTGTGTTCCTGGCCTCTGAAGGTTTTGCTTTGAGGCTGTGGGTCTCTCGTTGCTGTCCTCTGACTTTCCTTGGGTTTATTCTTGGCTGCTAGCTCAGTATCTACAAGCTGCATCAGGCTTCACATGGGTGCTGGGTCCACTGTCCAGTTCTCAAAGTCTGGGCTGTTTTGCTTGCTTGTTCTGTTTATCATTATTATTATTATTAGTGTTGTTGTTGTTGAGAGAGAGAATTGGCACATCAGGGCCTCAGCCACTGCAATCAAACTCCAGAATCTTGCGCCACCTAGTGGTCATGTGCGACCCTGTGCCTGCCTCACCTTTGTGCGTCTGGCTCACGTGGGAGCTGCAGACTCAAACATGGGTCCTCAGGCTTCACAGGCGAGCGCCTTCACCGCTGATCCGTCTCTCCCGCCCTGTTATGTTTTTGTATGGTAGGTCTGCTCTATCCACGCTCATTTCCGCGGTGAGTTAGGGAGCGAGCGACGTGTGCTCAGACTCAGGGATTCCTCCCGTCCAAGATTTCTCTCTTTTTGTGATTCCCATAAAAATGGCAGCATGCCTCCCTAAAGTCAGCTGACCAGAAAGTTGAAGATGTTCCTCTCCGAGTTTCATCCTCTTCTGCTGAGGAGAAGCTCCGCAGGGATGAGTCTAAGCTCGGCACAAAGTGCTCTGAGAAAAATAAATAATAATAACAATA
Source organism: Dipus sagitta (assembly GCA_036346955.1). Taxonomy (NCBI): domain Eukaryota; kingdom Metazoa; phylum Chordata; class Mammalia; order Rodentia; family Dipodidae; genus Dipus; species Dipus sagitta. Next base: position 35,400,946 of record CM070789.1, read on the forward strand.
GTAAAATAAATAAATAGAGAAAAATAAAAGAAAACTAAACCAAGCAGAGATTTCCCTTACATATATATATATATATATATATATATATGTATGTATGTATGTATTTATTTATTTATTTATTTTAGGCCAACAGTGTCCTTTTCCCAATTCATTTGAGCAGGAAAACACAATGTGTCTTGGAGATTTAACTACTGTGGTGGTTTGAATAGAATAGATGGCCCCCAATATATTCAGTTGTTTATTTGTTTGTAGTTTACATCTCTAGCCATCTGGCTGGAGGCAATGCCATTGTGTGGATCTTAAGGTGTGGTGGTGGGTTTGAGATTTCAATCTAAAGATATGCAAAGTGTGCCTGGCTGGAGTTCCTGAAGGGTGCTGTGGCTTTTGACCTTTAGGCTTGTGCTTCTCTCTGTCTGCTTGGGCCTGTGAAGGCAGGCCAGTTTCTTCTGCCATTATGGAACTTCCCCTGGATCTGTAAGCTTCTATAAATCCCTTCCTCCATGACTGTGCCTGGTCTGGAAGTTCATCTCAGCGAACCTGAAGCTGACTGCTACAACTACCTAACATCACATCAACCCCCGCTGCCGTGTGGTGCTGATTCCAGGGAAGGTGTCAGGAGAGAAATATGCCACAAACCAGCCAAGGTTCCCAGCATCCTCACCCACTTCTAGTTCCCATCCTTCCGCCTGCCAAGAGGCAGCTCTCTCCATCCTTCCCGACAGACGTACAGTCCAGTTTTGCTTTTGTTTGTTTTTTTTTTTTTTCTATGTCAAATATTATAGAAACACTCTAAGAGCATCTGATCCTGTACTGGGGGCAGACACTCTAAACGGTGATCTTTTAGGGAATTTGGCGGTGACTAGAAGAAAAGAAATAGAGCCACAAGTAACAAGGACAGAAAGAAAGACCGCATGGTGGGAACTGTTTTGTGAAATTGGTGTGGTTTGTGTGTCTGTGTGTGTGTGTGTGTGTGTGTGTGTGTGTGTGTGGTCTGCATTTTTTTTTAAAGTATTTTATTTTTATTTATATGACAGAGAAAGAGGGAGAGAGAGAGAGAGAATGGCCACACCAGGGCTTCCAGCCACTGCAAACGAACTCCAGACACGTGCGCCCCCTTGTGCATCTGGCTAACGTGGGTCCTGGGGAATCGAACCTGGGTCCTTTGGCTTTGCAGGCAAGTGCCTTAACTGCTAAGCCATCCCTCCAGCCCTGCATTTTTTTCTTAAGTTTTATTTTTTGTTTGTATGATTTTTTTTTTTTCCTGAAATAGGGTCTCGCTTTGTAGCCCAAGCTGCTCTCAAACTCACAGTCAACCTCCTGCCTCAGCCTCCCAAGCGCTGGGATTAGAGACATGTACCATCGGGCTCGACGTGGAAATGAGTCCTGTTAATAAGGGTTACTTAAGTCAGGTTTATGGCTCTCCTACTCAACATCTGGCATATTTTAATCACTGTGTGTTTATTTTTAAAGGCTTCACTCTTGACCTACTCCCTGCTTAATGAAAGCAAGTACACGTCTATGCCCGCCTGTCTGACGTCACCCCCCCTAGCCGGTGGTCAAGCTATGTTTATTGACAAATTCCATCTTCCTTGGCTGCGTTGGCACTGCCCTGGCTCTGCCCACATCCTCTTGCATTTGCCCTCAGGCACACCAACCCAGGTTTCAATTTCAAGCTCTGGAATCTGTCTGCCCAAGGCAGCTGAGGAATGCTTCCCCCTGCACGTCCCCCCACCCACCCCAACCTGGGAGTCAGGGCACTAGTGCCAGGGAAATGAACTTGTACTGGAAATTAAAAAAAAGACCTCAAGCAGTAGATGACAGAACGGGTGCATGAACCTTCCAGCCCCTTCCCTTCTGGAGGGTTCTCTCTCTCGTCAGCACGTCAGTAGATTACCTCCAGTTCCTACAGTGGGCACCGGGGCTGATGAAGAAAAAGCACCCCCGGGCTGGCTGGCAGGCAACCTCCCGTTCTTTGATCCCCTTATTTCTCTATGGTGTTTCCTTGTCCCCTCAAATAAGCTGTATTCACCCGAATCCTTATTTCAGCCACCACCCCCCCCCACTCGGGTGTTGTGAACCGGGACGGGTGCACATCCAGACACGGAATGGGACTTGTATTCAGAAGTCCCTTGGCAGTTGTTGCTAGAGTGGGCAGGGCGCTGGACTTCATGTCCACTGATTGGCCAAGGGAGCCTTGTATTTTCCGAAGCTCCGATTGCCTCATTTGGACCGCGGAGTTAGTAACAAAAAAAAAATAAAGAAAATTCAGTAGGCGCCGGGGAGTGGTGGCGCATGCCTTTAACCCCAGCACTCGGGAGGCAGAGGTAGGAGGAGCGCCGTGAGTTCGAGGCCACCCTGAGACTACATGGTGAATTCCAGGTCAGCCTGGGCTAGAGGGAGACCCTATCTTGAACCCCCTCTCCCAAAAAAGTTCAGTAGGATATGTAAAAAGCACCCCTATGGAGTCAGCACATGCACGCATTCTAGAAGGTAAAAGAATTCTTGCACTGTGCACCATCATAGCTGGTTTGTTTCCCCCACAACGAGGCTGTGTTAACGTGTCCAGTCTCCATCAGGAGCTGCTGGTGGTGAGGAAAGACTGGGGGATCTTACTGCTTCGTCTCAGAGAGCATGCTTTTAATTAGCCAGGGCCTGGTTTATCTCAGCAGGACCCCGCACCGGTTTACCAGATGGCCCGGAGGCTCCTGAGCCCGCAGCAGCGTGCTCCACGGGAAGTGCCCCACCATTGCCTGGGAGCCAAAGCTTTGCCTTCAGCTTACAGGGAAGCTCTCTTTTATTCGAGAACTGCTCCGTGAAGGTTGCCTGGCTTACTTGCGACGTTCAGGTGGGAGAGAAACCCTGCAGTTCACTGGTCATCAGAACCTACTGTTTTGCAGGTTCCAGTGATCTCCCTTCCCCAGTGGTATTTGGGAATCATGACAAGTGTTTTTGTTGTTTTTTTTTTAAACTGTTTAAAGGATCAGTGAAGGAGGCGAGGAAGACAAGTTAATAGAGGGAGTTCAGAAATTAAAGAAGGTGGGCTTTTAAATTCAATTTAAAATTTATTTACTTATTTATTTATTTGACAGAGAAAGAGAGAGAGAGAGAGAATGAGCGCGCCAGGGCCTCCAGCCGCTGCAAATGAACTCCAGATGCGTGCGCCCCCTTGTGCATCTCGCTTCTGTGGGTCCTGGAGAATCAAACCTGGGTCCTTTGGCTTTGCAGGCAAGCGCCTTACCCACTAAGCCATCCCTCCAGTCCTTAAATTTAATTTTAAAAAACACTATTGAAAAGGGTCACCCCCAAACCAGAGATAATAGAGGTAGCCTTATTATTCCTGGATATCTATCTATCTATCTATCTATCTATCTATCTATCTATCTATCTATCATCTATCTATGTATTATCTATCTATCTATCTATCTATCTATCTATCTATCTATCTATCTATTATCTATCTATCTAAATGCTGAGGCCCTGTGGAGTGTTCTAGATGGGTTATCTATTCTATGAGAAGACCTGACTGGGCACTCAAATTCCTTCTGGTATGTTTTAAAATTATTTTATTTCAGGGCTGGAGAAATGGCTTAGTGGTTAAAGTGCTTACCTATGAAGCCTAAGAACCCAGGATTGATTCCCCAGTACCCATGTACTGTTCATTTATGAGAAAGAGATAGAGAGAGAGAGCGAGAGAGAGAGAGAGAATGGGCACGCCAGGGCCTCCAGCCGCTGCAAATGAATTCCGGACACGTGCGCCACCTTGTGCATCTTGCCTACATGGGTTCTGGGGAATCGAACCTGGGTCCTTAGGCTTCATAGACAAACGCCTTAATGCTGTTGTCTCTCCAGCCCTTGTTTGAGTATTTTAAATTATTTTTTTTGTTTGTATAAAAAGTAATGGGATTCATTATGGCAGTTTAATATGTATATATCATGTATTTGCTCATATGCAGCTTCCCAGGACCTTTATCATATCTCCTGCTGGGTCCCTTCCTCCTCCAAATAGTTCTCTTCTGCTTGCATGTCAGATGTTTATATCTACACATATGTGTACGTCACATGTAGCACATACACATATTACATATAACACACATATAATACATAACACATAAATATATTATATATAACACACATTTAATATTATATATATATGTATGCATATGGGGTGTGTGTGTGTGTGTGTGTGTGTGTGTGTGTGTGTGTATGTATCTGATTTGGGCTTTTTCAGTATTTCTTTTTGTTTTCTTTTTTCTAAGGCAGGGTTTCAGTCTAGTCCAGGCTGACCTGGAAATCTGTAGTCCCAGGCTGACCTCGAACTCACAGCAAATCCTCCTACCTCGGCCCCCCAAGTGCTGGTATTAAAAAGGCGTGCGCCACCACGCCCAGCTTTCTTCCGTAGCTCTTAGAGTACGACCCATACATAGAACGTGCACATGTCATGAACGTCAATCACCTTGTTGGGCTCCCCTAGACCGAACAAGCGAAGTAAACATCACCCCCTTCCCCAGAGTTTTTGCTCTGTTCCCACTTCCTGGCTCCACCCCCAACACACGAACCCCCAGGATAAATTCTAAAAGCACGAATTAATCCTGCCTGCTTTCGTAAGTTACATAAGTGACATCTGGCTCCTTTCACTTGCTATTATGCTGAGAAGCATCACCCGGATGGTTGTGACACTTGGTTTTCGTTCTCGCTGTCGTATAATAATCTACATGTGGGTCTATAATTTATCCATCCGTTACAACAGCGCCTGGCGAGCCACGAGCCGTGGGTCAAGTTTGCCCAGCCTCCCCTATAGCCTACGAGCTAGGAGCGTTTTGCACATTTTTTTTTAATACTTAAGAAAATCAGAAGAATAATATCACATGGCATATGAGAGTTATGTGAAATTTAAATTTCAGTGTCCGTAAATAACATTTCGTTGGAACACACCACACGTTCATTTTCGCATTATCTATGGTCGCTTCCACGCGACCGTGGCTGAGGGAAATTGGCGGAAGCAGGTTCACCAGAGGCCGCGTGTAGCACTCCGTGGCTTCTTCACTTTGCAGTGGGATGATCAGGACTTGAGTTGATTTTTTTGCTCTTGGCCCTGCGAAGTCTGGGATATTGACTCCGTGGCTTGTTACGGGAACGTTTCGGCTGACACGTGCCGTGGACGATCGATGCGTGGCTGGGTGGCTGCCAATCGCATACCGGGCTGTTTTCAAGCTCTTCTGGGAGCGTTTGGGTTGGTGTCTCTGATGAGCGTATGAAAGCAGTCACCTTGGGTGCACACCTCGCAGTGGAGGCTATTTGTAGATGCACCCAAGTGTCTGGCAATTCCAACTGCCCTGCAGCCTTATGAGGAGAGAGTTTTTCTGTCTGCTTTATTATTATTATTTTTTCTGCCTATTGCATTTACCCTCCAGGTGAATGTGTACTGCTAACATGAGAACGCTTATGTATTGATCAGGACAACAAGTTCCTCCTTTTTTTTTTTTTTTTTTTTCAAGGTAGGGTCTCACTCTAGCCCAGGCTGACCTGGAATACACTATGGAGTCTCAGGGTGGCCTCGAACTCACTGCGATCCTCCTACCTCTGCCTCCCGAGTGCTGGGATTAAAGGCGTGCGCCACCACGCCCGGCTTCAAGCTCCTCTTAATGTTATGCTAAGTCTCGCCAACATTACCATTTATTCCCAAGCCTGTCTCACAGACATGGAAGTCATGTTCATTCCGATCCAGAAACGTTTCACTCACACAGCTGTTAGGTAAGGGAATATAAATGACCACGTGGCCTGTGTATCCCCCGTCTACCACAACCAGTCGCCTTACACATAGAAGTTAGTGAGTCTTGGGCTGGAGAGATGGCTCAGCGGTTAAGGTGTTTGCCCGCAAAAGCCAAAGGACCCCGGTTCGATTCCCCAGGACCCACGTCAGCCAGATGCACAAGGGGGCGCAGGCAGCTGGAGTTCGTTTGCAGTGACTGGAGGCTCTGGTGCACCTATTCTCTCTATCTTTCTCTCCCTCTTTCTTTCTCTCTCATAAATGAATAAATATAATAAAAGAAGTTAGTTAAGTCTTGACAATCTGGAAGAGAGCCAGAAAGCAGCATGACTTCAACCAGCATTCAGGTGCTTATTGGGAAGAGGAGATTAACGGGGTTAGGAAAAATAGGTGCGGGGCAGTGCGTGGGCAAATATCCCCTCACTCCCGCTGCCTCCTGCCACAGTGGTTAGCCATGCTCGCTGCCTCTCTCCAGCCCTCTGGCAGGGTATTTTTTTTTTATTACAATGCTCTGACAGCGGAGTCCTATGGTGAAAAATGATAACAGCTTAGTATTCTCTCAAGATTGTCCCCAGATGCTGGCCAGAAGTACCTCTGGATTCATGAAATATTTGTCTCTACTATTTCTTGAAGATGAATGATGAAGAAAAAAAAAATTTTTTTTTTTTTCTTCTCGGAACATTTCGGTATAAATCACGGGGGATTCCTTTCTTTGGCAATCTGGAATGCATTTCTCTGTTTCTTTAAGAAGAATAATGTTTGTATTAATAACCTGGTCGGAATGGGGTCCGGGCCAAGATGAGATTGACCGTGGAGATGGTAATTGATGGTTTCTTGTGGCCTGGCAATCCATTCCCACAGACCTGGAGTTGGTCATCTGAGCTGAGAGACTGCTGAAATGCAAGCTGGGGGTCACTTGCCTGAGTCCCCGTCCTTCTGTCTACCCCAATGGCTGCATCACTGACCAAGCTAGCTTATTTCCCTTTGGGGCCTAAACTACAAAAGTGCACACAACTGTCACTTTCCCTCCTGTTTCTTCACAAGCACTCACATTTGCACCAGCATGAGCGTGCCCTGCCCTCACCAAGCACATCCGGAGATTCACTCCTCCTATGGCAGTGCCCTCCAGAGTAGGTGACTCGATACCACCACACTTGATATGCGTGCATGAGACTATATTTACTCCTATTCTATAAACATTTTGAAGAGATATATAGATAGAGATAGAGATAGGTAGATTTCTGTCAGAGAACTTGATTGCCCACCAGAGGCTAATGGTTAAGACCCTACTGCTGAAGACACCGTATGCTGTTGGCACAGACCATGGAGAGTCCTGGCTGGAATCTGGAAGAGAGCCAGTCCCCAGACTGTTAGCCCAACTAGCAATGGAAGGCGCTAGATGAGCTACCAGGGGAAAGAGGCCAACATGTGTCTGAGTAACTCAAGGTCTAAGCTACTCAGAAGCAAACAACCTGACGTGATGCTCACACAAGTGCAATAGTGGCACACAGCCATGGTGGGTAACCAACTGCTCTTGGATTGGCTAACAGATCCGCTCAGTGGAAAGGAAACCAATATCTGGAACCGGAAAACCAGTCAGAATCATAACCAGATAATGAATTTGCTCTCTAATATCAAGCTCCCACTAATCTTGGGCTATAAAAGGGACTGCACCCATTAAATTCTCTCTAAATTAATAGTGCTTATCCCATTTAACCTGTGCTGACTTCACTCTCTGTTGGAGAATCTGCTTCTCTTTTTCCGAAGGGAGCCGTGCTTGAGGGGATAAACGACCCATCGCATGTCACCAGGACCCCAGCGGAAACCAGAGAGGAATTGGGGAGATGAGCAAGAGCACTGCTTCTATGCTGAGCGTGACAATCAGCACCAGGGTGAAGGAGACAGACACGAGGACACCCAACACCCACCAAAGCAGAGATCCAGAGGCTCCTAAGAGCTCATCACCGAAGGAGACTGAAAACTCACCCACCACGGCTCAGGGAACTTTGCGGAAGAGGGGGCGGAGAGATTGTTAGAGCCACAAGTTGGGACATTTTGAAGAGAGACATTGCCTGTTCCCCATATCTGACTGCTGTCCCCATAATGCATGACCCACAATCCCCATGGGGTTGACCTGCATCCCCAACGAGGAGGGTCCCTTCAGAAAAGGGGCAGGGAGGAGGGAAAGGATGGTACCAACATGTGTTATTTACATACTAAATATGTCCATAACTAATAAAACTAAAATGTTAAAAGATATATATATGTTTAGATCATTTATTTTTATTTATTTATTTATTTGAGAGAAAGACAGAGAAAAGGAGCCAGAGAGAGAGAGAGAGAGGGAGAGAGAGAGAATGAGCATGCCAGGGCCTCCAGCCACTGCCAAAGAACTCCAGATGCGTGTGACGTCTTGTGTAACTGGCTCGTGTGGGTACTGGGGAATTGAACTTGCGTCGGTAGGCTTCACAGACAAGCACCTTAATGGCTAGGCCATCTCTCCAGTCCAAGATACATATATATTTTTTTTTTCAAAGCATGAGGTAATATAAACCATGGGTTGACAAGCTTTTTTTCTGAAAAGGGGTTGCATAATAAATATTTTAGATTTGGCAGGGCATAAGCTATCTGTCACAACTATTCAACTCTCCTAGAGACATGCTGAGTGAAGACATCTATCGTCCTGATGTGAGTCAATTGGTGGGCCATGTCCCAAACAGTCATTAACCAAACAGCCAAACTTGGCCTATGGTCCACAGTTTGAAGATACCTGGTAGATGACTGTGGTCACCTCTGTCAGTGTAGAGAAGGTCAGACTGTACTGAAGACCTCAAAGATTTCTGCCTTGCTTCTTTGGGCTCTGCTATGAGCTTTGTAATCCCTGCTCTGCAAACTGCTAATGCAGCAGGTCCCAAGTCCAGATGACTCTGTCCAACTGTAGATTGAAGGAAGCATGGTTAGCAAGCATGTTTAGGATAGGTGAGACTAAGCTACAATGTCCAGTAAGCTAGGTATATTAAGTGCATTTTCAACTTACGATGACTTTATTCACTTGCAGTGCCATATAAGGAAATATGTACATATTATTATGAATTAGCTGTTCCCATCCTGCAATAGCATTTTGTTTCCTTCATAGTCTTTTATAAGGCAGAGGTATGAGATGTTTGTAACATGACTTTTCTTGCCTTCGTGTTTTGTTTTCTATTTTCGTATCCCACCAAAGAAATCTTGACTGAGGCTAGCTGAGTCTCTTCTACAAGTTCTATAGTTTTATTTTATTTTATTTTTGTTTTGCTTTTTGAAGTAGGGTCTCACTCTAGCTCAGGCTGACCTGGAATTTATGTAGTCTCAGGGTGGCCTCGAACTCACAGTGATCCTCCTACCTCTGCCTCCCGAGCGCTGGGATTAAAGGCATGCGCCACCATGCCCAGCTAAGTTCTATAGTTTTAAATTTAGTCATTAAAATATTTATTTAGGGGCTGGAGAGATGGCTTAGCAGTAAAGTGCTTGCCTGTGAAGCCTAAGGACCCCGGTACAAGGCTCCATTCCCCAGAACCCACACTAGCCAGATGCACAAGGGGGCGCACGCGTCTGGAGTTCATTTGCAGTGGCTGGAAGCCCTGGCGTGCCCATTCTCTCTCTCTCTCTCTCTCTCTCTCTCTCTCTCTCTATCTGCCTCTTTCTCTCTGTCTGTAGCTCTCAAATAAATAAAGTAAACAAAAAGTTTTTTAAAAAATATTTATTTATTTATTTGAGAGTGAAGGGGAGAGAATGGGCACATCAGGGCCTCTTGCTGCTGCAAATGAACTGCAGACACATGCGCCACTTTGTGCATCTGCCTTTACATGGTACGAGGGAATCAAACCCAGGCCATCAGGCTTTGCAAGCAACTGCCTTTAACTGCTGAGCTATCTCACCAGACACAGTTTAATCAATTTTTAAAAATATTTTATTTTTATTTATTATTTATTTGACAAAGAAAGAGGGAGAGAGAGAGAGAATGGGCACGCCAGGGCTTCCAGCCACTGCGAATGAATTCCAGATGCATGCGCCCCCTTGTGCATCTGGCTAACATGGGTCCTGGGGAATCGAACCTGGGTCCTTTGGCTTTGTAGACAAATGCCTTAACTGCTAAGCCATCCCTCCAGCCCAACAGCAATGTTTTTAACTTCCATGAAGTCTCATTTATCTATTTCATTTTTAAAATTCATTTTCTTATTGACAACTTCCATAATTATAGACAATAAACCAGGGTAATTCCCTCCCCTTCCCCACGGTCCCCTTCACAACTCCACTCTCCATCATATCCCCTCTCCCTCACAATCAGTCTCTTTTATTTTGATGTCATCATCTTTTCCTCCTATTATTATGGTCTTGTGTGGGTAGTGTCAGACACTGTGAGGTCATGGATATCCAGGCCATTTTGTGTCTGGAGGAGCACGTTGTAAGGAGTCCTACCCTTCCTTTGGCTCTTACATTCTTTCCACCACCTCTTCTGCAATGGACCCTGAGCCTTGGAAGGTGTGATAGAGATGTTTCAGTGCTGAGCACTTCTCTGTCACTTCTCAGCACCATGATGCCTTCTGAGTCATCCCACGGTCACTGCCATCTGAAAAGAGAAGGTTCTCTACCAAAAGTGAGAGTAGCATGAATATATGGGTATGAACATTATGAGAAGTGCTTACCTGGCAGTTTGGTATGCACCTATTGGCTCATTTGGCCTGGCTGGACAAATTTAAGGCTTGCAGTGTCCACTGTTGAGCATCTTCACTGGTGATTTCTCTCTCTCCCATTGAACTGCATGCAGCATGGCTTTTTCCAGCTTTCTGTCAGCTGGTCTACATGGAGGAGGTTTTCAGCTCAGCTCCAGCAGGATTTCTCAGTGATCCTGCAGCCCAAGTATGTGGAGTCTTCACCAATAGGGTCTTACCATCCATTCCTGCCTTCTTCGGATCTGAGTTCCTACTTGGCTCCATTTTTCCTTCTCTGCAATGAAGGTCTATCGCCATTTCTGCTAAGGTAACTCTGGCAACAGCACCTTCTCCTAGCTTTTCTTAATCTGAAAAATATCTTCAGGTGGGCTGGAGAGATGGCTTAGCGGTTAGCGCTTGCCTGTGAAGCCTAAGGACCCCAGTTCGAGGCTCGATTCCCCAGGACCCACGTTATCCAGATGCACAAGGGGGCACTCACGTCTGGAGTTCATTTGCAGTGGCTGGAAGCCCTGGCGCGCCCATTCTCTCTCTCTCTCTCTCTCTCTCTCTCTCTCTGTCACTCTCAAATAAATAAATAAAAACGAACCAAAAAATATCTTCAATTCATGTTCATGGCTGAAAAGTATTCTCATTGGCTATGCAGCCTCTTGAAAAATCACTCCTGCTAACTTGTGGTCCCCTCCACGTAAAATGCTATTTTTCCTCTGGCTGCATTCACGGTTTTCTTTTGATTTTTGCTTTTCAGCAGTTTAGCTCTAATGTGCTAAGCATGGTTATTAACGCTTTGGTATTGACTAAGCTCCTTGAATCTGTTCATTTCCCGTGTAGTACGAGAGGCTTTTAGTCGTTACTCCTAATTTACCACTTCTTCATTCTCTTGCCCCTATTGCTTCCTGAGGAAATTTTGGCCATGATATTGGTAGTTTCTAAAGTTTTTTGGATCTGTGTCTCTTTTTCATTGGGTAATTTCTTTCTTTCTTTCTTTCTTTCTTTCTTTCTTTCTTTCTTTCTTTCTTTCTTTTTATTCATTGTGAACTTTACTGTAGAGACACATTGAATGTTGGTCACATTCCCATTTTGGGTGTTGCTCATATCTCCTCTCTCCTGCTTCCATTCCACCAAGGACCCTCCTCCTTAGGGAATTAACTGGATCTTTTGTGATGTTCCCTCTTCAGTGACTCTATGTGGGTTCTGGGGAAAAAATTAAAGCCAGGCAGACAGGCTTTGCAAGCAAGTGCATTTAATCACTCAGCTATCTCTGCAGCCCATATTAATTCCATTATTTATTTATTATTATTATTATTATTTTGGTTTTTCGAGATAGGGTATCACTCTACCCCAGACTGACCTGGAATTCACTATGTAGCCTCAGGGTGGCCTCGAACTCATGGCGATCCTCCTGCCTCTGCCTCCTGAATGCTGGGATTAAAGGCGTGTACCACCACTCCTAGCTCATTAATTCCAGTTTTAAATTTAACATTTTTTCATGTGTTATTTGTTCCAGTTTGTAATTTTAAAGTTTCATGAAGTCAGTAACTGAGGTGCATAGAGATGTTTTATTAAACACACGAAGTATGAAATTAAAGTTTATGGTTCTAAGTTGCCATTTGCTATTTTATTTCATTCACAGCATTTGATTTAATTTCCCATTTTTGTTTTGGTTGCTCAGCATTGAGAAATCTTGATTTATATGGGTATATAGTTGCACAAGATAGAGTTTTGTAAGAAAACATTTATCCTAGGGTACTAGTCAATAAAATAAAAGCCCGATTTTAAGGTTTGCATAAAGAGGAATCAAACTGGTAACATGATCCCCTAATCCAAGGTTTTTATAAGCATTCCCTGAAAACCGGCCATCTGCTGTCAAATATCTTAGAAAGAATTTGCCTGGCATATTCTATGACTCTCTGCTACGAGAGTCATAGCAGATTTGGAATTTTAAGAAAAGGTCTTTTAAGTCTACTTCAACCTTAGCGTTTCCCAACATTTAGTTACTGTAGACCTCTTATTCCCTCCACACACACACAAAAAATTATTAGCCATTTGTAGAATTAATATTTCGAGTTTTAGTGAAACAGACAACAACAAAATAAGGCAGTCTCTAAGGAACCATAGTGTCGGGGAGACATCGCTGGATGGTAGATGCCTCCTCGATGTTTATACACGTGGTTTCATTTCGTTCTTACAGTAACCGAACGTGAAACGTTTCGTTTTCCCATGCAAACAAAAGAACCGGTGCACGAGAAGGTTCCTAAGCATACAAAGCAGTTTTCATATCTAGAGCTCACCGTGCCCTTGTGATCCAAAGCCCAGAGCTCCAACCTCGCACAAGCATCCAAATGGACTCCGAGGGCTGGAGCTAAGGGGTCAGCAGTCCAAGGGTCCTCAGAAGACTAACCAAGCAAGGCAAACATTTCTGGTCTGGGGAAGAGTTACCTTTCTGGCCAGGAAAATGGTCCAGACCTACCAAAATGCAAGAGTTGTGAAACATGAATGGGAAAGTTCAGGACTGCTGTGAGCGTCTGAGAAGATCAGCAATAAGACTTAAGGATGAACTGAGAACAGTAATCCAAAATGAAGGTTACGAGAGGATTTGTGTCTTCCTAACAATATGTGTGTTTTAAAGAATTTATACAGGTTAATGGCGAGAGGCCCTGGCGTGCCCATTCTCTCTCCCTCTGTCCCTCTGTATCTAATAAATAAATAAATAAAATGATAAAAAATGTTTAAAAAAAAGAATTATACAGGTTAATAAAAGATGTAAGGCTTTCATGAAGAGATGGTGCAGTGGTTTGATTCAGGTGTCCCCCATAAACTCAGGTGTTCTGAATGCTAGGTCCCCAGCTGATGGAGATGTGGGAATTAGCGCCCCCTGGAGGCGGTGTATTGTTGGGGGCGGGCTTATGGGTGTCATAGCCAGTGTCCCCTTGCCAGTGTTTGGCACACTCTCCTGTTGCCATTGTCCACCTGATGTTGGCCAGGGAGTGATGTCCACCCTCTGTTCATGCCGTCATTTTCCCCTGCCATCATGGAGCTTCCCCTTGAGTCTGTAAGCCAAAATAAACCTTTTCCCTCCCCACAAGCTGCTCTTGGTCGGGTGATTTCTGCCAGCAATGCAAACTTGACTGCAGCTGATGGTTTATTAGTCAACAAACCTATATGACGTGAAAAGAGTATGTATTCATATAGCCAAGGAGAGATGCGGAAGATCTTTGTATGATGTGTGGAACTCCGTTACTCTTCATGTGTCACATGAGTAACCTTGCCAATATAAAAATTCTAAGGACACAATTTGTAAATTTCAATTTTTTAAAAATATTTTATTTACTTGAGAGAGGAAGAGAGAGAGAAAGAGCCAGAGAGAGCGAGAGAGGAGAATGGGCACACCAGGGCCTCCAGCCACTGCAAATGAACTCCAGACGTATGTGCCACCTTGTGCATCTGGCTTATGTGGGTCCTGGGGAAATGAACCTGGGTCCTTAGGCTTTGCAAGGGAGAACCTTAACCACTAAGCCATCCCTTCAGCTCATAAATCTCCAATTTTATTGAGAGCCTTAAGCTATGTGGAAATTCCCCCCAAAAATGTAGCTGTGCTTATGTATCATGCATAAAAATTAATTTTGTTCTTTTAAACCAAGTAATTTGGGGGCTGGAGGGATGGCTTAGCGGGTAAGGCATTTGCCTGCAAAGCCAAAGGACCCAGTTTCAATTCCCCAGGACCCACATAAGCCAGATGCACAAGGGAGCGCATGCGTCTGGAGTTGTTCGTTTGCAGTGGCTGGAGGCCCTGGCGCGCCCATTCTCTCACTCTTTCTCCCTCTTTCTCTGTCAAATAAATAAATAAATAAGAATAAAAATATTAAAAAATAGATGTTAAACCAAGTAATTTGAGGAAGCAGGTTTTTCATTGTTCTGTTCTTTAATCCTCTCTACATAGACAGATTAGATTAGATTACCTGGTTTCTTAATCATTTTCCACTCTAAAATATTCTAGGCAAGATATCCTGGGGAATCGAACCTGGGTCCTTTGGCTTTGCAGGCAAATGCCTTAACTACTAAGCAATCCCTCCAGTCCAAGTAAAAGTATTTTAAAATAAATGAATAAAAATCATTTTCCATTATGAAAGAGATTGAAGAAATAACGAAACGGGAAAAAATGAGTCATGCTTCCCTATTAACATCTGTCAAGTGTTTGTATCTCTAAAATTAAATAAATAAATAAAAGAAAGAAAGAGGAAAAAGAAAAACACTATTTCTTTTTAAGAATTGGTTTCTGCTACATGTATTTTTACATAGTTGTAATGAATATTATATACAAAACATTCAGACTTTTAAAATATTATGTCTACATGTTTGAATTATAATGCCATGAAAGGGTAATTTTAAGGAATTATGAATTTTAGAAGAGTATAAAAAGAAGCCTAAGTGACATAGCCCACCCAAAAACAAAAGTTTATTTAGATATATTTCCTTAGATTCATTGTAATTCTTAAAATCTAATCAAACTTATACTGTGTTGTACAAGTTTTAAAGTCTAATTAGCATTGAAACAATAGAAAAGAGAGCTGGGTGTGTGATTGTATGGAAAGGTTAGCTCTTACAGCCGTAACAGGCTTATTTCTTAGTATTTACCAATTGAAAGACAAGACATGGCTGGAGAGATGACTTAGAGGTTAAGATGTTTGCCTGCAAAGCCTAAGGATCCAGGTTCGATTCCCCAGTACCCACGTAAGCCAGCTGCATAAGGGGGCGCATGCCTGTGGAGTTTGTTTGCCATAGCTGGATGCCCTGGCACGCCCATTCTCTCTCTCTGTATCTGCCTCTCTCTCTCTCTCTCTCTCTCTTTTTCTCTTCAAATAGGTAAATAAAATAAACAAGTAAAAAGCCGGGCGTGGTGGTGCACGCCTTTAATCCCAGCACTCGGGAGGCAGAGGTAGGAGGATCGCCATGAGTTCGAGGCCACCCTGAGACTATATAGTGAATTCCAGGTCAGCCTGGGCTAGAGCGAGACCCTACCTCAAAAAACCAAATAAAATAAAATAAAAATTTTAAAAAAAAAAAACAAGTAAAAAAAGGACAAGACAAAACATTTGATATGATTGTTTTAGTTATAAAGAAAAGGTCTTAATGATGAATGAAGATATATACATGCTTATATGAATCAAACCAACCTCACGCCATTTTTATAGTTGGCTCCATTGTTATGTGGGAGGAAAACTGATTTCTTCTTTAGTAACTTGTTGATCTCTAGGTGGATCTAACATTAGTACGTGAGGGGGACCAGCAAGTGCAGAAGTGAGCCTCACTAGCTGCTCTGTTCTCCGTGACTGTAGGAAACTCCGCTGAATTTTGTAGTGTAGGTAAGGAATGTAACGTGGGGAAAACTTTGCTAATACCAGGGAATTACAACAACACTGGATCACAGTATAGCCACTAGGCTCCTGGAAACTGAACGCATACTTTTAAACAATAAATGGATAGTGGACGAAATAAAAAGCGAATTTCTAGAAATGAATGACAATGAGAACACATCATACCAAAACTTATGGGACACAATGATGGCGGTCCTCGGGGGAAAATTCATAGCACTAAACACCTTCATAACAAAGACAGAGAGACCCCAAATCAATAACTTAACCATTCACCTCAAGACACTGGAAAAGCAAGAATAATCCAACCCAAAAAGCTCCAGACAGAAAGAAATAATTAAGATCAGAGCAGAAATTAATGAATTGGAAACTGAGAAAACAATTAAGAGAATTGACGAAACAAAGAGCTGGTTCTTTGAAAAAATAAACAAGATTGACAAACCCCTGGCCAATTTGATCAAGCAAAAAAAGAGAGACACTTTCAAATTAACAAAATGTGAAATGAAAAAGGAGAGATCACAACAGACATAAGTGAAATTGGGAGACTCATCAGGACTTATTTCAAAAACCTCTACTCCACAAAACTGCATAGATGTTACATTTTTATTTACAATATTTCTTTTTTATTAGTATTAGAAAGATGTTATATAGCAAGTTTATTTTTATTTATTTATTTTTTGGTGTGTGTGTGGGGGGGGGGTTCGAGGTAAGGTCTCACTTAGCTCAGGCTGGCCTAGAATTCATTATGTAGTCTCAAGGTGGCCTTGAACTCATGGAGATCCTCCTACCTCTGCCTCCCGAGTTAAGGGATTAAAGGGGTGCGCCACCACACCCAGCTTTTTTTTTTATGTTTGCATTGGCTTTTCTTTCATCACATTATGTTTTATTTTATATCTATTAGTGAAAATGATTTTGTCACGTTGATGGGGAGATCATTGAATGATCTGTTTAAGTGTTTAAGATGTTCTGTTTCCTATTGTTAGTGACTTCAAAAGTACTTTTGTGACATTGTGAACAGTTTACCAAGCCGATGGTATTTTCTGGTTCCCACTGATTCTTTTTTTTTATTAAATTCTTTTTGTTCATTTTTATTTATTTATTTGAGAGTGACAGAGAGAGAGAGAGAGAGAGAGAAAGAGGCAGAGAGAGAGAGAATGGGCACGCCAGGGCCTCCAGCCACTGCAAACGAACTCCAGACATGTGCGCCCCCTTGTGCATCTGGCTAACGTGGGTCCTGGGGAATTGAGCCTCGAACCGGGGTCCTTAGACTTCACAGGCAAGAGCTTAACCACTAAGCCATCTCTCCAGCCCCCCATCGATTCTTGATAGTACAAAGGCAAGAGGGTAGCCCTGAGCAGGAGGTTTCATCTTTGGAGGTAGGTGGTGAGACAAGGTATCGCTCGGTTACCCTGAGCAGCCTTGAACTCCCTACATAGCCCAGGCTGGCCTTCAACTTGTGATCTGCCTCTCTTATTTCTCTCCTGAGTGTTAATGTTACCGGCACATACCACCATGCATAGCTCTGAAGCTTTTTTTTTTTTAGTTTTAGCTGAACTTTCCAGCATATGTGGGTATGGGAAGTCTCACAGGACACAGGACAAGGATTAAACTCAGGAAAAGCCCACTGGCTTGCCCACCCTGGGTGCTTTTTTTCAAATTTTTTTGTTGTGTTTATTTTTATTTATTTATTTGACAGTGACAGAGAGAGAAAGAGACAGATAGAGAGAAATAGAGAGAATGGGTGCGCCAGGGCCTCCAGCCACTGCAAACGAACTCCCGACACATGCGCCACCTTGTGCATCTGGCTTACGTGGGTCCTGGGGAATTGAGCCTCAAACTGGGGTCCTTAGGCTTCACTGGCAAGCACTTAACCAGTAATCCATCTCTCCAGCCCCACCCTGGGTGCTTTTGACAAGGCACAGAGCTTCTCCTGGCCCATGTGGGTATGAAGGGACTGGGTATTGGCAGTGTGTAAGGTCCTTCCCAGGTGAGAGTGTCCGTGACTTGTGACCATGGTAGGTCAAGATGACTGTGACCATGATGGGTATAGCCGACAGCTCCAGGTTCACTGAGATGAACTTCCAGACCAGGCACAGTTATGAGGGAAGGGATATTTATGGAAGCTTACAGATCTAGGGGAAGTTCCATAATGGCAGAAGAAAATGGCCTGCTTTCACAGGACCAAGCAGAGAGAGAGAGAGAGAGAGAGAGAGAGAGAAGCACCAGCCACAAGCCAAAAAGCCACACAGCACAGCACACTTCAGGAACTCCAGCTAAGCACACTTTGCATATCTTTTGCTTGGAATCCCAAACCCACCACCACACCTTAAGACCCGCCCAGTGACACTGCCTCCAGCCAGGTGGCTGCAGACGCAAACTACAAACGAATAAAACACTGAATATACTGGGGGGCCATCTATTCAAATGAACACAGGACAAGGCTGAGGATTAAACTCGGGGGGAAAAAACCCACTGGCTTGCCCACCCTGGGCGCTTTTCATAAGCCACAGAGCTTCTCCTGGCCCACGTGGGTACGAAGGGACTGGGGACTGGCAGTGTGTAAGGTTCCCGGATGAGAGTGCCCATGACTTGTGACCATGGTAGGTAAACCTGCAGGGACGGATCTCTGTCCTGAGAAACCACGTTCTGTACCCTGGAGAACCCCACGGCACAGAAGTGCCAGGTGTCCTGCGCCTGTCCCTGCCTCCCTAATGACAAAACCCCACGCGGGCTCTGCTCGACCCACTACGCTGCCGCCCCTTATTAATTATGTGACTCACATAAAACGGGATCAGGGTTTCTTAGCAATTAATAATATTATGGCATTTGCCGAGTACGGGAAGAACTTATTTTTTTTTTTAAGCTCTGCATAAAATGAGGCATCTGTTACATTGCCAAGTTGATCATTCTGTAGTCCCAACTCCTCATATTAAGTTCCCTGCTTTAAGAGCCTTCAGGGTCCTCCTCCACACACGTCTTTGAACAGCTCTGTCTTTCAACCAAATCGTTTCTGTATTTGAATTTTAGAAAGTTTTTTTTTTTTTTTGAGTGTTAAGAAAAGATCCCTCTTTATTTTTCTCTACGATAACTAAGGTCCTGTTAAAGGGAAAAAAAAAAATATATATATATATATATATACATTAGTACTGAGGTCAAAAAACCGAGGGCCTTGCTTTTGCTAGAAATGTACTATTCCACTGAAATAGAAGCGTAACCTGGACAAAAAATTTTAACAATTAATATTCAGCTATATCTCTTGAATGATTCTCTCCTTATTGGTGGTGAAACACCTTCACGTTCTTTTTGTCGAATCTCCGTACACATATGCGCGTGCACACACACACACACACACACACACACTATGCTCTTGTGATGCTGGTATTGTTTCCACTCACTCTGAGGCCAGGGGTCAGCAGTGAGGTGACATGGCTGAGCTTGACATCACACGGTCCCCTGTGCTTCTCGTTCATGGTTGGTTTGCCAGTCAAGTGCTCCCTATAGGTGATAAACACACCGAGGAGAATGTTTCATAAAATATCTGTGGAGGAATAAGTGAACTGTCAGCTTTTAAATATATATATATATAATTTATTTATTTGAGAGAGAGAGAGAGAGAGAGGAAGAGGCAGAGAGAGAGAATGGGTGCGCCAGGGCCTCCAGTCACTGTAAACGAACTCCAGACGCATGCGGCCCCTTGTGCATCTGGCTCACGTGGGTCCTGGGGAATCGAACTGGGGTCCTTAGGCTTTGTAGGCAAATGTGGACGAGTTTATAACTTTTATAGGCCAAGATGTGGGTTCTGGTTTAGGAACCTTTATATAGCCGGGGGTTGAGATGCAATCTGACACCGAGGCTGGGACTAGAATAGGCCAGGCTACAGAAGAGAAAGAGAGAGCTGAGCTGAAGCCAGAAGGGCATCTCCCCCACCTCCCACTGACTGATTTAAGAGGCCTCCGTTTCCCCCCAAGGTCCCACCTCCGCTGTGCCATTGGGATCAATGACCTCTCTCTGTGTTCCTATTTCCCGGACCCTCCTCTCTCCACAGCTGCGTGATCTGATCTCCGTCCACCTTCGCCACACCCACAGCCCAGGGGACCCTGGGGAGGCTCCAGTCCAGAACTTCCTGGAGGCCACTTCTGACGAGAGGGGCCAGGGAGCCCCGGGGCCTCATCCCCGGGAAGTCACCACGCGTGGCTGAGTAGGAAAGCATGCTTGACTCCAGTGTGGGAACCCACACCATCCCGTGTCCACCGTCGTTCCTAGGAAGCAGCTGTTGCCATGTCGGTGTGGTTTTGTCGTCATTGTCTTTGTTTGTTTGTTTGTTTGCTTTTCTGCCAAACCAATTCCATCTAGAATACCGAGTCAGTGAACAGTGGAGAGCGGTGGGAACCACCGGCTTGGTTTCACCTTTGGGCCACATGGGAGTAAGTCCATCCCAGTTGGAATTTCCATCTCTTCGCCTGCCTGTTAAGAATGCTAACTAGTGGGCAGGAGAGACGGCTCAGTGGTTAAGTTGCTTGCCTGCGAAGCCAAAGGACCCAGGTTCGATTCCCCAGGACCCACGTGAGCCAGATGCACAAGGGGGCGCACGCATCTGGCGTTCGATTGCAGTGGCTGGAGGCCCTGGCGTGCCCACTCTCTCTGTGTCTGTCTCTCTCCTCTGCTTGCAAATAAATAAATAAATATATTTTTTTTAAAAGAAGGCTAATTATTTTCAAGCCTCCATAGTCTTATGTAAAGTAAGATAATAATTGAGAGAATTTCTGTACTATCTACACCATAGTGGTGAGGCGAGATTGTGGTTGTGAAACTGCTTTGCAATGTGTAAAATATCACTGAGATAAAAAAATAACTATATGTTTCCTGGGCGTGGTGGCATATGCCTTTAATCCCAGCACTCGAGAGCCAGAGGTAGGAGGATCACCATGAGTTCGAGGCCACCCTGATACTACATAGTGAATTCCAGATCAGCCTGGGCTAGAGTGAAACCCTACCTCAAAAAACAAACAAACAAAAAATCCCTATATATTATTCTCACTTAATTTATGATATTATTATTACTGTGTTGCTCTAATTAAAAACATACATTTTTACGGCCATAGCATGGAGCTTATCATTACAAGGAAACACACTACCCAGACAGTATCAACTCTCATATGGTGACACCGACTCCAACTGCTTATCAACCCAATTTCCCTTTCTTACATCTACCACAAATAATTTTTTATCTTATCTAGACCATTTAGCTCTTTGATTTTCCCCTGCCTCGCTATCTGTCTCCCCCTCCTCCCCCCCCCTCCACTTCTCTCTTTACCAGAACTCTGGGTCCACCATTTTAGACATCCAACATCCCCACCCTTCCAACCTCTGTATTCTCCCTCCAAAGCCTTGCCTTGTATCTCTCTGTCATCTCCTCCTTCGCAGAGCACTGTGGAAATGATACGACTGGATGGCAGGTCGCCCATTTATGATCTCCAGGTTCATCTGGGCCCACTGCCAAAGCCCCATTCAGGTCACTCTCCTAATTTTTGCTGCCTCTTTTCTCTCAGTGGATAAACTGTGTTGCGACGAAACGGAGGCTGTCGGCTAAGCACCTGCAAACAGTCCTTGCGCAATCGCAGACTTTAATATGTGCGTCAACATCCAGTTATCCCCCCTGAGATCCTGTGTCAGAGAGCAGACGTCCTTCCACTCAACACAAATCCCTCTTGTCACCCCGCAGCCATTCCCTATGTAATTCCTCAGGAGCATTCATCTTTCTTGGGGTATTTAATCTCTATCAGATTTTTGATGTGGGAAAGAGAAAGTGGGGAGGGGGACACTTTTAGGTCTTCTGCCAGAAGTTCTGGTACTTTCCTTTTTTTTTCCAATTGAATTCTCCATAAATAATCTCCAGTCATGGCATCCAGCTTCCCCAGTTCCATCCTGAGCCTTGGCATCCAGTGCCCTCCAATGCACCATGAAACCTATCTTGGTTGCATTTTATCAGTCGCTTGCTAGCTCAATGATACTTTGCAGTGTCTTCCTGATGCTCCGAATTCCTCAGCATGTAACTCTCTCATGTTGGCTTGTGATGTGTGCTTGATCCCCCCTTGACCACTGTGACATTTCTTTGATTGATATATATATATATTTTTTTTTCCTCATCTCTGCCTCTCCTCATGTCAGCGTGGTTTCCTAGGGCTAACTGGTCTTTGACCTTTAAAAAAAAGAAAGAAAGGGCTGGAGAGATGGCTTAGGGGTTAAGCACTTGCCTGTGAAGCCTAAGGACCCCGGTTCAAGGCTCCATTTCCCAGGACCCACGTTAGCCAGATGCACAAGGGGGCGCACGCGTCTGGAGTTCGTTTGCAGCAGCTGGAGGCCCTGGTGCGCCCATTCTCTCTCTCTATCTGTCTTTCTCTCTCTCTCTGCCGCTCTCAAATAAATAAGTTAAAATAAACAAAAAAAATTAAAAAGAAAGAAAGAAATATTAATACATCCCTGGTGATTTCGTCTGCCCCTGGAGATTCACAATGTTGATTCTGTAACTAATGATTCCCAGTGCAAGCTCCCACGCGGCCATCAGACATTTCCACTTAACAACACATCCAAATGGGATTTAATATCTTCCCTCAAATCTGGCTTCCTCCTGATAAAGCGGCAGTCACCAGATTCCTCACATTCTCGGGGTGCGAGTGACCCCTCTCTATCGCCCAGCCTGGCATTGGATGAGCCCTCAAACCCTGGCCGCATCTCTTCTCCCCAGCTCCTCCGGCTCAGGCTCCCACCTAGGGACTGTGCCTATCATTTCCTATTTAGTTTTCCTGCCTTCCGTATTAGCTCCTTCGAATACAGTCATCATGCCGGAATAAGCTTTTCTAAAACAAACAAGCAAACAAAAGCACCAACCCGCATCTCGGCTGTTTAAGAAGCTCTCGCTGTAAGCCAGGCGTCACCTTCTTTGTGTCACCTGGGCCTCACAACCACTGTGGAAGGAAACGTCGATTTGACGTTCTCTGGAGGAAACGTTAAGTTTTAGAAAGATCGCGTTACTTGCCTAATTCCCACAGGATGGCCAAGTGGGCAGCGATGAAGGCAGGGAGGTCTGCCCTTTTCCTTGTCCATCCTCTAACTGCGTTCTGATAGGACTCGGAAGCTGCACCTGCCAGATCCCCGGATGCTCGCTCCTTAGCCGAGTTTCTTGCTGCCTCTACCTGAGCCCCTTATGCCCCCTCCCATCCACACCCAAGGAGCTGCCCATCTTTACTTCTGTGGAACTCTGGGGAGATGGCTTTCAGAGCCCAAGGCAACTTTACCTTAATTGTTCATTTATTTGACTCGAGACTGTATGTGAGTGTCTTGAGAGCATCTTTTCTGCGTGACTCAACTCCAATTTTTGGCAAATAGTATATGATTTAAACCACAGCTCACAGAATAAGGTTTCTGAACAATGGCACCTCTGGTCATTTGACATTTCTTGTCACTTGGGGACAACGGCATTTCTGATCATTTGTATCTTGCCTATCTTTGCTTTTGTACTACTACGACGGCGGTTCAGTAGATGCCACCAAGACTGTGTGGCCAACAGTCCTACAATATTGAATGTCAGGCCTGTAACCAAACGAGGTTTGTTGACCTCTGACACAATAAATGATAAGTTAACATTGGAGAGATGAGCGATTGCATTCAAGATTGCCTGAATATTATTCAATATTTTTATTTCTTTATTTGAGAGAGAGAGGGAAAGAGAGAGAAGCATGCAGAGGGTGAGAAGCGAGAGAGAGAGAGAGAGAATGGGAGCACTAGGGCCCCCAGCCACTGCAAATGGACTCCAGATGCGTGCAACCCCTTGTGCATCTGGCTGACGTGGGTCCTGGAGAGTCAAACCTGGGTCCTTTGCTTTGTAGGCAAGTGCCTTAACCACTGAGCCACCTCTCCAGCCCCTGAATGAAATGACGCATGAATGAATCACTATGAAGTATAATTCCTTTCCTCAATGGGGACATAAGAATTTTTTTAAATTGCATTTAAGCATGCATCTTCTGGCAGTTAGCAAACTGCTAGCTCTCTGAAACTCAATTTTCCTGTGTGTAAAATGCACACCATAATCCAATAAAGCATTTTGGTCAGACACAAATGGGAAAATGAGTCAGACAAATCTTTTTTCAAAAAAGTATATAAGCACTTAGCAAACATTTAAGAAATATTTTTTTATTTGGGACAGAGAGAGGGATAGAGAGACAGAATAAATGGGCACACAAGAGCTTCTGGCCACTTCAAACGAACTCCAGACACATGCACCACCTTGTGCATCTGGATTAAGTGGGACCTGGAGAATTGATCCTGGGTCCTCAGGCTTTGCAGGCAAATGCCTTAACCGCTAAGCCATCTCTCCAGCCCAAATAATTCTTTTTGTTGTTGTTGTTGTTGTTGTTGTTTCTCGAGGTAAGGTCTCACTCTAGTTCGGGCTGACCTGGAATTCACTATGTAGTCTCAGGGTGGCCTCGAACTCATGGCGATCCTCCTACCTCTGCCTCCCAAGTGCTGGGATTAAAGGCGTGCGCTACCACGCCCGGCCCAGAGAATTCTTTTTAAGGACCAAAAATAACAACTGTAAAAGCTTGTATGCAAGGATGGGCTTTGGAGTCAACAACCAAAGTTCGAACTTACCACTCTGCAATAGTTCATCCTGATTGGTAACTGGTGGGATTTAGAATCACCATGGAAACAAACCTCTGGACATGTCTGTGAAGAAGTTTGTAATTAGTTCAGTTGAGATGTGATGATCCTAACTGGGTGTCACCATTGCATGGGCTGGAGGCCAAGACTGAATAAAAAGGACCTTGCTGGGGGCTGAAGAAATGGCTAAGTGGTCAAGGTGCTTGCCTGCAAAGCCTAACGACCCAAGTTCAGCTCTGCAGTACCCACATAAAGCCAGATGCACAGGGTGACACATAAGTCTGGAGTTCGTTTGGATGGCTGGAGGCCCTAGTATACCCAATTATCTTTCTTGCTCTCTCTCTCTCTCTTTTTTCTCTCTCTCTCTGCCAGGCATAGTGGTGCACGCCTTTAATCACAGCACTTGAGAGGCAGAGATAGGAGGATCACTGTGACTTCGGGGCCAGCCTGAGACTACATAGTGTATTCCAGGTCACCCTGGGCTGAAGCAAGACCCTACCTCAAAAGCAACAGCGACAAAAAATAAAATAAGCAATTGCTGGCTGACCACCAGCATTCATTGCTACCTTTCTGCCTTGTGACTACAAATGTAATGTGCCCAGCTATTTCATGCTTTTACCAGCAAGCTTTCTCACTGAAACCCCTCCCCCCAGGAACTGTTAGCTAAAAGGATCCTGTCTTGGGGCTGGAGAGATGGCTTAGCAGTTAAGGAGCTTGCCTGTGAAGCCAAAGGACCCAGGTTCGATTCCCCAGGATCCACATTAGCCAGATGCACACGGGGGCGCATGTGTCTGGAGTTCGTTTGCAGCGGCTGGAGGCCCTGGTGCACCCATTCTAACTCTCTGTCTGTCTCTCCTCTCTCTCTCTCTCTCTTTCTCCGCTTGCAAATAAACATATATCATCCACCTATTGCTTATATGACACTGCACAACATAGTTGGCCTCTTGACCCACGTAAGTTATGACATACCAGTCATAAAAATTGTTGTGCTGATTAGAAATAATATTTTTGGCATTAGATCATGCATATTACACATACACAAGTAAGTTACTAATTGTAGTACCTTATCATTTGTAATAGACTAGGGATGATTCTATACTCATACTTCTTGTGGGCACTAAGGAAGATAACATATATTATAAGGTGCTTCACACAAACTCGGACACATAGATAATACTTGCTATGGGTTGAAAGTTTGGGTCCCCTCCCTACTCATACTGAAGTCTTTTTAAAAAAAAATTATTTATTGAGCCGGGCGTGGTGGTGCACACCTTTAATCCCAGCACTCAGGAAACAGAGGTAGGAGGATCGCTGTGTGTTCAAGGCCACCCTGAGACTACATAGTGAATTCCAGGTCAGCCTGGGCTAGAGGGAGACCCTACCCAGAAAAAAAAAATTATTTATTGAGGGGCTGGAGAGATGACTTAGAGGTTAAGACACTTGCCTGTGAAGCCTAAAGACCTAAGTTCCACTCCCCAGAACCCACGTAACACTGACCCGGAATTTACTATGTAGTCTTAGGGTGGCCTTGAACTCACGGTGATCCTCTTACCTCTGCCTCCCAAATGCTGGGAGTAAAGGTGTGTACCCATTCTCTCTGTCTGTCTCTCTTCTCTCTCTCTCCCCATTGGCAAATAAATTAAATTTAAAAATTATTTACTGGGAGCGAGAGGAGAGAATGGGTATGCTACGGCTGCCTGGCACTGCAAATGAACTCCAGATGCGTGTGCCAGGTTGTGCTTCTCCAACTCATATTGAAACCTTAATCCCTGTATTTGGAGATGGAGACATAAGAAGTAACTAAAAATAAATGAAGTCTTTGGTATCCTTCAGAAAAACAGATTCTCTCTCTGTGTCTGTCTGTCTTTCTCTCCCTCCCTCTCTCCCCTCTTCTTCCCTATTTATCCCCCCTTCTTGCCCCCAGTTTGAGATTGCACACTAAGGAGAGTTCAGAGGAGATACGCAGCCCAAAGGAAGAAACTTCACTAGAAAGGCAAGCCTCCAGCACCTTAATCTTGTGCCTCAGTGTTGGTAATTGTGAGGAAATAACATTTCTATTATTTAAGCCATTCCATCTGTAGCATTTTAAAAAATATTTTTAAATATTTATTTTTATTTATTTGACAGAGAAAGAGGGAAAGAGAGAGAGAGAGAGAGAATGGGTGTGCCAGGGCTTCCAGCCACTACAAACGAACTCCAGATGCATGCACCTCCTTGTGCATCTGGCTAACATGGGTCCTGGGGAATAGAACCTGGGTCCTTTGGCTTTGCAGGCAAACACCTTAACCGCTAAGCCATCCCTCCAGCCCTCATCTGTAGCATTTTGTTTGGGAAGCCCCAGTGGGCTAATATAATATTCAAAAATGCTATTTTCTTTTTTAAATTTTTATTTATTTATTTGATTTACTTGAGAGAGAGAGGCAGATAAAAAGAGAGAATGGGCCTCCAGCCACTGCAAACTCCAGACACATGTGCCCCCTTGTACATCTGGCTAATGTGGGTCCTGGGGAATTGAACCTGGGGCCTTAGGCTTTGCAGGCAAACGCCTTAGCCGCTAAGCCATTTCCCCAGCCCCCAAAATGTTATTTTCCATCATAGCCCTCATCACTGTTATTATTAGCATCACCGATAATCATTCTCATCCCGACTATGATTGGCAAAATGCATTCATTCCCTGGCATATTACACATGCACAAGGTTTTGTTTGGTTGGTTAATTTTAAGGTAGGGTCTCGCTGTAGCCCAGGCTGACCTGGAATTCACTACGGAGTCTCAGAGTGGCCTCGAACTCACGGTGATCCTCCTACCTCTGCTTCCTGAGTGTGCTGGGATTAAAGGCGTGTGCCGCCACACCCAGCTAGCATATTTTTTTTTTTGCATCTGGCTAACGTGGGTCCTGGAGAATCGAGCCTCGAACCGGGATCCTTAGGCTTCACAGGCAAGCGCTTAACCGCTAAGCCATCTCTCCAGCCCTGCTTTATTTTCTTATACCACAGCATATGTGCTACACACACACGCACACACACACACACACACACATATGCACACACAAAGTAAAGCAGAAATAGAAGCACTTAGTAGTTTAAGATTTTTTTTTTTTAAGAAAGAGTACAAGAAACTGATTGCTTAAGCTATCAGGCTCTGGAGGATCGTGGGGAACTAACATGAAAGTCCCACTGTTGGTTTTTATTGAGAGTGAAAACTGCTTTTGGCTTAGGAGACAAGGACACACCGCATCGAGGAAGAAGTGCATGCAATGGACAAGACATATAGAAATACGCCAGGCACAGAGACAACGCATGTGTGACCCTTCTCTGGGCAATCTGAAAGAGCCGATCTTATGGAAACAGATTACATAGTTTCCCAAGCTGAGAATTTGAGAGATGGGAGGGGGAAAATGTGGAGCATAAGGCATGGACTCATTTTAGACTGGAGGAGTAAGTTTTAGTTCTGCATAGAGACCACTATTTAAAAAAAAAAAAAATGTGTACTGGGCTGGAGAGATGGCTCAGCGGTTAAGGCACTTGCCTAGGAAGCCTAAGGACCCATGTTGGACTCTCCAGATCCCACGTAAGCCAGATTCCCTCCCTCCCCTCCCCTTTCCCCTTCACAACTCCACTCTCCATCATATCCCCTCCCCCTCTCAATCAGTGTCTCTTTTATTTTGATGTCATCATCTTTTCCTCCTCTTATGATGGTCTTGTGTAGGTAGTGTCAGGCACTGTGAGGTCATGGATATCCAGGCCATTTTATGTCTGGAGGAGCACATTGTAAGGAGTCCTACCTTTCCTTTAGCTCTTACATTCTTTCCGCCACCTCTTCTGCAATGGACCCTGAGCCTTGGAAGGTGTGATCGAGATGTCTCAGTGCTGAGCACTCCGGTCACTTCTTCCCAGCACCATGATGCCTTCTGAGTCATCCCAAGGTCACTGCCATCTGAAAAGAGAAGGTTCTCTACCAAAAGTGAGAGTAGCGTTAATATATGGGTATGAACATTAAGAGAGGTGCTTGCTGGGCAGTTTGATGAGCATAATATATACATTTAGCCTATTTCTGTATCTCTTTCTCTCAAATAAATAAATAAAGGTAAAAATTGTTTTTTAAAAAGAGAAACCATTGGATAAGTACTCTACCCGACCAATCTTTGAGCTCTCGTGTTGGACGTTGTCACATATAGGTGCTTAGGTTGCAAGTGTCCAGAGGTGACCAATGTATAAACTGGACATTTTCATCCTCTGCTTTGTCAATGAAGAAATACAAAATGGGGCTGGAGAGATGGCTCAGCAATTCAGGACGCTTGCTTGCAAAGCCTGATGCCCTGGGTTTGATTCCCCAGTAACCATGTAAAGCCAGATGCACAAAGTGATACGTGTATCCGGAGTTTGTTTGCGGTGGCGGGAGGCCCTGGTGTGCCCATTCTCTCTCTCTCTTCCTTTCTCTCTCTCTCTCTCTCTCTCTTTGTCATACACACAAATAAATAATTTTCTTAACAAAGAAAGACATACAAAATGAATCTCAGAAGTGGAGGAGTTTTTCCCAACTGACTTGTGCTCACATGCTGATCTCGACAGCTCTAGAACCTTATTCTACTTCAGGCTGCCCATCTGTCTCTCCCTCTCCCTCCCCTTTCTCTCTCTCTCTTCTCTCTCTCTCTCTCTCTGAATACCTGGCTCGAGGCCACGTTCAGAGACATTATCCAGCCACCCTTTTGCAGTTTACTGTCCTGGCAATCAACCATATAAACACACAAGTTTCCCAGGTCCCTTTGATGAACTTCAATTATTTTATTTACCCTTTCAGACTTTATGTTAAATTTGTTATTTTGAAGCACATCCAGTGACCGGAGCGAGCCCGACTATTTGGATAAGGGGCGTGGGGGCTGGCGCTGGCCGCATCACACCCACCTAGATAAGGGAGCCAGGATACCACATGCCCTTCTGGCATTTGCTAAGGCACAGAGGAGCAGGGAAGTGAAGAGTATTTGAGTGTGCCTGGTTAATCGGGCAGAACAGACTAAACAAGCCCACACATTCTGACGGCTTCCTTCCTCTGTTTTTTTTTTTTTTTTAAGTTTTTTAATGAAAGTCCTTTCTGCCCTGAGAGTGAAAACAGTCAGTTGTTCATTCATTTAACATGCACTGAGCAGGTACCTACCCAGCACAGGCCTAGTGCGGGTGCCCGGCGCGAGGTAGAGATGGCACAATCCTCTCCTCGCCTCTCGGGAGTTCAGGGCAGGAGGGAAAGATAAGCACACAGATAGACAGTAGGGACACAAGGTGATGGGCAGGCACTTCTTGAATAAATCCTCATCCCGGGATAAGCCTCATAGGGGACCCCTCACTGGGTCTTGGTTTTACAGGGCAAAAAAAGAAAAGAATTTTCTTTTATAAAAATATTTTATTTTAATATTAGAGAGAGAGAGAGGTAGAAGAGAGGATGGGCATCCCCAGGGCCTCCGGCCACTGCAGATGAACTCCAGATGCCTGCGCCCCCTTGTGCATCTGGCTTACGTGGGTCCTGGGGAATCGAACCGGGGATCTTTTGGCTTTGCTGGCAAATGCCTTAACCTCTAAGCCATCTCTCCAGCCTGAAAAAAAAATGATTTTCCAGAAGGACAATAATGATTCTAGCGCTGTGGCCCATGATCCATCTTTTATGAACATAGACGTATGCTAAGGACTGCGTGCCTTTTATTAAGAAATACCATTTCTATTCTCATATTTGGTTAGAGAAGCGTCTCTTACCAGATGGCGGTGACCTCTGGGATGACTCAGAAGGCACCTTCCAAGGCTCGGGATCCATTGCAGAAGAGGTGGCGGAAAGAACGTAAGAGCCAAAGGAAGGGTAGGACTCCTTACAATGTGCTCCTCCAGACACAAAATGGCCTGGATATCCATGACCTCACAGTGCCTGACACTACCTACACAAGACCATCATAAGAGGAGGAAAAGATGATGACATCAAAATAAAAGAGAGACTGATTGAAGGGGGAGGGGATATGATGGAGAGTGGAGTTGCGATGGGGAAAGTGGGGGAGGGGAATTATCGTGGTTCATTGTCTATAATTATGGAAGTTGTCAATAAATAAAGAAGAAATCGCAAGTCGGCCGTGCTTCAACCTGGAGCTCTGAGGAGCACAACCTGTCCAAGTCCCTGCGGTACTGGAAGCAAGTGTGACAGAGAGAGTGTGTGTTCACCAGCAGGGGAGGTGTGGGGGCAGCGGAAGCGAACGGTCACCTAACAAGGACACGGGCCAAGGCTGGGAGATGACAACGTTCAGCCTCTGCATCCCTCACGTACGCTTGCCCTGTCATTACTGGGAAGCCATCACCAGACTTCTAATTTGAAAATGTCTTTCTGGCCGAAGTGAGGAGGAGAATTGGAAGCGGATGGAAGGCAAGGAGACGAACCGAAAAGCTGATGCCTTCGCCTGGCTCAGAGACGCTGCCGACAGGAATGGAAAACGTGGCTCACAGGCGGTGGGTATCACAAAAAAATCAAAGTGAGGGGCTAGGAGGGATGGCTTAGCAGTGAAGGCATTTGCCTGCGAAGCCAGAGGATCCCCGGTTCGATTCCCCAGCACCCACGTAAGCCAGATGCACAAGGGGGCGCACGTGTCTGGAGTTCGTTTGCAGTGGCTGGAGGCCCTGGCGCGCCCATTCTCTCCCTCTCCCTTTCTCTCTCTCTCTCAAATAAATAAATGAATGCAATATATATATATTTTTTAAAAAGGCAAACAAAATCAAAGTGAGATGGAGGCACGTTTTAGGGTGACTCCCTGCACAATGCGTAACTGACTTTCATTTCAAAGCACCCCGAGATCCTGTGCAGCTTGTGCCTAGGAAACCGAGTCCCAAACAGAAGACAAAGGACGCACTTCCCAGAGACCCTGCCAGCTCCTGGAGGGAGTCAGAGGCCCTCGCCCTGCTTCCTGCTAACCTTTCATAGTACCATCACAGTTCTTCCAGCCCGGGCGTGGTGGCGCACGCCTTTAATCCCAGCACTCGGGAGGCAGAGGTACGAGGATTGCCATGAGTTCGAGGCCACCCTGAGGCTCCATAGTGAATTCCAGGTCAGCCTGAGCTAGAGTGAGACCCCCTACGTTGAAAAAAAAAAAAAAAAAGTTCTTCCTACCATCCCACTTGGACAGCTCGTCCTATGGGTTTAGCCTCTTTTTTTTTTTTTTAACCTTTCCAGCTGGTCATTTTGTGGAATATCTCCCAGAACCTGGACAAGGTCCAGCCATGCGGGGAAGGCTGTGGAGGAAACCCCTGACAATGTGCAAACGTTCAGGGGGAAACCCCCAGTGATTCCCCGAACACTCCCCCCCCCCCCCCCGGCACTGGTGCTTCCCCTGGGCAGGCAGAATGTCTGAGCAAAACCAGGTGATTAGGAAAAGCGGGATAGCGTAGCTTATGATTTCCCCCAAGCCGAAGCCGGGGTGCCCTGGTGATTAGTAACGAGGCTTGCCTCCCGCTGTGTGCCAACAGTGGGTGAGAGGAGAGAGGGGACATTGTGCAGACGCGCCTCTGACTAGAGACCCGCGTCTTGTTAGAAGGTTTTGGGAAATACTAATTAAGAATGACCACACCAGAGTAGGAAAAAACACAGCAGCAGAGGCCAGTAAGCTAGAAAAAGAGATATAAAGGGAAGAGAAAGGAAGGGAGGAGGATACTTAATAGGATGGTATTGTATATATGTAAGTAGAAGAATAGATTAATGGGGGTGAAAAGGCCCAAAGTGAGGTCAGGGGAACAGATTGAGTAAAGGAAAGGTGGAGGGAGGGCTAATCAAAATCTAAGAGGATATAAATAAATCATATGGAATCCTACTTTTTTGGACAATGGAACACTCAGGAGCTGTAGATTGTTACTAGAAAATTTTCAGTGCCAAGGATGGGATACCTTCCAATGAGTTGTTGGTCAGGGAGGTCCCTGATGCCCCCAAAACCTTATAGGCCATTGCCAAGGCCCTTGGTTTCCCACCAGGAATAGATGGTAAGACCCTATTGCTGAAGACTCCACATACTTGGGCTGCAAGGCCACTGAGAAATCCTGCTGGAACTGAGCTGATAACCTCCTCCATGTAGATCAGCTGAGAGAAAGCTGGAAAAAGCCATTCTGCATGCAGTTCAATGGGAGAAAGAAAAATCACCAGTGAAGATACTCAACAGTGGACACTGCAAGCCTTAGATTTGGCCATCCAGGCCAAATGAGCCAATGGGTGCAACTGCCCTCTAATTGGACTGGAGGCCCGCTCCATGGGAGGGAATACATCCCTGATACTGAAAACTTAAAACAGGGGTAGTCATGAGC
This sequence comes from Dipus sagitta, assembly GCA_036346955.1. NCBI lineage: Eukaryota > Metazoa > Chordata > Mammalia > Rodentia > Dipodidae > Dipus > Dipus sagitta. The sequence continues at coordinate 35,433,766 of CM070789.1, forward strand.
CCTAGGGGTTTAACGTCTGCTGCTGTCTGGCTAAATGTATATACTATGCTCATCAAACTGCCCAGTAAGCACTTCTCTTAATGTTCATACCCTTATATTAATGCTATTCTCACTTTTGGTAGAGAATCTTCTCTTTTCAGATGGCAGTGACCTTGGGATGATTCAGAAGGTAGCATGGTGCTAGAAAGTAGTGACCAGAGTGCTCAGTACTATAATATCTCTATCACACCTTCCAAGGCTCAGGGTCTAATGCGGAAGAGGTGGCGGAAAGAACGTGAGAGCCAAAGGAAGGGTAGGACTCCTTACAACGTGCTCCCTCCAGACACAAAATGGCCTGGATATCCACGACCTCACAGTGCCTGACACTACCTACACAAGACCATCATAATAGGAGGAAAAGATGATGACATCAAAATAAAAGAGAGATTGATTGAGAGAGGAGGGGATATGATGGAGAATGGAGTTTCAAAGGGGAAAGTGGGGGGAGGGAGGGCATTACCATGGGATATTTTTTACAATCATGGAAGTTGTTAATAAAAATTTGAAGAAAAAATAAATAAAAGAAAAATAACCACACCAGCTCCACCATTGGGCACAGCCTCCTTTGCACCTCCTCTGGCCATCTGTCCAACACCCCAGTGGGTTCTGCTGGCTAGCTCCTATTTCTCTTCGCCAGCCCATTAACTCCTCCGCAGAGGGCTGATCTCATCCTTAGACCATTGAGGCCCGCCATCGAAGGGGGATATTAACACTGGGTGGGTAGGGGGAGGGAAGCAGGCCTCTGGCCTAGGAGATGGGGGTACCCTTCCCAACTGGCCAGAGCCTTGACCCTTGGACCTTCCTCAGCCTTCAGAACAGCACTGATTGAAAGCAATGCTACTGCCCTGTCCTCTAACTTACATGGACCACCACACAGCCAGTACCTTTCATGAGAGAGAGAGAGAGAGAGAGAGAGAGTCCACTGGATGCCAAGTGAGTAGTCAGCAGTAACCAGTAGAAACAAAACAGAACAGAGTGATTAACATATCAGGTAGGGGGCTGGAGAAATGGCATAGTGGTTAAGTGCTTACCTGTGAAGCCTAAGGACCCCGGTTCGAGGCTCGATTCCCCAGGACCCACGTGAGCCAGATGCACAAGGGGGCGCATGCGTCTGGAGTTCGTTTGCAGTGGCTGGAGGCCCCGGCGCACCCATTCTCTCTCTCTCTCTCTCTCTCTCTCTCTGCCTCTTTCTCTGTCTGTTGATCTCAAATAAATAAATAAAAAGTAACAAAAAAAATTTAAAAAAAATATCAGGTAGGAACAAAGCATGAACCGAGTGAGAAGAGCATCTTTGAAGGCAGGCGATGAGTGGGCATCTGGGCGACCCTCCGACTCCGGGTGTGGGACATCTGTGAGCCAGCCTGTTAGGGTGACGGAAACAGAATGAGCCTTGGGCTTTCCTGGTATCCTCTCCAGAGCTCCCTACCTGGGACCTTCCACTGAGTGTCAGCCTACCGCAGTCACCCCTTGAAAATGTCCTCCGTCAGCTCTGGCTTCCGATCTGTGGTCATTTCTTTTTCCTGCCTACCAGCCCTGCTGACCTTTTCCTTAAATCTTACCCAGCGTTAACGTGCCAGCTCATTTCGCACCCTTACTTCCGCGCCCCCCCCAAAAAAAACTATGGGCCTTAATTTAGGCTCCCCAGAAAACAAAAAGAGTGAGTGAGAGCCTGGGACTTTGGGGGGCTTATTTGAAAGCGATTCCAGCAGGCAGAGGCGGGATAGCAGGATGAGTTAGAGGAAGAAACGAAAACCAAGGTGAGGGACACCCAGAGACCCACCACGTGGGAAGCTTCTGGAAGCGTACAGCCTGCCTCTGGGAACTGTCCAACAGTCGGATGAAGACCATATATTTATTCACCGACTTCTCTTGTCCCCAGCTCTCTGCCTTCATCCCCTGGGTCCTGGCGAGGACTGTCGCCTGACCACTGTCTCGGTTTCTTTGGCGTAGCCTACAATCCTAACCCTAAAACCGGGATTCAAATGAAAAGTCTTGTGAGACGTGCAAAGAAGTGTGTCCAGAGGAGCAGGGACTGGATTCCGGCGGAAGGAAACCAATCAAATATAAGTAGCAGTGAAGTGACCACTCCAAGTGCCCAGGGCTTGCCCTCCCTCCCTCGGTAACTGAGGGCCTGGGCAGAAATAGCCTCTGAGCTGCCCCCTCCCATTGGGGACTCGAAACCTAGCCCTGGGCTTGTTGAATAATTCACTGGAATGTCTCACCGTATAGCAAGAGCAGGATCAGCTTCTGGAGAAAGACAGAAAGCACAGAATCATAGGGACTGACTGGCCTTGGAAATCAAACCCACAAAACTAGAGACGCGTGGGCATAGCATCACCCCAAAGTGTGCCTGCCAGCAGGCTGAAGAAACTCCCAGACGCCTGCTGGAAGGCCACATGGCAAGAAGCCGAGAGATGGGGACCGTGGCAGAGAAAGGGAGCCCAAGCTGTCCACAAGGGCTGGGATTGAAAGTGGACAAACGGAAAACCGAGAGTGTGTCCAACACCGTGGCTCACAGTGCAGAGCCAGACTGATGTCTCCTTTCTTTTTTTTTTAATTAATTAATTTATTTATTTGAGAGAGAAGGAATGAATATGGGCATGCCAGGGCCTCCAGCCACTGCAAGCGAACTCCAGATGCATGCGCCGCCTTGTGCATCTGGCTTAACGTGGGTCCCGGGGAATCGAACTCTGGTCCCTAAGCTTCGCAGGCAAGTGCTTTAACGGCTAAGCCATCCCTCCAGCCACTGGACTCCTGTTTTCCTTAGTCATCAGTAGACATGCAAAGGTTGACCTGCATGTGTATATATGCTGACTGCCTGAAGTAGAATATAAACATTAGGGAGCCGGGGTCTGCAACTCAGAATTTAGCATTGCCACAGAGCTTGTATCTGACTATGGTTTTATGTTTTGAATGAAAATTGAAGCACCTGGGCATGATTTTTGCACACCCACCTATAAGGTTACCTTTATCTGTCTGTGGTGGTTTGATTCAGGCGTCCCCCATAAACTCAGGTGTTCTGAACGCTAGGTTCCCAGCTGATGGTGATTTGGGAATTAGCGCCCCCTGGAGGCGGTGTATTGTTGGGGGCGGGCTTATGGGTGTTTTAGCCAGTGTCCCCTTGCCAGTGTTTGGCACACTCTCCTGTTGCTGTTGTCCACCTGATGTTGGCCAGGGGGTGATGTCCACCCTCTGCTCATACCATCGTTTTCCTATGCCATTGTGGAGCTTCCCCTTGAGTCTGTAAGCCAAAATAAACCCCCTTTTATCCCCCCACAAGCTGCTCTTGGTCGGGTGTTTTCTGCCAGTAACGTGAACCTGACTGCAACAGTATCTGTTTACTTATCATCTATCTATCTATCTATCTATCTATCTATCTATCTATCTATCTATCTATGTATGCATGCATGTATGTATGTATGTATCTATCTATCTATCTATCTATCTATCTATCTATCTATCTATCTATGTATCTATCTATCTATCTGTCTATGTATGTATGTATGTATGTATGTATCTATGTATCTATGTATCTATCTATCTGTCTGTCTATCTATCTATCTATCTATCTATCTATCTATCTATCTATGTATCTATGTATCTATGTATCTATGTATCTATCTATGTATCTATGTATCTATCTATCTATCTATCTATCTATCTATCTATCTACTATCTACCTACCTATCTATGTATCTATCTATCTGTCTATCTATGTATCTATCTATCTATCTATCTACCTATCTATGTATCTATCTATCTGTCTATCTATGTATCTATCTATCTATCTATCTATCTGTCTATCTACCTATGTATGTATGTATGTATGTATCTATGTATGTATCTATGTATGTATCTATGTATGTATGTATCTATCTATCTATCTATCTATCTATCTATGTATCTATGTATCTATGTATCTATCTATCTATCTATCTATGTATCTATGTATCTATGTATCTATCTATCTATCTATCTATCTATCTATCTATCTATGTATCTATCTATCTGTCTATCTACCTATCTATCTATCTATGTATCTATCTATCTGTCTATCTATCTATCTATCTATCTATCTATCTATCTATCTGATATTAATCATGGGCATCATGTATCTCTTCTATGATCTATTCTCCTCCTCCTTCATCAGTTCCTCCACCTTAGCTCTTACATCCATTACATGTGTCCCAGAAACAATTATGAGAACGCAGCCTTGTCCCTGCCCTCCGGTCAGCCCATCTGCTGTACAAGCTGTTGACTTCACTTTCCGTTGCGACCTGTGTGCGCCAGGTATCTGGACCCAGTGAGCATCTTGCAACCCGGACCATGCTTGGCCTCGGCACAGCGCACCAAGAAGTTGGAGACAGCGAGGGATCGAGGTGAGCTATCCGTTCTGGCTGAAGCGGGGCGGCCCAAACGCCTGCCATTTGCGTGATCCGTGGTGTCATGTTCGCCTGGGAAATGGGGCACCCACCTGCTCCCTGCTTCCCTTTAGTCCTGACAGGGTGAGGGTTAAGCGGGACGGGTTGGTGGGACTGGAATGAGGCGTGGAAATCTCATGGTCATGCCCAACACGCACTCCAGCCTCGGCCTCTCCCTCGAATTCCAAGCGCTGCCATTTCCTAAGCCTTTAGAAAATGAATTGCTCCTTGTCAGAACCATTTGGAGTCCCTCACCATTAAACAACATTCTTGGTAGCCTCCACAAAGTCTCCAAGATCCAATGGCTTAAAGATGTGGGACGTGGGCCTGAGCAGTACAGGGCTTTTTTTTCTCTGTCATATTTTCTGCTTCCTCACATGCTTTGAGGAACAGGGTTGGATGTAAATGAATAACCACTCACTATTTTAAATTTTTATTTATTTATTTATTTATTTGAGAGAGAGAGAGAGAGAGAGAAAGAGAGATACAGAAATAGGCAGGTAGAGAGAGTGAGAAAATGGGCCTCCAGCCACTGCAAACGAACTCCAGATGCATACGCCCCCATGTGCATCTGGCTTACGTGGGTCCTGGGGAGTCGAACCTGGGTCCTTTGACTTTGCAGGCAAGCGCCTTAACCACTAAGCCATCTCTCCAGCCCCCACTAACTATTTTAAATGGGAAGCAGAGCACCTCAACAGGGACACCGCGTTGCTAAATGGGCTCTTCCAAATGGACTGCTCAGGCGGACGGACAGTGCTCTTTGGTTCTCACCAGTCCGTGGGAGACTGGAGGATCAATGTTATTTTGTCAAGCCCCTCATACCTGCAAAGATGCACGGCTCAGCATTTACCCTCCGGAGTTTATTCTCCTGCACCTTCCTGGATGCCAGGAAGCAGCAGCGGCTCAGGAAGCCAGATCTCCGCGATAGCTTGGCCACCGCTGGAGGGCTGAGCCACTGATGACTTCACACATGCTCTTGATTGACCCCGGGGAAGTGTAACCCCGGGTTAGCCCAGGATCGCATAGTCCCAGGAGCTGAAGTAAAGAGGAAAATTGGGGGGATCTAAGAGAGACATGTGGCCAATAAAAACAGAGGTGCCAGGTTCACGCCCACATTCACTCTCCATTGCTGGCAGGTGTGTGTGTGGGGGGGGGGAACCTTTCTGGTTTAAATGAGCTACTGTAACGGCTGGGATTCATTGTGCATCGAGCAGAAAACCCAACGGTACAGAATCGCTCCCATCCCTAGAGATCCAGAGAAGTTTGATTCTGTGGTCCCAGCACCCTCACCTCTAACAGCTCTGACTCAGTCCTCCTCCGTTCAGGTTCCCACTGAAAAGGCCACGGTGACACAGGCCACTTGACCACTCCTGGCCACGTCCCAGTGTGGAGATGAAGAAATAAACCGTGTGCTGGTTTGTTTGATTCAGGCGTCCCCCATAAACTCAGGTGTTCTGAATGCTAGGTTCCCAGCTGATGGAGATTTGGGAATTAGCGCCCCCTGGAGGCAGTGTATTGTTGGGGGCGGGCTTATGGGTGTTATAGCCAGTGTCCCCTTGCCAGTGTTTGGCACACTCTCCTGTTGCTGTTGTCCACCTGATGTTGGCCAGGAGGTGATGTCCACCCTCTGCTCATGCCATCGTTTTCCCCTGCCATCGTGGAGCTTCCCCTCAAGTCTGTAAGCCAAAATAAATCTCCCCCGCCACACACAAGCTACTCTTGGTCGGGTGGCTTCTGCCAGCAACGCGAACCTGCCGGCAACAGATGGTTTCTCCTTTGCTTCTTTCTCTAAATGAAAAGAAGCAATAGCGACAAAACTTTTCCCGCGAGGGATCCCTCTCCTGGCCAGACAGCGTTTGCCGTTCTCATCACTCAGGTCCTTCCATTCCATGCCAATGGCCATGCCAGGGCCTTAAACGTTTCAGTGGATCCCTTCCTGAGCCAATAATACAGAGGCCATCTCTACGACTGTTTAAGACAATGGGATCCCGGCTCCGAGGTCATAGGAAATGCTCAAGGTACGTCAGATGCCAAAATAGGTGCTGGGAAGGTGAACTGAACGTGAAAGCGAAACTCACAAGGTCAACGGGAACCAGCATCCTAAAGCTCTTAAAGAAACAAAGACCAGCGGGACTGGGGAAATGACTGAGCGGTTACGGCGTTTGCCTGTGAAGCCTAAGAACCCAGGTTCGATTCCCCAGGACCCACTTAAGCCAGATGCACAAGGGGGCACATGTGTCTGGGGTTCGTATGCAGTGGCTGGAGGCCCTGGCGTGCCCATTCTCTCTTTCTCTCTTATAAATAAAATACAAAAACAAAGAAACAAAGACCAGACACTTTTGTAAGCTACCATGAGGGAATCCTGGTACTTCAGGGATCCTGCAAAGTTCTATATGTTGCCTCCCCCTCCTCTCCCCACCCCACCCTCTCCCCCAATATGGCCTATGCTAATATATCTTATTCTCAAGCTTCTCTCAAAAGCCCACCTTCAGGCTGGACGGATGGCTTAGAGGTTAAGGCACTTGCCTGCAAAGCCTAAGGACCCAGGTCCAATTCTCCAGGACCCATATTAGCCAGATGCACAAGGGGGCGCACACATCTGGAGTTCATTTGCAGTGGCTGGAGGCCCTGGCATGCCCATTCTCTCTCTCTCTCAAGTGAATAATATATATATATATATATATATATATATATATATATATATATATATATATATTTTAAAGCCCACCTTCGTGTTTCAAAGCCAGAAGTCAGGCTGTAGGGAAAGGAGGCTTCTCAGTTACCAGGGGTGTTCGAAATCTGGACAAGGGCTTTTGTTTGGTTGGTTGGTTGGGTTAGGCTTGGGATTTTGGTTTTATTGAGACAAAGAAAGTCTCACTATGTGGTCCAGGATAGCCTTGAACTCATGATATTCCTGCTCCAGCCACCTGAGTGGATTCGCTTATTTAACACAGATACCTAGTTTGCTTCGAGATTAATTTTCTTTTGTAGAAGGATTTACTGCAAAAGGGAAACTGAACTTTAGAGAAGTGGTAGAGCAAGGTACACACACACACACACACATACACCTGTAATCACACACTTGGGAAGGTGAGGCAGGGAAGTCACAGTGAATTCTGAGCCTCGGCGTGAGTTCAAGGCCAACCTTGGCATGGCATGTTTTGGGGGGGGGGGCACAGTGTTGCTCTGGCCTTCCTCAAGTCACCTGTGTTAATATTTGAGCAGATTCCCTCTATATCACCCGAGTCCTCTCTCCTCTAGAACCAACAGATCAAAATGATTCAAATCTCACTTCTGGGAAGAGATTCCAAGTCATCTCACGGACCCATTGCCCAACTCCTTGTTAACAGCACATATTGGGCTGGAGGGATGGCTTACAGCTTGAGGCTTGTGCTTGCAAAGCCTAAGGACCCGGATTTGACTTCCCCAGTACTCACGTACGCTGGACGCACAAGGGGGCGCATGCGTCTGGAGTTCCTTTGCAGTGGCTGGAAGCCCTGGAGCGCCCATTCTCTCTCTAAATGTCTCTCTCTTCCTCCCATCTCTCTTTCAAGTAAATCCATAAAATATTTTTAAACAGTGTTGTCGTTTTTTTTAAAGCACATTTCAAGAGGACTACCAAGAAATGAGTACGGTGATTCAGACGTGTGTGAGAATCACTAGCCCATGCCCCATCAGGTCATCGCACGCCTAGTCATGTAGCCAAAGGCCACATCAGTAGTTGACTGGCACAAAACCCTACTTCCTCATACTGTCCATTAACCTCTTAAGACGTCTTCACAAAACGCTGCCAAGGATTTCCCTCCTGTCCTGTTCTCATCCTCTTGATCACTTGGACTCAGTTGCAACACTTAACATTTCTTTAATTCATGCTGCAATTACACAGCTTGAAGTGCTTACCACATGCCTTTATGGGCATTCCTTGCAGGCACTGACGATTCTAGGGCAGCAGTAGTGAATACAGGATACCTGGAGGGGCCAGTGAGGTAGGAGGCAGGAACTACGAGTCAATGTATAAATGAAGGTGGTCAGCTACAGTTCAAACCTGTGAGGCAAAAACTCTGGCATGCAGGCTGCAGAGATGGCTTAGCAGTTAAACGCTTGCCTGTGAAGCCTAAGGACCCCGGGTCGAGGCTCAATTACCCAGGACCCACATTAGCCAGATGCACAAGGGGGTGAATGTGTCTGGAGTTCATTTGCAGTGGCTGGAAGCCCTGGTGCGTCCATTATCTCTCTCTGCCCCCCCCCCCTCTCTCTCTCTTTCTCTCTGCCTCTTTCTCTCTCTGTCTATCTGTCACTCTCAAATAAACAAAAATAAATAAAATAATAAAAACCTCTGGCATGGGCCGGAGAGAGATGGTTTAGAGGTTTAAGGAGCTTGCATGCAAAGCCTGATGATCTGGGAGACTCAGGTTCAATTCCCCAGTACCCATGTAAAGCCAGATGCACAAAGTGGCACATGCATCTGGAGTTCATTTGCAGTGGCAAGAGGCCTTGGCCTACCCATTCTCTCTCTTTGTCTTTCTCTCCCTCGGTCTCTCTTCTTGCAAATGAATAAATAAATAAATAATAAAAAAAAATTAAACAACCTCTGGCACATGGGAGAATTGAGAAGGCAGCTCTCCTTGCCATGTAAGAATTAAGCCCATGGCTGCCAAGTCTTCTATATATTTTTTTAAAGTTGGAAATACATGCATTTACTGGACAGATTAGTTCTGATACACTCTATGGTCTAAGCAAAAGACATCTGCAGTCTGGGTTCAAGTTTGCAAGATTTGGGCCCGGGGGCTGGAGAGATGGCTTAGCGGTTAAGGTGCTTGCCTGTGAAACCAAAGGACCCAGGTTTGATTCCCCAGAACCCACATAAGCCAGATGCACAAAGAGGTGCATATGTCTGGAGTGCGTTTGCAGTGGCTGGAGGCCCTGATGTGTCCATTCTCTCTCTCTCCTTCCTTCCTGCCTCTCTTTCTTTCCCTCAAGTAAATAAACAAATAAATAAAGTCAAAGTTGTTTGGAAAAAAAAAAAAAAAGTTGGGCAGGGGCTGGAGAAATGGCCCAGAAGTAAAAGGTGTTTGCTTAAAAGCCTGTCAGACAGTTTTTGATTCATGTAAAGCCAGATACACAAAGTAGTGCATGCATCTGGAGTTTGTTTACAGGAACTGGAGGCCCTGGCACACCATTCTCTCTCTTTCTGTGCTTGCAAATAAATAATGAATAAAATATATTTTTTAAAAAAGTTAGGGGCTTGAGGGATGGTTTAGTGGTTAAGGCACTTTCTTGAAAATCCAAAGGACCCAGGTTCAATTCTCCAGGACTCATGTAAGCCAGATGCACAAGGTGGCACATGCATCTGGAGTTCATTTGCAATAGCTGATGGCCCTGGCATGCCCATTCTCTGTCTTTGTGTCTCTCTCTCTCTATCCCTCTGCCTCTTTCTCTCTCAAATAAATAAATAAAATATTTTTTTAAAAAAAAAGAAGTTGGGCCAGGCGTGGTGGCACACACCTTTAATCCCAGCACTCAGGAGGCAGAGGTAGGAGGATTGCCATGAGTTCGAGGCTACCCTGAGACTCCATAGTGAATTGCAGGTCAGCCTGGGCTAGAGTGAGACCCTACCTCAAAAAAAAAAAAAAGAAAAAGAAAAAAGAAGTTGGACATTGCTGGTTACATTGAGACAAAAATGTAGATGACTCATGGCATCTTGGATTTAATACCATAATATTTATTTTTAATACTCCCCTGTTAATCATAGGCTTAAGCATTTTAAAGCTGAAAAGAATCTCTGGGATTACACTGTGTAATCCTTTTGTTTTACAAAGGAGGAATCTATGATTCAGGAAGGAGAAGTCACGTGGATTTTAAATACTTTCCCGGAAAAAAAAAAAATTGAATTTAACAATGCAGATACTTAGAAACAGAAAGAGCCAGCCAGGTCCACTGGATCTGAGTTTCTCAATCTGAGGACTGTTGACGTTCTGGAGTATTCTTGGCTAGGGATCTGTGTGAGATACTTTCGTCGTAGCTGTGATTTGATACCTGACAAGAAGCAATTTAAAAGTTTTGGCTCTGTGTCTCTGGATCTCTGGTTTGGTTAGGAGTTGAGTGTTCTCTGTGTCTGTCTCCTTCACCCTTGTGCTGGTACCAGGTTCACCAAGAAAGCAGCGCTCTTGCTCATTTCCCCAATTCCTCTATGGTTTCAGCCGGGGCCCTAACCCTAACGAACCCATCATGGCTCAGGGAAATGGGGCGGGAAGATTGTTAGAGCCACAAACTGGGACATTATGCACAGAGACATCGCCTCTTCCCCATATCTGATGGCTACCCCCACAATGCACAACCCACATTCCCCAAAGAGGAGGGTCCGTACGGAGAGGGCAGGGATAGGGAGGAGGCTAACAACGGTACCAACATGGCTGTATACACATTGTGTACATACCTAATAAAAAAAAAACTGCTTAAAAAAAAGTTTTGTCTCACAGTCTGACGGGGCATGATGTACCAAGACAGGGAAGGCAGGTTCGCGGTGGCAGGAGGGTATAGCTGGGACATCTCACCTTTTCATGTCTGCTGACAAAAGAGAGAGGTCTAGTGCTCAGCTGACCTTTAATTTAATTTTTAATTTATGTGTGTGAGAGAGAGAAAGAGGCAGAGAGAGAGAATGGGCATACCAGAGCCTCCAGCCACTGCAAATGAACTCCAGATGCATGTGCCACCTTGTGCATCTGGCTTCCATGGCTACTAGGGAGTCGAACGTGGGTCCGTAGGCTTTGCAGGCAAGTGCTTTAACTGCTAAGCCATCTCTTCAGCCCTCAGCTGGCTTTTTTGTTTTGTTTTGTTTGAGAGTTAGGGTCTTGCTCTAGCCCAGGCTGACCTGGAATTCACTATGGAGTCTCAGGGTGGCCTCGAACTCATGGTGATCCTCCTACCTCTGCCTCCCGAGCGCTGGGATGAAAGGTGTGTGCCACCATGCCCAGCTCAGCTGGCCTTTTAATTTGTCCTTAGTTATTCAGGCCAGGACTCCAGCCCATGGGATGATGATGCCCACATTCAGGGAAGGTCTTCCATACTCAATTAATCTTCTCTGGAAATGCTCTCGAAAACACACAGCAGGTCTGGGGAAATGCTTAGCGGTTAAGGTGCTTGTCAGCAAAACCGATGGACCTCGGTTCAATTCCCCAGGACCCATGTAAGCCAGTTGTACAAAGTGGCACATGTGTCTGGAGTTCATTTGCTGTGGCTGGAGGCCACCTTAGCCCTAACCCATTCTCTCATTGTCTGCCTCTTTCTCTCTCAAATAAATAAATTAATTAATTTTTAAAACAAAACACAGCAAAGTAGCACTCACTAATGCAATGCCCTTGGTTGTGTCTTAACCCAATGCAGCTGACATTCAAAGTTAACTATGACAGGATGGATATCTAATGTACTGCAACAGAGTCCCTGCTTGTGCCTTCTCTAGAATCCTGTAGTCCAGCCCTTCGGTCATGTTTGACCCAATGGAGACCAAAATGTTTCCGGATATTGCCAAACGTCTCCAAGGGACAGAATCACCATTGTGCTTGGACAGAACTGATTTCATACAATCTATAGATGACGAAGCTAAGGCTGAAAAAAACTCAAGAATTCTGTCCAAAGTCATATGAGGAGGAATTATTGGCACAAAAAGGACCAAGAGTCAGGACTCTTAATTCCTGGTAGTGTCCTCTTTTAGAAAACAATATATTTTAGCCAGGCATGGTAGAGCACGCCTTTAATCCCAGCCCTTGAGAGGCAGAGGTAGGAGGATTGCTGTGAGTTCGAGGCCACCCTGAGATTACATAGTGAATTCCAGGTCAGCCTGAGCTAGAGTGAGATCCTACCTCGAAAAAAAAAAAATATATATATATATATATATATATATATATATATATATATATATATTTGAGAGAGAGAGAATGGGTCTCCAGCCACTGCAAACAAACTCCAGACGCATGCGCCGCCTTGTGCATCTGGCTGACTTGGGCCCGGGGAATCGAAACCAAGGTCCTTTGGCTTTGCAGGCAAGTACCTTAACCTCTAAGCCATCTCTCCAGCCCAGTAGTGTCCTCTTTACCAAGCTCAAAGGCTGAACTGCGATTCTTTAAGTAAGAGAGCAGTGTAACACAGCACCCTTTGAGTGAAGAGCCAGTTTGGCGCCGTGATGGGAAAGGCAACTTCTAAGGTTATGGGGGGGCGGGGGAATCCCAGCTCATCTGCTTCGTGGCTTTGTAACACTGACCAAGCCCACCTGTCTGAGTGTTTTGACCACTTTACTTGAAAGATAGAAGGTCAAGTACATGGAGTGTTTACCATGTACTAGTCAGTGATGGTTCTCGTTATCATTACCATTGTCATTAACTGGTCCTGGGTGAGCAAAAGGTATGGTTCACAGGTGTAATTGACCTGCTTTTCAAAGTCCTAGAAGGGTTAAGAAACAAAAACAGCAATACCATTTTGTGGCACATGAGACTCTTATGATATTCAAGCATCGGTGTGCACAGATAAAATTAAATTTGCCGGGCGTGGTGGCGGCACACGCCTTTCATCCCAGAACTCGGGAGGCAGAGGTAGGAGGATTGTCTGTGAGTTCGAGGCCACCCTGAGACTCCATAGTGAATTCCAGGTCTAGCCTGGGCTAGAGTGAAACTGTACCTCAGAAAATAAATGAATAAAATAAAATTTGATTGGAACCACAATCATGCTAACCTATAGAATAGAATCCGTGACAATTTGGTGTTACCACAATAGTTAAATGGTTGCTAGACCTATCAGGTGGTGGGCAAAGACCACCTGTGCACTGTTTGATCCTCATGGAAAAAAAAAGGTTAGTAATCCCTTAATAAGACCTTTGCTCTCTGTAAAGAAAGACGGTTAGGATCTGCACAGAGCCCTCTGGCTTGCTGGAGGTAGCATAGCACAATGACCCCTTCTCCCTTTGAAAGGCCACTTGGAGTTCTAGCACCTGTATCCACTGCATCTAAGCTGCCTCTCTGTGTCTGTTTATAGCAAGTAGTTTCGGAAAACATCCAGGGACTGTGAAAAAAAAAAAAAAAGAAGAAGAAAAAGACCTTTACTTTTTATAGATATCCTCTCTTAAATAAATCTCATTGCAAAATTGGCACTTGGAGGTGTCCTTCCAAAAATCTGGAATACTTATCAAAAAGAAAGGAAACGCCTTGCTCAGTGTTAAGCCAACCACGTATTTTAAGCAGTGCATGATTTGGGACAGGACAATAAATAAGGATATCCGGGGGCAGAGTCAGGGGTGGGGGAGGTGGAAGGAAAATAGATAAGAACTCTCTGCCAAGACTAAAAACTCAAGAGACACTTTTCCCTTTGATACCTTGAGCATCTTGATTACGATTAAGTTTTCGTGTATGCCAAAAGCTGAGTGTCGGGTACCCGGTTACAGCCTTCCATCTACCACTAGCTGGATGTGTGCCGTCTAGAATTCAGGTTCAATACAACACAATGCACATCTTGTTTGTCTAAGACATGCAAGGTGCACTACACTGGTTATTGGAAATATGAAAACAAACCCAAAACAGTGTCGTCTTCACAGATCTAGCCATTGAGCCTTTTCTTTTCTTTTTTTTTAAAATATATTTATTTATTTATTTATTTATTTATTTATTTATTTATCTCTAGCCACTGCAAATGAACTCCAGACACGTGCGCCCCCTTGTGCACCTGGCTTACGTGGGTCCTGGAGAATCGAACCGGGATCCTTTGGCTTTGCAGGCAAGCGCCTTAACCGCTAAGCCATCTCTCCAGGCAGCATTGAGCTTTTTCTTAAGTGAGTTTCTTTGAGGATAAGAGTGCAGCATTGATGTCAATTTTCCATCCATGCAAGAGACTTTTATTGAGTGCTTTTGTCTTCCTGTGTCCACCTTCTCATAAGACCCAAGTCCCCTAGGTACACTAGTCGATAACAAAAGAAAAAAAAAAATGGGGCTGGAGAAATGGCTCAGCAGCTAAGGCACTTGCCTATGAAGCCTAAGGACCCAGGTTCGGCTCTCCAGAACTCACGTAAGCCAGACGCACCAGGTGACGCATGTGCACAAGGTTACACATGCATACGCGGTGACACAAGCCTTTGGAGTTTGATTGCAGTGGCTAAAGGCTCTCGCGTGCTCTCTCTCTCTCTCTTTCTCTTGCTCATAAAATAAACAATAAAATATAAAATAAAATAAATCAATGGGATTGTATCATTGCTATCATTCAATTATACAGTAACCTCATCTGTGCCCTACACAGATGCTCACTGGGTAATTATAAAACAATAAGCTAAGTGCAAAAGAGATGTGTGAACCAGATGAAAATAACCCACTCATTTTTGCCTGAATGAAGGGCAGACACCACAGGAGAAGAGACAATAGGACACGAGTTAAATAATTGGATCATTGGTGACATAGTGTGCCCATGAGGGTAGGCAGAAAGCCAGACTAAAATTTAGGAGGTAGGGAAGACTGTGGCCATCAGAGCCAGAGCTTTCCCTAGTAGAGCCGGTCATTCAAAAAGAGATGGTCAGGGCTGGAGAGATGGCTTAGCGGTTAAACGCTTGCCTGTGAAGCCTAAGGACCTTGGTTCGAGGCTCGATTCCCCAGGACCCACGTTAGCCAGATGCACAAGGGGGCGCATGCGTCTGGAATTCATTTGCAGTGGCTGGAGGCCCTGGCGCGCCCATTCTGTCTCCCTCTCTCTATCTGCCTCTTTCTCTCTCTGTCTGTTGTTCTCAAATAAATAAATAAATAAGAATAACAAAAAAAATTACGCCTTTAGTCCCAGCACTCGGGAGGCAGAGGTAGGAGGATCGCCGTGAGTTCGAGGCCACCCTGAGACTCCATAGTGAATTCCAGGTCTAGCCTGGGCTAGAGTGAGACCCTACCTCAAAAAAACAAAATAAAAGATGGTCAAGTGCGAATCAAGTCTAGTTCAGGAGCAGGGAGACTCTAAGGCAAAGGAAGGAGACAGGCGTGTCTTTTGCGGTTGCCACAAATGAACTAAAAAGATTTATTCGGGAAGGGGATGAGGGAGGGTAGCGTGAGATTTCCCAGGGGAAGGGCTCCTGAGTTCTAGGAGGGAGTCAGGCCCACAGCCAAGTGCTCAGGTCTGAGGCGTTTGCTGCTCAGCAGTGGGACAGAAAGATTAACCTTAGTCCTCATGCACAGATACCCAAGGAGCCTGCTGTGGCTTGCCAGGCATGGAGGATCGGGAGCTTGGGAGCTTGGATATTGCAGCAAGGAGCTCAGGCAGCGAAGGTACAAGTGGAGTTTGTCACAGAGAAGACGAGAGGCCCTTGTAAGGCAGAGCAGAGCATTCGTGACAGCACAAACACCCTTCTGTGAGTGGCCAGTCAACGACAGCAATGAGAGTTCCCCACCATGCCTGTCTGCTTTAACGAGTCCTGAAGAATTGGCAACAGAAGGAGCATTTCGCACCCATGGTTTCGTATTGTCCCAGGTTCAACTCAATTTTTTTTTTAATTTTTTCTTCATTTATTTATTTATTTATTTGAGAGTGACAGAGAGAGAAAGAGGTAGGTAGAGAGAGAGAGAGAGAGAGTGGGCGCGCCAGGGCCTCCAGCCACTGCAAACGAACTCCAGACGCGTGCGCCCCCCTGTGCATCTGGCTAACGTGGATCCTGGAGAATCGAGCCTCGAACCAGGGGTCCTTAGGCTTCACAGGCAAGCGCTTAGCCAGCTAAGCCATCTCTCCAGCCCAGGTTCAACTCAGTTAAGTTCCAAGCTTTCGATCCCATTGCACAAGGCCCCGGGACGAAGACAGACCTGACTTCCTCGGGAAGTATTCTGTGACACTCGGACCCCTGAGGACGCTCCAGAAGTTTCGGATGCCCCCTCTCTCAATAACTGCTTCTTCCCTACTCGCCATTGTAACAGCCCCCCAGCACCTTCTCCCAAGACGTCAGTGTCACAAGCTGCCCTGGTCTGCCATGCCAAAGCCTCCCCCTACACGCCACCCCCAGCCCCAGCCTCCAGCCCTCTCCATGGTCGCGGTGCACTTGGGAGAAATTCAATCCATATGCTTCCTTTTCTCTCTGCAGAACGCACCCAGCCATTGTTTAAAGAGGGGGAAACGGCCAAGAAGAGCCATGTGAGCCCTCGCTTGGTCTTCCAGTCTTCATCAGGGAGCGGGGAGGGGAAGACACTGCCAAGCCAGATCTGAATCATACCACTGGGTTCAGTTCAACGCCTGCAAGTCACGTTTGCACGAAACACGCCCCAGGGGTGCAAGACGTGGCTCCAGGAATCCTTTGGGGAGAAGATGGCAAGAACTGTCATGTCATAGGCAGAGTGATGTCTATAGGGAATCGCCATACAGGATTTCAAAGCCACATATGTCCTCTCTGGAAGTAGAAACCTTCCCTCCGTACAAATGCACATTGTCATGACATCGGTGACTTTAGAATCTCCGTGGGGCATGAGGGATATCTCAAGTCATTTTATTTTACAGGAAGAGAAATCTTAGGCTCAGAGAAGACCAGAGACTTGTCTAAAGTCAACATGACCCATGTTTCAGGTAGCAACCAGGACTTCAGATTCCAGGTTTACAGTTTTGACACCCCCTCCCCCCGTACCTTATGACCCTGACCATCTAGATACAGAGGCTACGGCCTGGCGCCCATGAGATGCATAGCCACACTTTAGACTTCCTGGCTTACTCTAGGCCAATCCTTTGTCTAGTTGTCTGTCTACTTTTCTAGTATAAGATAAACATCATTGATAGTTGAAGTCCTAAGGTGCCATTGCTAAAATATAACTGAGAAATCTTAAGTGTAATATATCACACCAAGAACTTCAAAAAAAAAAAAAAAACACTAAAAAGAATCATAGTGGGGCTGGAGAGATGGCTTAGCGGTTAAGCACTTGCCTGTGAAGTCTAAGGACCCCGGTTCGAGGCTCAACTCCCCAGGACCCACGTTAGCCAGATGCACAAGGGGGCGCACGCGTTTGGAGTTCCTTCGCAGTGGCCGGAGGCCCTGGAGTGCCCATTCTCTCTCTCTCTCTCTCTCTCTGCCTTTTTCTCTCTCTTTCTCTGTCACTCTCAAATAAATAAATAAAAATGAACAAAAAAAAAGATTAGAAAAAAGAGTCATAGTAAAATTTTCATCCATGGCATTGGTACATATTAATTATTCATTAAATAAAAATTTTCCAGGCTGGACCGGTGGCTTAGCGGTTAAGGCGCTTGCCTGCAAAGCCAAAGGACCCAGGTTTGATTCCCTAGGACCCATGTGTGCCTGGAATTCATTTACAGTGGCAGGAGGCCCTGGCTTGCCCATTCATTTTTTTCTCTCTCTCTCTTTATCTCTCTGCCTCTTTCTTTTTCTCTCAAATAAATTTTAAAGAAATCAGTTAGATAATATGTTATGTAATGTGATATTTTAAAATAAAAAAATATTGAAAATATCCACGGTGCACAAAATGTTAAAAAAAATGCCAAGACTTTGACTTATTGTTAATTATTAGTCAAATATACATTTGGATTGTATAACGCTTCAGAGAAGCCTTGTTACAAGAAGAATTAATTAGTCATAAAAACAAGTTTAGCAATGATCTAGAAAATGAAAGATGGAGTAGATAGCAAGAAAAAGGAAGAGGAGTAAAACTATATGGGACAAAAACATGAAAGGTAATATTTATATTTTAAGTCCATCCTTTGAAGGATGAGACTGAGACCTTCTAAGATCAAACCCCCTGAGACTGAATTTGGAAATGAAACCAAGAGTCACAAAGTATTCATTTCCCTTAACCCCAAGATTATACTTCAGGGAATCCATCATAAGTATAGCCTAAATATGGGAAAAAATATCATATGTAATAAAATTAAAGAAGCCTCAAAAGAATATTATCTGGTAATTAAAAACAATGATTATGAAGACTAAGTGATTAAATAATTGAAATACTAAAGGGGGACATTAGAAAACATAAATATAGATATATATGTTACAATTACATACAATGGCATATAAAGGATCTAAAGGTAAATATATTAAAATTGTGATGCTTTTAACTTGCTTGTAGAAATTTCTCTCCATTGCTGTCTCCCTCCCCCTTTCTTTTTTTTTTTTTTTTTTTTTGGTTTCTCGATACTCTCACGGTAGCATCAAACTCATGATGATCCTCCTACCTCTGCCCTCTGCCTCCCTCACGGGTGCTGGGATTAAAGACATGCACCACTACTCCTGGCCTCCCCTTCCCTTTTTCTTCCTTATCTTCTTTGCTGCTGTCAGGAATTGTACTGTATATTTTATCAACCAAAGTTCAAACAGGAAGCAGGTGGCACAATCTAGGGGCTCACTGGAAGAGTGTTTGTTTAATTACAAGGCTATCACATGTGGCAGGGTTAAGAGCGGCAGCAGCGGGAGATGGTTAACTGCCCAGGGTCCCCATCAACGGTGGCTGTCATTGTTCTGTGACAAACAGCTAGATAGGGGCTGGAGGGATGGCTTAGCGGTTAAGGCGCTTGCCTGCAAAGCCAAAGGACCCAGGTTTGACTCCCCAGGACCCACGTTAGCCAGATGCACAAGGGGGCGCACATGTCTGGAGTTCATTTGCAGTGGCTGGAGGCCCTGGTGCGCCCATTCTTTCTCTCTCTCTCTCTCTGCCTATTTCTGTATCTCTCTCTCCCTCTCTCAAATAAATAAATAAAAATAAAATACTTTTTAAAAAGCTAGATTGATTATTGACTTCCCAGTTAAGATGGTGGTGTAGGGACCACAGCCAAAGCAGCCCAGGGGAGAAAAAGCCGAAAAAAAAAAAAAAAACCAGCAAAATACACTCTTCTACTAAAAAGTGAGAAGTAGGAGAGATCCAGAACATCCAGAGCCCACATAGGCAGGCAGAAGAGGCTCCAGCAGCGGCGGAACCAGGAACAAGACAAGGGTGTCCACTGTCCCCACTTTTATTTAATATAGTACTGGAAGTCTTGGCCATAGCAATAAGGCAAGAGACACACATAAAAGGGGTACAAATTGGAAAGGAAGAGATCAAGTTATTATTATTTGCAGATGACATGATTCTATATATAAAGGACCCTAAAGAATCTACCAGCAAACTGTTAGAGCTGATAAACACCTACAGCCATGTAGCAGGATACAAAATAAACACACAGAAATCAGCAGCCTTCCTATATGCTAACAACAAACACACAGAGGATGATACCAGAGAATCGCTCCCATTCACTATTGCATCAAAGAAAATAAAGTACCTTGGAATAAACCTAACCAAGGAAGTAAAGGATCTGACAATGAAAACTTTAAAACACTCAAGCGAGAAATTGCAGAAGACACTAGGAAATGGAAAAACATCCCTTGTTCCTGGATTGGAAGAATCAATATCGTGAAAATGGCAATCTTACCAAAAGCAATCTACACATTTAATGCAATCCCCATCAAAATTCCAATGGCATTCTTCACGGAAATAGAAAAAGCAATCCAAAAATTCATTTGGAATCACAAAAAACCTCGAATATCTAAAATAATACTAAGCAACAAAAATAAGGCTGGTGGTATCACCATACCTGACTTTAACCTATACTACAGAGCCATAGTAACAAAACAGCATGGTACTGGCACAAAAGCAGACATGTAGATCAATGGAACAGAATACAGGACCCAGATGTAAGTCTGGGTAGCTATCTATAGCCACCTGATATTCGATAAAAATGCCAAAAATACTCATTGGAGAAAAGACAGCCTCTTTAGCAAATGGTGCTGGAAAAACTGGATATGTATCTGTAGAAGGATGAAAATAGATTCTTCTCTCTCTCCATGCACAAGAATTAAGTCCAAATAGATTAAAGACCTTAACATCAGACCTGAAACTCTGAAACTGCTAGATGAAAAAGTAGGGGAAACCCTTCAACATATTGGTCTTGCAAAGACTTTCTGAATATAACCCCAGTTGCTCAGGCAATAAAACCAGAGATTAACCGCTGGGACCTCATGAAATTACAAAGATTTTGTACAGGCAAAGGACACTGTGAATAAAGCAAAGAGGCAACCTACAGAATGGGAAAAAAATCTTTGCCAGCTATCCATCTGATAGAGGATTAATATCTAGGATATACAAAGAACTCAAAAAATTAAATAATAAGAAATCAAACAGCCCAATTAAAAATGGGAACTAAATAGAGAGTTCTCAAAAGAAGAAAAACGGATGGCATATGAGCATCTAAAAAAAAATGTTCTACATCCCTAGTCATCAGGGAAATGTAGATTAAAACTGCGTTGAGATTCCATCTCACTCCTGTCAGATTGGCTACCATCACGAAAACAAATGACCATAAATGCTGGTGGGGATGTGGAAAAAGAGGAACCCTTCTACACTGTTGATGGGAAAGCAATCTAGGTCCAGCCATTGTGGAAATCAGTGTGAAGGTTCCTAAGACATCTAAAAATAGATCTACCATATGACCCAGCCACAGCACTCCTAGGCATATATCCTAAGGACTCATCTCATTACCTTAGAGATACTTGCTCAACCATGTTTATTGCTGCTCAATTCACAATAGCTGAGAATTGGAACCAGCCTAGATGTCCCTCAACTGATGAGTGGATGATAACGATATGGCACATTTATACAATGGAGTTCTACTCAGCAGTAAAGAAAAATGAAATTATGAAATTCGCAGGAAAATGGATGGATCTGGAAAGGATTATACTAAGTGAGGTAACCCAGGCCCAGAAAGCCAAGCATCGCATGTTCTCTCTCATATGTGGATCCTAGCTACAGATGACTGGACTTTTGTGTCAGTAGGAAGAAAACTC
This sequence comes from Dipus sagitta, assembly GCA_036346955.1. Taxonomy (NCBI): domain Eukaryota; kingdom Metazoa; phylum Chordata; class Mammalia; order Rodentia; family Dipodidae; genus Dipus; species Dipus sagitta. Next base: position 35,455,036 of record CM070789.1, read on the forward strand.
AGTAGCAAAAGCCAGTAAGCTAGAAAAGAGATATAAAGTGAAGAGAAAAGAAGGGATGGGGGGTACTTAATAGGATAGTATTGTATATATGTAAGTATAAGAATAGATTAATGGGGGTGAAAAGGCCCAAGTGAGGACAGGGGAAGAGATTGAGTAAAGGAAAGTGAGAGGGAGGGCTAATCAAAATCTAAGAGGATACAAATAAATCATATGGAAACCTACTTTTTGGACAATGGAACACTCAGGAGCCTTAGATTGTTACGAGACAATTTTCAGTGCCAGGGATGGGATATCTACAGTGAGTTGTTGGCCAAGGAGCTCCCTGATGCCCCCAAAACATTACAAGCCATTGCCGAGGCCCTTGGTTTCCCTTAGGAAGAGATGGTAAAACCCTATTGCTGAAGACTCCACATACTTGGGCTGCAAAGCCACTAAAAAATTCTGCTGGAACTGAGCTGATAACCTCCTCCATGTAAACCAGCTGACAGAAAGCTAGAAGAAGCCATTCTGCATGCAGTTCAATGGGAGAGAGAGAAATCACCAGTGAAGATACTCAACAGTGGAGTATAATATTTTGGCAGCCAGGCCAAATGAGCCAACGGGTGCAATAGTGGCACATCTGTCATGGTGGAAACAAACTGCCCTCTAACTGGACTGGAGGCCCGCTCCATGGGAGGGAATACATCCCTGATACTGAAAACTTAAAACAGGGGTAGTCATGAGCCCTAGGGGTGTAACGTCTGCTGCTGTCTGGCTAAATGTATATACTATGCTCACCAAACTGCCCAGTAAGCACTTATCTTAATGTTCATACCTATATATTAATGCTACTCTCATTTTTGGTTAGAGACGCTTCTCTTTTCAGATGGCAGTGACCTTGGGATGACTCAGGAGGCATCATGATGCTGAGAAGAAGTGACAGAGGAGTGCTCAGTACTGCAAAATCTCCATCACACCTTCCAAGGCTCAGGGTCCTTTGGCTCCACAGGCAAATGCCTTAACCGCTAAGCCATGTCTCCAGCCATAAATATATTTTTTATTCATTTATTTATTTGACAAAGAGGGAGAGAGAGAGAGAGAGAGAGAGAGAGAATGGGTTGTGCCAGGGCCTCCAGCCACTGCAAACGAACTCCAGATGCATGTGACACCATGTGCATCTGGCTAACGTGGGTCCTGGGGAATCGAACCTGGGTCCTTTGGCTTTGCAGGCAAGCGCCTTAGACACTAAGCCATCCCTCCAGCCCCTTCTCACAGCTTCATGTTTCCTGGGTGGGCTGAGCCCACCTGCCCAGTGCAACCCTGTCTTTCAGCGCCCAAAGTCAGTGCATCACTTGTGACTGCATCTGCTGCAGTAAAACCAGCAGAAAAATGTGAAGATTCGCTCTGCTTCAGGATGGAAAAAGGAATGTAGCACGAGAAACTGTTTTAAAATCTCTTCAAGGGCTGGAGAGATGGCTTAGCGGTTAAGCGCTTGCCTGTGAAGCCTAAGGACCCCGGTTCGATTCCCCAGGACCCACGTTAGCCAGATGCACAAGGTGGCGCATGCATCTGGAGTTCGTTTGCAGTGGCTGGACTCCCTGGCGTGCCCATTCTCTCTCTTCTCTGTATCTCTCTCTCTCTCTGTGTGTGTGTGCTTATAAATATATAATTTTTTTAAAAAAAAAACACTGTGTCAAAAACATGAAAAGAAGAAAAATGTCAGGTGGGGGGAATGCATGGGAGGCAAAAAGTGAGTGTGTGTGTGTGTGCATGTGTGGGCAAGCACACACACACACGTGTGTTATTTTGGCTTCTTTCTAGTAAAAATGCTACTGGTGGTGGGGGTGAGGGGGTTTGCTTGAGAGATGGCTTAGCAGTTAAGGTGCTCACCTGTGCAGCCTGAGGACCCATGTTCGACTCTCCAGATCCCACGTAAGCCAGACGCACAAAGGCGAGGCAAGCGCAAGGTCGCGCCCGCCCACTAGGTGGCGCGAGCGTCTGGCATTCACGCTCAGTGGCTGAGGCCCTGGTGCGCCAATTCTCTCTCTGTCTCAATAACTAAATAAATAAATGCCGCTGGGGAAATATTCTGGGTGAGAATTCCTTTTTAGGCACCAAGCTGGCTGTGTTTGAGGAGCTTTCTCCGATCACGGGCACTTCAAACTAAGGACAGGGTGTTCAATAAACGCAATGCCAGCCTGGTTGGCTATGAGCCTTGAATTCCTCCCCAACTTTCCTTGGCTATTTCATCTGTCTTCTTTGACAAGCAGCCCAGCCACTCTGTTATAGCTGAGCTCCACTCTTGCCTCAGTTTCTTTTAGGTAAATGAGGCTCATGTGGCTTGGAAAACAGTCTTCCCCCCGCGTGAGGGAACAAGTCCCCACCTGGGGTACAGGGAGACTGGAGACCAGGGTACATGGATAGGACTTGGGGCATTGAGGGTGCTCATAAATGAGGCAGCTAACATCTTCCACATGCTTTAGGATTAGGGAAAGATGAGAATCAAAGGAAATTTAAAACCAGTGGAAACATATAAACGATCCGCTCATAGGAACACACACACACACACACACACACACACACACACACACACACTGGGTTTCTGTACGAAGACACACACTAAACAAAAATAAGCACGAATATTATGTGTCACACTTGAACCATTCAGTCATTATCTAGTCATTTCTTTATTTGAACATTTATAAATGTTTGGAAAATGCCTTCTGTACTGGTAGGTACTCGGAACTGTATACATAATACTAAGCGGCTCTAAGCTAATACATCTCTCCCTGGGTAAGCCCCTCTATTTCGTGGGAGGAGACATTAAACAAATCCATCAATCAACAGGTAAATATAAATTCTGATAGACACAACAAAGGAAAAGGAGCAGACTCTTCTGAGGAGGATACCAGGCCCTTGCAGCAGCCTACTCTGTGAACTGTGAAGGTTGACCTACCTGAAGCCTGATCTCCAGGAAGAAGTGAAGAGTGCTGGGCACGTTCCCAGCAGAGGGGACGGACACCGTGAGGCAGAAAAACTCTTGACAAAGGAGCCACTCACGTGACTAAAGAGCAGGGAGCAAAGTCTTAGGTGGTGCCCAGAGAGGCAGCGGGGATCCAGGCCACGAAGGTCCCCGCTGGTGACGTTAACGTCCGGCATCTGCTTTAGCTGTCCTGGGAATTTACCAAAGAGCTTGGAGCAGTGGCAGCGTTAGGAGACCAGGGAGAAAAGGCAGGAGGCTGGCATGAACTTCAGCGCTTATAGTGGATATGAGCCCGAGGCTCTGAAGGATTCTTAGACAATCAAGATGTCGCTGACTGTAGAGTGGGGGGGACAGCGGGACAAGAGCCTGGAGCTGCAGCTGGGGCGCCCGCGTGGGTAGAAGGGCTGTCTGTCCTGACCAGGAAGCTGCTTTGCGTTGGCCACCATCCGGCATGCCGAGAGGAAGAGCTTCTGTGCGTTGCCAATGCTCCCGTGCCAGGCTGTTGAGCACCCATCCACACAGCCCGTGCCACAAGACACGCCTCACCGAGGGCGAAGCTGGCATCATCTGGGAGACAAGGAGTGGTTAGCAGCTAGGAAACTCTTGCAGCACGGGGATCAGCTTTGCAAATGAGGGCATTTGCGGGGAAGTAGCTACGGCCGTGTCTTGGAGCCCCCTGACCATGCGCGCTCCACTGTCCCCAGCCTGTCCACCAACCGAGACTGGACATCCCATCTCCCCCTTCACCAAAGACAGGAAAATGGACACCGCTTCCCAGCCTCTCGTGCGTACACCTGAGATGTATATATGAAACGCTTGTTCCCCTGTGGGAGCTAATGACTAAACTTTACAAAAGAAGAAATACTTCTGAAGGTTGTATTTTTTTTTTTTTTTTGGTATTTTCCATTGGATTTTAAAGGAAAGCGTATTGTGAAAAACCTCCACTCTCCATTTCTTTCTGTGCGTCCCTTGCAGTTGACACAATCCTAGACACGGACTCAACAACAAAAACAACAACAAAAATGTTACTAAACAGTGAGAATCAGTAGATCTTTGACGAGGACCCCCCCCGTTTTCCAGAGCCTACGTTAGATCTGGGGACATGAAGATAAGTTAAGCAAATTTCGACCCTCAAGAGAGTCACAGGGCATAAATCCAAAGGAATCAAAACATTCGCAATACCCACTTACAAGCAGTATGATAAATGTGGCCGAATAAATACATATAACTCTCCCCCCACCCAATTCAGAAGTTAACAGACTACAGCCAAACCCAAATATTTTTCAATCTCTAAGTGTTTGCAGGCTTGAAATCTCCAAGGTAGAAGCTTGACGTACAAAAGCAGACTCCAGTCGAGTCACTGGAATTCCTTGAAGTCACCCATAAATATTCACCAAGCCTTTTCCCAGGCCTACCCAGGGTCATAAATCCCCCCCCGCTCCCCCGCCCTGTTTCTTTTCAAGAACTCTTACATTTGATCAGCAACGCAGAATGATGTTTAAACCAGGCCCTTTCGGAATATTCGATTTTCATACATTGCTTTAAGATTTTAATTTTCACCCCGCAAGCTGGCCTCGTATTTTCCCTGTCCTGAAATAAATCAGGATTTCCAAGCACAGCAGAGCTTTCTGGACGTTCAGCCTGCTCGCACCTGCTTGGGCAAGTCAAAAAAACGTACAAACAACTTACCTCTCACCTCATCTCAGCTCCAGGGAATGATCTGGAGAACTGGCAGCTAATGTGCTGAGAGAAAAAAAAAAAAAAAAAATGCCCAACAGTCAAGATCAATCTGCCAAAAAAAAAAAAAAAAAAAGAGGCTAGAGCCATTCATCAAAGAACAAGGAGCAAACCCATTTACACAGCCAATCTGAAGTAAATTGGCCCCTCTACTTAATCTCCTCACCTCCCCCTCTTCCCAGTGGCTATAGAGCTCCAAGGGCCAGCCAACTCTTGGCAGTCAGACGGATGCCATCCAGAGAACACTGTGGATGTCATAGACTCAGAGCATGTTGGAGCACTTTGGACTTGGTATCAGACTATCACACAGTTCGAGTCTCCGTCATGTCATTCTCAAGGGACGTGATCTTAGGGCAGCCACCTCAACCCATCTGAAAGTTATATTCCTCATCTCTCTTTCTGAAAATTTTCATTGATTTTTATTTATTTATTTGAGGGTGACAGACAGACAGAGAAAGAGGCAGTGAGAGAGAGAAAGAGAGAGGGAGAGAGCACACCAGGGCCTCCAGCCACTGCAAACGAACTCCAGATACATGCGCCCCCTTCTGCATCTGGCTAATGTGGGTCCTGGGGAATCGAGCCTCGAACCGGGGTCCTTAGGCTTCACAGGCAAGCGCTTAACCGCTAAGCCATCTCTCCAGTTCCTTCCTCATCTCTTAATGGGGGAAAACAAAGTCTGTTTATTGGGATTCCATGAGCGTATAGTAATAAGAGTAGATTTGCCTTGAGAACACCACTGAATACATACATGTGAGACATTATTATTATTATTGAAAAAAAGTCCCTAAGGGCTACCTGAATCCAATCAGGAGGAGAGTAAGGACTGGGGAGATGCCTCAGTGGTTTAAGCACTTGCCTCATAAACATGAGGACCTGAGTTCAGATCCCCAACACGCACGTAAAAAATGCTGACAAGAGCCGGGGCGTGGTGGCGCACGCCTTTAATCCCAGCACTCGGGAGGAGGCAGAGGTAGGAGGATCGCCGTGAGTTCCAGGCTCAGGAATGCCATCCAACGATTTTGTTGAACATTTTTATATGCTTTTTTTTATATGCTATTTGAGACAGAGAGAGTGAAAGCAAGCATGGGCACACCGGGGACTCCGGCCACTGCAAACAAGCTCCAGATGCGTGCGCCACTTAGCGCATCTGGCTTTATATGAGTACCGGGGAATCGAACTCAGGCCATTAGGCTTTGCAAGCAAGTACCTTTAACTGCTGAACCATCCCTCCAGCCCCCACATTACTTTTTTGTTTTTTGGAGTAGGGTTTCACTCTAGTCCAGGCTGACCTGGAATTCACTCTGTAGTCTCAGGGTGGCCTCAAACTCTCTCAGCGATCCTCCTACCTCTGCCTCCCGAGTGCTGGGATTAAAGGCATGTGCCACCACGCCCGGCCCCCACATTATTTTTGACACAGGGTATCTCATTGAACTGGAGCTCACTAATTAGGCTAAGCTGGCTAGTCATGAGCTCCGGGGGCCCTCTGGCTCCATCTCCTTAGCACGTGGCAGGAATGTACCTGTATGCCCAGGTATTTTTCAAGAATACTCAGGTGCAAGGCAAACACAATCTGCTGGACCATCTTCCCAGCCCCTTGCGTGAGGAGATTATGAGCACAACTACTCAAGAGAGTCGACTGGCCAGGCCTTTAATCCCAGCACTCAGGAGGCAGAGGTAGGAGGACAGCCGTGAGTTCGAGACCACCCTGAGACTACATAGTGAATTCCAGGTCAGCCTGAGCTAGAGCAAGACCCTACCTTGAAAAACCTGAAAAAAAAAAAAAAAAAAAAAAAGGCTAGGAGAGATGGCTTAGCATTTAAGCACTTGCCTGTGAATCCTAAGAACCCCAGTTTCAGGCTCGACTCCCCAGTAGCCACGTAAGCCAGATGCACAAGGTGGCACATGCATCTGGAGTTCATTTGCAGTGGCTGGAGGCCCTGGTGCACCTATTCTCCCTCACTCTGTCTCTCTCTAATAAATAAATAAAAATAAATAAAAATGTTTATAAAAACTTTGCAAACGAAAAGAAAGAAACAAGGAAAGGAAAAGAAAAGGCAGTCTGCTAGGCTTGCCTCAAAAAAAAAAAAAAAGAAAAGAAAAAATATATCAGTAGGATCAAGATTACTCTTGTTCATCTTGGCTATGCTGGATAAATGGCTGCAGTCAACTGAAAAGTTATTTTTATCCCTCGTATTTATATCCATGAACTTACCTCTTCCCGCGAAGGGCTGGAGGTGTCTGGGAATTGAAATGTACCGTCTGGTGACAAGAGGCTGTGGGAAGAACTATGGGACCTGTCCGTCAGCCGTCCTCGTCAAGTGAGACAAGTGTAACTCGAAGATAGCGAGGAACATCCTCAGTTCCAGACCCCGAGCTGTTGTCCCTCCCCTTCTCCAGAGAAACAGATGGTGAGAAATGTCCAGCTTGCTGGCCTGCTGACCCGAGCTTTTCTCTGGGAAAAGGAAGACGTAGATATTGGAACTGGCAGCGAGTTTCAAGCGGAGACTGCACACCCTTTCCTGGAGACACCTAAAATTATACGAGACGTGGACATAAATCAGCCTTCAGTGAGGCAGTATTTCAGCCTCCGATGAAGTCTAGGAAAGGTGACACTCAAAACAGACAGATCTTTGTGGTGCATTTTGCAAAAAGAGGTTTTCTTTGGTTTTTTTGTTTTTGTTTTTGGTTTTCTTTATCCTTAATCTCATTCAATTTGTGTTGGGTGCAAATAAAGCTGAAGCAAGAACTCTACTCTTTACAGATGAAAAAAAGACTGAAATTCAAGCCGGGCGTGGTGGCGCACGCCTTGGATCCCAGACACTTGGGAGACAGAGGTAGGAGGATCGCCGCGAGTTCGAGGCCACCCTGAGACTCTATAGTGAATTCCAGGTCAGCCTGGGCTAGAGTGAGACCCTACCTCGAATAACCAAAACCAAAAACAACAACAACAACAGAAAGAGTTGACTCGGTGGAGAAAAGTATAAGGGTAAGCCTAAAATCCAACTGAGCAGTATACAAAAACAAACAAAACCATCACAGATTATATACGCACGAGCAGAGATGTTAAATAAAGAGGCGCTGGGCTGTAAGATCACCAAGAAATCAAACTGGGGCTGAGCTGAAGAAACCTCCTCTTGGTAGACCAGTTGACAGAAAGCTGGAAAAAGCTGCACTGCATGCAGCCTTATGGGAGACAGAAGCCATCAGTGGTGGAAACAGTGGACACTGGAAGCCTCACGTTTGCCCAGCCAGGCCAAACAAGCCAATGGGTGCAATAGTGACATGTCTGTTATGGGGGAAACCACCTGCTCTTTAATTGAACTGGAGACCCGCTCCATGGGAGGAAATACATGCCTGGCACTGAAAACCTAATCAAAAGCCTATGGTGGGGGAGGTCATGAGCATTAGGAATGCAAAGCCTGCTCTTGTCTGGCTAAATTATGCTCACCAAACTGCCTTGTAAGCACTTCTCTTAATGTTCATATCCATATATGAATGCTACTCTCACTTTCGGTTAGAGAAGCTTCTCTTTGCAGATGGTGGTGACCTCTGGGATGACTCAGAAGGCACCATGGTGCTGAGAAGAAGCGACAGAGGAGTGCTCAGCACTGAAACATCTCTATCACACCTTCCAAAGCTCAGGGTCCATTGCAGAAGAGGTGGTGGAAAGAATGTAAGAGCCAAAGGAAAGGTAGGACTGCTTACAATGCAATCATCCAGACAGAAATTGGCCTGGATATCCATGACCTCACAGTGCCTGACACTATCTTCTCAAGACCCTCATAGTAGGAGGAAAAGATGATAACATCAAAATAAAAGAGAGACTAATGGAGAGAAGGGGGGGATATGATGGAGTGTGGATTTGTGAAGGGGAAAGTAGGGGAGGGGAGGGAGTTAACCATGGTTTATTGTCCTGTAAGTATGGAAGCTATCAATAAAAAGGAAAAATAAAACAAAAGAAAAGAAAAAGAGGGGACTGGAGAGATGGTTTAATGGTTGAGTGCTTGCCTGTGAGGCCTAAGGACCCCGGTTCGAGGCTCGATTCCCCAGGACGCACGTTAGCCAGATGCACAAGGGGGCGCACAGCGTCTGGAGTTCGTTTGTAGTGGCTGGAGGCCCTGACACGCCCATTCTCTCTCTCTCTCTCTCTCTCTCTCTCTCTCTCTCTCTGCCTCTTTCTCTCTCTGTCTGTCAAATAAATAAATAAATAAATAATAAAATAAATAAATTATAAAAAAATAAAAAAGGAGGCACTTGGGAGGGGCATCTATCTCACCCATGCTGAGCGGTAAAGGTTTCTCCCTTGGCACACTCTCTACTTGCCTCGCCCATGCTGGCCGAGCAGCTGCTGTGGTGGGCAGAGGATGGGTGAGTGGGATCCTGCAGTGTCCTGTGCCCAGCTGCTGGCTTACAGGGAAGGTGAGGTCATGGAGGGCTCCCTGGAGGTGTCCTCCGAACAGCTCAGAGGGTCCCCGGGTCCCATTCTCTCCTTCAGACTATTCTCATTTCGCAAGGCCGGTGTTAGGAGGAGGGAACATTCATCTCTCCAGCGTTTACAGTTTCCTGCTGCTGGCTGTAAGGCAGGAGGTTGTAGCCCGGTCCTCAGCCACACTGACCATAGCAACAGCTGCCCCCAAGGCCTGCGGTGAGGTGAAACCCTCCCCTGTGGCTGGATGGAGCCTCAGATCCACCCTCATTATCGGCAACTCCTTCCTGCCTCTCCCAAGGGCTTGCACCTGGCTGTAATCAGTTTCTTTACATGTCTTGACTCCTACTGAAAAAAGAGAGAGAGAGAGAGTATATATTGTATGGTATCTTGCCTCTTTTTTTCCCTTCCCATGGGTTTCTTTGGCAAGGCTCCTATTTCCCCACCATTCAGTGACTGTTTGATGTCAGATGCTTCATTTTGCATGTCTAGAAGTTCCACTCTGTTCTCTTTATATCTTCTTTTGTTTCTTGGCCCGTTTTGTTACATCCTTGGAAGTAATTACAGGGGCTATCGGGGCTGAGGAGATGGCTCAGTGCTTGCAAAGCCTAATGACCCAGATTTGGTCCACCAGTGCCCAGGTAAAGCCAGATGCACAAAGTGGCACATGCATATGGAGTTCATTGGCAGTGGCAAGAGGCCCTAGTGGGCCCATTCTTTCCCTCCCCTCCCTCTCTCTCTCACACACTTTGCAAGTTCAAATAAAACATTTTTTAAAGGGAGTTCTGGAGAGATTGCTCAGTGGTTAAGGCACTTGCCTGCAAAGCCTAAGGACCTGGGTCCGATTATCCAGGACCCACGTTAGCCAGATGCTCAAGGGGGCGCACGCGTCTGGAGCTCATTTGCAGTGGCTGGAGGCCCTGAAATGCCCATTCTCTCTAGCTGCCTCTCTCTCTCTCTCTCAAATAAATAAAGTATTTTCTTTAAAGTATAGCATCAGGTCTAGTGTTTTGCACTCCGAGTCCTTCAGCTCTCTGACTCCTGAGCTTTCTGCTAATTGACTAATTCTAGTTATGGCTGGCATCTTTGCTTCATTAGAATTTTTACTAGTTTTCATTATTGTTTGCTTATTTTATTTTTATTAGGTTTATGTTACTGAATATCTAATTTTGCCACCTTCCTCTACAAAGCACAAGGTTCCCCCACACACACGCCCCCCTCCACACACACACTTGGAAACTTAAAATGCTTGAGAATCGCTGGCTGCTCTTAAGACTTGCTCTGAACTTTCATTAGAGTCTAGAGCAATTCTCTCTTGGCTCTGCTGCTATGCCACGAGCTCTCTTCAGTCTCCATAGGATGTGCTAGATATGTAACTCTGGATGGTCCGAGTACCCTTGGAGGGCAGAGGGAGATCGTGGGAAGTTTGAGGCCAGCCTGGGGTTACAGAGTGACTTCCAGGTCAGTCTGGGCTAGAGTGAGACCCTACCACAAAACAAACAAACAAAAAATCCAGAACCCTCATCCCCAGGCTTGTTCTAGAAATTGTGTAGTCTCCACATCCTACGTGAGTATTTTTTTTTTTTTACCAGAGACTCGATCTCGCTTGACCTCAGGGTCCCACACTAGACATGAACAGGATGGTATCAGCTACAGACGTGGGGGGGCCGACGTGTATCTCCCGATCTCTTTTGGCTTGCCTTTCCTCCTCTCTGGTGCTTTCCACTACAGTTCATGCTGCTGTTCGAGCTTCTGTCTCTGTTTCTTCAGCCTGAAAAGGTGCTGAGCAGGCTGGAGAGATGGCTTAGCGGTTAAGCGCTTGTCTGTGAAGCCTGAGGACCCCGGTTCGAGGCTCGGTTCCCCAGGACCCACATTAGCCAGATGCACAAGGGGGCGCACGTGTCTGGAGTTCGTTTGCAGGGGCTGGAGGCCCTGGCGTGCCCATTCTCACTCTCTCTCTGTGTCTGTCTCTTTCTATCTCTGTCTATCCCTGTCAAATAAATAAAAATAAACAAAAAAAATTTAGAAAAGGTGCTGACCTTTTCATGGGCTCCTTCCTTCCAAACCACAGCCTTGCCTGTATCTCCAGGATGGAAGGGTGCCAGGACAGGGGGGGCTTGCCTCACTTGTCTAGCTTCTCCGGAGAGCCTGGCCCTGTCTTGAGTGAGGAATGGACAGAGATGGATCACGTCCATTATTCATCTTCCCCAGTTGTTCGTGGCCAGTGAGCAACTCCATTACCAGTTAGTCAATTCTAGAATTGTTCAGTATCTTACCAAGAAGTATATAGGCTCTGCGATCCATTTACCTATCAGTTTGACAAACAGCTATGAAATATATAATAAGGCCCTGGCATGGTGCGGGTAGGCTTAGCAGAGAGGTAGTGGGCAAGTCCGAACTGTGGACCTTAGTGTTTCTCTCGTTTTATTCCCCCTGCCACGAGTTTCCTCAACCTCCGCCCTGAGTCTCGGTTTTCTCTACTGTCAGGCTAGGATAATAAAATGCCTACCTCACAGGATTATCGTCAGGATTAAATATATTGTCTATAAAACAACTAGCCGATCCAGGGCTCATAGCCCGAGCCTGATTGATTGCAATTATTACATTTTATCAAACGTGTCTCAGGAAAGAACTGAAGGGACAATAAATCTTCAGGCTAAGATTTAAAAAAAAAAAAAATGCCTCCATTGGAAGCAGCCATGACCCCATGCCTGGTTAAGGGATGGACTGGGGACACATCCAAGAGAAAGAACAGATGAAAACTGAGACGTTAAGGAAATAAACTTTTCTCTCCTGGTGAAGTCGGGGAGCGTCCCATCGAATGTAACCTGAGATTCCAGAAATCAGTAACACAGGCACCAAAGACAGGGCCACTGTGACCGACGGAGCCATCAGACTCCCCAGAGACAGAAGGAGGGGCGCCAGGAAGCATGGGCTACCTCTGAGGAAGGCCACCGGAGTCCAGAGAAGGTGGTATCCACCTCTACCAGGCAGGCAGAGAGCTGTCGAAAGTCAAGATGACATGACTCGCAGCACAAAGATTTTTTTTTTTTCCAACTCTGTGCCATCCATGGAAATGACATTGTTTCAAGTGAATTAAACTCAGTAGCAGCACTCTTTGGTGATTAGAGTGTGTGCTTGACTTTTCAGAAATACTCGAGAGAGCTGAAAGAACGGACAAGAGTGAGGAATGAAAGATCAGTGCGATCTCCAAATCACCCACGGTGCTGATTAACTGGGGATTAGAATGAAAGCATGAGTGAGGGCTGGAGAGATGGCTCAGTAGTTAGAGATGCTTGCCTGCAAAGCCTAAGGACCCCGGCTCGATTCCCCAGGACCCATGTAAATCCAGACGCACAAGGTGACACATGCATCTGGAGACCACTTGCAATGGCTGGAGGCCCTGGCATGCCCATACTCTCTGTTTGTCTTCTCTCTACCACTTTCTGCTTTCTAATAAATAATTATTTATTTAAAAATAAAGGGCTGGAGAGATGGCTTAGTGGTTAAGCGCTTGTCTGTGAAGCCTAAGGACCCACGTTCGAGGCTCGGTTCCCCAGGACCCACGTTACTCAGATGCACAAGGGGGCGCACGCGTCTGGAGTTCATTTGCAGGGGCTGGAGGCCCTGGCGCGCCCATTCTCTCTCTTTCTCTCTCTCTTTCTGCCTCTTTCTCTCTCTCTCTCTCTCTCTCTCAAATAAATAAATAAATAAATAAGAGGAAAATCTTTCTTAAAAAAAAATGCATTCCAAGCCAGGCGTGGTGGCACACACCTTTAAATCCCAGCACTCGGGAGGCAGAGGTAGGAGGATCGCCGTGAGTTCTAGGCCACCCTGAGACTACAGTGTGAATTCCAGGTCAGCCTGGCCCAGAGTGAAACCCTACCTGGAAAAACTGTAAAGCAAAAATAAATGCATTCCAAATCTGCCAGCAAGGCCCATAGAGAATATGAGTGAATTAATAAATAGCAAACAAATAAACATTTTTGACACAATAAGACATTAAAAAAAGAGCTATTACGAAAAGGTGACTGCCGATGAGTGACCCGTCCGAATGATGACAGTACTTATTGGAGGTGGACCTCATTTTGGTGTTAGTTGCTCCTGGTCTAACTCTATAGCACAGTCTGGCCTGAAACTCATGGCAATCCTCCTGCCTCCTGTCTCGCAAATGCTGGGCTTGTAGACATGAGCCACCATACATGGCTTAGGTAAAGCTTTTAAATAAAACATCTCCCTTTTCCTCCCCCCCCCCCCCGCCCAGTTTAGCCCTAGAAAATCCAGATAGTCATGGTTACTTTGTAAAAATATTCTCAGAGGCACTAAGAAACAGACCAGGGTAATTTGTGGGAGGAGAACTTAATGAAATTTAGGGCCTTTTTTTTTTTACATCATATTCTCATTTTGGTTAGGTTTTCTACTTTATTACATTAAAATTCTTTAAAACAAAGACAGCGCAAACAAATAGATTCAGGCACGAAGTTCTTGTCAAGTACTGTTCTGTAAGGGGAGATCACTGTGTGAATATTTTCCTCCGCCTTTCTCAGATAGTCACGTGGTTTCCTTAGGGACATGTGGGGGTTTGATTCAAGTGTCCCCCATAAACTTCGGTGTTCTCAATGCTGGCTTCCCAGCTGATGGAGATCTGGGAATTAACGCCTCCTGGAGGTGGTGTATTGTTGGGGGCAGGCTTATGGGTGTCATAGCCAGTGTCCCCTTGCCAGTGTTTGGCACGTTCTCTTCTTGCTATGGTCCACCTGATGTTGGCCAGGGGGTGATGTCCACCCTCTGCTCATGCCATCATTTTCCCCTGCCATCGTGGAGCTTCCCCATCGAGACTGTAAGCCAAAATAAACCTCTTTTTTTTTTCACCCCACACGCTGCTCTTGGTTGGGTGATTTCTACCAGCGATGCGAACCTGACCGCGACAGGACACGTCCCCAGTAATATCCCGAAGAATCGATTCTCTGCCAGTGACCCAATCAAACTGTGAAGCACAACTGCGCGCACTGTTTCCTATGCAGTTAATGTGATGCCAGCTAAGTATGGCATACCATAAATAATAGTTACAACGCAACTTGTGCAAACCATTACAGTACTTTAGAGCCAAAAAACAGCAACAAAAAAAGTCTGTCGTCTAGCTCGCTCTGAATTTACATGGTCTGTCCACACTCTGTGGCATGCCATCCCAAGATGTCCCTTTTGAGAGCAAGGCTACTGCTACTCTTTGAACCGACATCTCATTTCTGTTGCCACTTACAAATGCTCAGAGCTTAAGCTGTGAGTGTGTATTGATGATGGGCCGCTTGCAGATAGGCCTCAGCGTGCTTGCCGTGTTCCCTACTGTTCTGGAAACGTCTTTCTCCATTTCACTAGTCCTGCAGTACCCGCTACTTTTATTTTACATGCCCTTTGCTTGCCTTAATCAATTGAACTTTTATCTAATGATGAAAAATGCTTGAAATCCTTTTTTTAAAAAAAAATATTTTTTATTTATCTGACAGGGAAAGAGGGAGAGAGAGAGAGGGAAAGAGAGAGAGAGAATGGGCACGCCAGGGCCTCCAGCCACTGCAAACGAACTCCAGACGCGTGCGCCCCCTTGTGCATCTGGCTAACGTGGGTCCTGGGGAATCGAACCTGGATCCTTTGCCTTTGCAGGCGAATGCCTTAACCATTAAGCCATCCCTCCAGCCCCTCTTTTTAAAAAATCATGTCTACTTTATTTAAAATCATTTTAATGCATATACTTACCCTCTTAGGTGGTGCCTAAACTTCAAAATTGGCATTTTATAATTTTTTTTTTTTTGAGGTAGGGTTTCACTCTAGCTCAGGCTGAACTGGAATTCACTATGTAGTCTCAGGGTGGCCTCAAACTCACGGCGATCCTCCTACCTCTGCCTCCCGAGTGCTGGGATTAAAGGCGTGCGCCACCACGCCCTGCTCATTGTATAAATCAAACAAGAATAAATGAGTTTTAAAGGTTAAATTTACACCCAGTGAGATGTACAATGTTAGGTGTACAATGGATTGAGCTTTGACAACTTGTATGCATGTGTGTAATCAACACTTCTACCAAAATACGTAGTGTGTCCCTGTTGCCAAGAAAGTCCTCTTATGAATTTATCAGGACCCCAATCAAAAATGGCAGTTGTAAATTTGTTTATCAGTCATAAATTAATTTTGCCTGTGTTTGAGCCTAATATAAATGGAATTGTACAGAATGCACTATTTTTATCTGACTCTTTTGGCTTAGCATAGTGCTCAGGAGACATTAATGAAGTTCGTTTATTACTGAGCACACGAAAATGTAAGAATAGACTACTTGTTTCTCTATTCATTTGCTGCAAATTTGGGACTTCTGGAGATATTCCTGTGCAAGAATGTTTGCAGACAATTTCTTTCATTTCTCCTAGAAATGTATTGAAGAATGGACAAACTGGGTCAAAGGGCATGTGTATTTTATTACCTTTAAAGGAAGAAGGTAGTTAAACTTTTCTACCAGGATGCAGTGTGGCACTTATATCCCTCCTCCAAGAACCAAAAACACCCACCTTCTTGGAAATGTTGGTGTATTAGGCAGGGTTCTCTAAAGGAACAGAAGCCATTCAGTGAATTGTATTAAGAGGGAATTTATCGGATTAGCTTACGGCAGTCCAACAACAGCAGGTTGCAGGCCTGAGAGTCAAGGAAGACAGTAGCTGCTCAGTCCATGAGGCTGGATGCTCAGCAGTCCTGACCTGGCACTGAAGGCCTGGAGGCTTCCTGGAGAGACGCTGCTCTTCAGTCCACACTGCTCTTAAGTCCACGCTGCTCTTCAGTCCACGCTGCTCTTCAGTCCACATTGGTCTTCAGTCCACACTGGTCTCCAGGCCATGCTGGTCTCCAGTCCACGCTGGTCTTCAGTCCACGCTGCTCTTCAGTCCATGCTGGTCTTCAGTCCACACTGGTCTTCAGTCCATGCTGGTCTTCAGTCCACGCTGCTCTTCAGTCCACGCTGGTCTTCAGTCCACACTGGTCTTCAGTCCACGCTTCTCTTCAGTCCACGCTGCTCTTCAGTCCACGCTGGTCTTCAGTCCACACAGCTCTTCAGTCCATGCTGCTCTTCAGTCCACACTGGTCTTCAGTCCACACAGCTCTTCAGTCCATGCTGCTCTTCAGTCCACACTGGTCTTCAGTCCACACTGCTCTTCAGTCCACACTGCTCTTCAGTCCACACTGCTCTTCAGTCCACACAGCTCTTCAGTCCATGCTGCTCTTCAGTCCACACTGGTCTTCAGTCCACGCTGCTCTTCAGTCCACGCTGCTCTTCAGTCCATGCTGCTCTTCAATCCATGCTGCTCTTCAGTCCACCCTGGTCTTCAGTCCACGCTGCTCCTCAGTCCACGCTGGTCTTCAGTCCACGCTGCTCTTCAGTCCATGCTGCTCTTCAGTCCACGCTGCTCCTCAGTCCACGCTGCTCTTCAGTCCACACTGCTCTTCAGTCCACACTGGTCCTCAGTCCACGCTGCTATTCAGTCCACGCTGGTCTCGAGCTCACGCTGCTCTTTAGTCCACGCTGCTCTTTAGTCCACACTGGTCTTCAGTCCACACTGGAAAGCAGCAGCAGCACAGGCAGCCAGGAGGGAGGAGGGGATACTTTCTTCCCAGAGCTTCCTTAGATAAATCGCCCCCCTCTGAGAGGGGCCCCCACTTTGGGGAAAGGGCTCACCCTGGGAGAAGGATTCCTTTTTTACTTAATCCTTCCTGGATGCAACCTCACAGACCCACTTGTGAGGAATGTGTGTGGATTCCCAAATGGATCAAGTTGACCCCGAACTGAACCATCACAGTTGGCACGTTCTCTTTGTACCTTGTTGCTGAGATAAAAGATCTGATGAAAGTGACTCAGGGTATGAAGGGACGCTTCATGGTGGAGAGGGCACGGTGGCTGGAGTGCAAGGCAGCTGGTCACATCGCATCTGTGATCAGGAAGCAGAGTGATGAACGCAGCTGCTCAGGTGGCTCTATTGTTTTTATGTAACCCAGGACCCCAGCCCACGTATTGTGGGTGCCTACAGTTAGGACATGGTCCTCCCACCTCAATTAGGAATGGAGAAAAAGGGTGAGACAGCTCAAGGACTATGGATGTAGAATTAAGAAGAGACTTGCTCTGAGTCTCCAGCAAGTGCATTGTCTTTTCATCAGATATATGGTTTCATAAACTCTTTTCATTACCAACCCTGGCATACTATCAGATGAATGTCATGAATTTTATTTTTTAAATATCTTATTTTCATCTAGTTATTTGACAGAGAGAATGAGGCAGAGGAAGAGAGAGAAAGAATGGGTGTGCCAGGGCTTCCATCCACTGCAAACAAAGTCCAGATTCATGGGCCACCTTGTACATCTGGCTTACATGGGTCCTGGGGAATCGAACCGAGGTCCTTTGGCTTTGCAGGCAAGTGCTTTAACCACTAAGTGATCACGCCAGCCCTGAATGTTATGAATTTTAATTTTTGCCATCTTCAGTGAACTTTTTAATCTCTAGAACATTATGCAAATTAAAAGCCAACTTCTTCTGTATCCTTCCTTTTTAAAATATTTATTCTTTTATTTATTTGAGAGAGAGAGGGAAAGGGGCAGAGCAAGAGAGAGAGAGAGAGAGAAAATGGGCATGGCAGGACCTCCAGCAACTGCCAACAAATTCCAGATGCATGCGTCACCTTGTGCATGTGGCTTATGTGGGTGCTGGGGAATCGAATCTAGAACTGGGGTCCTTAGGTTTCACAGGCAAGTGCTTTACTGCTAAGTCATCTTTGTAGCCCCTGTATCCTTCTCTTTTTTATCCTATATGAAGACTGGCAGGTAGAAAGTGACTTTACAGATAACACAATTCATGTGTGGCCTCAAGTAAATTGCCAATAACGAACCCAGAATTTAAGTCTGAGTCCAAACATATTACAAGGGCCAGCCTGAGATGCAGCTACCTTCTAGATACGCTGTAAGATCTTTAAGGACAATGTGGTCCTTTAAAGGGATGAGTTAATGGAAAAATGCATGGTCTATAGTGGTGTAAACTTTCCTTCTGCCAAAATACAAGCCAGTGAGGGAACTTGCTGGCTCTGCCTCAGCAAATATCTCTGGAAGCTGGGAATTCTCTCACATGTATTGCTTTTCTCACTGGGAGTGATTCTGTTTCCTTGCTTGGCACCAACCCCTTCATTAGTAGGTCCAGGGTTGATTCTTGGACCTTAAATAAGGGACAAAGTCATTTTAGGCAAATCATATTACGTTTCCAACTTCGTTTCTTCCCATCTGCAAAACTGGCTCCCAGAACTTGTGATTTTAGAGGTGCGTGTGTGTGTGTGTGTGCACGTGTGAGTGTGTGTGTGCACGTGTGAGTGTGAGTGTAAGCTGCCACCCTATTTCTCACTGACAATCTATGAACTTACGACTGAGGCCCGGTGGCATGCAACTGTATATCTAAGTTACAGTTCTGCGTCCATATCACCAAACCCAATGCTCAGGATGTGAAAGACAATAAATTCGTTCGCGTGAAGGAATAAACTGATCAGTAAATAGGCTTAGGGGCCAGAGTAGCAGACTCATCTTCTGTTTAGTCATCGTGAATTTTCTTACAACTTCTAGAATCGCAAACTATTCCAGAGAAGTCAGTGGACACGCACGATCAACTTCTCTTCTTTACTTACTGAATACATTCACTGAAAAAAAAAAAAAATACCCCCAGAAAAAAAAATGCAAGGCATTTCATAATACCACGGGGGATTTATAAAGATATATACCAAACTTAACCATCGATGTCTGGAAAACATCGTTTTCTTGAGGTACAGGGGGAAAAAAAAAACACCTCGATTTTCATACATCCTTCCCACTTCTCCCTCCCACCTCATGTGCTGCCTGCCTCCCACATCAGTGAGATGGGAAACGCAAATCGTAGCCTACAGAGACGAGGCTGAGGTTTCCCGTTACTCGCCCCAGATTTCCATAGCAGTCAGATAAACACGGGATAATACCAAGGCGCACGAGCCATGCTACTGTGCCCATGTCTGTCCCCGGTCAACTAACAATGTCTTACACAGCAATGCTTTGTGATACGGACTTCCAGGAATGTCGGAGAATTTCGTTTTCATCTTCAGTCAGTATTAGTTTAACTGAAAAAAAAAATCTTCAATTAATAAGTCTCAATCCTGAACCCACTCACCAAGGGAGTCTTAAAAACATATAATACCATTTCCTGGCTTCGCCCAGGCTCCCCTAAAACTGAATGTCTTTGTTTCATTTTTAAATTGCTTTACCAAAGAGCAGAAAGTTAGGAGCGAATGTGCAGTTTTGCTATCAGAGGGAGCCACGAGACACCGGGACAGTTGCAGGAGACAAAGGGTAAGGGAAGGACTGCTTCTGAATGTGACCTGTCCGACGCCATGCTTATTTGTTTGTGGGAAGGGTCGGCAAAGGGGAAGAGATTACTGGTGACGTGAGAGAGAAAACGCAGCTTCTAGTGGTAAGTCCTTCTGCAGAGTAAAGGACTTGGCTCCAGAACACAAAGAGAACAACGAGTGCGTAAACTGGTGGGTGCTATCCAAGAGGAAGAAAGAACGAACGAACAACAAAAAATGTTTGGGCTGGGGAGATGGCTCAGTGATTAAAGGCATTTGCTTGAAAGCCTGCTAGACCTGGTTCAATCCTCCACTATGAATATAAAGCCAGATGTACAAGGTGAAAAAAAAAAAAAAAAAAGAGGAAGAAAGGCAGAGAGAGGTGAGCAGCTTGGTTGATACTGTGGTAAGAATAGGGTCAAAGTTGTACTTCTGGAGAAGCAAGTTTCTAAAAAAAAAAAAAAAAAAAAACTACTATATGGGGTCTGGAGTGATGGCTTAATGGTTAAGACATTTGCCTGCCAAGCCAAAAGACCCGAGGTTCAATTCCCCAGGACCCACATAAGCCAGATACACAAGGTGGCACGTGTGTCTGGAGTTCATTTGCAGTGGTTGGAGGCGTGCCCATTCTCTCTCTCTCTCTCAAATAAGTAAATAAATAAAAACTATAGGGGGCTGGAGAGATTGCTTAGTGGTTAAGGCATTTGCCTGCAAAGCTAGAGGATCCCAGTTTGACTGCCCAGGGCCCACGTAAGCCAGATGCACAAGGGGGCGCATGCATCTGGAGTTCTTTTGCAGTGGCTGAAGGCATCGGCGCACCCATTCTCTCTCTCTCTCAAATAAATAAATAAAAACTATAGGGGAATTTTAAGAAAATAGATTCAGACATGAAATTGTTACTTAGAAAGGGAGCCTAGTGAGTGAATCTATATATATATATGTATATATATATATATATATATATATATATATATATGTATATGTCATGCAAATATCACATCAACAGAGTGAAGACCAGCCTTCATAGCAAATGTCAGATTAAGAGAAAGAGAAAGAGAAAGAGAAAGAGAAAGAGAAAGAGAAAGAGAAAGAGAAAGAGAAAGAGAAAGAGAAAGAGAAAGAGAAAGAGAAAGAGAAAGAGAAAGAGAAAGAGAAAGAGAAAGAGAAAGAGAAAGAGAAAGAGAAAGAGAAAGAGAAAGAGAAAGAGAAAGAGAAAGAGAAAGAGAAAGAGAAAGAGAAAGAGAAAGAGAAAGAGAAAGAGAAAGAGAAAGAGAAAGAGAAAGAGAAAGAGAAAGAGAAAGAGAAAGAGAAAGAGAAAGAGAAAGAGAAAGAGAAAGAGAAAGAGAAAGAGAAAGAGAAAGAGAAAGAGAAAGAGAAAGAGAAAGAGAAAGAGAAAGAGAAAGAGAAAGAGAAAGAGAAAGAGAAAGAGAAAGAGAAAGAGAAAGAGAAAGAGAAAGAGAAAGAGAAAGAGAAAGAGAAAGAGAAAGAGAAAGAGAAAGAGAAAGAGAAAGAGAAAGAGAAAGAGAAAGAGAAAGAGAAAGAGAAAGAGAAAGAGAAAGAGAAAGAGAAAGAGAAAGAGAAAGAGAAAGAGAAAGAGAAAGAGAAAGAGAAAGAGAAAGAGAAAGAGAAAGAGAAAGAGAAAGAGAAAGAGAAAGAGAAAGAGAAAGAGAAAGAGAAAGAGAAAGAGAAAGAGAAAGAGAAAGAGAAAGAGAAAGAGAAAGAGAAAGAGAAAGAGAAAGAGAAAGAGAAAGAGAAAGAGAAAGAGAAAGAGAAAGAGAAAGAGAAAGAGAAAGAGAAAGAGAAAGAGAAAGAGAAAGAGAAAGAGAAAGAGAAAGAGAAAGAGAAAGAGAAAGAGAAAGAGAAAGAGAAAGAGAAAGAGAAAGAGAAAGAGAAAGAGAAAGAGAAAGAGAAAGAGAAAGAGAAAGAGAAAGAGAAAGAGAAAGAGAAAGAGAAAGAGAAAGAGAAAGAGAAAGAGAAAGAGAAAGAGAAAGAGAAAGAGAAAGAGAAAGAGAAAGAGAAAGAGAAAGAGAAAGAGACAGAGAGCAAACAAGGGAATCCGTGGCTGAATTTCAGCACGCTTCACACATTGTATTACTATTGTTAATATATGTGATTACAATCCTGTTAGACGATGAGTCATAAAGTTAAGAACAATGAAGTCTCCCCAAAAAACTAACACCTAGCTAATTTTTGTTTATTTTTATTTATTTGAGAGTGACAGAAAGAGAAAGAGAAAGAGAAAGAGAGAACAGGCATGCCAGGGCCTCCAGCCATTGCAAATGAACTCCAAATGCATGTGCCCCCTTGTGCATCTATCTGGTTTGCATGGGTCCTGGGGAATTGAGCCTCGAACCAGGGTCCTTAGGATTCACAGGCAAGTGCTTAACCGGCTAAGCCATCTCTCCAGCCCGCTAATTTTTTTTTTAACACACAGTAGGCAATTGTTAAAGTTTATTGAACAAATCTAGTGAGTTTAAGGCTAGCCTTCACCACATGAAACCCTGTCTCAAAGGAAAATTCTTCTTAAAAAAAAAACAACAACAAAAAAAAAAAATAGCCAGGGCGTGGTGGCGCATGTCTTTAATCCCAGCACTCGGGAGGCAGAGGTAGGAGGATCGTCAGTGAGTTCGAGGCCACCCTGAGACTACAGAATGAATTCCAGGTCAGCCTGGGCTAGAGTAAGACCCTAGCTCAGAAAAACCAAAAGAAAAAAGATAAAAAGTAAAAAAAAAACTAGGGCTGGAGAGATGGTTCAGCCGTGAAGAGGATGTCTGCAAAGCCCAACAACCCAGATTCAATTCCCCAGTAACCCACATAAAGCCAGATGCACAAAATGGTGCATGCATCCAGAGCACATTTTCAGTGGCTGGAGATCCTGGTGCGCCCCTTCTCTCAGACTCTATCTGTTTCTCTCTCTCTCTCTCTCTCTCCTCTCCCTCTCTCTCTCTCTACTTGCAAATAAATAAATACTAATAATAAATACAGTGAGAAAACGAAGAATAAATGGTTAGTGCTTGTCACAGGTCACAAAACTCGCTCACGTGAAGTCGGTGTGCCAATCCGATTGAACAGGACAAGGCAATATCGTTTGTCAACTCAAAATGGAGCTGGGGATATAACTCTGGAGTAGAGAACTTGCATCGCTTCTAAGAGTGTGGGTTGGACCTCCAGCACGATCAACAACAACAACAAAAAAAAAAAGGTGAGGGGAGTAGCTTTTAAACATTTTGCATTAAAATCTTGATTCTTAGAACTGGGCCATAACTAAGCCCACTGGAGGCTGGATGACCAGAGCTGTCGCAGTCAGGTTCGCATTGCTGGTAGAAATCGCCCAACCAAGAGCAGCTTGTGGGGAAAAACAAGAACAGCTTGTGGGGGAAAAAAAAAAAAAAAGAGGTTTATTTTGGCTTACAGGCTCGAGGGGGAAGCTCCACAATGGCAGGGGAAATGATGACATGAGCAGAGGGTGGACATCACCCCCTGGCCAACATCAGGTGGACAATAGCAAGAAGAGAACGTGCCAAACACTGGCAAGGGGACACTGGCTATAACACCCATAAGCCCGCCCCCAACAATACACCGCCTCCAGGAGGCGTTAATTCCCAAATCTCCATCAGCTGGGGACCTAGCATTCAGAACGCCTAAGTTTATGGGGGACGCCTGCATCAAACCACCACAAGAGCATAGCATCAAGACCCTCCCTTAAATACACTGACTGCAACCCACCCACCCAGGGCTCCAACCTACTGAAGATTCACACTCCATCCTTTATAGCTGAAGTTCTCCCAGGTGTGACTCTGGAACTCTTTCCCCGGACTATTGAAAAAGAAAAGCACCCACAGAGGGCTTACCAGAGCAGGGGCACCATCGTTTGTTTGGTCTCTTTTGTTTTATTTGCCTTGCTTGTTAATGGTTTGTTTGTTGGTAGGGTTGTGTAAGTATTTGCATGTTTTCACCATAGTTTTCTTTTATTTGGTCATCTTTTTTTATGCTTTCTGGCATGTTTTTATGTCACTTTTCTTCTAACATGTTATGGGTTTGTCTTTCTAATGAGTTATTTTTATAATGACTTTCAATTCTGAACAATAACTGTTAACCAACAATGTTTTAACCTATGCTTGCTGAAACACACCTCCATGAGTGTCCCTCATTCTTTTTTATATATCTATATTTATTTATTTGACAGAGAAAGAGGGAGAGGGAGAGAGAGAGAGAATGGGCGCACCACGGCCTCCAGCCACTGCAAACGAAGTCCAGACACATGCGCCCCCTTGTGCATCTGACTAACGTGGGTCCTGGGGAATCGAAACTGGGTCCTTTGGCTTCGCAGGAAAATACCTTAACCGCTAAGCCATCCCTCCAGCCCCTGCCCCTCATTGTTCTATACCTACAAGTTTTTTAAACCAGGAGCCCCGGCAGATGATTCCGAGAATAAACTGTGTGCACCACACAGCCCTGAATATCTGAGTTTGGATCCTCAGACCGCCCCCTGCGACCTAAAAGCTGGAAGTCATGATGGGCTTCTGTCATCCCATTAAGCAACAGTGATATAGGAGGTGGGAAGACAGAAGAATTTTCCAGAAACTCTCAAACCAGCTAGCCTGAGGAATACGTCAGTGAGAGACAAGAAGAATGAGGGATCCTGCCTCAATGGTGTGGAAGGGTGAGGGCTGATACCGTGACCTCCACATGAGTGCCTGTGGCTTGTGTGCACCCTCCTGCACATACATGAACACCCACACACAAAGCCAAAATTAAACAAATAAATAAAACTTGCCAGGCGTGGTGGCGCACGCCTTTCATCCCAGCACTCGGCAGGCAGAGGTGGGAGGATCGCCATGAGTTCGTGGCGTCCCTGAGACCACAGAGCGAATTCCAGGTCAGCCTGGGCCAGAGTGAGACCCTACCTCGAAAAAACAAAATCAGTAAATAAATGAAAGTACGGTGTTCCCCGCTGTCACATGTGTTTGGGATTAAGCCTCATGCTCGATCCCCATCTGGTGAAACCTTTTGCAGGTGACGTCTTGCTAAAGAAGGTGGGTCACTGTGGCGGGGGGGGGGAGGGGGGTGCTGGGGCTTGGAGGTTCACAGTATATGTGTATAGCTAGATCATTTTATGTATATATCCATATATATATATATATATATGTATATACATATGTGTGTGTGTATGTTTGTGTGTGTGTGTGTGTGTGTGCGTGTGTGCATATATAGCCAGATTTTATATATATATATATATATATATATATATATATATATATCCATATATGTGTGTATAGCCATATTATATATATAGTCATATGTGTGTATAGCCAGATCATTTTATGTATATAGCCATATATATATATGTGTGTGTGTGTGTGTGTGTGTGTGTGTAGGAAGATTATATATATAGCCATATATATGTGTGTGTAGCCATATTATATATATAGTCATATGTGTGTATAGCCAGATCATTTTATGTATATAGCCATATATACATATATATGTATGTATATATATGTATGTATATATATATATAACTATATGTGTGTGTGTGTGTAGCCAGATTATATATATATATATATATATATATAGAGAGAGAGAGAGAGAGAGAGAGAGAGAAAGCTCTCCAAAGGGACTCAACTAAACAGCTGAAGTAAATGTCATTTCATTCCTAGTGGTGTGCCCTGTGGGAGGATTCACAGAATTCTGAACAACCAAATAAAGATGCCAAAAGGGAAAAATTAAATCTGGAGCCACATCCATTCCAATAGATGCATGTAACGCAGCCAAGAAACACAGGAGCCAGAGACAAGAACCTACCATGGTCCATTCTCAGCCTCCCAATTCCCATAGGACAGAATCCAAAACCGCTGAAACAGGGGAAGTGCCAGAAAAATAATTTAGAATTCTACTTTTTGAAAGGATCAACGAGGGGCTGGAGAGATGGCTTAGTGGTTAAGGCGTTTACCTGCAAAGCCAGAGGACCTCAGTTTGATTCCCCAGGACCCACGTAAGCCAGATGCACAAGGGGGCGCATGTGCCTGGAGTTCGTTTGCAGTGGCTGGAGACCCTGGCGCACCCATTCTCTATCTGCCTCTCTCTGCCCCCCCCCCCCCATGGAGAACAAAACTGTTAGCAGATGGGAGGAGAAAGTCCAAACCATGGAAGGCAAATTCAGCAAGCATACTGAGAGAGTGTAAAAGACCAGGAATTTTAGAACCGAAAGAAGCAATCACAAATTTAAAAAAAAAAAAAATGCACTCACACCTTTAATCCTAGCACTTGGGAGACAGAGGTAGGAGGATCACTGTGATTCTGAGGCCAGCCTGGGAGTACAGACTGAGTGTCAGGTCAGCCTGAGCTAGAGTGAAACCCTACCTCGAGAAAAAAAAATCCAAAAAAATTCAAAATAAATAAAACATAAGGGACTATCCCCATCAGACAAACACCATGCAGTGGACATCTCAGGGATGGAGTAGAAACTCACAACAGTAATCAACAGAGACATAGATTAAAAAACAAAACAAAAAAAAAAAAAAAAAAAAAAAACAAGGAACAAACTTCTAAGAAGTCTAGGATCCGTTCAAAAGACCACGCCTTAGAATCCACCAAGCAGAAGAAGGAGCTGAGTTAAGTTATAAGAAACAGACAGGTTATTGAATGGAATTATACACCAAAACAAAATTTCAAAACCTTGAGAGAGAAGTTGATATCCAAAACAAGACTCATGTAGAACCCTGAATACACACAACTGCAGAAGAACCCTGTCGTGATATGTCATAGGTGAGATGTCAACGGTACAAAATAAAGAAGTGCTAAAAATGTCATGGAAAAAAATGCTAATTCACATACAAAGGACAGAACATTAGAATAACTAGATTTTTATCATCAGAAAAAAATAAAACCCTAAAAGCCAGAAAAGCATGGGATGATATACTTCAGATACAACACAAATTAAGGCAATTAGGGACAACCAAGCACTGCGGAAAATTCTTAAAGAAATACTACTTAGAGATGAATAAGCAAACCAGTCTTTTTTTAAAATATTTTTTGTTCATTTTATTTATTTATTTGAGAGTGACAGAGAAAGAGAAAGAGGCAAATAGAGAGAGAGAAATAATGGACATGCCAGGGCCTCCAGCCACTGCCAATGAACTCTAGACGCATGCACCCCCTTGTACATCTGGCTAACGTGGGTCCTGGGGAATGGAGCCTCGAACCGGGGTCCTCAGGCTTCACAGGCAAGCGCTTAACCACTAAGCCATCTCTCCAGCCCAAGCAAAGCAATCCTATCCATGACAGCATATATAAGAATGCTTCCCAAGAAAAGAACAGAGGAGTAAAGAAGACCTGGAAATGAACCAGCTGTGTTTAACAAAGCAAGCCAGCAGACCCCCAAAACTAACCAGGGACGTGAAAAAGCAATACAGACACCCCATCTGACCAGACCCTCACCCCACGGAGTCATGGGAAAACCCCTGTCAATAACAACTTTAGTTGGCCAGGGAGGTCACTGATGCCCCCGAGACATCACAGGCTATCGCCAAGGCTCTTCGTTCCCCACTGGGATTAGGTGATGAGACCCCTATTGCCCAAGATCCCACGTGCCTGGGCTGCAAGGTCACGGAGAAATCAAACTGGGGCTGAGCTGAAAACCTCCTCCCTGTAGACCAGCTGACAGAAAGCTGGAGAAAAGCCGCACTGCCTGCAGCTCCGTTGGAGACAGAAGCCATCAGCAGTGAAAACAGTGGACACTGCAAGCCTCAAGTCTGGCCAGACAAGGTCAAATGAGCCAATGGGTGCAACAGTGGCATGTCTGTTCTGGGGGAAACCAACTGAGCTCTAAACTGGAGACCCGCTCTATAGGAGGGAATACATGTCTGGTACCGAGAACCTAATCAAAACCTATAGTGGAATGGGGGGGGGGTGGAGAGATGGCTTAGTGTTTAAGGCACTTACCTGCAAAGCCAAAGGACCCAGGTTCAACTCCCCAGGACCCACGTAAGCCGGATGCACAAGGGGGCGCATGCATCTGGAGATCTGGAGTTCATTTGCAGTGGCTGGAGGCCCTGGTGTGCCCATTCTCTCTCTCTCTCTCTCTCTCTCTCTCTCTCCCCCCCCCTATTTCTGTACCTCTCTCTAATAAATAAAAATAAAAATATTTTTAACAAAAGCCTATGGTGGGGGAGGTCATGAGCATTATGAGTGTAATGCTTGCTCTTGTCTAGCTAAATTCCTTTATTATGCCTGCCAAACTGTCCTATAAGCACTTTACTTAATGTTCATACCCATATATTAATACTACTCTCACTTTTGGTTAGAGAAGCTTCTCTTTTCAGATGACGGTGATCACTGGGATGACTCAAAAGGTATCATAGTGCTAAGACATGATGGAGGAATGTTCAGCACTGAAACATCTCTATCACACCTTCAAGGGCTCAGGGTCCATTGCGGAAGAGGTGACAGAAAGAACGTAAGAGCCAAAGGAAGGGTAGGACTGATTGTAATGCAACTGTCCAGACAGAAACTGTCTTTGAAATCCATGACCTTGCAGTGCCTGGCACTATCTTCACAAGACCCTCAGAATAGGAGGAAAAGATGATGACATCAAAATTAAAGAGAGACTAGTGGAGAGAGGGAGGGAACATGATGGAATGTGGATTTGTGAAGGGGAAAGTGGAGGAGAGGAGGGAATTATCATGGTTCATTATAAATATAGAAGCTGTCAGTTAAAAACATTTTAAAAATAATAATAACTTTAAATGTAAATGGCTTCAACTTGCCAATCAAAAGATGCAAGTTCACTGGGTTAAAAAAAAAAAAGAAACAAAAGTAGGATCCACTAGCTGTTGTCTCCAATAACTCTAAGAAACACACTTACCTAGCAAAGGCACAAGGTGAACATCAAATGATGGAAACCAGCCTGCCTGGCGAGCTGAGGGAAACCATGCGCAAGTGGACATAGCTACTCTTATATTTGATGAGGTAGGTTTCATACTGATGTGAATGCAAAGAAACAAAGAGGGCCACTACATATTTTAAAAAGGGGGAAAACACTGTCAATAAGACAACACAAATTTTAAACACCGATGCACCAAATACTGGGGCTCTCGATTCCAAAAATCAAACACTTAAAAGTCATGAAGGTTAACATAGATTCTGACACAGTAATATTGGGAAACATTAACACTTCACTCACATATTTATAAAGGCACTCCGAAAATCAGCAACGATATCTCAGTGCTAAATTACACCAAAGACCAGCCAGACTTAACAGATAGTGGTTCCAGAACATTCCATCCAAGAGATAGAATGTATCTTCTTTGCAGAACATGAAAGTTTCTCCAAAATTTATCACAATATTGGCTCCGAAGTAAGCCTTAAAAAAAAAAAAAGGAAAAAGAAAAAAATCAAGAGAATTCCTTTCACCATATCAGACCACAGTATAACAAAACTTAAAACCAACAGCAAAAGAAAGTTCAGAAACTAACTACACAAATATTTGGAGACTGGATAATGTATTTGTAAACAGTGAATCACTGAAGAAATCAGAGAGAAAAACTGAAAGTTTTTATAAAAAATTAAAATGATACCACAACTTATCAAATCCTCTGGGATCCAAGGCAGTCCTAAGAGAAAAAATATGTATATATGTATATATATATATAAATGCTCACAATAAAGTTTCAGAGAGAACTAAAATAAACAACCTAATAATGCAACTTAAGTTGCTACAAGAACAACAAGTAGCCATTCTCCAACCCATTCGATGGCAGGAAATAATAAAAATTAGGGTATAAATAATGCAATAGAGGCTCAAAGAACAGCACACAAAATGCATCAAAGAGTTGGTTCTTTGACAATTTTCATAAGATTGGCAGCAAAGCCAAACTAACCAAAAGAAAGAGACAGAAGATCCAAATGTAGAAAATTAGAAACAAAAAGGAGTTGTTAAGCAGACACCAATAAATCGAGAAGAATCATATGGAAAAACTTATGTTGCAAACAGCTGGGAAACCTGGATGAATTGGGCAACTTTCTAAATGCATATTATCTACTTAAATTAAAGGCAGAAGTTAAGAATAAAGGGAACAGTAAGGAGCAATGAGCCGGGCGTGGTGGCACACACCTTTAATCCCAGCACTTGGGAGGCAGAGGTAAGAGGATCTCCGTGAGTTCGAGGCCACCCTGAGACTACATAGTGAATTCCAGGGTCAGCCTGGGCTAGAGTGAGACCCTACCTCAAAAATCCCAAAAACAAAAAAGTTTACCCACAGGAGTTGGTGAGTTAGCTCAGTGGGGAAAGTACTCACTTAGCAAGTGTAAGGACCAGAGTTCAATCCCCAGTAGCAAAGTAAAAACATAAGCCAGACACACAAAGTGATGCAACAAGGTCACACATGCACACAAGTTGGCACATGCATCTGGAGTTTGATTGCAGTGGCTGGAGGTTCTGGTGTACCAATTCTTTCTCTCATCTCTCACTCTCCTTCTCGCTCTTGCTCTTTCACAAAAAAAAAAAAAAAAAAAAAAAAAAAAAGAACTACAAAAATTAACCACCAGGGTTGGAGGGATGGCTTAGCCAAAGGACCCACGTTTGATTCCCCAGGACCCATGCAAGCCAGATGCACAAGGGGGCACACGCGTCTGGAGTTCGTTTGTGGTGGCTGGAGGCCCTGGCGTGCCCATTCTCTCTCTCTCTCTCCCTCTCTCTCTCTGCCTCTTCCTCTCTCTCAAATTAATTAATTAATTATTTTTAAAAAAACAACTAAGGGGCTAGAGAGATGGCTTAGTGGTTAAGGCATTTGCCTGCAAAGCCAAAGGACCCAGGTTCGACTCCCCAGGACCCACATAAGCCAAATGCACAAGGGGGCACACACATCTGGAGTTTGTTTGCAGTGGCTGGAGGCCCTGGTGCGCCCATTCTGTCTCTCTCTCTCTGTCTCTTTCCCTCTTTCTCTGTCAAATAAATAAATAATAAAATATTTTTTTAAAAATTAAACACCAGTCATTGAAATTGCCAGAAAATAAATGGGCTAGTGAAATGAACAGACAGTTCTTAAAAGAAGATATATACATATTTACATGTCAAACAGATATATTTTATTTTTAATGTTCAACATCCTTAGCTTTCAGGGAAATACAAATTAAAACCAGTTTGAAATGCCATCTTACCACAGTCAAAATTGCTGTCATCAAAAAAATAAATGACAACAAATGACGATGAGATTTTGAGCAAAAGGGAAGCCTTATTCACTATTGATGAGAGTGTAACCTGGTGTAGATGGTATGGAAATCACTGTAGAAGATTCTTTAAAAAGCTAAAAATCAGGGGCTGGAGAGATGGCTTAGTGGTTAAGCATTTGCCTGTGAAGCCTAAGGACCCCGGTTCAAGGCTTAATTCCCCAGGACCCACGTTAGCCAGATGCACAAGGGGGCGCACGTGTCTGGAGTTCGTTTGCAGTGGCTGGAGGCCCTGGTGTGCTCATTCTCTCTCTCTCTATCTGCCTCTTTCTCTCCCTGTCTATCACTCTCAAATAAATAAGTAAAAATGAACAAAAATCTTTTTTAAAAAAGCTAAAAATCAAACTACCATATGACTCAGCTACATTACTCTTGGGCATGTACCAAAAGAACTCTCTCTTAGGACAAAGACGATTCCTCATGGCCATTGGCGCTGTATTCACAATAGCCAAGAAATGGAGTTAACATAGATATCCATCAACTGATACCCAGATAGTGAAAATGTGGTAGATACACACAAGGGAATTTTGTTCAACTGTAAAGAAAAAAAAAATGGATTTTCAGGGAAATTGATTGATTTGAAAAATATACTTAGTGAAGTTACCCAGACCCAGAAAGACAAAAGTCACGTGTTCTTTCTCATATAAAAACCCTGACTTTGAGTGTTCGAATGTATGTAAATAAGGGAACGTGAGAATGGGTATATGCTATGAAACTATGAAACTAGATAGACCATGAGAGGGCAAGAGGAAGATTCGAGAAAGGAGAGGTGAAGAGCAAAGGGACACATGTGACATGGAGGGGAAGGGGACAAAGAGACAAGGAACAGGGTGGGGGGAAAGAGGAGAAAAAAGAAACCCCCCAAAAAATGAGTTTTACTTGAAACACGCCATAATGAAACCTAATTCCTTGTATGCTGATAAAAAAATAAAATAAAAACCTTAATTCTTGCTATAATACTTCAGTACTTTTTAAAAATTTTGTAATCCTTTTATGAAAAAAAAATGAAAGAAAAACTATTTTGCAAATAAGCTCAGATGAAGCATGCTAGAAATTGGCGGGCGAACGTTTGAATTTTTAAAAAGCAGGTTTGAGCAGGGCTTGGTGGCGCACGCCTTTAGTCCCAGCACACGGGAGGCAGAGGTAGGACGATCGCTGTGAGTTCGAGGCCACCCTGAGACTACATAGTGAGTTCCAGTTCATCCTGAGCTAGAGTGAGACCCTACCTCCAAAAACCAAAAAAAAAAAAAAAAAAAAAAAGCAGGCTTGGTATAATTCTAAAAATATCTTCCCCAAGGAATTACCAACTACAAATAAAAAAAATAAATAAATAGTAATTTTGGAGAAGCTCATCGGGCCCTTCACCCAGTGGTCATGGCACAAGACAGACAGATCACGGACAGAGTCTGTTTGATATACATCATCATGTGGCTGCAGCCGCCTTCTCATTGCTGGCAGGAAGCACTTAGCCCAAAGCACCTGATAGGTGCAAAGCTCTTGATTTTGGCTTGAGAGGACGCTCCATGATGGCGGAGGAACACGTGGCATGAGCAGAGGCTGGTTGTCACCTCCTGGCCGACATTACGTGGTCAACAGCAGCGGGGGAGTGTGCCAGACACTGGCGAGGGGAAGCTCACTGTCACATCCCGACGATACCCAGCCTCCAGGAGGCTCCAGTTCCCAAACTGTCATCAACTGGGGACCTAGCATTCAGAGCGCGTGAGCTTATGGTGGACACTTAGTTCAAACCACTACACCATGCACACGATAGCCTTCTCATTTATTATTTTTATTTATTTTATTATTATTATTATTTTGGGGTGGGGGGTTTGAGATAGGGTCTTAGTCTAGCCTAGGCTGACCTGGAATTCACTATGGAGTCTCAGGGTGGCCTCGAACTCACGGCGATCCTCCTACCTCTGCCTCCCGAGTGCTGGGGTCAAAGGCGTGCGCCACCACACCCAGCCTTTTTTAAATATACTTGCCAAGAAAATGTGAAGCTTTGTGCTAATCATGAGAAAACACAGACACACCCAAGCTGATAGACATTCTGTGAAGCAGCTGATTTACCAAGAGGAATGAAATCCAAAGGAAGTCCTCAAAACCTTTGCAGACAGGGACTACGCTAGGTGTCCAGCAGAGATCTTGGCTTGAATCCTGGAACACACAGGGAAAACCGCTCACGTGAAAATGGGTAGGGATCCGTAAAGGGCTACTTGAGTTCATGACATACGCCCGTGCCAATGCCCTATACTTAGTAACTGTACTCCACTTACTTAAGGTATTGACGGTGGGCACAGGGTGAGGGACAAAAGGGAATTCTTCGCATTGTTCTAAAATGTGTAACTCCAAGGCAAGCTCAAAATAAAACGTTTTAAACTGAGTTGCGCTGCGTAGACAAAACAGCTTATGAAATGTTGAATAATGGTCAGCATCTTGTTCTTGCTACTCAACCCTCAGCCCTGTTATTTTTTTTTATTAATAATATAATTTGGGGCAAGTTATAGACATCACACTGTGCTCCGATTTCCTCATCTTCAAAAGGAGTGTCATAATAATAACCTATTTTGTAAGGCTATTACAAAAAATTAAATAAGGAAGTCCTTGAGAAACACAAGAGCAGGGGGGGAATGTGGTATAAACACTTCGTAAATTGCCTCTTGGACTGTTTATACGCAGCTGGCTTATCTGGGCCAGGCAGCAAGACGGGCCTATTGAAAGGCAGTAATCAGATACCCCGCTCCTCAGGAGGGTGTAAAGAAAAGGTAACAAGAGACGGACCGGAGGAGATAAACCAGCCCTTGCACTTCAGCCAAGCCACAGCTGAATCCACAGAGGAACTGGGGAGACGAGCAAGAGAGCTGCTTCCATGCTGAACCTGACAATCAGCGCCAGGGTGAAGGAGATAGACCCTGAGGACACCCAACACCCACCAAAGCAGAGATCCAGAGGCTCCTAAGAGCTCATCACTGAAGGATACTGCAAACTCGCCCATCACGGCTCAGGGAGTTTTGCAGAAGAGGGGGCGGGAAGATTGTAAGAGTCACAGGCTGAGACATCATGCCCAGAGGTATTCCCTCACCCCAAAAAAATAACTGACTGCTGCTCCCATAATGCATAACCCACAACCCCATGGGGAATCCCTACAACCCCACTGAGGAGGGTCCCCAGTGGAATAGGGACAGGGACGAGGGAAAAGAGGGTACCCACACATGATGTATCCATACGAAATATGTTATTAATAATAATAATAATAATAGTTTTAAAAAGAAAGGCAGCAATCACCTGTTGGGAACGAAAGAACCAGACACTATGGGGCAAAGGCATAGTCTCCTTGGATGTGCTCTGCATCAGAGGTCGCTACTACAGATGCCAACAAGGGCCAAACTTATGACAGCACAAGTGGAGCCAATCCCCATGGGAGTGGGGTGGGCTGGGGAGCAGGTTCCCTGTGGACAGGGAACCCCCATGCTTCTTCTGGGGTCGTCATCTCTGACCCAGTATTGCCAGTGATCTTTTTTATTAATTTTCTCCAAGGAAAGCAATTCGCTTAGCTTTAAAAAAAAAAGTTTATTTTTATTTATTTATTTGAGAGAGAGAAAGATACAGAAATAGGCAAGTAGAGAGAGAGAGAATGGGCGCGCCAGGGCCTCCAGCCACTGCAAACGAACTCCAGACGCGTGCGCCCCCTTGTGCATCTGGCTCACGTGGGTCCTGGGGAGTCGAACCTGGGTCCTTTGGCTTTGCAGCCAAGTGCCTTAACTGCTCAGCCATGTCTCCAGCCCTAGCTTAGCTTTTTTTTATGAGAGAAATCCCAAATTCTGAAGTTGGTACAGGATTCAAAAATGTAAAATGCCACGGGGTCGCCGTTACAAAGCAGGTGGCGGTTACCACCGTGAACGGCTGCCTTCTTGGTACGTGCGACTGGCAAAACAGCCAGCAGCTGTGGCTTTGAGGCCCAAGTGCCTTGTCATGAGTGTAACAGCCATGTAACGTCCAAAAGACTGCATTTCACAACACTCCTCCCCAGCCTCTGGTTCTCACAATCTTTGCCCCCGCTTTTGCACTGTGACCTGAGCGTTGGAGGGGATAGATAATAGAGAGGTCCCATTTAGGGCTAAACACAATATAGTCACTTACTCTCGACACCTTCCATAAACATTTAGAGGGCAGGTTGACGTTCCGTCCATGGAGCATGACAGAAGTAGTAGGTTCCCCCATCCCCACCCACCCCCGGCCCCCACCCCAGGGCCCATGGTTCCCCTAGATTTACAATCCCAGGCGAGAATTCCCTCTCACTATGGCCTGTAACCAAAGTGGGTGTTGTCGTCGGGAACAGGCCAAGTTCTGATGGCAACCTAGACCGATAGCGGTAACCCTATATCATCATAGGTGGGCTCCTCAGTAGCCGCCCAGTGGGAGATGTCTCAGTGGGGGGGGGGGGGTGTCACACCTCAGCAACCAGGATTTTCAATGGATAGCCTATGGCTTCTGGAAACAGCTTTCTCTACCCATGTGAGTACCTTCGTTTTCCGTCACACGATTGAGCCTGTTAACAGACCATCATGGATGGAGGAGCGGCTCATGAGACCCGGCTCCTCCCAGAGAAGCAGCTGGTGGTTAATGGTGGCTGGAGGAGGAGAGGGGTCATGTCCCACGTTCGAGTTAGCAACCTTAATTTAACTCAGCGGGTCACAAAGGAAGAAGAAGAAGAGGAGGAGGAGGAGGAGGAGGAGGAGGAGGAGGAGGAGGAGGAGGAGGAGGAAGAAGAAGAAGAAGGAGAAGAAGAAGAAGAAGAAGAAGAAGAAAAAGACAGGAATGTAGAAAGGAGATCAAGAATTAGGAAACAGGGCTGGAGAGATGGCTTAGCGGTTAAGCACTTGCCTGTGAAGCCTAAGGACCCCCGGTTCGAGGCTCGATTCCCCAGGACCCACGTTAGCCAGATGCACAAGGGGGCGCACGCATCTGGAGTTTGTTTACAGAGGCTGGAAGCTCTGGCGCGTCCATTCTCTCTCTCTCTCTCTCTCTCTCTCTCTCTCTGCCTCCTTCTCTCTGTCGCTCTCAAATAAATAAACAAACAAAAAAATTAAAAAAAAAAAAAGAATTAGGAAACAGAAGGGTTTTGGCGTGAATGGGAGCAGGGGTAAGAGAGGATAATGTGGTTGAATATGATCAAAATATGTACTATACCTGTATGAAATTACCGCAAATAAAATTAAATTTAAAATACCTTGTGCGGGCTGGAGAGATGGCATAGCGGTTAGGTGCTTGCTGGCAAAACCAAGGGACCCCGGGGTTCGATTCCCCAGGACCCACGTAAAGCGAGATGTACAAGGTTATCACATGTGTCTGGAGTTGGTTTGGAGTGGCTAGAGGCCCTGGTGCGCCCATTCTCTCTCTCTCTCTCTTTGTATCTGCCTTTCTCCCCCTCTCAAATACATAAATAAGTAAAAAATTTTTTCTTTTTTTGTTTTTTGTTTTTTGAAGTAGGGTCTCGCTCTAGCCCAAGCTGACCTGGAATTCACTATGGAGTCTCAGGGTGGCCTCAAACTTGCAGTGATCCTCCTACCTCTGCCTTCCGAGTGCTGGGATTAAAGGCGTGTGCCACCATGCCCGGTTTGTGTTTTATTTTTTTTTAAATATTTTACTTATGCCAGGTGTGGTGGCGTATACCTTTAATCCCAGCACTGGGGAGGCAGAGGTAGGAGGATCACTGCAAGTTTGAGGCCACCCTGAGACTCCATAGTGAATTCCAGGTCAGCTTGGGCTAGAGCGAGACCCTACCTCGAAAAACCAAAAAATAAATAAGTAAATAAATAAAATAAAATAAAAATAATAATAAATTAATTAAATTAAATAAACACCTTGTTCCAAATTCACTCTGTTGCTCATTAGCATAACCTACACACATATACGCTTACACAACCATGGATGGTCACAATGCAAGTGACCACATCACATAAGCTGGGAAAACTCAGGAATAAAATGGAACATCATTGTTATACTTGAAGTTTCAAAACGTTTTATATGCATAAGTGTGGTGGTTTGATTTAGGCGTCCCCCACAAACTTAGGTGTTCTGAATTTTAGGTTCCCCAGCTGATGGAGATTTGGAAATTAACGCTTCCTGGAGGGAGTGTATTGTTGGAGGCGGGCTTATGGGTGTTATAGACAGTGTCCCCTTGCCAGTGTTTGGCACATTCTCGTGTTGCTATTGTCCACCTGATGTTGGCCAGGGGGTGATGTCCACCCTCTGCTCATGCCATCGTTTTCCCCTGCCATCGTGGAGCTTCCCCTCGAGTCTGTAAGCCAAAATAAACCTCTTTTTTTCCCACAAGCTGCTCTTGATTGGGTGATTTCTACCAGTGATGAGAACCTGACTGCAACAACAAGTGTATTAGATATTATGCACGCAGATAACCTCACCCAATTTTATGTGCCACCGGGCCATTTTCCAAAGAGGTATACACAGGGCGAGTGTTGTTAGGGGCCTAGGACAGGGTGAGGTCCAATGTCTCCACATCCTGAGCACCTCACCCCGAGCTCAGCAGCAAAACGACCTCTGTCTGCTTTCCCCGTGGGGCTGGTACCAAGTGGACCACTGCTTTCCAGAATCCACTGCTTTCCAGAATCCACTGGCTCCTGCACAGGGATCCGCACCTCATCACGG
The DNA here is from genome assembly GCA_036346955.1 of Dipus sagitta. Classification (NCBI taxonomy): domain Eukaryota; kingdom Metazoa; phylum Chordata; class Mammalia; order Rodentia; family Dipodidae; genus Dipus; species Dipus sagitta. The sequence continues at coordinate 35,492,435 of CM070789.1, forward strand.
AGCCTACAGTTCAGCTGAGGAGGAACCAAAGAGTCAAGCCAGAAAGCACCGGGAACCGAACCAGCTCCCAGGCCCAGCCAGTTGGTCTTGACTGTTTACCTAGAGAAAACAAGCAAAGCAGGAAGCGGAGTCCGTTCCAGTAATCAAGAGGTCCTGCAAAGAGAAAGAACTCAACGTTCGCCAGAAGAACTGGTCTCTCCGGGGTCCAATCAGCAAATGTTCGCAAGCAGCCTTCGGTTAAAGAAAACAACGTGTGCGGAGCGCAGGAGGGTGGATTTCCTGAGGCAGGGTGTTTGGGGTGTGTGTGTGTGCGTGTGTGCATATGCACACGTGCGTGCGTTAGTAGATGGGCAGGAGAAATATAATTGCATTCGTCACCATCTTTATGTCTGAGTATTTGACATCTCAGGAGCAGCAGGTCAAAGTCGTCCACAATGCAGTTGTCTTTCAGCGTGGAGGGACTTGACAGTGCGTCTTTCCAAATCCTCCCCGAGCAGCAGGTGAGGGAGACAAGTCCCAAGAGACTGAGTGAGTTTATTAAGGAAGAGCTGTCCCCGGTTCCCTGTGTCCCTACTTCGTGTCCTCCCCCTCGTGTGCCACCTCTTAAAACGTGGAAGCATTTTTTTTTTTTTTTAGGAAAGGTTTATGAAGTCACAACTGTAAATAGTAAATTCCAGCCACAGTAAAATAAACACAGGAAATGGTGGAAGTCAAACAGAGTTGAGCGGTGGTCAAAACTGGAGCTTACGAACCGATCTCCTCAGTGGTACGGGACCCATAGCTGGAGCTGGGAAACAAGTCAGAACCAGATCCAAACATAAGCCCGCTCGCCAATATCAAGCTACCATCAATCGTGGGCTACAAGAGGGCCTACACCTATTAAATTCTCCATAAAAAAAAAATAAGGGTTATCTCTTTTGTCCTGGTGCTAACTTACTCTCCGCTGGAGAATCTGCTTCTCTTTTTCAGATAGATGTAGATCCTAAGGAGAGAGCCACCCCATCATACCTCCAAAGGGCCCCGGCTGAAACTAAGAAAAAATGGCGAAACAAGCAAGGGTGCTGTTTTCCTGATGAACCGGATACCAGCACAAGGGGGAAGGAGATCAACACAGAGAAAAATTAACTCCTACCAAATCAGAGAGCCAGAGCCTCAGAGGCCCCCAACACCTCATCACTGAAGCAGACCAAAAATGAACCCAACATGGCTCAGGGAAATTTTGCGGAGGGGGCGGAAAGAATGTCAGAGCCACATGTTGGGTCATGATATGCAGAGACATTTAGCTTACCCATAACTGTGGGCTAACTCCACAATGCATGACCCATACACCTCAACAAGGAGGGCCCGAGGGGAGGGGGTAGGTCATGGATGAGCCTAATAATGGTACCAAACTGATTGCATTTGCTGAATACAAAACTAACTAATAAAGAACCTGACTACGACAGGGGCTTTGTGCCAGCAACGAGAAGGTAAGTTAGAGTGGTCTGGATGGGAAACCTGCTCCCTTTGTATTAAATTGTGTGCTCCGGGCTGGAGGGATGGCTTAGTGATTAAGGCATTTGCCTGCAAAGCCAAAGGACCCAGGTTCTACTCCCGAGGACCCACGTTAGCCAGATGCACAAGGGGGCGCACGCGTCTGGAGTTTGTTGGCAGTGGCTGGAGGCCCTGATGTGCCCATTCTCCCTCTCTCTCTCTCTCCTTCTTTCTCTGTTAAAACAAAATAAATAAATAAGTAAATAAATAAATTGTGTTATCCAGCAAAGGTCACAAGATCACTCATCACTGGTGTTCAAGCTGAGCACAAGAGATTTTATGGCAAATAGCTATAAGGAGGATGAACTGAGGTGGATGACCAAGTCGGGAGTTGTTACATGACGTCAGAAGAACACTCTCTTTTTTTTTTTAATTTATTATTATTTTTTAAATTTTGTTTTTCTTTTCTTTTTAATTAATTTATTTTTTATATATTTTTATTGATAACTTCCATGATTATAAACAATATCCTATGGTAATACCCTCCCTCCCCCCACTTTCCCCTTTGAAACTCCACTCTCCATCCTATCCCCTCCCCCTCTCAATCAGTCTCTCTTTTATTTTGATGTCATCATCTTTTCCTCCTCTTATGAGGGTCTTGTGTAGGGAGTGTCAGGCACTGCGAGGTCATGGATATCCAGGCCATTTTGTGTCTGGGAAGGAGCACGTTGTAAGGAGTCCTACCCTTCCTTTGGCTCTTACGTTCTTTCCGCCACCTCTTCCGCAATGGACCCTGAGCCTTGGAAGGTGTGATGGAGATATTTCAGTGCTGAGCTCTCCTCTGTCACTTCTTCTCAGCACCATTTTGTTTTGTTATTAGCTATGGACATACTTAGTATGGAAACATCACATGTTGGTAGCATCCTTTCCCTCATCCCTGCCCCTTTTCTGAAGGGGCCCTCCTCATTGGGTACACAGACTATCCCCGTGGGGTTATGGGTTATGCATTGGGGGAGCAGCAGTCAGTTATGAGGGACAGGCAATGTCTCTGGGCATGATGTCCCAACTTGTGGCTCCAACAATCTTTCCACCCCCTCTTCTGCAAAATCCCCTGAGCCATGTTGGGTATGATTTAAGTCTACTTCAGTGATGGGCTCTTAGGAGCCACTGGATCTCTGCTTTGGTAGGTGTTGAGTGTCCTCAGGATCTGTCTCCTTCACCACACGGTCTCTTTTTTTTTTGTTTAGTTTTTTGTTTTTTCGAGGTAGGGTCTCACTCTAGCCCAGGCTGACCTGGAATTCACTATGGAGTCTCAGGGTGGCCTCGAACTCACAGTGATCCTCCATCCTCTGCCTCCCAGTGCTGGGATTAAAGGTGTGTGCCACCACACCTGGCTACAAGGTCTCTTTAAGTAATAACTCAGCTCGAGGTCTTGTGATCCTGCTGTCCTCATCAGATCCTGAGGAGGTATCTACGAAACGCGCTGCCCACCTGGAGGACCACTGCTGAGCTGAAGTGACTTCACAGAGCTCTTTGTTGTGGTGACACCCCCAGGCCAACACCTCCCAAGTGTCTATCTTCAAATGACATTTACTCTGATTTCCTGTATCACCAATACAACTTAATGTCTTCACTTGGATGGCCTGTGTCCACTTGACTGGATTTGGACTAACCTCTGTAGCAGACCTCAGGTCCACTGAGATGAACTTCCAGACCAGGCACAGTGATGGAGGAAGGGATGTTTATGGAAGCTTACAGATCCAGGGGAAGTTCCATGATGGCAGAAGAAGCTGGCCTGCCTTCACAGGTCCAAGCAGAGAGAGAGAGAGAGAGGGAAGCCAAAAGCCAAAAGCAAAACCAAACAGCACACTTCAGGAACTCCAGGTGGAACTAGGCACTTTGCATATCTTGAGACTAGAATTTCAAACCCACCATCGCACCTTAAGATCCACCCAGTGACACCTGCCTCCCGCCAGGTGGCTGCAGACGCAAACTACAAACTAATAAATCACTGGATATACTGAGGGCCATCTATTCACGTGACTGGATGGAATCACCTTCCGAGATAAACTTCTGGGTCTCCCCGTGAGAGCGTTTCCAGAGAGGATTAACGGAGACGGGAAGACCCACTCTGAACGTGGACCGTGCCACGGGCTGGCGCGCAGGACTGGTGGAACATAGAGACCCGAGCAGGGTGCTGGCCTTCATTTCTTTCTGCTTCCTGACGTCGATGCACTGTGACCCAGTGACCCGACACTTCTTTTGCCACAATCTCCCTGTCACATTGGACTCTACCTTCAAACTGTCAGCCAAAGTAAATCTTTTACTCTCTAAATTGCTCTTCTCAGTAATTTATGATATCAACAAGGAAAGTAACTAATATCTCTTATAAGCACCTCCAGCCAAGTATGAAAATTAGCAGTCTTCTCTTTTTATTTTATTTTATTTATTTTTATTTTTTTGGTTTCTACAAGGTAGGGTCTCGCTCTACTTCAGGGTGACCTGACATTCACTATGGAGTCTCGGGGTGGCCTTGAACTCACTCATGGCGATCCTCCTACCTCTGCTTCCCAAGTGCTGGGATTAAAGGCGAGTGCCACCATACCCTGCATTTTTGTTTGCTTGTTTGTTTGTTTTGAGGTAGGGTCTCACTCTAGCCCAGGCTGACCTGGAATTCACTATGGAGTCTCAGGGTGGCCTCGAACTCACAGCGATCCTCCTACCTCTGCCTCCCGAGTGCTGGGATGAAAGGCGTGCGCCACCACGCCCAGCCTACTCTCATATTTTCTCCAGGGTTTTCTACCTCCATAGGGAACAATGCCATCCAGCCCCATGTTTATCCACATTCAGTCCTGCAGCTTTTGGCTGAATTCTCCCGGTGAACTTGTCTTTGTCTTTCGTATCTCCCACTCAGGCTTCGACAGGCTCTGTGTTGTTTCTAACTCAAGAACTTTGTAGAAAAGTTGTTGTTTTCCTTTAGACAATGTGGATGCCTGAAGCATGTGGGTGTTTCCCTCTGGGGATGTCTACAGAGGGAAGAATTCCTAGAACACAATGTGTTTTGTTTTGGTTTTTCATGGTAGGGTTTTCGCTCTAGCTCAGGCTGACCTGGAATTCTCTATGTAGTCTCGGGCTGACCTTTAACTCACAGCAATCCTTCTACCTCTGCCTCCCAAGAGCTGGGATTAAAGACGTGTGCCTCCACGCCCGGCACTCAATGTATTTTCAACACGACAGAGAGCCTTGCTCTCTCCATACCCTACCTCTAATTTCTCTGCCTTCCCTTGAGCAGAGGGCCACATTGCCATGAATACATTTCTTCTTCACTAGAATAAAAGTTAACATTTTATCTTTGCTTTCTTTAAATTTTCAGAGAGAGAGAGAGGGGCCGAGAGAGAGAGAGAATGGGCGTGCCAGGGCCTCCAGCCACTGCAAACGAACTCCAGACACGTGTGCCCCCTTGTGCATCTGGCTAACGGGGGTCCTTAGGCTTCACAGGCAAGCGCTTAACAGCTAAGCCATCTCTCCAGCCACGCCCCCCCTTTTTTTAGCTCCAGATTCACAGCCTGACATACAAGAAGTGTCACGAGACTGTGGCTGAATGAATGAAGGAATGATGGTGTGGATCATTAATTCATGAATGGAAAGCCCCTGCAGAAGTTTATGCAAAGAAAGCCTCACCCGGGGCTGGAGGGATGGCTTAGCAGTTAAGACACTTGCCTGCAAAGCCAAAGAACCCAGGTTCGATTCCCCAGGACCCACATTAGCCAGATGCACAAGGGGGCGCACATATCTGGAGTTCGTTTGCAGAGGCTGGAGGCCCTGGCGCGCCCATTCTCTCTCTCTCTCTGCCTCTCTCTCTCTCTCTCTCTCTCTTTCTCTGTCAAATAAATAAATAAATAAAAATAAAATATTTTAAAATAAAAAAAAAAAAAACCTCATCGGACCCGGCAGAGCTCAAGAAGAAAACTCCAGGACCTCCTAATGTTTAATTGGAATTTCTCACCAGCTATCAACAACCAATCTGGTTTTTATAATTAGGTTCGGTCTCTCTGTGTGTGTGTGTGTGTGTGTGTGTGTGTGTGTGTATTGCACTCTCTCTCTCTCTCTCTCTCTCTCATCATTTGCAATATCCTCTCCCCCCCCCCCCCGCCGCCGCCCATCGCCCATTATTTCCATAGTGACTTCAAAGGCCAAAAGCCGTGCTATTCGGGGCGCTGTGAAAATGTGTTTTCCCCATCAGTCCTGATGAAATAGTTTCCACTGTCTGTTTCCCTTGCAGATAGCAATCACAATTCAAGCGCAACAATTAAAAGAAGAAGAAGAAAAAAAAAAAAAAAAAGTCCGAACTCTTGTCCGATATGGAATCAAAACTTGTCCTTGGAAAGCCACACTCCAGGGAATTGAATCAGAAATTGCTCGTGCCTGGGCCCAGCTCTGGCTGTGGAACGCCGGCCTTCTGCAGGGTTCTGCTTCTGGAAGATTTCCCGACTCTTTTTCCCTTAGTCTTCCGAGAAGGTCAAAAGAAGAGGCCTTTGAGGAATGTCACTCCCGTAGGACTTCCAGTGGGATCTCCAGGGTCTAATAGTATTTGAAGGACACACACTGTTTTGTTTTTGTTTTTGTTTTTTGTCTTCACTATATCCTCTGGCAATAGCCCCTAAAATCGGATCACATTGCTGCCTGAGCTCTGGGTTCTCTCGGACTGTCTGACTTTCTGTCACCAGGTCCTGCCGCTCACTAGTTTCATGTCCTTGGACCATCTATTTTCTGCCCTCAGAGGTGCCTGTGCCTCACAAGACGCCTGGGAGATGCTCCGTGGGAAGTGGTCCCAAGCTGGTTGGAGGGCCATGCATTCTGTGTCTCTTGCCCATCTCTGCTTTCTCTGAGCTCCTACAGCACAAGTTCCATGCTAGCATAGAATTTACAGCCAGGGGAGAGATGGCTTAGCGGTTAAGCGCTTGCCTGTGAAGCCTGAGGACCCAGGTTCCAGGCTCGATTCCCCAGGACCCACGTAAGCCAGATGCACAAGGGGGCGCACGCGTCTGGAGTTCGTTTGCAGTGGCTGGAGGCCCTGGCGCGCCCATTCTCTCTCTCTCTCTCTCTCTCTCTCTCTCTCTCTCTCTCTCTGTCTCTGCTTCTTTCTCTCTGTCTGTTGCTCTCGAATAGATAAATAAAAATTTTAAAAACTGAGTGTACAGCCAGAATGAGCTTGCGAGACTATTAACTGAAAGGTGCCATTTCATATACTTTGTAAATGCACACATTCACCTCCTCCTACACACACACACACAACACTCTCACACCATATTACACACACATACCATGTGTGTTCATACAACACACCCATTACATACATGCCACATTGCATACAAACATCATATGCAGTACATCCAAAACACATGTCACGCTATAAACATACACAACACACTACAGGCATACTGCATACTCACACCGTACTATACACTCATAAAACAATACAAGCCGGGCGTGGTGGCGCACGCCTTTAATCCCAGCACTCGGGAGGCAGAGGTAGGAGGATCGCCGTGAGTTCGAGGCCACCCTGAGACTACAGAGTGAATTCCACGTCAGCCTGGGCTAGAGTGAAACCCTACCTCAAAAACCCAAAACAAACAAACAAACAAAAAAATACCAGCACATACGTGTACACAGCTAGGCATTTGAGTGGTTGCCATTTGAAATTCCAAGGCTGGCCCATCCCTATAAATCCTTTTGTTGTGATCCGGCCTTTTTAATGAAGAAAACAGCTCTGGTTCTCAGTCAGTCCAAAGAGATTAGGAGGAAGGCCTTTGGGACACATAAGGAAAGAGGATACGTGGCTCTTCTCAAGCCCTTTGATCTTTGTGGGGCTGAGATCTGAACTTCCACGCCCACCAGTAGAATTGACAGATTCCAGCGCCCATTCTAATCCAAGCACCAGCTAGCCTATCACTTGCAGGGTGGATTTAAGCCATGCAGCGTACTTCTGGGAGTGCATTTGGTAAGCGGTCAGGGAGCGGGGGGGGGGGGGGGGGGGGGGGGGGGGAGCAGCCAGTCTCTTGCTTGACACCTGAGGCCCAGCCAATGTCTGGGACTTCTGTTCCATCTGTGATCATTAGCAAGTAGATAAGCATATCTCAAATTGGGAGTGACCCGTGTGTGTGAGTGACTGATAAAGGGGCCCTCTGCTAGTCTAGTGCGGTTCATCAAACACTGTTGCCCAGATGTAACCGGTGGGCATCCAGAGACTTGGGGCACGGATCCCTCTGTGATTTCATCCACCTGTAAAGATGGCTAATGTCTATGGCACTAAAGGTTTAACACCCCCACCCAGGAGCCTTTTATCATCCTTTTTTTAAAAAAAAATTTTTTTTGTTTAGTTTTTATTTATTTATTTGAGAGCGACAGACAGAGAGAGAAAGAGGCAGAGAGAGAGAGAGAGAGAGAGAGAGAGAATGGGCGCATCAGGGTCTCCAGCCACTGCAAACGAACTCCAGACACGTGCGCCCCCTTGTGCATCTGGCTAACGTGGGTTCTGGGGAATTGAGCCTCGAACTGGGGCCCTTAGGCTTCACAGGCAAGCGCTTAACCGCTAAGCCATCTCTCCAGCCCGCCTTTCATCATTCTAAACTCCCTGTGATGCCTGCTGCTCTTGGTTGGAGACCAGTGTCAGCAACAACTTTGTTCCTCAAAGGTTCAAAGTGATTCTGTAGAAACCAAACCAGCTGGGCTGGAGAGACGGCTTAGTGGTTGAGGCGCTTGCCTGTGAAGCCTAAGGACCTGGGTTCGATTCTCCAGGTCCCACATAAGCCAGATGCACATGGTGGCGCATGCGTCTGTAGTTCATTTGCAGTGGCTGGAGGCCCTGGTGCACCCATTCTCTCTCTCTCTCTCTCTGTGAGATAATAAATAACAAATAAATCAGAAAAAAAATTAAAAAAAGAAAGAAAACAAACCAGCTTACCTTCAGCCACCTTGTCTAACATATCCTCCCCGCCCCCCAACAATGACAGGCACTATCTAGGCCATCCCAGCCCCAACGATTTGTTGGAGTGATAGCGTTCATTAAAACAGGCAAGCAGGGGCTAGGGAAATGGCTTAGTGGTTAAGGCGTTTGCCTGCAAAGCCAAAGGATCCTGGTTCGATTCCCCAGGACCCACGTAAGCTAGATGCGCATGCGAATGCATCTGGAGTTCGTATACAGCAGCTGGAGGCCCTGGTGAGCCTAATCTCTCTCTCTCTGTCTGCCTCTTTCTATCAGATAAATAAAATATTTTTCAAAATACAGGCAAGCAGAATCTCAGTTGATTCCATTTGAGAGAGTTGATGATGTTAGCTATCACGTGAAGCACATATATTTGTAACATCCACGGTCACCCCTAAGTTCCGCCTCAAGGAAAGACTTCAAAAGAGCTGTCTCTGCCTGGAATCTCCATTGTCTTCGTCTCTTTCCATTCTGACATTGCATCAGATCCCTTGCGACCGTCCTCCTCCGCTGGGAACAACTTTGACGTTCGTTGTGCCATTCACAGTGACCTTGAAGGCTATATTCCACTGGTGTTTACTAAAATGTGGAAACTGTGGATGCGATAGAACAAGTGACTTACAAAATACCCCCCCAGCCTATGAGGGCAGAGGCAAAGACAACGTGATTGCTGGCTGAGCTCACAACACCACACGGTACTGCCTGCAGCCGGCCCAGCTATGTGAGCAACTTGGTAATGAATGATAGATCTGGGCCAGCCCGGTGGGGTGTGGCCCGAGGCTTCGGGCTCTGAGAGTCGCGAAGAAGGGAGATGCCTACTGGGCGCGGTTTGGACTTCAGAATTTCCCCCGCGCGCTCTGACTTTCACCCCAGTTCCTTCTGTAAGCCTCAAACAAATGTCATTTTCTCCAGGTGGTGCTCCCCGACACTCCGATGTCACCTGTTCCCACAGCATGGTCTTTCCATCCATCCACGCCACAATTATCGTGAGTTCCCCAGTTGCTCTTTTCTTGGCTGAACTCTGAAGGCGTGGTAGGCAGCTGGCATGGTTTCTTACACGGAGGGTCCAGGTCAGCCTGGACTAGAGTGAGTGAGACCTTATCTCAAAACAACAACAACAACAACAAAAACCTAGATCTTTTCTGTTGTCTCTAAGAGATTACTGGTAAAAATGTTTCATTGGAGGGGAAATAAATCTATCAAGTGAACAGAAACTGAAAGCAAGCTTAGCTATAATGATATCCGGTCCAATAGACATCAAACTAAAATTAGGATAAAGGACACTACAGATTAATAAAGAGAACAGTTGGTGAAAAAGATATAACGATTGTAAATATATTTGCACCAAATATGGGTACTTCTGACTTCACAAAACAAACACTAATGAACGTATAAGGTATGATAAACCTTAATCCAATAATGGTAGATGATTTCAATACCCCACTCTCATCTCTAGACAGGTCTGAATTAAAAAACAAAGACACTTCAGTTAAATTGACTACACTGTAGAGCCAACGGACTCAACAGATGTCTTCAGAATATTCCATCGTACAGAAATAGCATACAAGTTCTTTTCAGTGGTCCATGGTCCTCCTTCTAAAAGACATTACATTCTATGCCACAAATCAAGTCTTGTTTTATTGCATCACACAGTACAATAAAACTAGAAATAAATAACAAGAAAAATAACATAAACTACACAAATTGAAAATAAATAATAAATACACCCTTTTTCAGTTTTTCTTTTATTTGTTTACTTGAGAGAGAAATAGGTAGAGAGAGAGAATGGGCGCACCAGGGCCTCCAGCCACTGCAAACGAACTCCAGACGCGTGCACCCCCTTGTGCATCTGGCTTACGTGGGTCCTGGAGAGTTGAATGGGGGATCCTTTGGCTTTGAAGGCAAACGCCTTAACTGCTAAGCGACCTCTCCAGTCCTAAAAAATGAATAATACACTCTTAAATGAACAGTGAGTCATTGAAGAAATCAGGGATGAAATTAAAAATGTCCTAGAATCAAGCTGGGCATGGTGGTGCACGCCTTTAATCCCAGCACTCGGGAGGCAGAGGTAGGAGGATCGCTGTGAGTTCAAGGCTACCCCGAGACTACATAGTATATTCCAGGTCCGCCTGGGCTAGAGTGAGACCCTACCTCGAAAAACAAAACAAAACAAAATAAATAAATAAGTCCTACTATCAAATGAAAGCGAAAGAACAAAGTCCCAAATCCACTGGGGGTACAACTAGAACAAAACTAAGAGGAAAGTTTACAGCTACAAGTGTGTATATTAAAAATCAGAAGGGGGGCTGGAGAGAGGGCTTAGTGGTTAAGGCGTTTGCCTGCAAAGCCAAAGGACCCAGGTTCGATTCCCCAGGACCCACATAAGCCAGATGCACAAGATGGCACATGCATCTGGAGTTTATTTGCAGTGGCTGGAGACCCTGGTGCGCCCATTCCCTCTCTCTCTCTCTCTCTCTCTCTCTCTCTCTTTCCCCTCTTTTACTCTCTCAAGTAAATAAATAAAAATTTCTTAAAACATCAGAAAGATCACAAATAAATAACTTAACAATGCAACTCAAAGCCCTAGATCAACAAAAACAACCCCCAAACCCAAAAGCAGTAGATGGCAGTAAATAAAGGAGATAGAGTAGAAATTAATGAAATGGAGAAAAACAGAAGAACGCATACAATCAAAGAGTTACTTGTTTGAAAAAGTAAATGACGGAACCCTAGCCTAGCCAACAAAAGGAAAGAAGAAAAGACCCAATTAATAAAATTAGAGCTCAAACAGGGGGTGTTGCAACACATTATAATAAAAGACAGGGAACCATTAAGGACTATTTTGAAAACCTATTTTTTTTTAAAGGTGCCACTCATTATCTTTTTATTTATTTATTTATTTGACAGAGAAAGAGAGAGAGAGAGAAAAATGGGTGCACCAAGGCCTCCAGCCACTGCAAACGAACTCTAGACTGCATGCGCCCCCTTGTGCATCTGGCTAACATGGGTCCTGGGGAATCGAACCTGGGTCCTCTGGCTTTGCAGGCAAATGCCTTAACCACTAAGCCATCCCTCCAGCCCTGAAAACCTATTTTTAAAACCTGGAAAATATAGAAGAAAAGGGTAGAAATCTTAAAAATTTTATGATATGCCAAAATTAAGTCAAGAAGACATAAAGAAGTTAAATAGGTCCACAACAAGAAGATTGGAATACTAATATGAGGCCTTGCCCCAAGGACCCGACGAAGTCCAGAGGGAGTCAGTGGAGAGTTACACCCAAGCTTTGACGTTGCTGACAGCATGCTCCCCGTACTGCTTTGACGAGAGAGGACAGCAAGCTCCTTGTGGTAGTTTGAATGCTGGGCCCCATAGACTCAGTCATTTTTGATTAAAATTTCTGCTCAAATGAGTGCTGCTTCCATGCTGAACCTGACAATCAGCACCAGGGTGAAGGAGACAGACCCTGAGGACACTCAACACCCACCAAAGCAGAGATCCAGAGGCTCCTGAGAGCTCATCACCGAAGGAGACTGAAAACTCACCCATCAAGGCTCAGGGAATTGTGCAGACAAGGGGGCAGGAAGATTGTAGGAGCCACAGGTTGAGACATCATGCCCAGAGGCATTCCCTGCCCCCCAAAATAACTGACTGCTGCTTCCACAATGCATAACCCACAACCCCATGGGGAATCCCTGCAACCCCACTGAGGAGCATCCCCAAAGGAATGGAGTCAGGGACGAGGGAAAAGAGGGTACCCACACATGATGTATCCATATGAAATATGTTGTCAATAATAATAAGAAGAAGACGTAAGAAAAAAATCTTCTGCTTGAGCGCCTAGCAGGCCAATTCCTTCTAGAAGGCGCAGGTCACTGGGACAGATCTGACTCCAGCCCTAAGGTGTGAAGAGAGCAATTTGAGCTCCGGGGTTTTGTTTTTTTTTTTTAATTTTTTTCTTCATTATTTATTTATTTATTTGAGAGCGACAGACACAGAGAAAGAGGCAGAGAGAGAGAGAGAGGGAATGGGCGCGCCAGGGCTTGCAGCCACTGCAAACAGAACTCCAGATGCGTGTGCCCCCTTGTGCGTCTGGCTAACGTGGGTCCTGGGGAATGGAGCCTCGAACCGGGGTCCTTAGGCTTCACAGGCAAGCGCTTAACCGCTAAGCCATCTCTCCAGCCTGGGCTCCAGCGTTTTTGTCTGTGCTGGTGTTGGTGTTGGCTTGCTATAGTCTCTTCTCTTCACTTGGACATGTGGAGGTAAGCAGCTTGTCCCGCTGTTGATGGAACTTCCCCCGGACTGTAAACCTGAAATGAATCCCTTCCTCCCGCAGACTGTGTCCGGTTGGATGTTCACCCCTAGCGTCGTGGAGCTGACTACGGCACGCCTCATGCTGCCTTGGTAGAGGTGTCACATCCCTGCTCCTCATACTGCCACACTGCCCCTGAAGTACAAAGGGCAGGGGGCCCCCAAATCCATCCTACATTGCCGGCATCACGCCTTGATCCCAAACCAGACAAGATCACAAAAGAAAAACCATTATGGGTCAATTGCCCTGACACACGCAATTTCAAAAAAAGGTCTTAATAAGATCCTCACAAATTCAATCCAAGAATACATTAAAAAGTGGTTGGCAGCACATATACTAAAATTGGATCCTAAAGAGAGAACCACCCCCATCATACCTCAAAAGGGCCCCAGATGAAACTAAGAATAATTGGCGAAACAAGCAAGAGTGCCATTTTCTTGGTGAACCTGGTACCAGCACAAGGGTGAAGGAGATCGACACAGAGACACTCAACTCCTACCAAACCAGATATCCAGAGACACAGAGGCTCCCAAGACCTCATCACTGAAGCAGACCTAAAAAGATCCCAACACGGCTCAGGGAAATTTGAGGAAGAGGGGGTAGAAAGAATGTCAGAGCCACACGTTGGGTCATGATACACAGAGACATTTCCTCCTACCCATAACTGAGGGCTAACCCCACAATGCATGACCCATACACCCCAACAAGGAGGGGCCACAGGGAGGACAGGGAGGAGGCTAACAATGGTACCAACTTGACTGTATTCACTGAGTACAGAACTAATAAAAAAAGAAAAAGAAAAAGAAAGAACACATTAAAAATAGTGTATATTGTGGGCTGGAGAGATGGCTTGGAGGTTAAGAGGCTAGTCTGAATTTAAAACAATAATAATAATAAATAGCCTGGCGTGGTGGTGCACACCTTTAATCTCAGCACTTAGGAGGCAAAGGTAGGAGGATTGCCATGAATTTGAGGCTACCCTGAGACTATATAGTGAATTCCAGGTCAGCCTGAGCTAGAGCAAGACCCTACCTTGAAAAAAATAGAAAAAATAAAAGATGCTTGTTTGTGAAGTATAAGGACACAGGTTCAACTCCCCAGAACCCACATAAGCCGGATGCACACAGTGGCACATGCTTCTGGAGTTCATTTGCAGTGGTTAGAGGGCATGGTGTGCCCATTTCTCTCTCTCTTTCTCTCTCTCTCTCTCCTTTCTCTCATGAATAAAATATTGTTTAAAAAAACATGATCATACATTGTGACCAAGTTGGTGTCATTCCATTAACACTAGGTTGGTACAATGCACAGTTTAGTGCATAAATAGACTTAAAATGGAAATCACATGGGGCTGGAGGGGTGGCTTAGCCGTTAAGATGCTTGCCTGCAAAGCCAAAGGACCCAGGTTCGATTCTCCAGGACCCACGTAAGCCAGATGCACAAGGGGGCGTGTGCGTCTGGAGTTTGTTTCCAGTGGCTGGAGGCTCTGGTGTGCCCATTCTCTCCCTCTCTCTCTCTCTCTCTCTCTCTCTCTCTCTCTCTCTCTTCTCACTCTCTCTCTCTCTCAAATAAATAAATAGATAAAATTTTAAAAAATGCAAATCACATAATCATCTTAACCTATGCAGAAAAGTAAAGACAACCTATCGATTGAAAGAAAGAAAATATTTGCAAATTATGTAACTGATAAAGGTCTGGTATCCGGAACATAGCAACTTAATTTAATGATGGAAAAATAAATACAACAGATATGTCATCAAAGATGGTTATATAGGGCTGGAGAGATGGCTTAGTGGTTAAGGCACTTGCCTGCAAAGCCAAAGGATGCAGGTTCAAGTCCCAGGTACCCACGTAAACCAGATGCACAAGGTGGTGCATTATCTGGAGTTCGTTTGCAGCAGCTGGAGGCCCTGATGCACCCATTCTCTCTCTGCCCCTCTCTCTCCCTCTCTTTCTCAAATAATAAGTAAAAGCAAATATTCAAAAGAGATGGTTATGCAAATCAAACAGCCATCAAACACCCATGAAAATGACATGATTAGTCACAAGGGCAACACTACCCCAAAAACCACAATGAGGTACTACTTTACGCCCACTGGGAAGCCTGTAACGATTTCATTTTTATAAAAGAAGGAGGGAAAAACACACACACACACACAAATATTGGCCAGGATGTAGAGAAATTGTAATTCTTGTACATTGCTGTTAGGAATGTAAAATGGTTCACCGCTGTGGGAAATTGGCAGTTCCTCAAAAAGTTAAGTATAAAATGACCGTATGAGCCTGAGTTTTAATTCTTAGAATTGAAAGCTGGTATGCAAGCAAGTGTGGACAGTACCCTCTACAAAGCAGCACAACGGTGGAAACAATGTTTCACATGCCTAGGGATAAACAAATTGGAGACTATGTGTGCAAATTAGTACTTACTCAGCGCTACACAAGAACGAATGTTACAACTTTGACAGCCGGGCGTGGTGGCGCACGCCTTTCATCCCAGCACTCGGGAGGCAGAGTTAGGAGGATCGCCATGAGTTCAAGGCCACCCTGAGACGTCATAGTGAATCCCAGGTCAGCCTGAGCTAGAGTGAGACCCTACCTCGAAAAAAACAAACAAACAAATCTGCTTTTACCTGAAAGAAACCAGACGGAAGGATGCCTCACGATGTAGGATTCTACTTAGATGACATATCTAGAATATACAATACCACAGAAATAAAATGAGAATTGGTTGTTGCCAGAGACTGTGGGGAAGGGGAAAGGAAAGAAATTACTTAATGAGAAAAGTATTTTACTTGGAGTGGTGGAAATGTTTTTTCAAACTAAAGGGGAGTGAAATCGTAAATGTGCCAAAGTGCTACTGCATGGTCCACATGAAAATGATCAGTTTTGTTACGTGACAGTCGCTGAGCAAATTATTTTTTAAATAGATACTGATATACTTCAGTAATATTCAGGGACATCAAAGAATTATATTTCATTTTAAAACATGTATTAGTAATCACATACATTTTTAATAAACTACTATCAACAAATCAATTACTAATGTTGTCTTGGAAAAACAGGCTATTGTAAGAGACACAGAGACAACTCCAACTGAATTAAAGCAACATAAAAAAATGTAATATCTCAGTGTTGCACGAACCCATTACCAAGTGAAATAAAAAATGAAAATTATCCATCAAGTTGCCAAAATAGCATGTAATACTATGACATAATGGCAAGTGTTTCCAAAGTATGTCCCTTGTTTATTTTAATGTTTGATGATTTCTTGCCCCAGTCTCCACTGAGGAATGTTTTCTTTACAAATTAAAGCTACCTCAATTCTGTTAAAGCATAGTAAGCGACAATCATTATTTCATCTCTGAAGCTCAGCCAACTGCATAAATAAAATGGAAAACATTTGTAGTTAATCTTGCCATTTGCTAAATCCAAATGGATAAGCTTCCATTTGCCCATCATTTTAAATTTGTTGATATTGATGAGAATGTGTGTATGTGTGTATGTGTGCTTTGAGGTAGGGTCTCCCCGTAGTCCAGGCTGACCTGGAATTCACTATGCAGTCTTGAACTCACAGCCATCCTACTACCTGTGTCTCCTAAGTGCTGGGATTAAAGGTGTGCGCCACCACACCCAGCTCTCTTTATTATATTTGAGGGGTTCAAAATGTAACAGGTTTAAAAATCATTTCTGTCATGCATTGTGTTTGTAATGAAATTGTCTCATGCTTCTATGTCTATTTGAAAAGTGTTTGTCTATTTAAAATCTGAAATATACCCACAGTTTCATAAAGATTAACATTTCATGTCGCTACTAGAATTTTTCAGAATATACTCACTAATGTTACATCCGACTAATCAAACCAAAGGGACATCTTCTCAAACTTACTACAATTTTCCTTTCTCAGTTTTTACTACAAAGAGTATATGAAAAATATTACACTGGAGCTGGGCATGGTGGCTGCACGCCTTTAATCCCAGCACTCGGGAGGCAGAGGTAGGAGGATTGCCGAGAGTTCAAGGCCACCCTGAGACTACATAGTTAATTCCAGGTCAGCCTGGGCCGGAGTGAGACCCTACCTCAAAAAATATATATATTACATTGGGCTGGAGTCATGGCTTAGTGATTAAGGCACTTGCCTGTGAAGCCCAAGGACCCAGGTTCAATTCCCCCAGGACCCATGTAAGCCAGATGCACATGGTAGCACATGCATCTGGAGTTCATTTGCAGTGCTAGAGGCCCTGGTGTGCCCATTCTTGCTCTGTCTTCTCTCTCTCTCTCTCTCTCTCTCTCTCTCTCTCTCTCTCTCTCTCTGCTTGCAAATAAAATTTAAAAAATAAAAATATTACATAAAGGATGCTATTTGAAAACCAGCATATGCAAGCATACATTAGCCAGAATGTAACTTCTCAAAAAAAAAAGAAAAGAAAAGAAAAGAAAAGAAAAGAAAAAGAAAAAGAAAAAGCTGCCGTCAGTGTCTAAAACAGAAGGATGCGATATGAGGAATTGGCTACAACGGCCAGGACCTCATGAGAGACTGTGTGGGAGATTTCCCCAAAGCACTCCGAAGGCGATCGGCAAAAACAAGTAGCATAGCTCCCCAAGGCCAAGATCACCTGGCTGACCTGGGACTGGCTCATCCTTAGAGGCCAAGGTCGAAGAAGAAAAGTCTCGCCTGCAGAGACAGTGAACTGTACAGAGAGGAGGACAGAGGGCTGCTTCTCAGGCCTCCACGGTCTTGATGAGGAAACCCTTCCCCAAGTTGGCTTAGAAAGAAACCTGGGAAACAGGCGTCAAGTCGCCGGCTTCCTGCGACCCGGATGCAAACAGGGGAGAGTGGAGAGTATAGGATCTACTTAGAGGGCCGCGTTAGTTACCATGGGTGGGTCCAATATCATAGGGCCCATAGACATACAATAACTTGCTCTCTGTCTTTCAAGGATCTTCCCACGTACTTTGAGAAATGCATCATGTACTGATTAGCTTATTACAGAACAGTTAAATGTGAATATGTCCACAGGCAATAAAATAGCATCTTATGCAGCATTTTCATACTTTAAAAAAAATATTTTGTTGTTATTTATTTTTTTGGAAGAGGGAAAGAGGCAGAGAAAGAGGGAGAATGAGCACACCAGGGCCTCCAGCCACTGCAAATGAACTCCAAATGCACGCACCACCTTGTGCACCTGGCTTACGTGGGTCCTGGGGAATCGAACCTGGGTCCTTTGGCTTCGCAGGCAAGCGCCTTCACTGCTAAGCCATCTCTCCAGCGCCACACTTTTTTGTTTCTTTCAGATGAAGAAATTAAGTCTTGGAAAGATGCCATGAGCTTGAAATTGATTACTTCCACTCCATCCTAACCCTTGTTCACACCATCATGGAGTCCATCCTACATTTCTAATATTTTATTTTTATTTATTTATTTATTTATTTGACAGAGAGAAAGAGGAGGGAGAGAAAGAGAGAATGGGTGCACCAGGGCCTCCAGCCACTGCAAACAAACTCCAGACTCATACACCACCTTGTGCATCTGGCTTATGTGGGTCCTGGGGAATCGAACCTGGATCCTTTGGCTTTGCAAGCAAGTGCCTTAACCACTAAGCAATCCCTCCTGTCCCCATCCTACATTTCTAATTGTTTCTCAAATCCACCTTCTTCTCTCCACTGCACAGCCTTTACTCCATGGTTAATCAGCCTTTCACCTGACTACTACCTCTGGCTACAGGAAATTTCCTTGTGATCATCCTGCGGTCTTCCAATTTGCTTTTTGCACAATAAAAATGATTTCCGGGCTGGAGAGATGGCTTAGCGGTTAAGGCACTTACTTGCAAAGCCAAAGAACCCAGGTTCGATTCTCCAGGACCTATGTAATCCAGATGTACAAGGTGTTGCATGCGTCTGGAGTTCATTTGCAGTGACTGGATACCCTGGCGTGCCCATTCTCTCTTTCTCTCTCCCTCTCCCTGCCTCTTTCTCTGTCTCTCTCTCTCTCTCTCAAATAAATAAATAAATAATTTATTTTAAAAAAAAAAAAAAAGAAAGATTCTGGGGCTGGAGAGATAGCTTAGCAGTTAAGGTGTTTGTCTGCAAAGCCAAAAGATCCCTGTTCGACTCTCCAGGACCCACGTAAGCCAGATACACAAGGGGGAGCATGCATCTGGGGTTCATTTGCAGTGGCTGGAGGCCCTGGTGTGCCCATTCTCTCTCTCCCTCTTTCTCTCTCTCAAATAATTTTTTTAAAAAAAGAAATATTCTATTGTTACAGGTTCTAATAGCCCCAAATATTTAATTGACAACTTAAAGATTTTATTTTTTAATTAATTAATTTATTTATTTGACAGAGAAAGAGGGAGATCGAGAGCGAGAACGGGCACACCAGGGCCTCCAGCCACTGCAGATGAATTCCAGCCATGTGTGCCCCTTTGCACATCTGGCTTACGTGGGATCTGGAGAGTTGAACCTGGGTCCTTAGGCTTCGCAGGCGAGCGCCTCAACTGCTCAGCCATCTCTCCAGCCCTACCTTATCCTCTTAATATTGTCTTAAAGATACCTCAGTCCCTCATTCTTCTTTCAAGTGGCAAATACCCCAAATCTGTCTGAATCCAACTAGTGATCTTCTCTGTGACCCTCCCCCCACTTAAGAAAAATTATACAATGAAGAGTCTGTTTTCACTTTGATGTCATAAACCTCGATGTGGAGTTGAGCACTCAGCACTGCTGGGCAATGTAAGTCATTCCTAGGTAGCTCACTTCCCACCTCCCCGAGCCACTTGCTTCATCCTATGGTTCTTTTCAAACACCCTCCCTCCTTCCACATTCCCCACAATCACTTCATGCTCTTGCCTGTTTCCGTGAGAAAATGAAGGAACCCCAAGGACCACTCCCTGTTTTTCCACCAGAACATCTACAAGCCTTCCTGCCTCTGAGTGACCCTCCTTCTCCCTCCCTATGACCACAGCCCTTCCCTTCAAGAACCTTCTTTCTTTTCCCTGTTACCAGCCTCAGTCTCCCGGGGAACACCCATGAGCATATTACCACATGGCATCTTCTGGTCACAGCCCTCCTCTGGCTACTGTCATTTGACCTTTATTTATTTTTTTTGCAAATTTTTATTAACAAATTCCATGATTATAAAAAATATCCCATGGTAATACCCTCCCTCCCCCCACTTTCCCCTTTGAAACTCCACTCTCCATCATATCCCCTCCCCATCTCAGTCAGTCTCTCTTTTATTTTGATGTCATCATCTTTTCCTCCTCTTATGAGGGTCTTGTGTAGGTAGTGTCAGGCACTGTGAGGTCATGGATATCCAGGCCATTTTGTGTCTGGGGGGAGCACGTTGTAAGGAGTCCTACCCTTCCTTTGGCTCTTACATTCTTTCCGCCACCTCTTCCGCAATGGACCCTGAGCATTGGGAGGTGTGATAGAGATACTGCAGTGCTGAGCACTCCGTCATTTGAGCTTTATTAATAGCTAAAGTTCAGCATGAAATGGTGAAATAGGCATCACAGCATTTACTCTTCCACTTTTGCTCTTGAGTTCCCATAGCCAATCCCAGCTAAACTGCCCTAACACATCTGCCTACGGGCCCTTCCTGCCGAATCCCCTGGGCCCTGGGCCATATTTCACTTTCTGCGGGAGTTCCCCTAGGCTCCGTGGATCGCAGACAGCTCTGGCTGTGCCTGTCTACACACGCCCCATTGCCTTGCCCCTGTGCGTGATCCCTAAGTAGTCCACGGCCTTCAGGCCCCATCTCGTCTTCTAAGTGACCTCACTCAAGCCCAAAATACCATCGACGGCTGTGTGTAACAGAACATTTCTCCTGAGCTCTAGATTTGCTTATCCAATCGCCCCTTCCACATGCCCACTTAAACATCTCTTGGAGCATCCGAAGTGTGATGATTGCTGGGTGGAGAGATGGCTTAGCAGTTAAGTGCTTGCCTGTGAAGCCTAAGGACCCCGGTTCAAGGCTCGATTCCCCAGGACCCACGTTAGCCGGATGCACAAGGGGGCGCATGCGTCTGGAGTTCGTTTGCAGTGGCTGAAGCCCTGGTGCACCCATTCTCTCTCTCTCTCTCTCTCTCTCTCTCTCTCTCTCTCTCTCTCTGCCTCTTTCTGTCTCTGTCTGTCGCTGTCAAATAAATAAATAAAAATAAGCAAAAAAAAATTTAAAAAAGAAGTGTGATGATTGCTCCTGACTTCTTTTCTAGCTCATTTGCTTTTTTTTCACTCTTTGCATAATCCAAGCTCCTATACCCATCATAGCAGTGCTTTTTGTAAAAAAACAAAAACAAAAACAAAAAAAACGAGACAGCAAGAGTGGGGGAGGGAGAGGGAGAGAATTGGCACTCCAGGGCCTCCAGCCGCTACAGTTGAATTCCCAGACGTGTGCACTCATGCTTGACCTTGTGAGTCTGGCTTACGAAGGTTCTGGGGAGTCGAACCTGGGTCCTTAAACTTCGCAGGCAAGTGCTTTAACTGCTAAGCCATCTCCCCAGCCCTCAGGGTACTTCTTAAACCTCTTCCGGGGGCTGGGGATATTCTTTGCATGTGTCTGTGTGGTTTCCTTGACCTCAGCCAGGGAGCTGCTTAGACGTCACCTCTTCAGAAAGCACAGTAGCTCCAAGTGGTTCATTGCCCCACAACCTCCACTTCTTATTAGCACTTATCTGTCAATAATTTTTTAAAATATTTTATTTTTATTTGTTTGACAGAGAAACAGGGAGAGAGAGAGAGAATGGGCGCACCAGGGCCTCCAGCCACTGCAGACGAACTCCAGACACGTGCACCCCCTTGTGTATCTGGCTAACGTGGGTCCTGGGGAATTGAGCCTGGGTTCTTTGGCTTTGCAAGCAAGAGCCTTAACTGCTAAGCCATCTCTCTACCCCTGTCAATAATTTTTTAAGACTTATTTATTTATTTGAGAGAAAGAATGGGCTCACCAGGGCCTCCAGTCACTGCAGATGAACACCAGACACATGTGCCACTTTGTGCATCTGATTTATGTGGGGCCTGGGGAATTGAACCTGGGACCTTAGTCTTCGAAGGCAAGAGCCTTAACCATTAAGCCATCTCCTCAGCCCTCTTTCAATATCTTTTTTATCTCATATGTGCATTTTTCTTTTTTTGTTTTGTTTTGTTTTTCCAGGTAAGGTCTCGCTGTAGGTTAGGCTGACCTGGAATTCACTATGTAGTCTCAGGGTGGCCTCGAACTCAGAGTGATCCTCCCACCTCTGCCTCCCGAGTGCTGGGATTAAAGGCGTGCGCCACCACGCCCGGCTTTCACATGTGCATCTTTGTATTTGTCAATAGCCCTGGATGAATAAATGAATGAGTAACTCATTTTCTTAGGAAGCGCAGAGTTACGCATGCAAAGCCTCACATGCATGAGTTCTCTCCACGGCGGTGGGTGGCAACTCATCAGTTCGTCCCCTGCCTCTTCCAACTTCACTGCTGATCTTTTCTACGTGAGCCAAGTGCATTACCAGTAAGTAACAGTGATGGCACAGATGCAGTTAGTTATGAAAAGTTCTAGAGACGCTTCTTGTCAGCCTGGGTGCTGGGGGGGGGGGGGGAGGCAGGAACAGTCGGGTTATCAGATTTTTACATTCAGGTTGGCAACAAAGACATTGTCGGCGTGCCTTCTGAAAGTCCTGAACGTGACAAGAAGGAAATGAATCTGAAACCTTCTTGGCCCTTGATATTATAAGGCCTGAGTAACGAGCAGTAATTCTGCGTATTTTCTCGGTAGAGATTTCGGGAGTTTCCTCTCCTCCGGGCTTTGGCTGGCCTTCCTGTGTCATTGGTAACGCTGCAAGTTCTGAGACGGGCATGACAGTTACATAGAAGGGACTTTCGCGCCAAAGCTTTGCAGCGGAAGGATGGGGGCTCACGCTCCCCGCTGTAGTTGTGTGAGAGAAGAGAGGGTGCTCAGAGTGTGGGCTGGTCTTCAGAATACCCTATTCTACTGGGACTGCCTGTCTTCTCCTACCTATGTTTTTCCACATATTCCTTTTTCATTTAATTTTAACTTTTATTTATTTATTTATTTACTTGAGAGCGACAGACAGAGAGAAGGAGGCAGAGAGAGAGAGAGAGAATGGGCGCACCAGGACCTCCAGCCACTGCAAACAAACTCCAGACGCGTGTGCCCCCTTGTGCATCTGGCTAACGTGGGTCCTGGGGAATCGATCCTCGAACCGGGGTCCTTAGGCTTCACAGGCAAGCGCTTAACCGCTAAGCCATCTCTCCAGCCCAGTTCCGGCCATCTGCGTCAATCTCTGAGCAAGTGTTCCACCTCCGTGGTCTCCTGGATGGGCCTGGAGAGAGTGGGGAGCGGGAGGGTGCTATTCCTGCTCTTGGGGTTTACTGCCGACCCCTCCTGTGTCGCCCCAGCATGCACTTTGACTTCAAAGGGCTTTGCTGAGAAAACTAACAACTCGCCCCGACTTTGCTGGGAGCGGAGCTAGGGCTGCAAGGCAGAAGGGCCCTGATTGTCTTTATCGCCAGGTGTCTGCCCCACAGCAGAGGCCTCTCTTGAGGGATGCTGAATCCACTTGCTAAAGTCTAAGGTCTCAATACAATAACCCATGCTGAGCCAGCTGCTGCCTGCTTGCGATCCCACAGCCGGCAGGAAGACCGCCCAGAAAGTTCGAGGCCATCTGGGCTACAAGAGTGAGTCCCAGGCCAGCCGATGGTACATGGTGAGACCTTGTCTCAAGCAAACAAAAAAAAACAAAGGAAAGAAAAAGAAAGAGAAGAAGGAAAATAGGGAAGGATGACACATCTCCACTGGGTTTCTTTCTCTTTCTTTATTTAAATAGGCACAGAAGCCATCTCCCCCAACGAAACACGGAGACTCTGGAATGAGAGTACGTCGGCCTTCAAGACATGAGTCGTGGAGGTTCTTGAAACAGCAAGGTTACCAAAAACAGCCTCCCATGTACTAGGAGGTGCATGATGTGAGAAGGCTTCTGGGGAAAGATGCTAGGCACAATCCCGTGACTGGGACCAAAAGTTAGTTCAGGGCTGAAGAGATAGCCTAGTGGTTAAAGTGCTTGCCTGCAAAGCCAAAGGACCCAGGTTCGATTCCCCAGGACCCACGTAAGCCAGATGCACAAGGGGGGGGCGCATGCGTCTGGGGTTCCTTTGCAGTGGCTGGAGGCCCTGGCATGCCCATTCTCTCTCTCTCTCTCTCTCTCTCTCTCTCTCTCAATGCCTCTTTCTCTCTCTCAAGTTAATAATAAATAAAATTATTAAAAATTATTTTTAGGGGCTGGAGAAATGGCTTAGCAGTTAAGGCATTTGCCTGTGAAGCCTAAGGACCCTGGTTTGATTCTCCAGCACCCACATAAGCCAGATGCACAAAGGGGCACAGGCATCTGGAGTTCATTTGCAGGACTGGAGGCCCTGGCACACCCATTCTCTCTCTCTCTCTCCCTCATAAATAAATAAATAAGAAAGAAACAAAGAAAATATATTTAAAAATTATTTTTTTTAAAATATTTTTTGGTTCATTTTTATTTATTTATTTGAGAGTGACAGAGAGAGAAAGAGGCAGATAGAGAGAGAGAGAATGGGCGCGCCAGGGCTTCCAGCCACTGCAAACAAACTCCAGACGCGTGTGCCCCCTTGTGCATCTGGCTAACGTGGGTCCTGGGGAATCTAGCCTCGAACCAGAGTCCTTAGCCTTCACAGGCAAGCGCTTAACCACTAAGCCATCTCTCCAGCCCTAAAAAATTATTTTTAAAAGTTCAATAAGGGTAACAAGGGTAAACAAAAATTTAAAAATACCCTTCAACTCTGAGATTTGACTTAGCATTTGAGAAGACATCATTGCTATCTGTTGAGAGACAGCTCAGAAGGAAGAAAATAGAGAAGAAATAACCAGAAAGAAGGCTGGTATTTATTTATTTGTTTCTTTACTTTTGGTGTTTTGAGGTAGGGTCTCACCACTCTAGCGCAGACTGACCTGGAATTCACTCTGTAGTCTCAGGGTGGCCTCGAACTCACGGCGATCCTCCTACCTCTGCCTCCCGAGTGCTGGGATTAAAGGCGTGTGCCACCACGCCCGGCTTTCTATTGAGTTCTTTTACTTTGTGGGTTCTAAAACAGACACTTGGTACAGAGACTTATTCAGTCCTCACTGACGTTATTCTATTGGACAAATAAGAAAAATACAGCTCAGAAACACACACACACACACACACACACACACACAATTTAAAAGAGATGCGCCGGGCGTGGTGGCTCACGCCCTTAATCCCAGCACTCGGGAGGCAGAGATAGGAGGATCGCCGTGAGTTCGCAGCCACCCAGAGACTATATAGAGTGAATTCCAGGTCAGGCTGGGCTAGACTTGAAAACCACAAAAATAAATAAATAACTAAAAAGAGAGACGAGATTCAAGTTCAGGTCCTTCCTCAACTTCCTTGCCTTTAAGGCCATTATGTCTCCACGATATCCTTACTGAATGTCAGGAATGTCATAACACAGAGAAACCCCCACGGTGCCATCCGGCGCGGGCACCGTTATCCTGATCTTTCAGATGGGGAGACAGAGTCAGTGACGTGCCCGTAGAAGGAAATTCACAGAGTCCAGCTGTGGGGGAGATAAAAACCAAGACTCAAATCCCGGGTTTACTATAGATCAAGGAAGCGGGTTGCTCAGTTCCCTTCTGTTTCGCCACGCTTGCCTTGCAAGGACCCCGGGGAGGCATGTGCAATGTGTGGCACAGTGTGAGTTTTTCAGGGTGTGGGAGCTGAGGGTCCCTATCATCACTCCACTCACGTTTCTCTTAAGGGGCGAAATGAAAAAGATGTAGTGGCATAGCCCACTGCCTGCTGCACGCTGTAAGTATTCAAAAGCAGTAGTTATTCCTCTCACAGGGTAAGTGTGAGAAACGGCCTTTGAACTCCTCTCTCATAACTCATAACAAAAAGCCTTGAAGCCCTCATTCTACCTTTACAGGCAGGATTCCCTCGGTAATAAATCCCTCCACGGCCTGCCTTCGGACGCAGCCTGTTCTCTCCTCGGATCCTGGCAGGCCCTGGCATTGTGCCACCTTCTAGTCCCCCCTCCCAGGGCTCAGGGCAGAATATAACAGCCTGCCCTTGCTCTAAGGGATGTAAGCTGGCTTAAATAATTAGCTATTGTAAGGTGCTCTGAAAAGAGAGCCGAAACGCTGGCAGTCCCAGGAATTCATTCACGGGGATCAGGGGTGGGCTTGACAATTGTCAGATGTCCTGGTTTATTCAGCTGGGAGAATGGCATGGTGGGGTGCGAAAGTCTGGAGTGCGGCCCAGATCTCTCAGGACCGAAGACTTCCTCCTGCAACTCTCGATCAGCCTGCGCCCCGTAAGGCAGACACGGCGACACCCCAGGCTCTCAAACACAACCGTCAGGAGCACTTGTGCAAGGTGAACGGCGCTCAAGACTCCAGTCCGCAGAACCGTGGTGGAGCGTTGCCACGTCCCAGCTGATTCGCACGGCGCTCCCCGTCCTCCTAGGGGAGCCGTGGGGCCTGTTGTGACGGACTAACCAGGTAGCAGCACGCAGTCGGCCACGTCAAGTTTACTGGGTTTCTTATTCTAATGCCAGGTTTCTATTATGCAACAGAAGTTTTGAAAGTGCTCGGGCCCCCATAGTGAAAACAGAGAAATGAATTGATGACTTGCAGCTGGAGGGATGGCTTAGCGGTTAAGACGTTGACCTGCAAAGCCAAAGGACCCAGGTTCGATTCCCCGGGACCCACGTAAGCCAGATGCACAAGGGGGTGCGTGTGCTTGGAGTTCGTTTGCAGTGGCTGGAGGCCCTGGTGCGTCCATTCCCTCTCTCTCTCTCTCTCTCTCTCTCTCTCTCTCTCTTTGCCTCTTTCCCTCTCTCAAATAAATAACTAAAAATTACATTGATGGTTTGTAAGGTGAGCTAAGACCTTACGACTTACTCCAAGTACGTGGCATGAAACATCAGTGTGAGGATCCATGCATTTGCTAAAATTGCAGCATCTGGGCTGGAAAAGATGGCTTAGCGGTTAAGACATTTGCCTGTAAAGCCAAAGGACCTCGGTTTGACTCCCCAGGACCCGTGTAAGCCAGATGCACAAGGGGGCACATGCGTCTGGAGTTCATTTGCAATGGCTGGAGGCCCTGGTGTGCCCATTCTCCCCCCGCCCAAATAAATAAATAAAATATATTTTAAAAAAACTTGGAGCGTCTCCAGCCAAATCCAAACCTAACCTTCCCAAGGCCCCAGGGGCATATTCTTGTGCCCGGTAACTTTGAATACACCGGACTGGAAGCAATGCTCAGGTACTGGCATAGTCTCATCATGCCAATGCCATCTGGATGGGGCTGGTGGGCAGTGGAGGGCAGCTGCTGGTGTCAAGTGCTGGGCATTCTGTCTGAAGGAGGAACGTATACAGACAGATGTGACGCAGCAAGGCACCTTGAATACTTTAAGGGACTCAGTAGTTCAGAACTGGGTTTTTCAGTGACTAAGGAGCTCTGGGTGGTTGTCCTTGTCAATCAAACATAATTCTCTTTTAAAAATATATATATTTGGGGCTGGAGAGATGGCTTAGCAGTTAAGTGCTTGCCTGTGAAACCTAAGGACCCAGGTTCGATTCCCCAGGACCCATATAAGCCAGATGTACAAGGGGGAGCATGCATCTGGAGTTCGTTTGCAGTGACTGGAGGCCCTGGAGCACCTCTCTCTCTCTCTCTCTCTCTCTCTCTCTCTCTGCCTCTTTCTCTCCCTATCTCTCTCTCTCAAATAAATAAATAAAATATTATTTCTCAAAGAAAATAAATAAAATAATAAATAAAATAAAATAAAAGATCATGACATAAAAATAAAAGAGAGACTTATTGAGAAGGGGAGGGCATATGATGGAGAGTGGAGTTTCAAAGAGGAAAGTGGGGGGAGGGAGGGTATTACTATGGGATATTTTTTATAATCATGGAAGTTGTTAGTTAAAAAAAAAATTTGAAAAGGAAAAAAAAGAAAATAGATAAAATATTTTATTTATTTATTTGAGAGAGAAGCAGATAGAGAGAGGGTATGGGCATGCCACGGCCTCCAGCCACTGCAAACAAATTCAAGACACATGCATGACCTTGTGCATCTGGCTTATGTGGGTCCTAGGGAATCAAACCTGGGTTCTTAGGCTTCTCAGGCAAGCGCCTTAACTGGTAAGCCATTTCTCCAGCCCCTAAACATAATTCTTAAATCCAATTTGTAGCTCCTTTCAGAGGGAATTCACTATGGAGTCTCAGGGTGGCCTCGAACTCACGGCGGTCCTCCTACCTCTGCCTCCCGAGTGCTGGGATTAAAGGCGTGCGCCACCACACCCGGCTGAATCCTGGTCTTTTATATTCACAGGAGACTCTTAGACTTCTGTGACCTTCAAAGTCATTACTGTCAGCCTTTGTTGCTCCACAGGGAGTGTCTGATCTTGGCAACCTCTGTTTGTACCTTCTATGAAGAAGGTGTCACTTCCTCCTAAGGATGCTCTTTGGGCAAATATTTTATTTATTTATGAGAGAGAGAGAGACAGAGAGAGAGAGAGAAGGGCCATTCCAGGGGGTCTCCAGCCGCTGCAAATAGACTTCCAGATGCATGCGCCACTTTTGCGCATCTGGCTCTATGTGGGGACTGGGGCATCGAACGTGGCTTCAGGCAATCGCCTTAACCGCTCAGCCACCTCTCCGGCCCCAGGATGCTCTTTAGAGAATCCCTCAAGGGACTGAGCAGAGCTCTCCCTCCACACCTACAGCAGCGCATGGCTCAGTCCTCCTCTCAGATGGACGTGAGCAATGCGCGAGGCTCAAGCATCCTCTCCTAACAGTGTGAAGTGATTTGCCAGCGACCAACTCACACTCGTGAAGTGTCTGCAGTGACAACATCCCCAATTCTAGGCCAATCCTCTTCCCATAAGAGCCTGCGGCTTCTCTCTCAGGCTGATTGGTATGACCGCCCTGGCCAGTCACCACTTCCGCCCACGCCCTGTTTGTGACTCTCTGTTCTTCCTTTTGTTTCAACTAATACGTCCCACTTTGCCAAGACATTGGACTGGGGAAATAGGATGGCTTTTCAAATATTCAGTTGCTCCCCCATCAAATTTTAAAATTCTTTCTTTCTCTATTTTATTTATTTGAGAGTGACAGGCAGGCAGAGAGAGAAAGGGACAGAAAGAGAAAGTAAGAGAATGGGCACACCAGGGCCTCCAGCCACTGCAAACAAATTCCAGATGCATGCGCCCCCCCTTGTGCATCTGGCTTACGTGGGTCCTGGGGAATCGAGCCTCAAACTAAGGTCCTTAGGCTTCACAGGCAAGCGCTTAACTGCTAAGCCATCTCTCCAGCAACGCCCCCCCACACACACACATTTTGGGGGGCAAGCCTAACACACTGGCCTTTTTTTATGTGCGTGTGAAAGAGAATTGGCACATCAGGGTCTCCAGTCACTGCAATCAAACTCCAGATGCGTGCGCCCCCTTGTGCACATGTGCGACATTGCGTGCTTGCATCACTGTGAGTCTGGCTTATGTGGGACCTGAAGATTCTAACGTGAGTTCTTAGGCTTCACAGGCAAGTGCTAATGGAATATGGACAGGCCATTCAACAAGGTCATGAAGCATTTGTGGTGGTGGTGGTGGGGATATTCACAAAATAAATGAAGGCAGTCTCTACTCTAGAGACATTCCCACCAATCCATCTGGAGAGAGAGACAGAGACATTAATTAACATAGGTTAGACACATGATCACGGTGTCAGGGTGTCCTAGCAGAGAACCACATAATTCTGCAACCATGGACAAGTTGTTTAACTTCGGCCAATCTCTAATTCATTACTGGTAGGATGAGGAGGCTAGACGTTATTAGTGTCAGTAGATTCAAGTGCTGATTAATGGCTCAGTGAGTTACAGCTATGACTGTAGTTATTCAACATCTTGTGGACTTAGAAAATGATTACGATACGTTCCCGAACAAGCAACCTGTCATGTACGGCTGACGTGAATAGAGGCCACCCAAGACCCCTATGAGAGAAGACAATGTAGCCATCTGTGGAAAGGGTTCTCCAGATATCCACCACATCAGGGTCTGCATCAGCTGGAAGGAGGTGACTTGCCCATGTTCATGGTCAACTCCAAGGCAGTAGCTCCCATGTGGATGGTAGACAAGATTAAATCAATTCCAAGTGACAATGTCCACCTCAGCATTCCCTCCTCTCCCCGCCCCCCGATCCTGTTTCCTCACAGACGTGGCTCTGCACTGAGCATGTCACACCCCCAGCTCCATCCAACATGTGCCTCAAGAGAACACATCCTGTGACAGTTTGGAGCCGCACAGCCCAAGTCTGAATTCTGACCTCTGTTCCTCTGGGCTCTGTCAGATGCGTCGCTTACCAACGTGGTGCTCTGGCTTTGTCACCTGTAAAATGAAGCCATTATTATCCTGTACCACTTAGAGGTGTGTTTGAAAGTCAAACAAGGGCTGGAGAGACGGCTCAGCGGTTAAGGCGCTTGCCTGCGAAGCCTAAGGACCCAGGTTCAACTCTCCAGGTCCCACGTAAGCCAGACGCACAAAGGCGAGGCAAGCGCAAGGTCGCACGTGCCCACTAAGTGGCGCAAGCGTCTGGAGTTCGATTTAAGTGGCTGAGGCCCTGATGTGCCAATTCTCTCTCTCTCTGTCTGTCTCTGTCTGTCTCTGTCTCTCTCTTGCTCTCTCTAAAATAGAAAATAAATGAATAAAAATAATTTTAAAAAAAGAAAGTCAAACAAGCTATTCCATGTTGAACCTTAGAAGACTGATACTCTCAAGAATCCAGAAAGTGTTGCCACTATTTCAGATTTTGCCACGTGCTGTGCTATTGCCACGTCATCTATGAACCCATCAACAAGACGCAAAATTCCTCCGGATGCTGGGACAACAGAGACAGGGCCAGTCAGGGACTAGTTCTTAATGATGAACGCGTGTAACAACACACACACACGTAACAGAAGTTTGAGATGACATTCACATCAAGGCATGAGGTCCCACCTACCTCATCTTCTACCCTAACTAATGGCAGACATGAGCAATAATCCGCATTGCTGTCCTGACAGGAATCTTTCACTGGGCTCCTACTGTCCGCTGAGAACTGTGTTAGGAAAGCATAAACAATGAACTCAACTCCAAGGCCAGGTTAAGGCTCTGCCTCCAAGCTTGCTTCACACCAAGCGAAACAAGACTGCACCAAGCCAATTGGGTTTCTAATTTTCACCCAGGAACGGCTAGAAACATTTTTGCCAGAACTAATCAAAAGGTTTCTATGTGTCCTGAAAACTAGAGGAGTTTTTCCCGTTCACAAGCTTCGCCGGTAGAGACGGCTAAAAACTGAATGGATACAGTATTATTTAGTGCCTCTGAGCCTGTTTTTTTTTTTTTTTTCATAAATTGAATTTATCATACAAATAAAAGGCAAGGTTTGTTTCACTCAGATAGCAAGCAGAGTGACTGTCACATTTGATTACCACCTAGTTGACTTACGTATTTTAATAAAACAGTCAACGTGTGCATATTCTCCCAGCATTCATGGGATATCACGGGAACTATAAATTACATTAAACATTAACTTCCCTGGGATTGACACTGTTGCATAAAAACAGATGACATATTCACCTTTGGGGAGGGTATTTTGGTTTAAATCATTGAATGGAGAACAAAAGTATGAGGGAGGAAGAAAATGCGTTCATTGTATCACGTGACAGTGTCCATGAAATAGAGAAACCATTATTCTCGTGTTGCATTTGAGAAATAATGAGAGTCGTGGATGACAGAGAAGCACTGTTCAACAGAAGTATGGCCCCGAACAAACGAAAAGGTGCTCTTCTAAGGGGACATGATACTATAAACAGGTTGCGTTTTTTTAAATTTTTTGTTTTGTTTTTATTTACTTATTTGAGAGTGACAGACAGAGAGAGGAAGAGGCAGAGAGAGAGAGACAGATAGAGAGAGAGAGAGAATGGGCGCTGCCAGGGCTTCCAGCCACTGCAAACGAACTCCAGATCGTGTGCGCCCCCTTGTGCATCTGGCTAACATGGGTCCTGGGGAATCGAGCCTCGAACCAGGGTCCTTAGGCTTCACAGGCAAGCGCTTAACCGCTAAGCCATCTCTCCAGCCCCAACAGGTTGCGTTTTTGAGATCCCCCAAACCCAAATGCAAATTGCAGAGAGGTCATCCCCATTTGAGTGACCTCTGACAGGGTTTTGGACTTGTTTGTGATTCCATTCCCTCGGCCATAAAAATTGTTAATGCCACCATTTCCCTTGGTTCTGAGCACCCCCCCCCAACATCCATGTGCATTTGGGGTGAACCAAAGAAACCTGCTGCAGAGTCACATCCGAGTTTTGCTTTCTGTGCCATGTCCCCTTTCTGGAAAGGCCCTATTAATGTCTCGTGGGATTGATGCTCTTGTGAAATTCGATTTTAGAGACATGCCTACAGTAGGAACCACCTGTATGTGAAGGAAGCTTTTTCGTTTAAAGATTTTTATACTTTATTTATTTATTTGAGAGAGGGAAAGAGGGAGAGAGAGAGAGAGAGAGAATGGGCGCTCCAGGGCCTCCAGACACTGCAAACGAACTCCAGACGCGTGCGCCCCCTTGTGCATCTGGCTTACGTGGGTCCTGGGGAACTGAACCGAGGTCCTTTAGCTTTGCAGGCAGGCGCCTTAACCACTAAGTGATCTCTCCAGCCCGTGAAGGAAGCTCTGAATCTATACACCATAAGCTATAAACCCTGGAGGGTCTATAAACGGGTTGTGTCCGGAGCAACACTTCCATAGTAGCCACAGATAGTGTGGGACTCAGAGATGTTAAGTGACTTTGCTGAAACCAACCAGCAAGTGAGGGAGAGACAGGCTCCTGTTTCCTTGAGTCCCGTGGCTACATCAGCTGCACAACAACAGGGCCTCTCTAGTTCCAATCTAGGCCATAGTTTGCCTGGTAGTCGTCCATTAATCTGTTCACTTACGGATATTTTCCCAGTATTTTATTTTTATTTATTTGAGAGGGAGGGAGGGAAAGAGAGAGACGGAAAGAGAGAGAAAGAAAGAGAGGCTGGGCGTGCCAAAGCCTCCAGCTGCTACAAGTGAACTCCAGACGCGTGCGTCACTTTGTGCATCTGTCTTACGTGGATCCTGGGGAATTGAACCTGGGTCCTTTGGCTTTGCTGGTAAGTGCCTTAACCACTAAGCCATCTCTCCAGCCCCTGAAAGCTTTATTAGAGATAGAGAGAGAGGCAGGTAGAGAGAGAGAGAATGGGCACACCAGGGCCTCCAGCCACTGCAAACAAATTCTAGATGCATGCGCCACCTTGTGCATCTGGCTTACGTGGGTCCTGGGCAATCGAACCTGCATCCTTTGGCTTTGCAGGCAAGCACCTTAACCACTAAGCTATCTCCCCAGGCCCCATCCTTTGTGCCAGAAACTACTTGAGTGCTACAGAACACAAAAGATCTGATCTCTCCCTTATGGGTGCTCACATTCCAGTGTGAATTAAGACATGGGATTGGGATGAAATATGGAGCTAAGAGAGTTGCCAGGATGGCTTCTCAGTGGCAAGGGGCACAGAGGGAAGTCTGCAGTTCCCCTAAGGCTTGTGGGCTTTCGTTTCCCTTCCTACCCTTGTTGGTTGATTAATTAATTCCCTCGTTCACTCATTTCACAAACATTCATTAGCACTTATGATGGGTTTGGACTGTGGAATATAGCAACAAGTCCTTTCCACGAATCTTCTCCCGTGAACCTGACTTTTACTTACGCGAGAAAGAGAGACAGAGAGGGAAAGAGAGAGAAAACGAAGTTTTCATTGTGGTTTTTTTTTTTTTTTTTTTTTTTTTTTTTTAAACTCTTGGTTAAAGTAGAAGACAGTAACTGTCCTG
This sequence comes from Dipus sagitta, assembly GCA_036346955.1. Taxonomy (NCBI): domain Eukaryota; kingdom Metazoa; phylum Chordata; class Mammalia; order Rodentia; family Dipodidae; genus Dipus; species Dipus sagitta. Next base: position 35,526,120 of record CM070789.1, read on the forward strand.
AGTAGAAGAAAGTCTCTACACGTTGGAAGTTTCAGTGGCCTGATAAAACTATTCACTGGCTTTTGAAATCGTCCCCCCCCCCACCCCCCGGCTGCATGTGGTTCTCACAGTTCATAACTCGCCCACAGCTGCCAACTCCTTCCCGGGGGCCTTTGCGGGGTAATGACTGTCCTGAAAATGGTTTCTGTTTACTTGCTCAGGACTGTGAGGCTTTCTCAGTGCCATCCAGAGCACGCACTGGGTCCCACAGTATCCCAGCTCCCTCTCAAGAGCGGGAGACGCACTCACAGCTCAGGACACCCTGCCTCGGAGGCTTAAAGAAAAATGCCTGCCAGCTACTCTGAGATAGCAGGTCTCCATTCCCCCTCATCTGCATTTGCTTTGGAAATGTCCACAAAGGGCTGAGCTTGGAAGTCTGAGGAACTTGATTCTAACCAACTGGACCTCTGCCTTTCTAAGGCTCCACATGCTGTGTCAAGAAAGTACAAAAAAGAGGGCTGGAGAGACGGCTTAGCGGTTAAGGCGCTTGCCCGCGAAGCCTAAGACCCATGTTCGAATCTCCCAGATCCCACGTGAGCCAGACGCACAAAGGTGAGGCAAGCGCAAGGTCGCACGTGCCCACTAGGTGGCGCAGGCGTCTGGAGTTCGATGGCAGTGGCTGAGGCCCTGGTGTGCCAATTCTCTGTGTCTCTCTCGCTCTAAAATAAAAAAGAAAGAAAGAGAGAGAGAGAGAGAGAGAGAGAGGAGAATCTACCCCAGGGGTAGACAAGATAGGTGTAGCCCCTGATAGCCATCAGGTGACTGGTACCTCTCTTGGCTTCAACCGTGCCGTGGCAGAATCTTGACAGACTGTGAGGACTCGTGCCCAAGGTCACGCAAGGACAAAATTCTTCCTAGAAGAAAGTTTAGCCATTTTCTTCTTTGACTATCTCCTTGGCAGAGTCACTCATCAACTGTCCGCCAAAGTGAGATATTACCCCCTCTTTGTGGATCAAATTACAAATGGCGTTTACCTATGGAAACTCCCACATTTTGGACCTAGTTGATTAATGAAGTCGGTATTTTTTCAAGTGAAGTTCCATTCTGACAGACAGCCGTGTGTCCCGGGCTAGTAACTTTCCAAGTCCTTTGACTTTGAATCTTCCCAGTTTCATAATTATGTATGGCACGGAAATATCATGAGAAATGAATGAGACGCGTGCCCATGGGAGTTATTCTGCTGGTAATTAAAAGTGAGAGAAAATTATAAAAAAAAAAAAGAAAACATTTCTACCATCAGTTGGATGGTGTTCAGGAAAAACAAAACAAAAGGGGGAAACTGAGAAAACAAACAGTTTGGATTTAAAAAAAAAATAAAAATAAAAAGCACTAAAAATAAAGAAACATTCATTATGAATTTTATTACTCCAACTACTGTAAACTGTAGGAATCCGAGCTGCAAAGCTACCCATTAAACTGTCTGCTCTTTCCTGTTTAAACAAGGCCCCTCTTGGGCTGTGACAGCCTTAGCTTTCTTGGGTCTGCATCCAAGAAGGAAGACGTTTCTACGGTAACCACGGAGGCCTTTTCTGAGGGTCTCTGGGAGAAGCCAGGATCTGGTGACAAAACCCCAGTTCCCTTGAGAATGAAGGAGCTCCCATGGCCAGGCGGGAACAGAATGAGTACATTCAGGCGTGAAATCCCTTTCAATTGGCCGTTTGTTCCCCGGCGAAGAATTCACTTTGTGCCACTCTTTTGAGAAATGGCCGATGTAAGCCCAGTGGTGTATGAATAATCAATGTTCCAGAAGGGAAGATAAGTCTTGCGATTCGGGGACGGTGGGGGGGGGGAGCTTGGGGGGGCTGTTGGCATCACATCTTGATTCTCTGCAAGATTTTAGAAATTCTTGAAGTTGAGGGAGGATAGAGAATGGCCCTTCATTTGCCAGTTGTGGGGTTGAGAAGTGGGCTGGGAAGAGAGATCAGCCGAAGTTAACAGTGGAAGGCGGCTGGTATCACGGCACACCTCAGGCTGTGGTGGGTAAGGCTTGAATTGTACGATTGTGACCGTCGAAATACACTGTGGGAAGTGCATTCAGGGAGAGCTGAACCGGGAACAATGGGAATATTAAAGAGAGCGCCGCTCGGAAAGATGAGATGGAGCCTTAGTTGAGAATCAGGAATAAGAAAACATCGCTACCCTTTCTTTCCTCTCCTTCCTTCCTCTCTCCCTCCCTCCTCTCTTTCATCCTTTCATTCTTTGTATTTCAAGGTAGGGTCTCGCTCTAGCCCAGGCTGACCTGGAATTCACGCTGTAGTCTCAGGCTGGCCTCGAACTCAGCGGTAATCGTCCTACCCCTGGCTCCCGAGGGCTGGGATTAAAGGCGTGCGCCACCACGCCTGGCTTGATCCCGTTTCTTGAGCAGTCCAACGCGCTGAATGAACACCGGCCTGCATCGTCCGCTAGATCTTGACAGCCGCCCTCTCTCAGAGTGCCAGCACCAGCCACTCGTTTTAGATGGACAGACAGATTCCGAGAGCTCACTTTTCCCACCCAGTCACTTTGACTCCTGAGCCCATAGGCATAAGGGTCTGGCATGTGTGGAGAATTAGGGACAGGGTTCTAGAAATGTACCCTGGGAAGTAAACTGTGTGCTGCCTTCATAGTCCATCTACCTGTTAAGTCTTAGGAGATCCATGCATCTCTCCCACAGCCTTCCCTTGTGGTCCTGGGATGAAGATGTCTTGGCATAGGTGGTACATTTACAACCTGAACCTAGCTAGAGAGGGAAGCTTACACACACACACACACACACACACACACACACACACTTGATCTGAAAACAGCTCCCTTATGGTCTTACAACCTAGAACAGTAAAAATTATAATGAACTCTTCTCTCTTACAGCTTTTCTAGTCCACGGGCTCTAGAAAGCTCTAATCACTTGGATTCCCCTCATTTTGGACATTCAAAGTATAAAAAATTTCTAGCTCAACCGTTACCCCCCCCCCCTCAAGGGGACACACTACCTAGGACTCAGTACCTAGCAGCCAAAATGACTCCAGTTCAGTAAAATAAGTGTTTTCCTGGAAAATCCATGGCTGAAGCTAATGGGAAAATTACCTGTACTTGAGGCCAAGCAGAATGAAAGTGAAGGTCACCCAGAGGTCAAGGCCGACTCCTCACACATGGGTCTTGACTCTTCCGGATATGAGTGAGCGCCAGAGTTGAGTTCTGGCTCACAAAAGAGGAAAGTTAGTAGTGAAAACAAAAGAAGAGTGGTGGCCAGGCGTGGTGGCGCACGCCTTTAATCCCAGCACTCAGGAGGCAGAGGTAGGAGGATCACTGTGAGTTCGAGGCCACCCTGGGACTACATAGTGAATTCCAGGTCAGCCTGGGCTAGAGTGAGACCCTACCTCAAAAAAAGAAACAAAAATAAAAAATGAGAGGGGTCCCCTAATAAAGGCAGCACTTATAATACCATGTGACATCCTTACCACAATCTCTGTCACTTTACAAAGAAGAAACTGAGTCTCAGAAAGGTGACCCGGTTTGCCCAAGATCATACAGAGGAGGTGGCCCAACTGGGATTCCAACCCATAACTCTCTGTTCTGCAAATCTCCTTTCTTTCTCATCCCTTAAAAATGATCCATCCTGGGCTGGAGAGATGGCTTAACGGTTAAGGCCTTTGCCTGCAAAGCCAAAGGACCCAGGCTCGATTCCCCAGGACCCACGTTAGCCAGATGCACAAGGTGGCACATGCGTCTGGAGTTCCTTTGCAGTGGCTGGAGGCCCTGGTGGGCCCCATTCTCTCTCTCTTTCTCTCTCCCTCTTTCTCTCTCTCTCTCTCTCTCTCTCTCCCTCCCTCCCTCTTTCTGTCAAATAAATAAATAAATTAAATATTTTTTAAAAATGATCCATCCTGGCAGGCCGTGGTGGTGCACACCTTTAATCCCAGAGCTTGGGAGGTAGAGGTAGGAAGGTCGCTGTGAGTTCGAGGCCACCCTGAGACTATATAGTGAATTCCAGGTCAGCCTGGGCTAGAATGAGACCCTACCTCAAAAAAATATATATATCCATCCAATGATCCAATGATGCTACGTAATTATAAAGTTAGCCATTCTCTTGTCCTGCATACCTCAGAAGTCTCCGGGGAGAGGGCAATTTGGGACTGCTTTGGGCATCAGCAAAGGGTAATGGGAATGCCTTCCGTGTTGCAGGCCAGATGCTAGCTCCAAAGACTTCAGCAACTGCTTTGTTCCACGGGCATCAGTGGCTGCATTCGAGTGTGTGTAAGTGGCTGATGCTGGAAGGGGGAGGTGACGACAGACATCAGCCTTCACACCGAAGGAGCCGGTGGTACGAGAAATGGATGGGGGGGGGGGTGGCGTGGGAGGGAGACCGTTCTTGTCATGCGCATCCAAGAAGGGGAACCTGGAGTGCTATTAGCCGAGTACACTAGGCAAGACCCCGGGTGATAATCGGGGTGTGGGAGACGAGCTTGGGAACGTGGGGTGCTCTCACAGCAACAAAGGTAAGATCCCAGAGGAGCATGAGACGCTCTTCTGTAGGTTCCTGGGTCCTCGGACTGGCCGCGGCCCCCCAAGGAGTCCAGGCAACCGCGGGAGACCAAGGTTGTGCCCGGAGACGAGAGAAAGAATCACTCTCAGGGAGACAGTCTCTGTGAACAGCTCTCGGTTTATGGTCAGGGAAATGGGTTTATAAGCAGTTGAGGGTCCTAAGGGGATGGGATGTGCAAGGTGGCTTGCTGATGCCTAATTAGCATATGGGGACATTCATTCTGCACATAGGCAATGGCAGAGGGAGAGTATAGGGTACAGGGGGGGTGGGCTGTGCAAAGGTGCTGGCTGATACCATATGAGGAGTTTCCTAGGCAACTGGCCAAAGGCCACAGGTTATGGGCAAAGCCTAAGTCTTATCTGAATGTCCAGGTACCCCGTGCTTGGAGAGGGAGTGGCCTCACTTCCTGCCGATCTCCAGGTCTGAGATTTTGTCCACGGGGTTCCAGGCTCACTGTGACCCCCCAAGAATGGGGGGAAGGATCCTGGCTCACTGAGACCCCCTGAGAATGGGGGGAAGGAGCTCCCCTGTCCTGTCTGGTCCCCGAGATAAGACCTGCGGTTCAGGCTGCTGCGACCCCTCCCTAGCCTGGGGCCTTCGTGTCAGACAGCTCAGGTTTGCTTTAACCCGGGGCCCAGCCTGTGCCCGGCATACTTCCTGGAAGAAGTGGCATTTTAGCTGATCACTGAAGGATGTTCACGAGGGCAGCGGCCGATGCATTCTTGAAGGGCGCACACCAAGGAGCGGGGACATGGAAGGATCCAGAGAGAAGAGAGCACGTGAGGTGACAAACTTGGAGGAGCCAGGAAGACGGATACAAGGGCTGGATCAGGAAGAGGGGCGAAAGGAATGATTAGACAGGGATACCACCGAGGGGCATTATTCTGGTGGCCAACATGAATTACATTGGGGGGATTTCTCCCAAGGTGGCTACTAGCAAAGGGGGTGGCTACATCACAAAAGGGGAGAGGGCTGTGGAGGGAGCATGGGAGAGGGGAGATGGGCTCACGTTTACTGAGCACCCACTGGCTGCCGGATGCCTCCGATCACAGCGAAGGAAAGGGGAGCACGTGCCAGAGAAAGGCAAAGGGTCCTGGGCAAAGGGCACCCATCTAGGAAGCGGTAAGCTGGCAGGCAGACTGCTCCTCCTGACTCCCGGCATCTGTGCCCTCCTTCCCACGTAGGTAAGCAAGATTGACAGGCAGTACCGCGTGGAGATGATAAGACGCGGCGTACAGTTGTTAGTCAGAATCGACCAACAGACCCCGGGAAAGGTTTGCCGCTCTGGAACAAGAGAAGCAGGCACCCCCCCAGGCCCCCCCTGAGACACAGATCTTTCTAGAATCCCAGGGGGTTGACACTGGGAGCCAAGTCATCTGCATCTCACAATGCCCCCCCACCCCCAACAAAAGGTCCTACTATCCCGTACAAGTCCGAGGAAAGATCTGATTGGCCCAGTGTGAGCCAGGTGGTACCCAGCCAGCTAGAAGTGGGAGGACAAAAATGCCTGCTGTGGGGCTGGAGAGATGGCTTAGCGGTTAAGGCACTTGCCTGCAAAGCCAAAGGACCCAGGTTCGATTCCCCAGGACCCACGTTAGCCAGATGCACAAGGGGGCGCACGCGTCTGGAGTTCATTTGCAGTGGTTGAAGGCCCTGGCACGCCCATTCTCCCTCTGTCTGCCTCCTCTCTATCTCTCTCTCTGCTTGAAAATAAAATAAAATAAAATAAAATAAAATGTGCCTGCTGTGCTTCTCACCATGGAGAGGATCAACTCTCCAGAACTCTGAACAGTGAATGACTATCAGTGGTCAACAGGTTCTGTGATAGTTGTGGCAAAGGCAGAGCGGGGGGTGGCTCGCCATTACCACATGCGATTGTGGTGACATCCAGTCTAGAGGTGAGAAAAGTGAGGGCCAGTAGCATAGCCCACGAGTGGCACAGGGAGTCTCCTGCCGCGGACCCTGGTGACCTGGCATGCATGCCCCACATCGTGTCTGGTGTTCTCTTCCTTGGCTTGTGTGGACATCACATCCACGTCAACCCCCTCTGCTGTTGTCCTGAGTGGACTTGGACAAGGCTGCAAATTTCTCCGTACCTCTGTTTTCTTGTGTGCGAAATAGAAATACGAGTTCCTGCCTCGTTCACTTTTATTTCTTTAAAAAAAATTTTTTTTGGAGGGAGAGAGAGAGAATGGGCGCACCAGGGCCTCCAGCCACTGCAAACGAACTCCAGACGCGTGCGCCCCCTTGTGCAGCTGGCTAACGTGGGTCCTGGGGAATCGAGCCTTGAACCGGGGTCCTTAGGCTTCACAGGCAAGCGCTTAACCGCTAAGCCATCTCTCCAGCCCGGTGGTGTTGGTTTTAACGGATCTGTGGATTGACAGCATTTAACTGAGGAATGGTGCTAATTTATTATGATTTCGAAATCTGGGCTCTTCTTGGTTCCTTAGAAGAAATGTAAACATTGCTCCTCCCGAGTCGTTCCATGCTGACACCACCTGTTTTCTGCTTATTTATTCATGTCAACCACCTATTCGTATTGAATTATAATTGGTTTCTGCTGGATATCTTCATGCTGAGAGGCACTGACTGATTCTCACACACCACACACACAGAGACACAGAGAGATTTTCTTTATTTTCTTTGGCCACGCAGTTCCGCTGTGCCGTGGCATCTTGACTGGCACTCCTTTTTCTTTTCTTTTCTTTTCTTTTTAACATTTTATTTATTTACTTGACAGACGGAAAGAGGGAGAGAGAGAGACAGAGAGAATGGGCACACCGGGGTCTCCAGCCACTGCAAGTGAACTTCAGACACACGTGCCACCTTGGGCATCCGGCTAACGTGGGTCCTGGGGAATCGAACCTGGGTCCTTTGGCTTTGCAGGCAAGCGCCTTAACTGCTAAGCCATCCCTCCAGCCCTACTGGCACTTCTTGAAAGAATTATGGCGCCCGTTGGATAATCTCCTCCTAAGTAAATAGCTACAAGAAGCTTATGCAAAGCCTGTCATGTTTGTGTCATGTTTATGGCCCTTCAGCTACAAATTTGCCCAGACAAGAACTGACCAGAGCCTTCCACTCCACACATGCAACAAGGCAGAAGTCCAGGGGATGGTGTCCCTCGACTGTCTCCAGACCAAGCCCTCCCTTTGAGCACTGTGTCATAGCTTGAGCGCGGGCCTGCGCATTGCCACCCCAGTTATGTTCAAACAACCTTCACCCAGGCCTTCAGCACCACGTTGGTGCCAGGATGGATTCCTTTAAAAATGCAGATGTGGCCGGGCATGGTGGCACACGCCTTTAATCCCAGTGCTTGGGAGGCAGGGGTAGGAGGATCGCCATGAGTTCGAGGCCATCCTGAGACTACATAGCGAGTTCCAGATCAGCCTGGGCTAGAGTGAGACCCTACCTCGAAGAAAAAAAAATGCAGATGTGGGGCTGGAGAGATGGCTTAGCAGTTAAAGGCGCACGCCTGCGAAGCCTAAGGACCTAGGTTCGATTCTCCAGGTCCCACATAAGCCAGATGCCCATGGTAGCGCACATGTCTGGAGTTCATTTGCAGTGGCTGGGGGCCCTGGTGTAACTATTCTCTCTCTCTCTCTCTCTCTGTCTCAAATAAATAAATAAAAATGGTTGATATTTTTTAAAAAATGAATGGCTAGAGGGATGGCTTAGCGGTTAAAGAGTTTGTCTGCAAAGCCAAAGGACCCAGGTTCAGTTCCCCAGGACCCACGTACGCCAGATGCACAAGGGGGTGCATGCGTCTGGACTTTGTTTGCAGTGGCTGGAGGCCCTGGTGCACCCATTCTCTCTTTCTCTCTCTCTCTCTCTTTCTCTGTCAAATTAATTAATTAATTAATTAAAATAAAATAAAATGCAGAGGGCATTGCCAGCCCTGCTTACTGACTTTCTGCGGCTCCTTATTCGCTGAATAACAGTCAAAGCTCTCTCCTGGTGCTCTCCACCATTTGGGCTTCTGCATCTCCCGACATCATTGCATGGCCATCCTCCCCTACGGCATCCCCAGGGCCCTCCCTCTCCCAGCAAGCACACTGGCACTTTGCCATCTTCTAGGGAAGGCCCCCTCAGTACCCAGCTCTGCACAACTCTCCTCCAGACCTTCTTAGAAACCTCCCATGCGGCGACTTAGATCTTTGAGATTCCAAGCATTAAGGGAACTCTCCAAATCCGCACAAGCCTGCCACATAGGTGACTGAGCCGTGACTCAAACTCCAGTTTACCTGATCCTCAAACCCCTTTCGCTCTGCCGCGTGGACACTGCGAGTGGAACCCCACACATGTCCAAGAGAGCCCCGAGATTTTAAAACCAGAGGGTGCTGGTGTTATTGACGGGAGGCGAATGAGTGGGTTTTAGGGAAAAGGCAAGAGTTAGGACATGTTGAGGGCTTGAGGGGGCCAATGTTGGAACTTCCAGTCTAGAAGTCATCACACAGCGGTAAGAGCAGGAGTCAGAAGAAAGTACAAGGTGAGAGGATGTGGGCTGGAGGGATGGCTTAGCGGTTAAGGCGCTTGCTTGCGACGCCTAAGGATCCAGGTTCGATTCTCCAGGACTCATGTTAGCCAGAGGCACATGGTGGCACCTACGTCTGGAGTTTGCTTACAGTGGCTGGAAGCCCTGGTGCACCCATTCTCTCCCTCTCTATCTCTCTCTCTCCCTTTCCCTTTCCCTGTCTCTAATAAATACATAAAAATAAATCTTACAAAAAAAAAGATGGGAGGATGTGCCAAGAGAGACAACAGTGCCCAGGGGTGAGTCTCTGACTCAGTCTTGGAGGAAAACTGGGAGAGAGAACTGACAGAGAGGGTTATGATACAACATCTAGGGGTTCAGATTAATGATGTCTTGTGCTGGGCGATGCTGAGAAGTTACTTGACGTCTCTGGACCTCCATATTTTGAGTATTAAATTATGATACTAACAGCAAGCAACCTTGCAAAATGATGACAGGATCAGTAACGTGAGAAATGGCCAGTATTAGCCGGGTGTGGTGGCGCACGCCTTTAATCCCAGCACTCGGGAGGCAGAGGTAGGAGGATTGCCATGAGTTCGAGGCCACCCTGAGGCTACATAGTGAATTCCAGGGTCAGCCTGGGCTAGAGTGAGACCCTACCTCAAGAAAGAGAGAAAGAAAGAAAGAAAGAAAGAAAGAAAGAAAGAAAGAAAGAAAGAAAGAAAGAAAGAAAGAAAGAGCCAGTACTTTCCTAGCATTGATGCCCTTGGGAGACAGTCATCGTAAAGCTCATCAGTGGCCCATGTGTCCGTGAAGGTGCTCAGAATGTCAGACCACAGATGACCGATGACCAGCTCGGAGACACCGGCTTATCAGCTGAGATTACCAGCCCCACCTACTTGGGGAAAGATAAAAGGAAAACCAAGGGTCAAATTGATGTCGCGTGTGTCCACAAACAAGCTCAAAAGAGCAAAAAAAAAAACATCTGTCCGGTGCTGGACAAGACCAAGCTGGGTTAAACCAGTATCTACAGTCGTCCCACTTCATCATCGGCATCTGGAAAAGCTCACAGTGGGGAAAAATGCCCGGGACGGCGTAGCCGGGACCAAGTCACACAGGGCAGGCTGGAGCCGGGAGATAAGAGGCCACTGGCCAGCACTCTGCACCGGATCCCCCAGCAGTCCCACCTCGTGAGCAGAGGCAGCCCCGGGCCCACCCAGAGAGCAAATACAGACACTGTGAATGGCTGCTGTACTCACAGGACAGAGAAACCCACGTTCGAGCTCCAGCAGAGCCACTTGGAGCACTTCTGTACTGGTTGAAGTGATTTTTAGCCTGCTTCTCCACGTGTGAAAATAACCAATAATACTATCGCCTCCACAAAGCTTTTCGTTGTGGGTTAAGAAACGCAAAACAGGGGCCGGAGAGATGGCTTAGCGGTTTAAGGCCTGCAAAGCCTAACCACTCAGGTTTGGTTCCCAAAGACCCAGGTTCGATTCCCCAGAACCCACGTAAGCCAGATGCACAAGGTGGCACACGCGTCCAGAGTTTGTTTGCAGTGGCTGGAAGCCCTGGTGCTCCCATTCTCTCTCTCTCTCTCTCATAAATAAATAAATAAATCGTATAAGTAAATAAATAAATGTAAAATAGGGCTAGAGAGATGGCTCAGTGGTTGAAGATGCTTACTTGTAAAATCTGATGACCTGGGTTTGATTCCCCAGTACCCACATAAAGCCAGATGCACAAAGTGATACATACATCTGGAGGCCATTTGCAGTAGCTGGAGGCCCTGGCATACCCATTCTCTGTCTCTCTATATATATCTATCTCCCTTAAATAAATAAATATTAAAAATTAAAAAAATAGCTGGGCGTGGTGGCGCATGCCTTTAATCCCAGTACTCAGGAGGCAGAGGTAGGAGGATTGCTGTGAGTTCAAGGCCACCCTGAGACTCCATAGTGAATTCCAGGCCAGCCTGAGCCAGAGTGAGACCCTACCTTGAAAAACAAAAAATAAGTAAATAAATAAAATAAAAAAATAGAAGCTGGGCGTGGTGGCACACGCCTTTAATCCCAGCACTCAGGAGGCAGAGGTAGGAGGATCACCGTGAGTTCGAGGCCAGCCTGAGACTACATAGTGAATTCCAGGTCAGCCTGGGCTAGAGTGAGACCCTACCTTGAAAAACAAATAAAAATAAAAATAAAAAATATATGCAAAATAAGTTATGAATGGAGACATCAACATATAGTCGTATTTTGCCTTCTACACGATCCAATTACCCACCCAAGCCTGTCCGTTATGAGGGTCCCCATGTTCTCTCAGCTTTTCTTCTCAGCCCAGCAATTCCTGAGGCAGAGACCTGCAGGCTAGACCGTCAAACACGAAGCACTCACAGAGCAGTCCCATGTGCTCAAGACCACCAAGGCCCCGCTCACTGTCTTTGTGAGCACTAAATGAAGGGCAGTCAGTGACAGGAGAGATACCCTAATGGATTCTAGCGGTTAAGACTGGGCCTTAGCGATTAAGGCGATTGCCTGCAAAAGCCAAAGGACCTCGGTTCGATTCCCCAGGACCCACGTAAGCTGGATGCACAAGGTGGCGCATGCGTCTGGAGTTCATTTGCAGTGGCTGGAGGCCCTGGTGCACCCATTTTCTCTCTCTCTCTCTCTCTCTCTTTGCCTCTTTCCACCCCTCAAATAAATAAATAAAAATAAAATATTTATATATAAAAAAAGACCCGGGAGACATGGTGAACAAGGGCTGCCACTTACTGAGCATTACTTTAATCACAGCTCTACCCAGAGCCGTGAAGAGTAGGTGACATCACTCCCTTTCGAAGGGACAGCTGTGGCTCAGAGGGGGGTTAAGTGATTTGCTCAAAGTCACCACGCACAGAGGTGCAGGAACCCAAGTGGGATCCTAGCCTATTCTTCCTGTACGGAGGCCCTCTCCTTCTCACTGACCTGACAAATGAGGGTGCCAAGAAGCGGGGTGTCCAAGAAAATTCAGCAAGAGATGAGGAAACAAACCAGGAGGCAAGATGCTTAATGTAGCCCAGTGCCCCCTCTCCCTCCTGAGCCTCCTGCTCTATGACCTGGGAGAAGAACCCGCGGCCTGCTACTAGCTAGAGTTTCGGGGCAGGTCACATAGCAGTTTATAGTTGAAACCACTTTGCAAACTATCAAGTCCCGTATAAACATAAGTTGTTATTAATTGTTATACCCATTAAATAATTAAATCCCAGCTATCATAATGAAATAGAAATGACTGTTAATGACCACTAATCAAAAACGTATGCTGGCGGTAATTATGCCAATTAAACCTCTCGGTAATACCGATAATTAACACAGTCCCTGAGAAATGGCCCATTCGCTGGGTGGGGACCTGCATGAAACTGTAAGTGTAAACATCACGAAAGAGACTTGGCCGAGGGACACGGAGCCAAGCTCGTGAAGGGAGCCGGACCCCTGAACGAGACAGGCTGGCTTGTTCTCCGCGCGGAGGGGGTGCTGGAGTTCTGCCCGCCATACTCAGCTAAAGGGGTTTTTTAAAAAATCCCCCAAACCACCTACTGTTTGCAAGCATCTGAGCTGCGCTGTCTCGGGGGTACAGCCCTATCTCTCCCTGTACCAACATCTTCCTGCGAGCGTTCCGCCTAGTGAACCATCGGTGGTCTCATGCCCTGCCATTCTCTTTAAGATTTTATTTTTATTTATTTATTTGAGAGAGAGAACAAGGCAGAAGAAAAGAGAGGGCGAATGGGCGCGCCAGGGCCTCCAGCCACTGCAAACAAACTCCAGATGCGTGCGCCCCCTTGTGCATCTGGCTAACGCGGGTCCTGGGGAATCGAGCCTCGAACTGGGGTCCTTAGTCTTCAAAGGCAAGCGCTTAACCGCTAAGCCATCTCTCCAGCCCCCCCGCCCCCTGCCATTCTCTTGCATGCCACTAACCTGTCCCAGTGCCCCTGTCCGCTGACAAGCCTCAGCTGATAGATTGTCTTCGGTGTGTTTTTCCAGATTTTTCCGTGCATCCCCGTTACCTTCTTCTGTGTGGACTAGGGAGCCTGCTGTCCCATGCTTCTTCATGAAGTTTCATGTGTATTTTCGCATGAATCGCCTCTCTGTAAAATAGAGAGGGTGACTATACAGGCCTTAAAGCGTTGTTCTCAAAAATTAAGCAGTTTACATAAGATGCTCAGAGGTGCCACTAACATGATGTTCATTAACAACACCACTGTGAGGCTGGCCTGTCACACTCTCCCATTCTGTCCCCTTCGCCTATGCTGCCCACATCAGGTGGAATTGGACAGAGGATGTACTGAATCTATAGACAAAAAATCAAAATAATAATAATAATAATAATAATGCGAAAAATTATTGACCAAGAAATCAGACTTGGTTAAATCTTCGCTTTTCTAGCGGTTGGGTAACTGGTCCTGTGTGACTCGCCGCCTCGCCCTAGGACGAACCATCTGGAAGTTGTTTGGACTTACGAGTTGATATAATCAGTCAACACGTACTTGACTTACACAGCAAGCAATGTTGCACTGGGGTACTTTTGAGGCACTGAGCCCCCCACATGTTGCCAGGGTTACCCTTCACATTCCTATCGGGAATTTTCAAAGTTTCTGTTCCCAAACCCGAGTGACAATAGTCATGAAAATTAGAGCCCATGTTCACTAAAGATGCCCCAGTTTCTATTTCCCTTAAGCAGTTTCTAGAGGCCCGGCTAATAGCTGAGTTATTAAAAACAGCTCAGTTCATAGGGCGTCTGGAGGTTTCGAGAAGCCACTGAGGTTACTTTAGGATAATAGGGAGTTTGGAGTGAGATGCTTAGTACATCTGAGAAGCCAAGAGGATTACATAGATGAAAAGAAATCCTAACTTCTCGTCGAACCGCCCCGGCCTGCTCATTTAGATCTCTCTCCTATCTGGGCTTGAGTTTTTTCTCACTTGGGAAATGGGTACAACCCTCCCCCATTTCATCAGCCTTTGTCGCGCAGATAACCACCATAAATCTTTTCATTTTTTAATTTTTTTTATTTTTATTTATTTTTTGAGAGCGACAGACAGAGAAAGAAAGAGGCAGATAGAGAGAGAGAGAGAGAGAATGGGCACGCCAGGACCACCAGCCACTGCAAATGAACTCCAGATGCGTGCGCCCCCTTGTGCATCTGGCTAACGTGGGTCCTGGGGAATCGAGCCTCGAACCGGGATCCTTAGGCTTCACAGGCAAGCGCTTAACCGCTAAGCCATCTCTCCAGCCCAGTCGCCGTAACTCTTAAAGTAACTCAGGAGTCACAAGTCCAGGCGCTAGTTGAACAATTTTACCAATCTTTCCTGGGCCCCTCCTTGGAGCAGACCCCAGCTGGCAGGTCATTGAGGGCCCCGGGAACAGGGGACAGAGCTGGAACTCTGAGCCTCTAGTCTGTGCAGGGTCTTTCCATACTCCAGATGCCAGTCTGCGTCTCGTCACACAACAATGGCACTGCCAGGCAGCAAAAGCAGAAATGGTATTGGCCTCTCAAGGGACGGTCTCGCTAGGTAGGGACGCTTCTGTATTCTATCAGCCAAAACATAGGCATCCCAGAATCACAGGTGATCGAAAACACTCTTCCTCATAATGTAAGGCAGCTAACGTCACAGAGTGAGCAAGTGGACTCGCTGGCTGGTTTGTACCCCCAGAATACATCTCCCCTGCCCCTGGGTGACTACAGGCAGATACACAGCTATCATCAATGACGTTTTGTAATCAGCTATCATGACACGCCTATGGGAAAAAGGCTCGGTTTTTGTTTTAATATTTGCATTAGTTAGTTGATCTCCGCATGATGTGGGCAAACATTTTCAGATTTTATTTCTTCTTAAATCTTTTATTTACTTATTTGGGAAAGAGAGAGAGAAAGAGCACACAAAAATATGGGTGTGCCACGGCCTCCTGCTGCAAATGAATGAACTCCAGATGTATGCACCACTTTGTGCATCTGGCTTTATGTGGGTCCTGGAGAATTGAACCTAGGCTTTGGAAGCAAGTCAAGTGCCTTTAACCACCAAGCTATCCGCAGCACAGATTTTTTTTTTTTTTGAGTTTGTCTAATATACAAGAATATGAAGAAAAGTATCCCAGGAAACTGAGAAAGTCAGGATATTATTATTTTCTAGCCCATAATGATCTGAGCTATAAACATCAATGACTGTTAACATCACACAGACAAAAAAAATCGGGCTGGAGAGGTGGCTTAGCGGTTAAGCACTTGCCTGTGAAGCCTAAGGACCCCAGTTCGAGGCTCAATTCCCCAGAAACCACGTTAGCCAGATGCACAAGGTGGCGCACACATCTGGAGTTCGTATGCAGTGGCTGGAGGTCCTAGCGCGCCCATTCTCTCTCTCTCTCTCTCTCTCTCTCTCTCTCTCTGCCTCTTTCTCTCTGTGTCTGTCACTCTCAAATAAATAAAAATAAACAAAATTTTAAAAAATGGGACATGGTGGCACATACCTTTAATCCCAGCACTCGAGAGGCAGGGGTAGGAAGATCACTGTAAGTTTGAGGTCACCCTGAGACTACATAGTGAATTCCAGGTCAGCCTGGGCTACAGCGAGACCCTACCTTGGAAAACAAATAAACAAACAAACAAAAAACCAACAACAACAACAAAAAAAAATAGCAAAATCCAGACAATACAGGAAAACAGCCTATTTTTAAAAATAATAAATTATAAAGGGAAATGGAGAAAAACCATTATTAAGAGGGACTAATTACAATGTGTGGAACTTACTTGGGTCCTCATTCAAATGCAAACTTTATGGCATGATTGCTGAAATGTATAATTTTAATTATATGAAGAGATGATCACTAAATTGTTAGGTAATGCCTGTCCCATATTGAGATATAAATGTTTAAATTGAATTTCTATACATGTCTGTTGTACTCGACTAATGTAGCCTCAAGGCCATAGCCTTGAATTGATAATCCTTCTGCCTCAGCCTCCCCAATGCTCATGTTACTGGGCTGTGTGTGCCCTGGGTCCAACTAGGTATTTTTAAAATAGTCTTCAGATTTTAGTATATATCTTGTAATATCTATGTGTAAAATGCATTAGATTTTAAATACATTTAGAACACACATTGTAATATCTACCTATAAAATTACATTATATATGGATTTACTAATATGGAGTGGAAGGAAGTAGATGGGGTGTGTACATGAGATAAGAAAGTCGATCTGCGGGCGTGGTGGCGCACGCCTTTAATCCCAGCACTCGGGAGGCAGAGGTAGGAGGATCGCCGTGAGTTCGAGGCCACCCTGGGACTCCATAGTGAATTCCAGGTCAGCCTGGGCTACCACGTAAAACCAAAAATAAGTAAGTAAATAAATAATATTTTGCTCATAAACAACATAATTATCTACATAGAAGATCTAAGTCAACAACAACAACAAAAAAACTTCCAGAACTCACAAGAAATTATAATGAGACTAAGGTAAGGTGAACAAGCAGCAATCAATTCCTTTTCTGTATATTAGCAATGAAAAAATAGAATTGGAAATTATGATGCAATACCATTTACATTAACATCTACCACAATTTAATATTTATGTAGAATTCCAAAATATCCTGTATAAACTCCACATAGGGAAAAATTACAAAACCAAGATGGCTCAAAGTCAAGGAAGACTAAATAAATGGAGAGATGTATAATGTTCAAGGATAGGAAGGGCTCAGTCTGATCAAGATAGCAGTTCTTCCCAACTTGATCAACAGATTCCAGCAAGTTTCCTAGTACAGCCTAGTACATATGGGCCAAATAATTCCACGTATGCAAAAGAAATAGATCCAGATTACTTGGCCAACACACGTTTGAAGGAGAAGAGCAAATTTGGAGGATTGGCACTACCTCACTTCAAAACTCACTCGACAAGTTACAGAACGTAGTTCAGATGGTAAAGTGATCCATGGGTGCTCCTAAGAGATGAAGAGAGAAAGAAAACTCACAGGGCGGGGGCTGGAGAGACAGCTTAGCCATTAAGGCGCTTGCCTGCAAAGCCAAAGGACCCCGGTTCAAGTCTCCAGGACCCACGTAAGCCAGATGCACAAGGGGCGCATGCGTCTGGAGTTCGTTTGCAGTGGCTGGAGGCCCTGGCGTGCCCATTCTCTCTCTCTCTCTCTCCGTCTCTCAAATAAATAAATAAAATATACTTAAAAAAAAAAAAAAGAAAGAAGATTCACAGGGCAATGAAAATTCTCTGAACTCCCTGTGATGATTGGTATACCTCATTGAACATTTTTCTGAACTCACAGAATGTATGGCACCAAGGGCTAACACTCAGGCAAACTGTAGATTTTTTTGTTTTTTTTTTTTTTTTTTTTTGTGACCGTGATGCACCAATATAGGCTCATCAGTTATAGCAAGTGTACCCTAACCCTAACCTTAACCCTAGCACTAACCCTGCAAAGCCAAAGGACCCAGGTTCAATTCCCCAGGGCCCACATAAGCCAGTTGCTCATGGTAGCACATGTGTCTGGAGTTCATTTACAGCAGCTGGAGGCCTTGGTGTGCCCATTCTCTCCCCCACCCCACCATCTGTCTCCCTTCTCCCCCGCTCTCAAACATAAATAAAAAATCTTTAAAAATAAAGTATCATCAGGGGCTGGATAGACAGCTTAGCAGTTAAGGTGCTTACCTGCAAAGGCTAATGACCCAAGTTTGATTCCCCAGGACCCATGTAAAGCCAGACGCACAAAGTGGCACATGCGTCTGGAGTTCGTTTGCAGTGGCTGGAGATCCTGGAGTGCCCATTCTCTCTCTCTCTCTCTCTCTCTCTCTCTCTCTGTATATTTAGCTCAAAATGGGCAATAAATTAAAATTAAACTTTTTCAAAGAAAACACAGGGGATAGATAGCCTTTGTAACCTTGAGCCAAAGGGTGAGCTCTGAGTTTCACCAGCGCAAGGAGCAACTACAGAACCCTGTAGGAGTCGCTAGCTCGTGAGGTAATTGCAGCCGGTCACTTGGGTCTTAGAGAAAAAGCAAAGACTAATGAAAATTCCGATGTAAAATCTTTACAGCTCTCCGAAGTAAACTAGATTCATGTGGGTTTTCTGTTATTCCACAGAGCCGGAAAGGCTGTATCTGAGAAAACAGTTCCTTTTCTTTTAGGCTACAGTCCAGAATTTGTTGTTGTTCTAACATTTACCACCAACTGCCCCCCCCCCAACCCCACACACACACCAACCACCATCTATTACAGCTATTTCTCTGTCTTTTGAGAATTGAGGAACTTTATTCAATGCCCCTGAGTACCAGTATCTCTGCCCATTGCCAGCTACCCAAACAGAGACCACGTACCGCATCGTTGTTCATCTCTGTGTAACAAGGATTGGGGGACCTGATTGCCCAAGAACCTTCAATCTCTGATCCCTTCCGCATCTTCAATTCCAAGGAGAAGGATGACTTTGCAAAAGAGCCAAATGAAGCCGGGCATGGTGGTGCATGCCTTTAATCCCGGCACTTGGGAGGCAGAGGTAGGAGGATTGCCATGAGTTCGAGGCCAACCTGAGACTACATAGTGAATTCCAGGTCAGCCTGGGCTACAGCAAGACCTTACCTCAAAAAAAAAAAGCCAAATGAGAGCTAATGTTGTGATCAACTGAATACAGTTTTGCACACACACACACGCACACACGCACACAGACACATACATACACACACACACATACTTCTTCCCTTTCATCCGAGGTCATATCAAAGAATAAAGGTGATGTTACGATTTGGATGATGACTGTCCCCGAAACTGCCACGTGTTCAAGGTTTGATCCCTGCAGAAGTGCTATTGGGAAATAATGTGGCTTTGTGGGAGGTTTCAGGCCTCGGGGGTATGCCCACAAAAGAGTTGGGGAGATCTGGTTTTTCTTTTCCCTCATTTTGTTCCACGACACGGGCAGTTTGCTCCAGCAGGCAGGCCCATCCCAGTGCACCATGTCAAGAACGGAGCCACCCGATCTATACTGGAGCTGCCCAAACTGTGAGCCAAAACGAACCTTTCCTCTTGATAAGCTGTCTCCGGCATTTTGCTATAGTGACGGGAAGTCGACCGATGTACAGGGCACTCTTGTGGGTCAGTAATTCAGGGAGGTGCCAGCCATGCTAGAACTAGAAATGCAGATTCTGAGTGTCTGTTAAAATAACCAATCACTGATGGGCTGGAGAGATGGCTTAGAGGGTAAGGCGCTTGCCTGCAAAGCCAAAGGATCCTGGCTCGATTCTCCAAGACCCACATAAGCCAGATGCACAAGGGGGTGCATGCATCTGGAGTTTGTTTGCAATGGCTGGAAGCCCTGGCACCCTCTCTCTCTCTCTCTCCTCTCTTCTCTCTCTCTGCCTCTTTCTCTCTCTCAAATAAATCAATCAATTAAAAGAGGATGGATGGCCAATCAACACTTATAGACTAAACTGAGCGAGAAAATGAATTGGTCAAGGGTACAAAATAAATTGGGGGAGAGGGTGTGGACGGCCTCCTGGGAGATGTGTGACGCTGAAGGGGTGACAGGCTTTAGACAGATGAAAGATGAAGAAAACATGCAAGAGGACGTGAACTCCCCTCCCTAAGCCTGTGATTTGCCTTCTGGAAAACGATCTCTCAACTTGCCTCCAAGTTTCCGGACTCTTCAGTCTTGGGAGCTATGGGTCATTATGCTACAAGGCTAAGGTTCTGACATCTGTTCGTGTCTCTAGAACGCAGCGGGCTGGACACTGGGAAGTAGCCAGCGTCCTCAACACGGCCCCTTCTCCCTCCCCCCAGTGACCTGGCTTTCAACAGCCTGTCTGTATTTGTATCTCATTAAATGTGCTTGCTTATTTTTAATGCCATCACCATGATTCCTTCCTCCCAGGCTGAACAGACACGGCCTGTTCTTCTCTACTTCCGAGGCCTTCGTTAGCCCTCGGTTGACCCTTCCCTTCATCTGCTTTAAATACGTCTCAGATGTCATGCTCCCTGGACGAGCCCCTGGCAAGCCACCATGCCTCCCTCACATATATACTTTCCTTGTGCACCCAGAAGTCACTCCGGGTTCCTTTCCCGCGTGTCTCTCCGTAACGGCTATGGGGTTGCTCCTCACATAGACACGGTGCTTGATAAATGTTTGATGAACTTAATGCCCGTGACACAACTAGCCTGGAGAATCACTTCTATTGTCCCCAGCTCCCTGGGTGGCACCAGGCTGATGTCCTCTTAAAAGTCATGCTAAACTGGGGGTGGTGGCGCACGCCTTTAATCCCAGCACTCGGGAGGCAGAGATAGAAGGATCTCCATGAGTTTGAGGCCATCCTGAGACTACAGAGTGAATTCCAGATCAGCCTGGGCTAGAGCGACACCCTATCTCGAAAAACTATATATATATATATATATATATATATATATATATATATATATATATATATAGCTTAAACCTCTGGTTGCTCAGACTGAAGGAGACAGACCCTGAGGACACTCAACACCCACCAAAGCAGAGATCCAGAGGCTCCTAAGAGCTCATCACTGAAGTAGACTGAAAACTTGCCCACCGCGGCCCAGGGGATTTTGTGAAAGAGGGGGCGGAAAGATTGTAAGAGCCACAGGTTGAGACATCATGCCCAGAGGCATTCCCTACCCCCTACCCACAAAAAAAAATAACTGACTGCTACTCCCACAATGCATAACCCACAACCCCCTTGGGGAACACCTGAAGCCCCACTGAGGAGCGTCCCCAATGGAACGGGGCCAGGGGTGAGGGAAAAGAGAGAACCAACACATGATGAATCCATAGGAAGCATCTTCTTAATAATAATAATAATAGACGGGCTGTAGAGATGGCTTCATGGTTAAGGCATTTGCCTGTAAAGCCAAAGGATCCCCATTTGACTCTCCAGGACCCACATAAGCCAGTTGCATAAGGTGGCGCATGCATCTGGAGTTCGTTTGCAATGGCTGGAGACCCTGTTGTGCCCATTCTCTCTCTCTCTCTCCCTCTTTCTCTGCCTCAAATAAATAAATAAAATATTTTTAAAAGCCAAGATAATAATAATAGATAATTTTTTGTTTGTTTGGTTGGTTTTGCAAGGTAGGGTCTCACTCTAGCTCAGGCTGACCTGGAATTCAATATGTAGTCTCAGAGTGGCCTTGAACTCAGGGTGATCCTTCTACCTCTGCCTCCTGGGTGCTGGTATTAAAGGTGTGTGCCACCACGCTTGGCAATAAAAGATATTTTTTAAAAAGGCATTCTATGGGCTGGAGAGATGGCCTAGCAGTTAAGCACTTGCCTGTGAAGCCAAAGGACACCAGTTCGAGGTTAGATTCCCTAGTACCCACGTAAGCCAGATGCACAAGGTGGCGCACGCGTCTGGAGTTCATTTGCAGTGGCTGGAGGCCCTGGTGCGCCCATTCTCTCTCTCCCTCTTCCTCTCTCTGTCATTCTCAAGTAAATAAAATAAAATAAATAAATAAAACCTATTAAAAGTAAATTTATTTTTTTAAAAAGGCATTCTACAATGAACCCTTAGCACTGGACTCTTAGCTATTCTGGCTGACAATTGGCTGAGCCTCCTTCATATTTTAGACATTTGTAAGCATCGGACCCTAGGGACGCATTACAGGATATCTGTGCCTTGCTGGCGATGTGTCGATTTAAGTTAAAGGAACACAATTAATAAGTAGGAAAGGAGCTGGAGAGATGGCTTAGCTGGTTAAGATGCTTGCCTGTGAAGCCCGAGGACACAGGTTCACTTCTCCAGGTCCCACATAAACTAGATGCACAAGGTGGCGCATGCATCTGGAGTTTATTTGCAGTGGCTGGAGGCCCTGGCATGCCCATTCTCTGTCTCCCCCCCCCCTCTCTGTCTCTAGTAAATAAATAAATAAATAAATAAATATCTTTAAGCCAGGCATGGTGGTGCACGCCTTTAACCCCAGCACTCAGGAGGCAGGGGTAGGAGGATCGCCGTGAGTTCGAGGCCACCCTGAGACTCCATAGTGAATCCCAGGTCAGCCTGGGGAGAGTGAGACCCTACCTCAAAAAAAAAAAAAAAAAAAAAAAAAAGAAAAGAAAGAAAAGAAAAGAAAATATGGGCCAATTAAATAAATGCAGGCAGACAACTGACCAGCACGCAAACAATGTAGAGATCAGTGGCCTGGACAAGAACGTTTTGTGAACGATGGGGTGAAAGCCTGATTGGGGGAGGGCCACTTAGAAATGGCCAAGTAAAGCTAGAGTCGAACATTTGTCTTGGCACGTCTATGGCCGTCCCAGTTTGCACCTCTCCCCCGGAGTTCCAGAGTTCTAATCCGGACGACAACTTACATAACAGTGTTAAGTGCAGACAGCTCATGCAGGCATCTCTTGGCTTATTGTACCCACGCATCCGCACTGGCAGGCGCATCTCCGTCTCCAGCTTCCTTAGAGTCAGTGAGGGTTGACGCTCTCCCAGTTCAGAGAGCAATGGTGGTCATACTTAGCCACAAAGAACCATTGCCTGGGAACCTGAGCCCTGTCCCCACCCCCCTAGAAATGTGAATCTAATGCATATGTCTCTTCTCTATGAGGGTCTACTATGTAGACAGGCGCTGAGACCACTGTGCTGAATAATGAGGCAACCACAAACCAGTTTCGTGGACACAATTATATGCTCCATTTTGTTATTATCATTATTTACTTGAGAGCCACAGACACAGAGAAAAAGAGGCAGAGAAGGCAGAGACAGAGAGAGAGAGAGAGAGAATGGGTGTGTCAGGGCCTCCAGCCACTGCAAACAAACTCCAGACACATGCTCCACCTTGTGCATCTGGCTTAAATGGGTCCTGGAGAGTCAAACCTGGGTCCTTAGGCTTCACAGGCAAGCACTTAACCACTAAGCCATCTCTCCAGCCCCTATATGCTCCATTCTGGAAGTCTTGCCAGAATGTTCTCTGTCTGTTCCGTTTGCCAATATTCCGGCACATGTGGACTATGGAAATTTCTCTCTCCATGTAGTTTCTCTGGCTCTGACTCCACCTCCTCCCATTCATTTTCTCTCATGTTATTAACTTTTTTTTTCTTTTCAATTGGCTCAGTCCTTCCTTTAAAGACTCCCGAGGTGGTCTTACAGATTTTAGGTTCAAACTGAAATTTCTTAAAATGTCAGTCAATGTTGCCTCAGCAGGGACTGTCTTGTAAATGGATGAAAGAATGAATGAACAGGTGAATAAATGAATGAACTAGACTGTCGGCAGAGAGACACACAGATAGGAAATGAGCCACAGAACTGAACAATATGGGCTCCAGTGGGTAGTTTTTAAAGTCCCATCAGAACTTGAAAATTTATCAAATCTAGAAGCATAAGGAATGCTCACTTCACACACAAATTTATAAATCCAAGGGATCCCCCACTTCACACAGAAATCTAGATGTGTAAGGAGTCCCCACTACACACACAAATCTAGAAGTATAAAAAAAAAAGTCCCCACTTCAGGGCTGGAGAAATGGCTTAGCGGGTAAGGCGCGTGACTGCGAAGCCTAAGGACCCAGGTTCAATTCTCCAGGTCCCATGTAAGCCATATGCACATGCATCTGGAGTTCGTTTGTAGTGGCTGGAGTGCCCATTCTCTCTCTCTCTAAGAAGTAAATAAATATAAATCTTTTTTTAAAAATTCCCCACTTGATTGCCGGGCGTGGTGGCGCATGCCTTTAATCCCAGCGCTCGGGAGGTAGAGGTAGGAGGATCATCACGAGTTTGAGGCCACCCTGAGTGAATTCCAGATCTGCCTGAGCTAGAGTGAGACCCTACCTCAAAAAACCAAAAAAAAAAAAAAAAATTCCCCACTTCATACACGAATTTAGAAGTATAAGTACTCTCCCCACTTCACACCAGATCTAGAAGTGTCAGGAATCCCCACTTTACAACATACCCATGGGCTAGAGAGATGGCTTAGCGGTTAAGGCATTTGCCTGCAAAGCCAAAGGACCCAGGTTCGATTCCCCAGGACCCACGTTAGCCAGATGCACAAGGGGGCACTTGCATCTGGAGTTCGTTTGCAGTGGCTGGAGGCCCTGGCATGCCCATTCTTTCTCTCTCTCTCTCTCTCTCTCTCTCTCTCTCTCTGTCTTTTCCTCTGCCTCTCTCTTAAATAAATGAATAAATACAACATACCCCTGTGTACAGTGGGCTCATGCAATGAGGTGGAATGACGTGACAGGAACAGGAGACAGTAGATCCTGAGACCGTTCATCTCTCACTCGCTCTGACGGCCCTCGCCTAGACCCCAGTCCCACTCAGAAACCACATGTGTTCCTTTATCACGCCCTGCTCCATTACTCCGGGGTTCTGCATATATGACTCCCCAAACCAGAACACATTTCCTCTTCCCCATCCTCCCCCTCCCTCGGATCTTGGCTGGGGGGCTCCAGCCCTGTGACCAGGCTTCCCTCTGACACGTAGCACCTCCAGGTGCACCGGCCCCCGCCCAGCACGGATCAGGGACTCTTAACGTAACACGTACTAACCCACAGCTCAGCCCTTAACACAGGATCCCACGATTATCACTTCATCTCTCTCTGTTCTCGACCAGCCTGCCGGGACCTTTTTTAAATTTTTTTTTCTTCTGTTTTGAAGCTACCTCTGTAATTTTTGTGAAATAATCAATCACATGAATTCATTCTGAAGCAGCCAAAGTGCCTTAAACAAGCGCTAAAATACTGCAGGTTCAGAATTCTCTTTTTGAGGTGTGACATCCCAAGGACGCCACATCGAGACTCCTGCCTTGCGTGCCCCACCCCACTGCCGGACATGTGCTTCATATTGGCCCTGGTTGCCTGCAACTTATGATTCATGCTGAAAGCACATCTGAATCCCTCATCTTTATAGCTCTTTTCTGAGAAAATTACCCAATCTGGCAGTCCTGTCGGCCCCGAGGCCACTTGACAGATGACAATGAACCAGACCAGATGCAAGGAGGCAAGGAACTCCTCCATCACGCTGTCCAGCGCCTGAGAAATGTTGGCTTTGAAAGACTGCAGGTCCTCTCTTGGGCACTGGCTGTAATCAGAGGAAGGTGGGCCGAGGCCTTGAGGTCTCGATGTTCCTGGCAGAGCTCGGCCCGTGGTGCACGACACAGCTCCCCTGCCAGGTGGATGGACTGTCACAGCCGTAGAGACGGAGAAGTCGCCCCGGGGGCGGGAAGAGAGCACTTCCAACCCAGCGCAGGGACACGTCCTAGAGAATGAGCTCAGGGAGAGAGGAAGGCCGAAGCAAGGTCCAAACCATCATGAAATAAAGTACACGTAGCCAGAACTAAGAGTCTTGGTGAATGCAAACCCTGGAGGGGGGAATAAACAAACGAGCAGAAAGCTCCGGGGGGAAGAAGTGAGTGTGGTCGGGGACTCGGTGCCAGCATCCATTGGCAAGGCCCTGACTCCGCGTGACCTCCTCACCCAGCAATTTGTACTCAACTTGACTTTCCTGATCGGCACATCCACCTTACTTCCCCTATGAGTGCCACGTTAGAAATGAGCAAATCGGAGGGGTGGAGAGATGGCTTAGCGGTTAAGGAGCATGCCTGCGAAGCCCAAGGACCCAGGTTCGATTCCCCAGGTCCCACGTAAGCCAGACAGATGCACATGGTGGCGCATGTGCCTGGAGTTCGTTTGCAGTGGCTTAGAGGCCCTGGCGTGTCCATCCTTCCCTCCACCCCCATATCTAATAAATAAATAAATAAAAATAAATCTTTAAAAAACAAATAAAGGGGGGCTGGAGAGATGACTTAGCAGTTAAGGCGTTTGCCTGCAAAGTCAAAGGACCTCAGTTCAATTCCCCAGAAACCACATAAGCCAGATGCACAAGGTGGTTCATGTGTCTGGAGTTCGTTTGTAGTAGCTGGAGGCACTGGCACACCCATTCTCTCTGTCTCTCTCTCTCTCTCTCTCTCTCTCTTTCTCTCTCTCCCTGTGTCTTTCTCTCTCTCAAATAAATAATCAATAAATAAGCAAATTGAATTTCATGGAGCCCATATGTGACCAAGGCAGGCCTTGTGTCCTGTCTATTCTCTGTCTGTTCCGTTTGTCAATATTCCAGGCTGCCCTCCCTCAACCACCATATAGGCAAGGTATCCCTGAGCCATCTGTCTCTCTTTCCTCCTCTGCAGAGTGAATATATCACAACCAGTGATATCACCACCGAATGACTTCACCTACCGTTGAGTGTTAAGCAAATTTGAGTTACGTGATTTAATTCTTTCTTTTTCAAAAAATAATAATTTTTTAATTTTTTATGTTTATTTATTTATTTGTTTGTTTGACAGAGAAAGAGGGAGAGAGACAGAGAGAATGGGCACACCAGGGCTTCCAGCCACTGCAAATGAACTCCAGACTCATGCGTCACCTTGTGTATCTGGCTAACTTAGGTCCTGGGGAGTCAAACCTGGGTCCTTTGGCTTTGCAGGCAAACATTTTAACCACTAAGCCATCCCTCCAGCCCAATATATATATATATTTGGTTTTTCAAGGTAGGGTCTCACTCTAGCTCAGGCTGACCTGGAATTCACTATAGAGTCTCAGGGTGGCCTCGAACTCATGGTGATCCTCCTACCTCTGCCTCCCGAGTGCTGGGATTAAAGGCGTGTGCCACCAAGCCTGGCTCCAATATTTTTTTTTATCTATTTGAGAGAGAGAGAGAGAGAGAGAGAATGGGCATGCCAGGGCCTCCAGGTGCTGTAAACGAACTCCAGACACATGTGCCTCCTTGTGCATCTCGTTTATGTGGGTCCTGGGGAATCAAACCTGGGTCCTTTGGCTTTGCAGACAAACGCCTTAACTGCTAAGCCATTTCCCCAGCCCTTCTCATTCTTTATTTATTATTTCATTCCACAATCAGGCTTCCATGAGACCACACATAGTAGAATTAACACTGTCTAGTGATTTGAATACTGGTTTGGATAGAAAACCATGGCAGATTAAATTCTCTGTCTGACAGTTCTTCATTCATTCCATCTGTGTCAACAGAACACATCGAGTCCAAGCTCATATGCATATCATCATTCAACAAGGCCTTGCTAAGCCCCCACATTGGCTAGGCCTAAGTACAGTGCATACTGTAACTAAAACACATGCCCTGGGCTGGAGAGATGGCCCAGTGGTTAAGGCGCTTGCCTACAAAGGCAAACAACCCGGGTTTATTTGTTTTTCGAGGTAGGGTCTCACTCTAGCCCAGGCTGATCTAGGATTCACTATGTAGTCTCAGGGTGGCCTCGAACTCACGGCGACCCTCCTACCTCTGCCTCCCGAGAGCTGGGACTAAAGGCGTGCCCCACCGCACCCGGCTCATTTCAGTCATTTCTAATGACTGCATAAATTTGCATAAAGTGTGCACGGGCCAGCCCGTGGCGGCTCATATCTGTAAACCCCTGGATTCACAGCAAGAGTCTTTCTCAAATAAAATACACAGTCATGGCAATTTCAACAAATAAAAACCAAGATTGAGAAAGGAAACACCCAGAAGGGTATACTGAAGAGGAGGCAAGAACACAGAAGGTGCAGGCTGAAAAGTCTTATCTTGCTACCATAATAGGTTTGGTTTTTCAGTTTCTTGGTACCCAACGCTCTTTTTCAGGGTAGTTCTAAACGGAGTTACCCTAAGGACCTAGTCCGTCACAAGAGACAGCATGTGGTTTAGTAAGCAGCACTCACGAGGGTCCCGGTGCCCCTGTAGCCAAGGAATGAGGGTACACCCAGCTCAGTCCTGGGATGGCCTCTCAGGGCAGTCCACCAACCTTCTGATGGCCCAGTCTCACTCATTAAAAAGAGCCCATGGGGTAGTCACGAGCCCTAGGGGTGTAACGTCTGCTGCTGTCTGGCTAAATGTATATACTATGCTCATCAAACTGCCCAGTAAGCACTTCTCTTAATGTCCATACCCTTATATTAATGCTACTCTCGCTTTGGGTAGAGAATCTTCTCTTTTCATATGGCAGTGACCTTGGGATGACTCAGAAGGTATCATGGTGCTGGAAAGAAGTGACTGGAGTACTGAGTAATATCTTGATCACACCTTCCAAGGCTCAGGGTCTAATGCGGAAGAGGTGGCTGAAAGAATGTAAGAGCCAAAGGAAGGGTAGGACTCCTTACAACGTGCTCCCTCCAGACACAAAATGGCCTGGATATCCATGACCTCACAGTGCCTGACACTACCTACACAAGACCATCATAAGAGGAGGAAAAGATCATGACATCAAAATAAAAGAGAGGCTGATTAAGAGGGGGAGGGGATACGATGGAGAATGGAGTTTCCAAGGGGTAAGTGGGGGGGGGGGTATTACCATGGGATACTTTTTATAATCATAGAAGTTGCTAATAAAAACTTGAAAAAAAATAAAAAATATATATTGGAAAAATAAATAAATAAATAAACAAACAGAGGGAGAAGCTGAGTACCCGAAAGGGATCCCAAAGTTTACTTGGGAAGACCGCACACCCCTCAGCTCGTACTGGGACATGAGAATGTTATGGGAGAGATGAAAACCCGGTTCACCTCCCGGTGTTAGTGAGTGAGTGAAATCTCGGGTGCTGGTTAGGGCTTTTCAATCAGGACTATCACTGTAACAGCAGTGAGTGAGAAGAGCTAACGTAGAAAGCCGCTGGGAAAGTGCTATGATGTTGTAGGTAAAGGACACCATATGGGGCTGGAGGGATGGCTTAGCGGTTAAGGCGCTTGCCTGCAAAGCCAAAGGACCGAGGTTCGATTCCCCAGGACCCACGTTAGCCAGATACACAAGGGGGTGCACGCGACTGGAGTTCGCTTGCAGTGGCTGGAGGCCCTGGTGTGCCCATTCTCTCTCTCTCTCTCTCTCTCTCTCTCTCTCTCTCTCTCTCTCTGTCTCCATCTTTCTCTGTCAATAAATAATAATAAAAAATAAAACCAGATGCACAAAGTGGCACATGCATTTGGAATAAAAGTAAAAGAAGGGCTGGAGAGTTGGCTTAGTGGTTAAAGTGCTTGCCTGCAAAGCCAAAGGACCCAGGTTCGATTCCCCAGGACCCACGTAAGCCAGATGCACAAGGTGGTGCGCACATTTGGAGTTCATTTGCAGTAGCTGGAGGCCCTGGCGTGCCCATTCATTCCCTCTCTCTCCCTCTCTCTCTCTCTCCCTCTTTCCCTGTCAAATAAATAAACAAAACATTTAAAAAAGGAACCATATGACCTCAGGCGGCCAACATCAGAATCATGGCCCACAAGGGGCTCTGGGGCTTTTCCTCTCACAAAGAGCCAGGGAAGAGAGTGAATG
The DNA here is from genome assembly GCA_036346955.1 of Dipus sagitta. Classification (NCBI taxonomy): domain Eukaryota; kingdom Metazoa; phylum Chordata; class Mammalia; order Rodentia; family Dipodidae; genus Dipus; species Dipus sagitta. The sequence continues at coordinate 35,555,434 of CM070789.1, forward strand.
AGCAGGCAGGGGGAAAGATTTCTTCTGTAGTCACAAGGTCCTGGGTTAAAGCATCCAGAGAGTCACTCACGCCAAGCTGGTAACCTGGCTGTGAAGAGGACACAGCCCACACCACGCATCCAACGCAAGTGGCGGCTGCTTGACTTACGACAGGACCGTACCCCTCGCTGAGCATCAGCTACCCCGTTACCTACAGCCAAAGCCCTTCACCATCTTTACGTTTTGTTCCCAAACAGCCCTAGTAAATCTGATACAACTATCCGCATGCAGAGGTGAGAAAACCAACGATCCTAGGGAATCGACTGAACCGCCTGATTTCCCAAGAGGAAAGAATTCAAGGCAGGCTCTGAAGATGTCACTGCCTTTCTGTAAACACAAAAGAGGTGGGGCAGAAGGTCACAGCTCTGTGGAACACCAGGGCTTCATGAGGTGGCCTCCCGGGAGCCTTTTCTATGGACCTTTGGTGTTTGTTTTTCTAAACGATGCAAGGAGTGAAAAGAAAAAAAAATTAGTATTGGGCTGGAGAGGTGGCATAGCAGTTAAGGTGCTTGCCTGCAAAGCCCAAAGACTCAGGTTCAATTCCCTGGGACCCTTGTAAGCCAGATGTACAAGGTAGAGCATGCATCTGGAGTTTGTTTGCAGTGGCTGGAGGCCCTGATGCTCTCATTCTCTCTCTTTCTCTCTTTCTCTCTCTCTCTCTCTCTCTCTCTCTCTCCATCTTTCTTTTTCACTCTCTCTCAAATAAATAAATAAAAAATAAAACGTTTCAAAAAAATAAAGAAAAATCAATCCAGAAGGATTCAGAGTCAAATCCTAACTAGAAAACATGGCAGCCTGGCCCTCCTCAGAATCTCTCTCTCAGAGGAAAATGCTCATCTCCTTCAGTCCTCAAGAAATATTGCCTTACATCGGAAAAGAGTCTTTGCTTTATCCACATTTCTAAGGTGAAGTCCTTGTAGTGGTTTGATCAGGCGTCCCCCAAAAATTTAGGTGTTCTGAATACTAGGTTCCCAGCTGATGGAGATTTGGGAATTAGCGCCTCCTGGAGGCGGTGTATTGTTGGGGGCGGGCTCATGGGTGTTATAGCCAGTGTCCCCTTGCCAGTATTTGGCACACTCTCCAGTTGTTATTGTCCACCTGATGTTGGCCAGGGGGTGATGTCCACCCTCTGCTCATGCCATTGTTTTCCCCTGCCATCGTGGAGCTTTCCCTCGAGTCTGTAAGCCAAAATAAACCGCTTTTGTCCCAAAACCTGCTCTTGGTCAGGTTATTTCTTCCAGTGATACGAACCTGACTGCAACACACACACCTCTTGGGGCAACAGATCTGAATGGGTCCTCCACGTGAAATGAGAAGAGAGGGGCAGGACACGTTCTCTGACCCAACACCTGTGTACTGTGTGCCACTCAAAAAATAATCTTGGGCTGGAGAGATGGCTTGGTGGTTAAGATACTTGCCTGCGAAGCCTAAGGACCAAGGTTCGATTCCCCAGGACCCACATAAGCCAGATGCACAAGGTGGCATATGCGTCTGGTGTTCATTTGCAGTGGCTGGAGGCCCTGGCATATCCATTCTCTCCCTCTCTCTCTCTTTCTCTCATCTCTCTCTCTCTCTCTCTCTCTCTCTCTCTCTCTCTCTCTCTTCCTCTTTCTATCTCTCTCAAATAAATAAAATATATATTTTCAAATATTATATTACTTATTTATTTGACAGAGAAGGAGGGAGCAGAGGGAGAAAATAGGTGTGCCCGGGATTCCAGCCACTGCAAACAAACTCCAGACTCGTGCACCCCCTTGTGCATATGGCTAACGTGGGTCCTGGGGAATCGAACCTGGATCCTTTGGCTTTGCAGGGCAAACGCCTTAACCAGTAAGCCATCCCTCCCTAAATAAAATATTTTTAAAACATCCTCTTGAGTGGCACAGATGGGGAAGGCGGAAGGGAAACAAAATTAGGCAAGACCCGAGTTGAAATCTCCTCTCTGCCAGTTAGACTCTCCCCTTCCGTGGGGGGGGACTGACCGTCCCTGGATCTCAGACCTGCACTACGAGACGGCTGCGTGACGCTGCCTTGCAGTGTTGTTACCGAATGAGAAACACATCTGCACAAAATCCGAAAGAGCAGATGCTCAGAAAGTAATGACTGCTAAATGGCTCCCAGATGCCTGGCGAGGCACTGGCGAGGCAGCCTAGCAACAGGGCTGACTAGTTTCTTTTCATCACTGTAAGAGCCCCCTCCCTTATCCATAAAGGAAGGCAGCACCCTCGTCCCTGCCTTGTCCTTGGGGCTCATGGTAAAGTTCACAGTACAACAGCAACTATCACACCGAACACCTTGCGAAGGATTAGAATCCGGTCAGGTGCATCACCAGCTGCATCATGCGCCTCACTTGATGCGACCTTCACGTCTGACCTAGTGGTAACCTCAGGATGCCACGTCTTGATCTGTAAAACATGGAACTGTCACCTTCCATAGGAAAAAAAAAAAAAAAGGAGAGAGACTGAGGGCTGGAGAGATAGCTTGGCGGTTTAGGTACTTGCCTGCCAAGTCAAAGGAGCCAGGTTCGATTCCCCAGGACCCACATTAGCCAGATGCACAAGGTGGGGCATGCTTCTGGAGTTCATCTGCAGTGGCTGGAGGCCCGGGCACACCCATTCTCTTCCTCTCTCTCTCTTTCTCTCTCTACCTCTCTCTCTCTCTCTCTCAAATAACTATAAATATAAAAAAATTAGGGCTGGAGGGATGGCTTAGCAGTTAAGGCACTTGCCTGCAAAGCCAAAGTACCCAGTTTCGATTCCCCAGGACCCATGTTAGCCAGATGCACAAGGAGGTGCATGCGTCTGGAGTTCATTTGCAGTGGCCGGAGGCCCTGGCATGACCATTTTCTCTCTCTCTCTCTCTCTCTCTCTCTCTCTACCTGCCTATTTCTCTCTCTTTCTCACTCTCAAATAAATAAATAAATATAAAATATTAGCGCTGGAGGTATGGCTTAGCAGTTAAGGTGCTTGCCTGCAAAGCCAAAGGACCCAGGTTCGATTCCCCAGGACCCGCGTAGGCCAGATGCACAAGATGGCGCGTGTGTCTGGAGTTTGTTTTTGGACTTGCTCCAATTCCAGTTCTCAGAGACCCTGTAGCTGCAGCGACTGTGTTAAATAGTGGGAATGTAGGTGGGTGGCAGAAGTCCCAAGGCCTGTGAGTGGCAGGGACCCTGGCCAATGTGGTGAGTATATAGCAGAAGCAAAACATAAGCCACTATTTTTACAAGCCACCATG